>CM076604.1:8125000-8750000 GCA_038502835.1 Octonoba sinensis
AATAAACGCGCCTGAGAATCGAACTTCCCTAAAGCTCGAATGGATTCGTCCTTTTCTGCCATGCGCAGAAACGTCCAAGTGTCAGAACTTCGTGGTCATTTAAGTCATTACTTTATGCGAGAGCAAAAAAAACTGAAAAAATAAAAAGAGTTCGTTCTTTAGTAAAAAAGTTGCTGCAGGAATAAGGCTAAAAAACATGATTGTTATTATTAAAAAAATGTATCCTTTATCACTTGTTAAATTTTCGTACAATGGAGGCAATTCACCGCTAGAGGGATTCATGAGCGCTCATCGTTGTCACGTGATACCCGCTCTTTGTTTACTAAGATTTTCAATTGAGCTCTACGTGGAGTTCACAAGGCAAAATGAGTTATCTTAAAATTAATTCCACTATTTTCACAGCTTTTTCTGATTATAACCCAGTATTTACATTTAATTTGATCATTATAAAAGAAATTTATTAATTATTACAATAGTTATAGTGTTGTATTTAGTGTTAATTTTATGTAATCAGGGTTCACACTGGGGAAAAATACAAGGTGGGATTTTCCTCCTTGACCAAAATTTTAAGTGGGATTTTTAAACTTTAAGCCCAAAAAAAATTTTTTTTTTGAGTGGGATTTCAAAAAATATTACGGAAATCGCGCGATTGCGCGGCCTAGCGCGAACCCTGGTAATGTAGAAGAACTTTATTTAGGCCTAGTTTTTAATTAGATTTGTCGAACTCGATGTAAAGCGATGCTACGGATTCCTTTGTTTACATTGCTTTCATCGGTGCCACGTGACCAATGACGTTGCTTGAATTGCCTTTATTAAAAAATTATTCTATGAGCTCTAAATAGTCACTTTTGGGGTTACGTTGGTCTAGCCCTAAGGTACAGATGTATTATTGCTTAATATACTTTAAAATCTTTTGTAACTGATGCATGTAAAAGAAGCACTTGAATGAAGCGCCCCCATTTACTATTAAATTATTCGAATAAGAAGTACAGTAAAACCTTCAAAGTTGACCACCTCTCTATGTTGACCGAAATTTTATAGTTTGAATGGGTACAACACATTTTCAATGGAGATTTACCTCTGTATGTTGACCACTTTTTAGTAGGTTATTTGAAATATTTTTTTATAATTTACTCTCTGTATCTTGACCACTGATGTTTTCTTGAATTTGCTTTTTCCTCCGTTAGTTCTCCATCTGGTTTCCATTAATTTCTTTATATGTCATTCGGCTTATCTGAGTATCACTCGCCCTCCGCACATTCCGTTCTTTTTCTGGCTCCTTTTTAATTTCTTTCTGAGCAAACTTAAGAATTTTGCTGTAGAAAAATGCCCAAGCATGCTATTGAACTTGTAAACTGTGAAAGTGCTTTTTGCAGTTATCTAATGAACAAAAAGAGGACTCGAACAAAAATTGGATCATTCCTTAAAAAAATGAAAAATTTCCTGTACCTTCAGAAAAAATAAAAATGAGTAAGTGCAACATTTTTCCTTAAAAACTACTAAAAAAGTTTTTAAACTAAATCTCTAATGTACTAAATTTGTCCTAAAAATTCCCTAAGTTGACCACCTCCTTATGTTGACCACTTATTAGTTACAGTCCCTTAGGTGGTCAACTTATGGAGGTTCTACTTTAGTTAGAAAAATGTGCGCAGATAATCAGCATCGGTACATTTTCCACACAAAACCCACATGGTAGAAGTTGGAAATTTCACTTTGTCTGCTTCAAAGCATATTTTTTTTTTTTTTTTTTTGAGGGGGAGTATCCTTTTAAACGGATTCAATGCGAGAAAGCTCTATCCAAATAAATTCACTGCAGGGTGCAAAACATTCGGAATGATGGTTTTCTTTTCCCCTTAATATCCATTACACGCGATTTAAAGCTAAGGGCATTATCTTCTTTGGTATCCGATTTTGGTTTTCGTCATTAAACAGGAAATAGAAATCGTCCGCGAAAATACTGCTCATTATTTCCTTTGCAGTGAAGAAAATATGTTATGTTTTACAACCACTAAAAATATGGGCAAAGCATTCTGCAATTCTAATGAGCTAACTCAGACGATAAAATAAAAAAAAATATATATAGCAATTTTAGTTTAAAAGCGATGCATGATAAAATGCCGGGGGGATAAATAATTGGTCGGGTAAATTTCGAATGTTATTCTTTTGCGATGGCAACAGTTTAGTTTATTAAATAAAGGAAAACTATTATTTATACCTTAGTGGTAGAATGCCATTCTAGACATAACAAATTTCCACTTCTATGCATTTATTGAAGAAATAGATGCAACACAAAAAATAATAAAAACTTAAAAGTTATCATTACGGCACTGAAAATCGAAATAAACAGCTCGAGACGAGTACTAGTAGCGGCCTCTAATTTTCGCATTGTCTACATCGTGCGTGAATGTACATTTAACATTAAAACAACGTGTATGTCTTAAAACTTGCTATCCTAAATGTTTTCGATATGAAACAAGCGAATCATAATCAAATTTATTCCCGAAAAAAAAATGAAGTTTTCATGATTTGCAGTTATTTTCTCAGTTTTGTGGTTAAAATCAAAGCAGTATTATCTGGATAGCATCAGAACAGCTCAGGAGATAAGTATAGTAAACTTTATGTATGTGCGCCGGAAAACCAGCAGGATTTTTTCTGAAGTTCTTTAGTTACCATATGGATCCAGGGGGGGGGGGGGAATTGAAAGGGGAGTATATACGTATGTACGCGAATATATGTATACAGTTAAACCCCTTAAATTAGAACCCCGAAAATTCGTAATACCGGGAAATCCCGAAAGAGTTTTTCTTAACAAATTTATGTTAGAAAACAGCCGCAAAAAGAGGAACTTATTTCTTTTGTCATGAAACAATTACCGTAATTATATGTGTATAGCCCGCGAGCTATCTACGAAAAAACTTCTTTTTTTACTACCTGCGGGCAATATAACGATGCGGGCAATACATGAAATTCAAAAAAAAAGGTATTATTAAAAAGACAACTACCGTTTAAAAATATCGAAATATCTTTTCCTGCAAAACAAAATGCAGAGAAATAAATCGTAGCTTTCGAAATAAGGTTCCAAAGCAGATTGGGGCTCGTGCGCGAATGTATTGTTTTCTAGGGGTGCGGGTTATACACCGAACTTAATTTTTTTGGAAGGAATTTCTCTTCCTGCGGACTATACAACGATGCAGGCTATATACCGATAATTACGTTACTACAACCTTATTTTATATGATTAGTTGAAAAATTAACAAAGAAGTACAGTTAGCATACCTAACAAACTGCAAATGTGTGCATACTTATGTCATGCAGGAATGAGAGAGGGTAAAAGTTGGTTTTTGAAATTTTTTAGGGAATCCCTTTGCGAAAACAATGAAATAACGATTGAAACTCACAAAATATCACTTAATCTTCCACTTAACATAATTTATCTTCAATTGTCGAGGCGACGAGGGTTCGTTATTATGTTATGGATAGTTTTCGGCTAATCCAAACAGGCTACCAGCACCAATTTGTTCGGATTTGAGGGGTTTCACTATTTATACAGTGGCGTTCTTAGCGTGGGTGTCACCCCCCCCCCCCCCACACTAAAAAAAAGTTGCTGTGTGGTATGAATTTGAATTTTTGTAGTTTATATTATTTTCAGCAGTAAAAAAAAAAGAGTTGAGAAATTTTATTTAGTTATTTTTCAGCCACTTTCAGTAAACAAAATTGACTTTCAGCTATACGTTCAAATAGCATCAATAAAGTTGTATAATGTTATTGTATTTCTCGACAGTATATTGTATTTCTCGAAAACTATACCTAGTTTTGGGTGTCATCCGGGGCGGATCGCCTCCTCCGCCCCCCCCCCCCCGGTCTGTATGCCCCCAATAACTTTTGCGCGAATTGGCCGATTCGAAAGATTTTCTTTTTTTGCAGTCGAAATACTTTAGCGAAAGTAGAGGTACCAGAGAAACTGCTGGTATAAGGAATGTGCCGTATTCTGTTCTCGTTCTAGTTCGTTTAGAATACTTGATTTTTTCCGAGCTGATCCTACTGCCAGTTTAAAAATGTGGTGGCTTTCAACAGAGAAGCAAACATTCTGATTCGCGTGCTAATAAAAGCACCTGTAACATGAATTTCTCTAAAACTCGAATGGATTCGTCATTTTCTGACATGCGCAGAAGCGAACAAGGGTCAGAACTTCGGGGCCGAACCGTATAACAATTTATAAGTTGATTAACTTGGTGGGAAGTACCTGTATACATCCCACTGCCTTGTAAAGGGTTAATCAAAGGGAACAAATGAAAATCTATAAGCTTTTATTTGACGGTCTCTAAAAGATGAAAAACTTATAAAAAGTATACAAACAAATTTAACTATTCGTCCGTATATAATGGACGACAAATAGTAAGAACTTTTCTTTGTGTATTTCTCGAGCCCCGTTCTTGCAGTATTTAGGTTTAATGGGCAAATGCGTTGGTCTTTTCATGTGCCCTTCTGTAAACTTCAAATGACAGCCTCTTTGAAAGAAGCAAAACATAAAAAGTATACAAACAAATTTGACTAATCGCTATTCTTCCGTAAATAATGGAAGACCAATAGTAAGAACATTTCTTTGTGTATATTTTTTGAGCCCGTTCTTGCAGCATTTGGATTTAATGCTCAAATGCGTCGGTCTTTCATGTGCACTTATAAACCGGTTAAGCTGTATCGGTTTCACCTGTTTGTAAATAAATAGTCTTTACTGTTGATGTGTGTCAGTACGATCGTGGCATCTGCTTCTCGATGGAACAAAGAAGTCAGAAAATGGTAGAAATGAGGGGGTTGGGACTCACGACGAATGGAATGCCGAGACCACCTTCGAACGAGGCAAAAAAAAAAAAAAAAATAGGGGAAATTCCCGAATCCGGCTCTTACACCTGTGGTTACGTCGCAGAAGATGCGAAATCGAAAAACTTTGCGGGGCGAACGAACTCGGCTAACGAAGCCTGAGGAACCGAAGAAGAAGAAACAGAAAAAAAAGGGCATTCTCCGTCCGCCCCCTAGAACGGAACAATCGGGAATGGAACTCTGATACTGCGAAGAATGAACTTGACGATGATGTCGCTGCCAGATCTGATCATTAAATCTATCGCGGACGAAATTGAAAGAGAGAGAGGGAGAGAAAGAGCGTCAGTAAAATATAAAAATGAAATCGCAATTGGCTTTTCGCATCATTAAAATATAGGAGAAGAAAATGAGATAGGGGAGCGAAATCCAAGCGAAGATTATACGCTCGCTCACAATGTAGTGAAAGGTCCATCATTATGCGCGAGGTGTTTTTTTCGTCTCTCTTTTTTTCTTCCTTCTTCCCTTCCTCTCTTCTCTGCTCTTATTTTCTTCTTCTTCTTCTTCTTCTCCCAATCCCTCATCGGCAAATGGTTCGAAATTACCGACCGGTGTTCTGTGGCAGACGACTTTTTCCCGCGCTGTCCCCCTTTCACTTCATGACCGAAAATCCGCCCACTGAGGGCCAAAAAAGAGCGCCCCGGTGACTCCCCTCTCTGACGTATTCACTACTACAGGATACATTAATCCGCTACAGTACATACTATCTCTAAAAAAAACCACTTGTTCAAACATAAATTTTTACACAGGATTCTGCAGTCACTTTTTTGAGTTGTTCCTGTTCCGCTCCAACTCCGGTCCTTGCTCTGAATAGTTTTAATAGAAATTATATTATTTATTACTTTTTTAGTTAATTTATTAATAAGTATATATATATATATATAATATATATATATATACTAGTAAGCCTGGCGGTCATACGAAATGACCGCTGTTCTAGATATAAATATACAATTCTCCCAGTAACCGGAAATGTACTTCAAATCAAAAAGATACCGTAATTATCTGTGTATAGCCCGCGGGTTATCTACAAAAAAACTCATTTTTTTTACTACCTGCGGGCAATACATGAAATTGAAAAGAAAAAGTATTATTAAAAAGACAAATACCGTTCAAAAATATCGAAATCTCTTTTCCTGCAAAAGAAAATGCAGATAAATAAATCGTAGCTTTCGAAATAAGGTTCCAAAACAGATTGGGGCTCGGGCGCTACAGGCGAATGTATTGTTTTCTAGGGGTGTATCCCATGTTTTTTTTCTGGGTGCGGGTTATACACCGAACTTAATGTTTTTAGAATGAATTTTTCTTCCTGCGGACTATACAACGATGCGGGCTATTTACCGATAATTACGGTATTTATCAGGTAGAGCAGTAAAGTTTAATGAATAAATAATAAAAATATAATAATTTCGGAAAAAAATATTTTTACCGAAAAAAAAAACATGTAAGTTATAATAATCTGTAAAATAAAAATATTATTTACTATATAATCAAATTGTTTGTGAAAAATATTTATTTATATCCAATATAATCATCGTCAAAACAATAGTTTTAACGAAACTGGAGAAAAGAGCACTGCCACTTTAATGTAAATAAAAAGCGCAGACGATAAATAAGTTGAAACAAAGAAAGAAGGATTATATTAAATTCACGTTTACATTCATTTTTAACGGAAATTGAAAATCTAGCGATGCCTCACTCAAAATGCTAGAGAACTGTTTTGATTATTAGTCGTTTTAACTATAGAAACGATTGTGTAGATGGCAGCAAAATACAGTTTTCTCATCGGCGACAAACAGACAAGTGGCTTATATGTAAGATATAAAGCTAATGATGGTGTCGCAGGAACCAATCAAAGTGTAACGGCTAATAACAGCAGCCAATCGGAAGCGAGATCGTATCAGCGATGCACACGTTTTAAAATTGATATAATGGCGCGTCTTGATTACTGCTTTATGCTTTTCATTTATTTGATTTCTTTAAACAAGCTCAAAAATTGAACTGACGTTTTTGTTTCTTTCGTTTCTGTTTATGTAATAATTATTAAAAAACATCCTTTGTGACAAAAATATTGACTTGTAGTACTTCTGTTTTGATAAGGCGTAGTTTGTTTTAATAAGGCGTTTACTTACAACGCATTATTAAAACAGAACGAAGTCGCATTCGAAAATTCGAATGAGTTATTATTATTATTAGTGGTAGTAGTAGTAGTATTTAATTCCGATAGCAAGATTTGTTTCAACAATGAAAAATAGAAAACACATCTCATTTCCTAACATTTTATGTATTTCTGGAACTGAGGAAAAAAACTGCTTCAGGTAGAATTTGTTCGAAAACTGTAGATTAAATAAAACATAAGTTTTTGATCAAAATGTCATTCTTCAAAATTTTTATTAAGTTAAGCATAAGCTATTTTTCCCCTGTTTATATAACTTGATTTGTTTTGACGATAATTAAACATATACTTATAGAACAATATGAAAGCATATCGAAAAATAATGAATTTAGTCGAAATCGATAATTAAAAGTCTTTGCCGTTATAACCATTTTCGCACATAGTAAAGTAGCGTTTCAACCTTTTAAGACTTAGAACTACTTCCACTTTTGGAAATTTAAACTTGCTTCAGTTTCTAAAAGACTGAAAATTGTTTTTTTTAACACGATTTTATTTAACTTGATTTCTCAGGGATGTTTGTTACGCGGTTTTTGACCACTATTACTGCATTAATTATCTTCAAACTTTGCACACAAGCTTATCTTCGATGACAATGCAATATTCCATCCATTTTATAATTTATTATAAAGTTAATTGGGAAAAAAATTTATTAATTTTGGCTCTGATGAAATTATCAGAATTATTATTCGTCGAATGGCAACGATAGCTTTGTTTGGAATGTTCGATGTTTTGAATTTTAAAATACTCAAAACATGGCTAAATATTTTAGTTTCTTTTAACTTAAAACACTTTTTATCCAATGTTTATCTCAAAATTATTCTTCTAGTAGCGGGCCAGGTAATTCTGCTAGTTATGTAATAAAACCGATTAAAACGGCGAGAGTTGAGAAGAACAGCGCCTGCTCGTATGCATGGAAAATAGCCGTGAAAGAAGGCGGGCATTGAACAGAAGCCACTGCATGCAAGTCTTTCTTTCACATTCATCGTTTTCCGCAGTTTACTTTTCTTCGGAAAAGCAAAAGTAAGAAAAATAATAACACCCGCATCAAAAGCAAAAGGAATAATAACGATAATAATACGATCTGCAGACATGGACCGAGACGTCGTGTGTAATCAGGTAAAAAAAAAGCAGACATGCGAGCAGAAAGAAAAAAAAAAGGAATTAAATCCTTTCGGGGGGGGGGGGGGGTAGAATTTATTAAAACTTGAGAAACTAGACGGAAATTCAATCATAAATAATAATTTTGACTTCCGTCCTTTCAAGTTGAATTCATTTTCCTTCTTATAGCCTTTTCTTTCCCAATTTTCAATCTTTCTTTTTTCTTTTCTTTCTTTTTTTGACATCATTTACCGTTTTGTTTTGATGATTTTATAATTTGATTTTCCGGGCACTAAACTTTAAACTATCATAGCTATTTTTTTTTTTTTTAATCTTTAGAAAATATTAGCCATTGGTACCTCGCTTGTTTTTATGATCGTGGCGTTCTGGGTAATTTTTTTACGGAAATTTTATTCCTCATCAATTTACATTTTGAGTGTGTGTATTTTTTTTTTTTTCTTTTTTACCGTTTTGTTTTGATGACTTTATTATTTGATTTTCCGGGCACTAAACTTTAAAAAAAATAGCTATGATAGTTTAATCTTTACAAAATATTAGTTATTGGTACCTCGCTTGTTTTTATGATCATGGCGTTCTGGGTAATTTTTTTATGGAAATTTTACTGCTCATCAATTTACATTTGAGTGTGTCTATTTTTTTTTTTTTTTTGCCGTTTTGTTTTGATGATTTTATAATTTGATTTTCAGCACAGTAAACTTTAAACTATCAGAGCTAGATTTTTTTTATCTTTAGAAAATATTAGCCCCCATTGGTAACTCGTTTGCTTTTATGTGCATGGCGTTATGGGTAATTTTTTTCTGCAAATTTTATTCCTCATCAATTTATATTTTGCGTGTGTGTATTTTTTTTCTTTTTTACGGTTTGGTTTTGATGACTTTATAATTTGATTTTCTGGGCACTAAATTTTAAACTCTCAGAGCTAATTTTTTTTTATCTTTAGTAAATATTAGCATTGGTACCTCGCTTGTTTTTATGTTCGTGGCGTTCTGGGTATTTTTTTTCTTTTTTTTTTTTTTTTTTTGAGGTAATTTTATGACTCATCAATTTACATTTTGATGGTGTGTTTTTTCTATTTTACCGTTTTATTTTGATGACTTTAAAATTTGATTTTCCAAGCACTAAATTTTAAACTATTACAGCCAATTTTTTTTTTTAATCTTTGGAAAATATTAGCCATTGGTGGTACCTTTCTTACTTTTATCTACGTGAAGTTATAAGGTTTTTTATTTTTTGAAATTTTATTCCTCATCAATTTACTTTTTGAGTGTGTGTATTTTTTATTTATTTATTTATTTTTTTTTTATATATATATAAATGTACGTATTTTATGGTCGTAACGTAATGGGTATTTTTTTATGGAAATTTTATTCCTCATCAATTTACATTTTGAGTGAGTGTATTATTTTCTCTTTTTTTCCTTCTTTTTAATTCCCCAGAAATACAGAGATTAATTTTTATTAATATAAAATCTTTAAATAACAAGTTTTTTCTTTTTTTGCATCATTTACCGTTTTTTTTCTGTGATTTTATAAATTTTTTTTCCAGGCATTAAACTTGAACCTATTATAGCTCAGTTTATAATCTTAAGAAAATATTGGCAGTCGGTTTCTTTTACGTTAGGGATGCTATGCAGTTCATTTTTTACGGAAACTTTTTTTCTCCTCAATTTACTTTTTGAGTGCGTATAAGATTTTTTTTTTTAATGTGCGTATTACGCATTATATACAATCCCCCCCCCCCCCCCCCCCCCGCTTTGAGAATAAAATGCATTTATATGAAAGTGTGTGAACATCTAAAAGTTAACTTTCGTTTTTACAGCGCATAGGAGAAAGAAGTGTTATTTAAGTTAAAAATTATTAACTATTTACAGGATCATTGCTTGATTACGGAGTGTTCAGAACATCTGTGTTTATCGCAATTCCATGTAGTAGTTCTGAACCTTAATCAGCCACATGATCGAAAATTCAGAGTATCCGTGTCTGTCGATTATCCGTGTAAATCCGGACATTGATTAGATTTGTGATCGAGAGTTCAGAGCATCTGTGTTTATCGATTTTCAGTGTTGTAATTCTGAACATTAATTAAACAAATGATCGAAAGTTCAGAGTATCCGTGTTTGTGGATTATCCGTATAAATCTGAACATTAATTACATTTCTGATTGAGAGTTCAGACCACCTGTATTTATCAAATTTCTGTGCAGTAATTCTGGACATTAATCTGACAGATGACCGATAGTTCAGAGTATCCGTGTCTGTCTATTATCCGTGTAAATCCGATCATTAATTAGACGGGTGATCGAGAATTCAGAGCATATGTGTTATCTATTTCCCGTATAGTAATTCTGGACATTAGTTAGACAGATGAACAAAAGTTCAGAGTATGTCGATTATCCGTGTCGTCGATTATCCGGGTAAATCCGATCATTAATTAGACGGTTGATCGAGAGTTCAGAGCATCTGTGTGAAACGATTTTCCGTTGAGTAATTCTGGACATTAATTAGATGATCGAAAGTTCAGAGTATCCGTGTCTGTTGATTATCCTTGTAAATCCGATCATTAATTAGACGGTTGATCGAGAGTTCAGAGCATCTGTGTGAATCGATTTTCCGTTGAGTAATTCTGGACATTAATTAGATGATCGAAAGTTCAGAGTATCCGTGTCTGTCGATTATCCGTGTAAATCCGATCATTAATTAGACGGGTGATCGAGAATTCAGAGCAACTGTGTGTATCGATTTTCCTTGTAGGGATTCTAGACATTTATTAGACAGATCGAAAGTTTCGAGTATCCATGTTCATCGATTTTCCGTGTAGTAATTCTGGACATTTATTAGACAGATCGAAAGTTTCAAGTATCCATGTTTATTGATTTTCCGTGTAAATCTGAACATCCATTAAAACAGATAATCGGGAGATCACTGTTTTTAGAACAAGCCTCAGACCTAGCTCAATAGAATTCTGGGTCTATTTTACGCGCCTTTTTGCTAAAGATTCTTATTTCAACTACTAGTAAAGATTTTGTCTGAGAAAGATTTACTTCGAATTCATTCCTCATTCATTTCCGAAAGTTTTCAACAACACCAAAATTGCCGCTCTTGCGCCAACATTAAATTATTTCTCGTTCAGTTTTTGAAACGGTAATTAATAACCATAGGTTTGAACCCTATGTTATGGCTGCAGAGATCAAGCAACAGGTGGCTTATGCAGGAGTAATAATCAGCCTAGGTCAAGCATCACCCCGGGATGTGTTAAATAAGGGGGTAGAGAGTGGAACCGGTACACACATATGTAAAAACAAGGCAATATGGGGGAATTTGTGGAGAGGAGGAATTTAAAGAGGCAGAGACCCACACGAAGGAAATAGGTGTACCAGAGTTGGTGAATATGCATCATTTTGGAGAGTTTTTTCAACATATTTTATTTCGTTTTCTTTTTTCTTTATTTTTTTTTTTAAATTTTATTTTTACCATGACTGCTACTTAGATATATCTTTGTGTTTTGTAGACATTTTATGTGAAGAAAATTACGCAAAAGTTATTGTTTACCGACTTTACAAAGGAAGGAGGTTATTCATTCATGCTGTATGTATGTCGGGTTTTTTTTTGTTTGTTTGTTCACTCATAACTTCTCACCGGACGAACCGATTTTCATGATTTTTTTTAATCGATCAAAGGTGGTTTAACATAGGTCCCGTACCTTTGTTTGACCATATTCGATAGTTAGAAAAAAAGTAAAGGGCAGAAATGTGGTAATTTTTTTATTTTTTCATCCGTAACTTTTTACTAAGTGAACCGATTTTGATGATTTTTTTCTTTAATCGATAGAGGGTCGTCTAACTCAAATATCGCACATCAATTTGACGACATTTGCTTTTTTAGAAAAAACGTCATGGGTAAAAAATAAGTATTATTTTATTTGAAACTCATTGTTAAAAAAGAGTTTGTTGCCATTAAGCTGTAATATTTAAAAAAATTATAATAAGAGTTTGACTGAAAGCTGCTTTGAATCAAAAATTAAATCCTATCAGTTTGTTTGCTCTAGTGACGTTTTAAAATCGACTTCAAAACGGAATTTATCATACATATGGTTAGTTTTTTGTGCCGTTCACTCGAAGAAGGGGGAAAACCTTCTTTAATATGGTTTTTTTTCACTAGAGTATTTATATTAAAATGTATTTGCGCTAAAAAGAATAAAATAAAATAATTTTTGGAAAAAATAGAGCCGACATCAAACTATAACCGTTCGGTGGTACATCGGATATTGATTCTGCCTAGTATCGGATATCCGATTTTCCCCATATGACGTAGATGTACCAGATATCCGGTTTTGATGTTTGAAACTTGTAAATTCTACACATTTTGGCATGCTGGAGCTGGATAATCAGATATTTCAGGCAGGTGCCGAATCGGATTCCGGATATTTAAAACCTGTCGGATGCCGGATATCCTATGCTTTCTGGGGGTTCCTGTTCCACTTGACGGAAAATTTTCATGCTCTGTTCGTAATTTTCGTGATAGATTCACAAATTAATGACTTTTTTCGTGACTTTCGTGACTTGTAGACTCCCTATGTCTTTATTTCCGACAAAAATGGAAGGGGCCCAAGGCATGCGCTGGCAAGAGGGTTCCGTAACATGTATGGGTCCATGCCCAGATGTGTATTGTGAAAAACAGTTTGAAGAGCACTGTGCTTACAACAACTAACTAATAAACCTTCTTGAACTAGATTCTCTCCCCCCCCCCCCCCCCCACATGAGCTACAAGATCAAGAAAAGGATGCAACAATATGGGAAGGGACCCTTGATTTTCTTTTCTCCTGGGGTGTAACCTCAGAAACCAGGAATGAGGTAATTTTTTTCTCCCCTGATGAGGGGTTGCGAGGGTAGTACTTAGGGCCATCACTCTTCGAGGCAAACCCCAGTGGGCAGCTCCCCATCTTGACCAAGATGTAACCATGGTTACCATTGTGAGGTTCCACATGCCGGATTGTAGGTTGTACTTTTTTTTTTGGCTTCTTTTTTCTTTTCTTCCTGCTTTTGTTACTTGCTCTTATTGGGAGAACATTTCGAATATTTTTCCTTCATAGTGCAAGGATTTGGTACTTACGCCAATCGAAAGCGGTACAATTTCTTGCGCCAACGTTAGTTCAAAATTGAAAAAATGGCTAACTGGCCGTAAATCGACGACATATTTATCATCATCATCAACATTTTAAACGTCTGTTTGTCCAACAACTGGATAAGGGCCTTTTAAAACTGTTACAATATGCAACTATTGATTTCCGATAACCTCTAGTGATATTGTTGAGTTGTCTTGACTAAGGTTGGCGTCTAGGACGTTATTAGATCACGGATTTGATATCTGCAAGCAAAGAACGGGACAAACATTTGCGCCAGCATGTAATTGCAAACTATTTTTAAAAGGTAAGAAAAAGCCGTTATAGGTAATGAAGTCATCATTAACCATTAATCCAACATTTAGATGAAGATCTCCCTCTACATTTTTCGAACAACTTTCCATAAAAAGTCTTAATTCGTCAGACCGTCGTGATCGTGGCAACTTTCATACATTTTTGACACGTTAGGATACCACTGTGACACAGCAGATGTGAGCAATTGTCATTCCCTTGGCCTTCATGATATATTCGTCGCCATTTCAAATGCGTCATTCCTCTTACTACTACTGGGTAATATGGAGAAGGTGCCGTTGTTAGCACCAACATGATCATAAAAAAATTCAAGCTTGCAGGACGTCTTTATTTGTCCCGAATGCATAGAAATTTCCGACAAATATTTGTTTTCTTTTATTTATTTATTTTGAATTTTTTAAACATTTCAAGAAAACTAGTAAAGAAAGAAAAGGAAAAAAAAAGCTATTTTCGGTTTCGTGCGGAAAAGGCGCCACTAGGAGCACTAAGATCGCTGTAGAAATCTGAAGTGTGTTTAATAATTCCTCCATTTGTCACAAATGCGTAAAAATGTCGGCAATTTCTGTTTTTTTACCTTCTACAAATTTTGTCAGCGTTAAAATACCCTATTTGGCTGCATATTTTTGGCAGAAATTTCTGCGCATTTCTATCGAATGAACCTCATTTACGTTAATGTTCCGTTTTGATTCATTTTTTTGTCTGAAAACTGGCCGTGAGTTAAATTGCTTTTAAGTGAAGACTGACTGATGAAACAACGCTCCGTAAAAAAAAAAAAAAGAAGAAAGAAAAAACATATGTGAAATAGTTTCTAATAAACCTAAGACGAACATTTTGGTGTCTTGCAAATATAATATGTTTAGTAAAGACCCAGAAGAACATTTCTTCTATTCACACTTGACACCGTCGACCCCCGTGAAAGCCATACTCATTGCCAAAGGAAAAAAAGTGATTTAAACCATTTTGCACCTGCTGGAAACTTTACCAATTCATTTGATTAACTTTATGCGTATTTGTCTACTAATTTTCTTATCTATTTTTCTCCAAAAGTTGTTTTACTTTTATCTCGATATTTATCCAATTGTTTTTATCTGCCCATCTATGGATAAACAATATATTTCGCCTATGGGGTTTATTTGGTAAAAGTCTGATCAGAATAGGAAAATATTTCATGTTGACACCGACCATCCTGAAAGTCATAGTTTTCTTTTCCATAAAAAAAAGTCCGAATAAAACTATTTACCGTAATTATCTGTGTATAGCCCGCGGGTTATCTACAAAAAATTTCTTTTTTTACTACCTGCGGGCAATGTAACGATGCGGGCAATACATGAAATAAAAAAAAAAAAAAAGTATTATTAAAAATACAGCTACCGCTCAAAAATATCGAAATCTCTTCCTGTAAAGCAAACTGCAGATAAATAAATCGTAGCTTTCGAAACAATGGTCCAAAGCAGATTGGGGCTCGGGCGCTACATGCGAATGTATTGTTTTCTAGGGGTGTATCCTATGTTTTTTTCTGGGTGCGGGTTATACAACGATGCGGGTTATACACCGAACTTAATTTTTTTGAAGTGAATTTTCTTCCTGCGGACTATACAACGATGTGGGCAATTTATCGATAATTACGCTAGTACCTGCTGAAGACTTTACCAATATGTTTGATAACCATTATACGTCCATTAATTTTTTTATCTATTTGTCTACATAACTCTTTTGACTTCCATATTAGTTATCCAATTGTTGTCATCTACCTATCTATGAATAGATAATGAATATTTGTATGATTCTTTTAGCTATGCTAACATAAGGGTGGCATATTTTGCTGCAGCTCTAAATTTTGTGCATGACAAAAATTTTGTAGCTGAAACAGATTTTTTGGTGGATGCTCAATGCATGTAAAACTCAGTTATAGATCGACAAAGTTTTTGTTTACATATTTCGTAAGCGTAGGCTTGATGTAATGCTCTGACATTAATGAACATTATTGTTCTTCAAGGTATGTTTTAAACGTTTGTCAAGGAATACCACGCCTGTTGTAAACAACCGTGAACGTGATATGATTCTTTGTAACATTTTTCAAACGACTTGAAAATGTCCCCACAATTTTCGAAAGCTCATTTCAAACAACGTACGAGATATCATCTTTCAAAACCTGTTTTAAACGGTTGTGAATATTTAACATTACTCTTGTGGCCATTTGAATTTTGTTGAAGAACGTACTTCCTCCCACGTGCAATTGCAATTGTAATACATTCAAAGATAAAAAAAAAAGCATTATTTCGCAGACATAAATTGTGAAAGTTAATTCAACTGTGAAGTGAGGTAACAGAAAACAAAGCAAAACAGAACAAAGAATTCAGAACAGGTGCTCTTAATTTGATGGGAACGGAATAGTTAAATTTTAATCAAGATGGAACTTCCACCAGTTAATTCGGAGAGTGATTTCATCCACGCCAAAGCTTCAAACGACTAAATCGATTGGGTCAAAATGCATTTTTAATGTCCGCCACCCCTCTTCGGAACAAGAGTTCGGTGACGCTTCGAATCATCCCATTGTCTCCCTGTACAATATTCTATTATGCATACCTCCAGAGGGTTGGGGGGAGGGATACAGATCGTGTTCTGGTTCCGCATCCATTGTGCACACACCATCTGTGGGCACTACTCACTCGAAAAAAGAGAGGTGACTACGGCCTGACTAATTTGAGGAGGGAGAATCCTAAACCATCCGTCGATGGAGGGCTGTTGCCCTCTCAGGGGTGGGGGGTATGATGATTCCCTCTTATTTCCTTCTTTTGGGAGGAATGTTGCGTTATGGACTGTTATTTTTGCCAAATTAGGCTGCATTTAGGGAAGACATATGGGCCAATTTTTCCCTCGATACCCCACTGCGGAATGGTTTAATACCAACCAACCTGCTCGGAACAATTTTGGAAATGGCTTCCTGTTTCCAAAAGTGGGTTGAATATGAATAGCTGAATCAAATTTTGGAAACCTCAGGGCTCCGCAACAAGTTGTACAGAATACGTTATCAAAGTTATGATTAATGTCGCTCCCCAGAGCAAAATTTCTCCACATTCTTCAACAGATCTTCAGTGGATTAAACAAAAACCTGCGGGATAAATCTGTATATCGACTAAACAGGCTCCTCTTAGATATTTTCAATGACAGAAAGACCCTTGAAAGAAAAACTTAGATAAGTCTTTTTTGTTTTCTTTTGAACTGTTTCTGTCTTTTTTTCAATGATCAGTTCAAATGATTACCGTACTGACGTCGTTCGTTGATATTATGACCGTCTTATATTTGCAAAGTATAATGCAAAACTCGGGGGGGGGAACCGCAGGTTAGTTGGAACCCTCCCCCCTCTTTATTGCAACAACCTGTAGCCAGCAAAAAGCTTTATTTTGGCAATCACTGTAATTACTGTATTAACATTGTTATCTCAGATAAAATATTTTTTGGCTCGTTTGGAATTACATTGAACTAAGTTTTAAGGAACAAAATGCTTGTAAAAAAATCTTTCATGTGTATGGTAGTGCACATTTTCCGGTTGATGAAGCAGACTCTCGCGTATTTCGCGAGAAGCAAGTTTAATATTCTCTAAAAATCATCAGAAATGACCAATAATCTCCAAAAAAGCTGACCACACTGATAAAAGAGCCGAGATAAGTTGAACCATTTTCGTTGTATTTTCGGGCTGTCTCTTTGCCAGTTTCGGCTTTTTAACCACTTAACACTTTTGCCCGTGTCTGACACGAGCGAAAATTACCGGCAAATTTGTACATGCCCGTGTCTCATACGGGCTATCTTGTAACTCGCGTTATTTTATTTCTAATGCCCGTCTGAGATACGTTTGCACTTTATTTGTATAATAATTTTTTTATATAAATTTTCCCTACCCCACCACCCGCTCTCTAGTCGCCCCCTACAACTGAAATTGTTAAAAACAATTTGTACTATACCTATACATTAATATTCTGTCAAAAAACCTCGATCATTTTTTACCAGTTTTTCCGAAAAGAAACTCGTGCTTTAAGGGGTTAATAAAATAAGGAAAATTTAACAAGCGTATTTTAAAATTCTCGTTCTCGCAAATTAATCCTTGAAGCCAGCTCAACTTTTATCCATATTTTTAAGAATTTTCAAAATTATCAGCTTAACTTCCCAAACACAGTGATACTTTGAGATACGAGTTTATTCGTTCCGTAACCCTGCTCGTATGTCAATTTGCTCGTATCTCAAAGCAATTTTCCCCAATACTTACTTACCCCAGTGTTACCTCGAGATACGAGTTTAATTCGTTCCGTAACCTTGCTCGTATGTCAATTTGCTCGTATCTCAAAGCAATTTTCCCCATTGAAATTAACTGAAATGCCATTATGTTAATCCGTGTTCTTGAATAAGAAAAATACATTTATAAATGACAAATATTGTATAAAAACATAATAAATGAGAACGTAAAGCAAAAAGGCGCAGTAAACTGGGTGGGCCGTGTGCAGCGTCGCAGCTGGCCGTTCCTCGTATCTCAAATATCGCTCGTATTTCAAACCAAATCTTCGCTGCTCGACAGCGCTCGCAGGGCCGGCGCTAGCACAAATGGCGCCCTGAGGCAAAAAAAAAAAACTCTTTTCCACCCCTACTATATATTATGAAGAAATAGAGATTAGAAATGATCGATATAAACTTTAATTATACATATTTTAAGTTTCAAAAAGCTGAAGGAAAACAATTGCTGATTAGAATGGACTGAATAAGGAGAAATAAAAAACAGAAAGAGAAAAAGCAATATATTGCGTTTTGCTCGTCATAAAATAGCGAAGACACTTTCTGGAACTGCAAACACTTATAAAGCGCCCTCTCCGGATACATTGAAGCCGCCTGTCGCTGTGGAGAAGAAAGGATAATGTGCAAAACAAGAAATAACCCAGTAAAAAATATATCCTTTCAACAAAGGAAAGAAAGAAACGGAAACCTTTCAAGATGTTCCTGATGTATTTCTGTGTTTGATTTTATCAAAATTGTGATATATATTAAAGCAAAAATGAAATTAGATGAAGTTTTGATCCATCATTTGTAAAACTAAATAGTTTAAATATTATTTTTTTTTTTTCGAGATAAAAACTATTGTTTGTTACTTAAAAAGATGCAGTCAATACTTAATGGCCAATGCGCCCCTAAGAACGACGCGCCCTGAGGCGGGCGCCTCCCCGCCTCAGTCTAGCGCCGGCCCTGAGCGCTCGTATCTCAAATAACAGGTATGTCGGGGCAATCGTATCTCGAGGTACCACTGTAGTTATCCTCTTTTCCTATCTGTTATTTGGAAACTGTTTACTACTTTTACTACGACCCCCGGTTAATGGAACCGTGAAGATGAGGTGAACCGAGTGTCCGCTGTCTTTCCCTTTAACCTTCACCGCCCCTCCAGTGAAAATTAACCCTCCAGGAATCATATTTCGACTCCGACTGCGGCGGAAGTTGCATCAAAGACTCTTTCAAATCCTCCCGCGCACCCCTTTTGGTTCTTGCATCGTCCGCCGGGAGGGGGAGCTTCCTCTGCCCAGACGGATGGATGCACCGCAGACGATAGCCAGCAGTATTCTAGCTGCAGTCATGAGGTGCGAATGGTTGGGGGTCCCCGTTCTGGCGCTACTACTGTATTGGAACACGCTTGATGCTGACTTTGCCTACGATGACAGGTAAGCAAGAACGCATGTTCTTTGGCACTCGAATCTAGCAAGTTGGAGTAAATTCGATAAAATCTGAAAACGGCAGTTCGGAAGTTCTATAATTTTTGATCATTTTTTTCACTTTTATTTGTAGCATAGTAGATTCCAAATTGAATGGTACGGGGGGGGGGGGGAGATGCAAATGTACGAGGAACTAACGATAAAGATCCAAAATAGATTCAAATGAATAAATCGCATCTCCAATGCCATAACTCGAGGAGAAAGAAAAACACAGAATATACGCATATCGTTTGGCATTTCAATCAGTGTTCTAGCAAATTAGTGTAAATTAGATAAAATCTGAATACTCAGTTTGAAAGTTTGTGATCATTTTCCACGTTTATTTGTGGTATAGTAGATTCCAAATTGAATGGTGGGGGGTGCAAAGGTAAGATGAACGTCCTTGCTGTCGATAAAGTACCAAAATTCGAACCTCCAATGCCACTCCTTCAAGAGAAAACGAAAGCAATAAATTTAGTATTAGATGTTTATTGCTTAATTAAGAAAACCTTTTTGAGAACATGAATATATTATTTTTATATTGACATGTTAAATGCAAGAGAAATCGTCAGGAAAACTTCAGTAACTAAGTAACAGTAATGAAACAACATGATGTTAAAAAGAAAATGCTTCTATAAAGAGTACAAAAATTTTAAAAATATAATTACAGCTAATTTTCGTGCTTTATAAGCATAAAACAGGAAAATTGTATAATCGAGGAACGAGTCAGCATTTAATTCTTAATGGTGTCAGTTTGGAGAATATGTGCTTGAAACTAGCTTATTTGTACTTCTAGTACGTTAAACTACATGCTTATAACAGTAATATATAACTGCTACGCAACAATATGTTAAGTAGTCGAATGTTAAGTCTAATCAGCACGTTGCAATATGGAGGTGCATTGGCTTAGTCTGCAATCAATTTCAAAGTTCCTTTACTAGATTTGGAACACCGACTCTTGGTCCACGTGATTTTCAGAACTCCTTCAGTTTGATTTGATGATTCTCGATTAGATCAGAGGCGGATTCAGCAATAATTTCCTGAGGAAGTACCAGGGAGTAAAATATGGTTCTCCCTCGTAATAACGAGGTTGTCGTAAGAGGGTTTTTATGTTCTTAGAGTCTCTTAAAATCATTTAATCTACAAGTATAGAAAAATTACATCGGTGCCCGAGTTCAGCTAAGACACGTTAAAACTACCGTTTTGAAATGAACGCATTTCAACATTAATTTTCTGCCTTGTTATTTAAGAAATGTACCAAGGACAATAAAGTTTGGGTATCCTACAATTCTCCCTTATTTTAAGCCATGTAATCTGAATTTAGTTACAAAATAAGGCCTTTACCCCGAGATGCCTCTGTATTTAACTAGAGCAGTGATATATTACTTCGAATGAAAACAAACAATATATTTCTAAACTTTGTAAGTCAATAATAAAAAAGCCCTTGGTATATTTCCAGCCAATCAGGAAGTGCACCATGGAAAATAAAGTTTGGGTATCCTACTATTCTCACTCAGTTTAAGTTATGTAATTAGAATTTAGTTACAAAATGAGGCACTTATTAAGAGATACCTCTGTATATAACTAGAGCAGCGATATATTACTTCGACTGTTGATATATTTTTTAACTTTGTAATCCAATCATAAAGGTTCCTTGGTACATTTCCTGCCAATCAGGAAATGTATCAAGGAAAATAAAGTTTGGGTATCCTACTATCCTCACTCATTTTAAGCTATGTAATTAGAATTTGGTTACAAAATGAGGCACTTATTTAGAGATGCCTCTGTAATTAACTTCGAATGGCAGTTAGATATAGACCTTCAATGCCCTGTTAAATACAGATGCGATCTAGTTAAATGTAAATAATGTATGTAAATAATAACTATAGTATTTAGTCTTCGATCTGCTTAAATACAGAGGCCCTTATTTAGGGATGCCTCTGTATTTAACTAGAACAGCGATATATTACTTCGAATGAAGACGAACATTTTTTTTTACTTTGTTAGCCAATTATACACGAAACCATACAAGCGATTTCACCAAATGCGATAATAATATGAGTCGTAATAACTGGAGTCATTGTCATAAAGGTTATAATCCTAGGACTTGCGTTAGTTTGTGTTCTGCGACTTTCAGATTAAGATAACAGATCCAAACTTGAAAGGCTTAATGTACAGCCTGGAGCAAGGGTGAGTCTCAGGGGACATGATTCAGTTGTTTAATTTTATTGTAATGTTAATAGGCTAAATATTTGCCCAGTCGGCAGAAGTCATTGTTTAATCAGTGGCTATGATTGTAGAAGAGAAATGATTTTATTCAAGTACAGTTGAACTTTGTTAATACGAAAGCACGGCTAAAACAAACATTGTGTTCATTAAGGGGACTTGGCACCTGTCAAATGTAGAAAATGGCTGAAAATAACGATTATTCAATTTTTTGCTTAAAATGTGGTTTGACTCTCCTAGTATATCTGAGCGACGTTTTGAAGCGATACAACCAATATAAATGTAGTTAAGAAGTAAGAGAACTCAAATATTTCTGATGTTTTAGTAGAATTTTGTATTTTTTAAAACCCTGCGTTTTCTCGGTTTGTGTGTTTTCTCCATATTGTAGTACATAAAATGCTAGAACTTCTGCATATATTCATGTAGCAACTTGAAATTTTGTGTGTGTGTTCAATATGATGTGCTTGATAAAAATAAGGATGGATTTTGCTACATATTTGCAAAAAAAAACTTAAAAAAAGAAAATGTAACAAAAGTCGCTTTTTTTCTGTGTTCTACCGTCGATGTAACTTTAAAAACTTTTTTCTCAAAAACTAATTAATTAATAGCAAAACCCATCCCTAAAATTGTAAACCATACTATAATAAGTACTTTTAAAAAATTTGGTGAAAAAAAATCAAGAAATGAAAAAGAAGGAAATTTAAAATTGTGAAATAATTTTTAAAAAATTAAATTTTAAAATTTTCTGCTAGTTGAATTTTGATTTTTCATGTGAAACTCATTTTGTTGAACAATAGCACATCGTAACATACAAATGAAATAGGTAAAAGTTCTTAAATTAAAAAAAATTGTCAAAAGGTGCCAAGTTCCCTTAAGTTTGGTTTTCTATTTATTTACACTAAATATCTCACGCATATTACGAAGGCTAAAATTCAAATTTCGGCTAAGACGAACAACATTTCTGACATATTCACGAAAAACTTTCTCGATTGCATATATAATTATTTTTTTCACGAATTGTTGGTTATTTTGAGTCATTGTAAACCACCAAGTACGTATTTCGAATCATACCTTGAATATTTTTGGGTACAGAATGAAGCTCATGCGCGTGTTGACTTTCGGACAGGTAGTCTGCTCAGGGATCAAACCCCCTATCTTCGAATCATTCTTAAATAGTAGTAGTTATTTTTAAAATATAAACATGCATTTCTAATACTTTTTTTACACGATTTTATTTATTCAAGGTTGTTACGAACAACGGCTAATTCGAACAAATTCGCGAATTTTTGGCATTTCGTCTTAAGCTGTATTTTTTACATATATTTTCGACGATAGTTTTGAAAATTTATTTGCGCGATCAAGAAAGTAATTAATAATTATTTAATGGGATTATATTAAATTCTGTACCTGAGCGGCCATAGTATCTTAAGTTAATTTTTCGAGTTTGCACTTAATGGAGACACAGCGTACCGACGACAAAGCCACCTAGCTACATGAGGGTTCCGATCTTTGAAAGCTCACATCGGACATCTTTATTCTGAGGTTCGCATTAATAAGTCTAGTCTTATACACTTTTTTAAAAAAACTGAATTTCCGGAGTGTTTTTTGACTGATTTTAACGGAAGATTTCCGTAGTGCTTCAATACATGGTTTTTCCTTCCAAAAACGGAAATAATCACCTCCTGAAAATACGAGAGTGGAACTTTTCCGTTTTATGGTTGCTGTATTTTCATAACCTGATTTGGATTAACGGAGAAAAAAGATATGGAACTTCTGTCAACTCTCGGGAAAATATTATCAGAAACGGAATATTTCCGGCAACTCTGCTGCCGTACTTTTTCCGCTATTTTCAGGACATTTTTTTTACAGTGTAGTTTTGAAAATTTATTTACGCGATCAAGAAAATAATTAAGAATTATTTAATGGGAGTATATTAAATTTTGTACCTGAGCGGCCATAGTATCTTAAGTTAATTTTTCGAGTTTGCACTTAATGGAGACACAGCGTACCGACGACAAAGCCACTAGCTACATGAGGGTTCCGATCTTTGAAAGCTTACATCGGACATTTTTATTCTGAGGTTCGCATTAATAAGTCTAGTCTTATACACTTTTTTAAAAAACCTGAATTTCCGGAGTGTTTTTTGACTGATTTTAACGGAAGATTTCCGTAGTGCTTCAATACATGGTTTTTCCTTCCAAAAACGGAAATAATCACCTCCTGAAAATACGAGAGTGGAACTTTTCCGTTTTATGGTTGCTGTATTTTCATAACCTGATTTGGATTAACGGAGAAAAAAGATATGGAACTTCTGTCAACTCTCGGGAAAATATTATCAGAAACGGAATATTTCCGGCAACTCTGCTGCCGTACTTTTTCCGCTATTTTCAGGACATTTTTTTACAGTGTAGTTTTGAAAATTTATTTACGCGATCAAGAAAATAATTAAGAATTATTTAATGGGATTATATTAAATTCTGTACCTGAGCGCCTTAGTATCGTAAGTTAATTTTTCGAGTATACACTTAAAGGAGACACAGAGTACCGACGACAAAGCCACTCCAGCTACATGAGAGGTCCGATCTTTGAAAGCTCACATCGGACATCTTTATTTTAAGCTTCGCATGGAAAAGTCTAGTCTTATGGTACTAAAAACCTTTATTTTTTAACTTAATTTCAAAAACTCGGAAAAACGGGCTTAAGATACTACACTGTAAAAAAGTCTCCTGAAAATAACGGAAAAAGTACGGCAGCAGATTTGCCGTAACTATTACGTTTCTGATAATATTTTCCAGAGATTTGACAGAAGTTCCATTTCTTTCTTTTTTTTTTTCCGTTAATCCAAATCACAGGTAGTGAAATTACAACAACCGTAAAACGGAAAAGTTCCGTTCTCGCATTTCCGTTTTTGGAAGGAAAAACCATGTATTGAAGCACTACGGAAATATTCCGTTAAAATCAGTCAAAAACAATCTGAAAATTCAGTTTTTTTTAGCAGTGTATGGCTAGCTCTCAGGTGCAGAATTTCTTTCATTAGAGAGGAGTACGTTCCCTCTGGACGAAAGGCTTAACTCGGAGCATTTCTCACGAAGCCATTTTGTCAAATACGACGAAAGTTTCGTGAGATTTGAACGTGCGTTTCTGAGAGTAGATAAATGCCAATACCTAATAAATTTACCTGTGATAAACAACAACTCGCAACTTGCGGGGGAAAAAATCTACTTTAGAAACCGATAAATTCATACAATTCAGACGAAAATCCATCTTGTCCGAACTAATTTGCACGGTCTAGTATTATTTCAAATTTTAAAATTAAAATTGTTATTTTTACTTTAAATGATTCTAAAGGCGCGTTTTTTTTTTTTTTTTTTTTTTTTACACTGACAAGCTTTATGCTTGCTATGCAAAACAATATTTATGCTTGTTTAATAAAATGTTCTGTTTCACAGTTTTATTGTAAGCGAACTAGACAACAGAACTCATGGGGAAGATAAAGGTTGTCTAGACTTTATGTAAATAGCTTTCAGAGATCGATGGAGTGACAATAAAAACGCCTATAGAACTCATATGAACTTATTCATTAAATTTATTAAATTTGTTTGATGGGTTAAATTGCTCGTACAGTTTTCTGACAAAAATGAATGATAAAATCAACCTTATTGAAGGGCAAATTTCCAAATTAAATTTTAAAGAGCTAAATTTTGAATAAATTTCCATATTAAAGGGATGAACTTGGGGTTTCTACATTATGTTGAAGATTATAAATTAACCTTTTTGAAATCGTAAAAACCGCTTTATAATTCGAAAGGCTTAAGAAAAGATCGCTAGATATAAACATGCTCGATATAAACAGCATCAGGTGTTGCCACTTCAAAGAATCGGAAATTAAAAATTGAGTTATGAATGGAAATATTTTTTAAGAAATAGAAATAAATTTGTTAAAGTCCGTAATTTACGATAAAAAATGCAAATATTACGTTACTTTTCTATGCTAATCATTAAACAAATTTTTAAATATCGTTTTGCCATAGTTTGGTATCGCATCGTAAATTTAATCGTAACTGGTCCACGTTAAGTGAAAAAAAATATTTATATATAGTAAAACCCGCTAAGAAGTTCTCCAAGGGAACAAGAGAAAAAAACTTCTTATGCGGGAAAACTTCTTAAACCGGTAGTGAAGTCATCGGGGGAAACAGTCGTGACCAAAGTGTATTTAAATCCTTGGTTTATTTGAGTTTCATCATAGGAAATACACATTCAAAGCAATACAAAGATGAACACCAACATCAACGTTTTTACAAGAATATTTACATCGTGAATCCCCGCGAAAAGCTTGCGAGAGCCTTTTATACCCTCTGGAGCTACATGTCACGTGATGATGCACCGGTATTGCTATTCGTTACTATTTTTAGTTCACATTACATAATCTTTCCCGCGTTAGTTTCCCGGGCTGGGGGACATCTAAAAAATATCAATGTTTCAAAAACGAAACAGAATTCAAAAAGGGGTCTAAAAAAGTTACTTAGTTTTCAATGTTATATATATATTACATCCCTCTCTTTTTGCACTAAATTTTTCAAAAATATGTTGCTCCCCCTCATTTTCGTGTTAAATGTTTTGAACAGTAAAACACATGGCAGTAATTTCAGTTGTAACTGAGCATAGTGCAAAATCAGAATGAAGATAAACCTCCAGGCCCCTCATTGAGGGGGGGTGAAGAGGGGAGAAATATAATGCCCTCATACGTATATGTATGACTTTTTTTAAAAAATATATCAATTAGTCAAATACTCAAGATGTCGTTAACTCGGTGGTTGTGAGAATTTTTTGTCGAAATTCAAAGCAAGAATAAAATGGCGCAGAATTGTCTTTAAGAAGTGAAGAAGAGAAAGCCCGGGTATTTCGCTTTATTCTTTGAGTGATAAGCAATTCTAATTCGCGACAGCTTTTGTTTGATCTCGAGGGGCAAGTGTTTGTTTGGTCTCTGGTATTGTTATGCAAACATAACTGGAGAAAGGAACTGAATCGGCGGCGGCAGCAATTTGGAAGAAGTTGGCAAGCTTGCCGATTGGATACAATAAAGCTTGCAAGTCTTAGATGTCAACGACATAAGTGGCCTATGTTTCAGAGTGGCTCTTTTGTATTGTTAGAATTTTCGAAGCAATGTTGGAACTTTGTCAGCTTTTTACAATCTCGATTTGTATTGCTTGAGCATCATCATCTGAAATATAGAGTATTTGCTTCAAAAAGTTTTTCACTTTCCATCGGTACAGCATATTGCTTTTCGGTTTAGGGCGATTTGACCTTCAAAATTTATGACGGTACAATGTATGTAATTCTTTTGAAATGCAAAGTGTCTGGTTCAGGGGCATTCTTTGTTGTATTCTCCCAATTCAAAAATTTGTCTTAATTCGAAAAAATATTATCACACATTGTGTGGTTATTCAGCCTTTAACATTGGTGGTCAACTTCAGTTATTCTTAACTACTTTTTCTTTGATTATTTAAGAAGTGATGCATTCAAGTTTACTGGCATATTTAAGGCAAAAATTATAATTTAGTCCAACCTTTTGGTCTCGCCAGTTGGCGGAGAAAATTAATTTCCAGCTTGTATAATTCCGATGTTTTGAAAAATTAAGACTTTGTTTTTTTTTTTGTTTTTTGCATATGAAAGTTAAGGACACATTTCATTCATAAAAACAGGAGCGCAACGAGGGGGGGGGGGGGAGGGGATGAAGTAAAAGTTTAGGTCTTCATAGAGCCCGTTCATAAGTGATGTCAGGCTTTTTCCCCGCATATTTGACACCCTCCTCCTTTGTCACAAACTGTCACACATCAACGGAGCCCCTCCCCCCTTTGTCCCGTGTCACGCTATGTTGCACAAGCTGGGATGTCACACTTCTTGTTACCCCCTCCCCTCCCCTTGTCACAGTTTCACGAACCCCTTCCCCCTCGAAGTGTGACATCATTTATGAATCATCCCATATGTAAAAGGGATTGGAAAGGGTTCAAAGGAAGGCTACTAGGTGGATAAGTGGTCTCGCAGGTTTTGATTATTATTCCAGAATTAAAAGACTTAATATGTGCAGTCTCGAGCAAAAGGAGAGTTAGAGGTGATTCAACTATTTAAAGGCGTTAAAAATGGAAATTGTTGATGGGCTACGTTTATGCCCAGAAGTCCTTGTTTTAGATTTTCTAAATCTCAGGTTAATTAGGAGAAATGACTGCATTGTAAAAAGTTCTAGTTCTATCATTCACCAAAAAAAGAAAAAAAAATAGAGAAATTTAGCTGCAACCAACATTTGGTACTAAGTTGAACCATTATAATGCAACTAGTTGCACCATGAATGTGAAACTAGGAACCATTATAATGCAACTAGTTGCACCATGAATGTGAAACTAGGAACCATTATAATGCATCTAGTTGCACCATGAATGTGAAACTAGGAACCATTATAATGCAACTAGTTGCACCATGAATGTGAAACTAGGAACCATTATAATGTTTATTAAGGTACTAAAGTTGAACCATTAAAATGGTTCCTAGTTTCACATTCATGGAGTAACTACACCATTATAGTAGTTCAACTTTAGTACCAAATTTTGGTTGCAGCTAAACTTCACCATTTTTTTTCCTTTTTTTTGGTGAAAAGTGGAACTAGAATTTTTTATAGTGAACTTCAATAGGGCTGTAGGCATTTGGATGGAATAATTTACCAGAAGCAACTCATTTACTTGCAGTGGGACAAAATGTTTTAAAAGGGCGCTTGATGTTCATTGGGGATTACCAGGGACGTAACTAAGCTGGGGCAGACGGGGCCAGTGCCCCGGGCGCAAGATTTTAGGGGCTTAGGGGCATTAAAGAATATATGAGGTGTCTATGCATATATAAGTGTGTGTGTGCGTTTTTTAATTGTGTATGTCGGGGGGGGGGGGACGCTAAAGCCAAGTCTTGCCCCTGTTGGAAAATGACCTAGTTACGTCCCTGGGAACTACTAAATTGACGAGGACCAGTTCTGGCATATCCCAGAACCATTGCTGGCCGTCAGTTTTGTATTTGTATATTAACCTTCCGGTAATGCTTGAGACTAAAAAAAATTGATGGTGGCCAGTGGCGAGTAAACCCAAAAAAGTTAGTCACCACTTTGAAACTGTTGGTCACCATTTTGAACCAAGTTTCAAACTGATCCCCCCTCCCCAACCGGGGCTTCATTTTGCATATAAACATGGGCATACATATACCTCCAACTACACTTAGTCACAAAATTACACAAAGACCTATTTTTTAAATAATAATGATAAATTACAAAACGTTTCTAGTCGCCAACTTTGGCAACCGACATAACATTTGTGGTCGCCAAATAAAAATTTGTAGTCGCCAATAGCGAGGGGCGACCGCTAGTCTCGACCTTTACCTTCCGGAACCCTTGATTTTATTTAGCCATATTGCCATTCCTAGTGTGATAAAATATGTGTTCGTGTAAAGACTTTTTTGGAAGGAAAAGAAAAAAGGGTGACATTTCTGGTTGCCTTAGTGATGGACTTCTGAGAACCCAAGTTTAT
Organism: Octonoba sinensis; assembly: GCA_038502835.1. Classification (NCBI taxonomy): domain Eukaryota; kingdom Metazoa; phylum Arthropoda; class Arachnida; order Araneae; family Uloboridae; genus Octonoba; species Octonoba sinensis. The sequence continues at coordinate 8,154,114 of CM076604.1, forward strand.
CGAAAGAGCGGGCCCCCGGTCAAGGCCCCAACAAAAAGATGGCCTTGACATCAAAAACTGAATTGAATCTGGATACCCCCAACAAATGAATTTCTTTTAATGGGAGTTCAGGAGAGTACAGAGTAGTGAATCAACACCTGCGCAGGAGGTCCAGCGGAAGGAACAGAGCGAAAACCTGTCTGCAAACAATCAAGAATAACACCACTCCACCCGCCTTTTCTTTTCTCCCAGCAAAGGCTCTCCTTGACATGATTGAGGGGCGTGCATGCTTCATTCATTCCTAAGCCATGAATGGTTGAAAGTTTGAAAAGGCGTGGTTTCTTTTGATTGGTCTGAAACTTTGTAGCCAATGGAGACCTCCTTCTTTCCTTGACACCTACCGAAGGAAAAGTAAATAAATAATCTTGTCTGGGAATCTATCAACTTTCTGAAACTTGACGAAATGTTTGACCTTTTTCGCCTGTCAGTAGCGGGACGCTAATCGTTTGATTTCATGTCGTTCCGCTTGAGCGAATTTCCGAAGTTTGCTTTCAATGACAAACAGGTGGACTCAGAAGTCTTTTTTTTTTTCCTCAGTTATTAAAGAAGTGCTTGAAACTTTATTTGATTTAAAAACCTATCCTGTCTTAGCCAAGTGCATCTCCTACAGGAAGGGAGAAGGGGGATTAGTGGCATAATCAGAACTTTTTGTGGGAAGGAAGAATTGGTCTTCACCCAAAGACATGATTTATGAATTAATTTTTTCAAGTTAATGTTTAACTAATCAAATTATTTCTATTTCTTTACTATAAAAAAAATCGGAAAAATTATTTAGCAGGAAAGAAATTTTATTCCTTTTCTTGAAGCATTTTACATTTTTATCAAGTGATACAAAATTTCAGAATCAAGAAAATAAAATATTGTCGCTATAGAGTTGCAATGCTCTTTGCATTTTTTTTTTTTTTTTTTTGGCCTTTAAGATGCCACAACATTAAAAAGTTTACGAAATAATATTTTTAATATTTTACAATATTGCAGTCAATTCTAAAAGCATGTACTTTTCACCCAAAAGTTTGTTTTTTTGTCATATAAACTGTAATAATTAATGCCATCAACTAGACGATTTTTTTTCCAGCATTTTAGCTTGCTTCATTCAAAACTGCTTAAAAGTCATGAAATTTTTCCGTCCAACGGGATCGGTCCCTCGCCCCCCCCCCCCTGCCCGAAGACATCGGATATACGGTATCTGACAGATCTTTGAATATGCAGAATCCAATCCGGCCACTGCACGAAATACCCGGCTATACGGCATGTCAAATTTGATTTATAAAATTTAATTAATTAAAATGTTTTGAAAATATATGTGAATTACAAACTAATTACGTATTTGGAAGCGGTGGAATGTTTAAAAATATATGCAGAATTTACAAGTTTCAAACACCAGATCCGGATATCCGGTATGTATATATCATACAGGGGACGTCGGATATCCGATATCCAGCAGAATCGACGTTAGATGCATCACCAAACGGTCTCGCAAACGTCACGAAATTTCACTTTTGAAAATCTGCGACACTCTGCTAAAGGAAAACAAAAGTGATTAGTTTGATTGCTGGATTAATATTGCTTAGTTAATATTCCGGAAAGGGCTTGATTAATTTTCCGGAAAACACGGATAATCGAACACTAACGATGCTAACTGTAAATAAATTTAAAATGAATAAATATCTTGTTTTTGTCGTGTTGTATTTTTTAAATAAAGTTTGATCTTGGAATTTCTCAATTCTAAAAAGGAGAAATGGAACGCTATCTCCACTATCCTGGAGACAATTTGATCCCAAATAGAAGAATCGATGAGCGGAAAATCACGTTATTATTCATTGATCCTAAGAAATTAATTTCGCTTTCAATATCTTTGTCTACCAGTCTGTTTTGCGCATATTCTTTTTAAAACAACTTTGCATCTGAACTGCATCTTAAAAACTCTCAGGCTTTAATACCATTTAAGTTATGCTTCTTCTGTAAAATTTATTAAGTGACTTTTTAGCCTTCTTTCCAGTAGAAATAAAAATAAAGGAAAGTCGAAACAAGTGAAGTAATTAAAATAAGATTGAAAATAAAAATTTTGAAAGTAAGGTATTCATATGGGGCAAATAAATCCTGATCTAACGGACCGATTTGCTTGAAGAAAACTTGATCGGAAAGCTGTTATGACGTAGAACATGTACAGATAGGAAGTTCATCCAGAACTAACGAGCCTATTTTCCTATGAAATATTTTGATTGGGATTTTAAAGGATATTTTTGAATGAATGAATGATTAAATGAAAAATTAAATAAATGAGTGAACAAATACATAAATAAATGAATGAATAAATAAACGAATGACTGAATGAATTAATATTAACCGTTGAAAAAGTAATTAAGAACTAAAGCTAAGTGAAAGAAAGAGAGAGATAGCTAGATTAATAAATTTGAAGTGGATGTATACAGGAAAGTACGCTCTTATAGTTCTAGACGGAACTTCTTGTTTAAGTTGAAGTTACTCATTCAAATTCTAAGCGCGTAATGCTGTGATGCTAGTGTAACCAAATTTTAGGACTAGGTACGTAAAAACATTTACCTACCACCTTTAGTGACGTTCGAATAAGCGTACCACGAAGAAAATCGTTACTGACCCCAAATCATTTCATACAAACTCGAGCCGCCCAAATGTTTGACAATGTACTTAAACTGCGCAAGACATGCTAATCATCTCCCATTACCAAATCGAATTCTCCCCCTCCCCCTAAACAAATTCACGTTTTTGTTTCAAATTACCAGCGCGAAAGGGGTGCTGCTGCATCGTGAATCTCCGTCGCATCTGCAGAGCGGACACCTGCAGAAATCCCACAGACGTCAATATCCGGGCACGACATTTTAAAAACGAAAAATGTCGCTATTGAGTCATGAAAACGTGAAAGATTGGGGATGTGACTTAAATGGAAGCCTTGCCAAGCGCGACATTAAAACGTGAGGTTTTATCTCTGTAACTGCAACCATCTCCATGGAGATGCACTCATAAATAAATGGACTGCCAAGTGTCATGTTACTTTTACTTCCAGGCTGGGATTTAATGTCCTGTTCCGCCAGACGATCTTATTTGGAAAGCACTTATTTCGAACACGTGGGAGGGTACGACGATTCATTTTCTTCCCAAATTTGACAGCGCCTGGAATTCATTGGATTCACGCATGGCGATTTTTGTTAAAGATGGGTCGTGATTTTTCAACGTCGCGGTTGCGGTTTGGGCAATTATTTTAAATTGCGTCGTTGAATATTTGAAGGGACGGGAATTGATTTAGTTGCGTTAGTGATTTAAAAAACATCACTGCGTTATATCTGACATATAAATAGGCCAAGACAAAACAGTTAGGTTCCATTTTCTCCTCTGTCGTCACAAGACTTTTTATTCTTTAACCCCTTCCCTCCCGCTCTCGGGAAAATGACGGGCTGAGGTTTCGCCTTCGATTTCTCGTTCCCGTGATATTGCCGGGGTGGAGTGTTTAAAATTTCAAAATAAAAACAAATCAAAAATCAAAAATAAACATATTTTTATACAATTATCAAGGATAAAAAAATAGTCCCTTTTAAGACTTTTTTTTTTAATTACCCGACCGTTAAGGGGTTAACAAACTCAGTACCTATGAGCTTTGCCGTTATCAATTAAAAAAAAAAAAAAAGGAAATACTCGTAGTTAGTTTTTTCCCCTCCTACGTTCGGAGCAGATATATCGAATATTCGATTCAAAGATATACCAAATGAAAACAATGTATCGCTCGGTATCTAGAAGGTTCAATTTAAGATATCTCCAAGTAAAAGCAAAATGTTTTATTATTATCAAAAAATAAATAAGCAAAGACAAAACAGTTAAGCACCCTTTCCTCCTCTATTTGTCAACCGATTTTCTTACTGTTTTTTTTTTATTTAGTAGCTATTGATAAGTTTTAGTGTTATCAATAAAAAATTTTGGGAAATATAGTTGGTGTTTACTACGCAGATTCGAGCTTTTTTTTAGAAGTCTCTATTCGTCGCGCTTTCATACTACTCCTTACATCTACAATCTACAATATTTGTACAATAATCATTATATTTTTTACTGTTTATAATTCAAAGAGCAAAATAAAAGTGAAACTGTAATCCATTAAATGAATACCAAAGCAAAATAGTAATACTAATCTTAAGGTGTTAATCCATTTCCAAAATATGTATATATGATAAGTCAGTCAGATTGTTTGTCCAGTACTATGCCAAACAAAAAAAAAGATACATTTTGTAGCCAACAATGTCTAATATAATATAAAGTGAGATAATAAGTGCAGTGACGTGCTAGTTTGCTTCAAATCAACGTTTCGTAAGTTTGTTGATTTGCATTAGCGTTTTGAACTCTTAATTAAATTGAAAGTGTGTTTGTATTCCTAATTTGTTCAATAATAATAGGGTGGCATGAATTTTTTTATTTTTATTTTGTTTACAGGAGAAGGAGTGCCGAAAGATAAAATTTACGTATAATGTGTGTTGCAAATACATTAAATTAAATAACTTTCTCAGCGATCAATCAGTCGCACTGAGGAAAGATTATCACTAATCAAATTAGTTAAACAAAACAAACTGTTGTTAAGCAGAAAAACTAACAACCTTATTCACCAACCGATGCGAACTTCTGTCAAACACTCGAACCGCCGATTTGAGCGTTCTGATTGGTTAATGAAGCTTTTGATCTGCAGTTCGAAGGTTCAAATCGGCTGGTGAATAAGGCCGTAAAACGTTTAAAAGTTGTTTAAATATTCGAGGCTGAACTTGAAACATTTAATGAATTACGGTCGAATTTTGACCGCTGGTTGAACTCTAGTTCATGTAAGCGGTATCATGTCTTTTGAGTATATTGACGCAAAATGATTTCCTATTATTATTTTATGTATACCATAAATATATGCACATATCATTCTGTAAGTTGGATTTTGAGTTGTCACTATAACCAAGTTGAACTATTCTGCTAATCTGCGCCTCCTAGAAACATTGAAATTACAGCCCTGGCTTTTCCCCTCTAGTTCTTAGTCCATGGTCCAACATGAGATAATGAACCCGAAACAAATTTCATCTTTACAAACTCATAGGCTTTTTTCATCGAAAAAAAATCCTTGCTGGAGACACCAAATGCATAAGATATTAGTTAAAATATTCAAGGAAGCAATTTATGCGCAACCTTCCATCCATGCAGCCAATTTTTGATCAGCAGCCCCGAACTCGGAGTTTCTCTTTTGATTCATTTCTGCATTATTTATGACACAATCCTGGCATCGGGACTTTCTTTAGAGACGTAATCCCTGGTGGAAGCAATGATCGTTTATGGTTTTGTAAATATTTGAGACGCAGAGCGAAGTAGGGGGCAAAGTAAAAACGTCGATTGGGCTTGCGCGGAGTAGAAAGCACGCACCTCCACCGAGATGACTTTCATACACAAAGGAAGAAATTTCATCCCTCAGAACTGATTGTGGCAGATTTAGGTGTGTACGTCGGATTGGTTATCAGCAGATTCGATCAGTAAAGTAGTTTACTGAGAGAAGCGTATATCTGTAGCCAACATTAAGGGAACTTAGTGGATGAACATATGAAGCAATCACTTTGAAACAGTACACAGATCTGCCGCCGTGGATCTATCGGCTACGTGTGTTATCCGTTTTGAACTTTTGCCTGTGTTGCAGCACAAGCAAGATGGTTTCCATAAAATAAATATATACATAAATAAATAGAAGCCTGATGCTTTGCGTGAATGTGACTGATTATGAAATGAATAATTGAAGTCATACTCTTCGAACCATTTGCACCATTAAATACCTATATGAGTATTACTCCTTATAAAAAAAATTAACATAAACATGCTATACATGAATTTCTTTTAACAAAAACTGTTGACGTGTACTCGCATATAGCTTTACCATAAGACAAAGCTTTTATACAACAAAAACCACTGTTATAATACGCATTTTCTCACATTTTAACTAGTGCAAAGCCTCCATTTATCTCAAGCCAAATTAATGTGATGCGGTCGCGGCACTAGGCCGAATTGTACGGATAATAAACCTAAGCCAGATAGTACTGAGAAATAAAACTATGCCGGATAGTACGGAGAAATAAAAACTGTGCCGTATATTACGGAGAAATAAAAACTGTGTCGGATAGTACGGATGCCGGACGGTTACGCACCGGGTACTCCGGAGTCTACTGAACTTTCAATATACATTTTTAAAAATCGTTATGGAGGAAATAGAAGCATATTGGGAAAAAAAATTATTTTTCTTTTTTTTTTTTTTAAATTTGGTTTTTTAACTTAAAGTCATCTCCCTTCCTATTGGATACAAAAAAACATTAATGGTAAAATTCATCGTTAGTTGCCTCGTCAAATCCGTCTGCTTTTTAAAAGATTTTTTCCTTCATACGTAGAAAGAACTTTCGTTTATATATCCATAGAAATGGCATTTGTTCGTAAGCGAAATCCAAAAGCGAATTTATGGAGGTATGATGCATCTAATCACGTCTCTTGACGTTGCCATGGAAACTGTGCGAACCCCGTTCCTCGGCCCCCCCCCCCTCCACCCCCTGTAGGGGATATTTTATTGCATCTGACTGTCTTGATCGTGATTCGATTTCGATGCAATGTTAAAGTGAGTGTGTCATACATCCCTTGTGTGACGTAATACAATTCCCATATTGGACTACCCTTGAGCAATATTAAATGTACCTTAAGTGCAAAGAAGTTTTAGAACATTGAAAGCGAATTTAGAGAGTCGGCCAGAAGAGGCGGTTACAAAATACGTTGAGAGTGCATTTGTTGTCTTGTAAATTTACTAGTCAGCCCGGTGGTCATACGAAATGACCGCTGTTCTACATATAAATATACAATTGTCCCAGTAACCGGAAATGCACATCAAATCAAAGAGATATTTATCAGGTAGAACAGTAAAGTTTAATGAATAAATAATGAACATACTATAATCATTTCGGGAAAAAAAATATTCTTACCGCAAAAAAAAAAAACATCTAAGTTATAATAATCTGTAAAATAAAAATATTATTTACTATATAGTCAAATTGTTTGTGAAGAATATTTATTTATATCCAATATAATCATCCTCAAAACAACGGTTTTAACGAAACTGGAAAAAAGAGCGCTGCCACTTTAATATACATAAAAAGCACAGACGATAAATAAAATAAAACAAAGAAAGAAGGATTAAATTAAATTCGCGTTTGCATTCATTTTTAACGGAGATTGCAAATCTAGCGATGCCTTACTCAAAATTCTAGAGAAATGTTTTCATTATTAGTCGTTTTCACTATAGAAACAACTGTGTAGATGGCAGCAAAATACAGTTTTTTCATCGGCGACAAACAGACAAGTGGTTTATATATATGATATAAAGCTAATGAATAAACATATAATAATTTCGGGAAAAAATATTCTTACCGAAAAAAAACATCTAAGTTATAATAATCTGTAAAATAAAAATATTATTTGTGAAGAATATTTATTTATATCCAACATAATCATCGTCAAAACAACGGTTTTAACGAAACTGGAAAAAAGAGCGCTGCCACTTTAATATATATAAAAAGCGTAGACGATAAATAAAATAAAACAAAGAAAGAAGGATTAAATTAAATTCGCGTTTACGTTCATTTTTGACGTAGATCCAGCGATGTCTCACTCAAAATGCTAGAGAAATGTTTCGATTATTAGTATATTTGACATGTGTTACAACAATGGGAACTGCATTACAGTTACGCTAGCAACCAATAAGCTATCGGCGACAAACAGACACTTAAGCGGCTTATATATAAGATGCCACGGGCTAACTCTAATTGAGATTTTTCTATGCCATTTTGCGCATTCGTTACTGTAAAAAATTCTAGTTCAACTTTTAACAAAAAAAATGGTGAAATTTACCTGAAAACAACAGTTTGATGCTAAGTTGAACCATTATAATAACTGTAGTTTCACCACTACTGGGTAGCTTCCCAGTAGTGGTGAAAGCTAGGAACCACTATAATGGTTCAACTTAGTTCCAAACGTTGGTAGAAGATAAATTTCATTATTTTTTAAATTTTTTTTTTGGTGAATGGTTGAATTAGAATCAGGGCCCGATTTACATTTTGAATCACTATAGGCACAACTCATGTTTGGGGGCCCCTCACGCAACAAAGTTTTTTTAAACATAACATTCAGTATGTGTTTATAAAACTTGCCAGTCACACCAAAATTTGGGGGCCCTCAAAGCACAAAAACTAATTTGTTTTTCAAATGCCAAAGACACAGACTAAGATTTGGGAGCCCCCAATGTGCAAAATGATTTTGTTTTAAAATTAAAAAATGTTTGAATAAAATATGGGGGCCCCCAAAGTGCAAAATCGATTTTGTTTTTTCAAATTTCAAATTGTCAGACCAAGATTTGGGGGCCCCCCAAAGTGAAAATTCCTTGTGGTTTTAAAATAATTTAATAATACAAATTTTCTGTGAAGCAACAGAACACTAACAGTTTTGTTTTTGAAAAATGCTATTTTTAAACATTTTTCTAAAAATTTTAAATTACAAAAAAAAAAAAAAATAATAATAACCAAAATTAGGGGGCCCCCTCAAAGTGGGGCCCTAGGCCCGGGCCTCACGGGCCTATTGGTAAATAAGGCCCTGATTAGAATTATTTTACAGTCTGAATGCTGGGTTGGAATTGTTAAAATTGTATCATAAATTATAGAAATCCTGTGATGTTGTGAAATAAATTTTTAAAAATATTCAGAAATTTTACTTTTCTGGTTCAAAGTGTATGAATTCCTATTCAACTAAATACCGCAACCTGCTGTTTCCTCCAAACCAAGAAGGGAACAGTCAAGGCCGTACCCAAAAAAAAATTTCTGGGGGGGGGGGGGGGGGCTGACTTGGCTTTGAAACACTTATATTGAGGAAAGTTTCAAGGAGGAATAGATGCTAAATTTCGAAAAATTTCGGGATTTGGGGGGGGGGAGAGGGCGGGCCCGCGGGGCCCCTCTGGATACGGCTTTGAGTACAGTCATTCAGGGTAACTTTGAACCATGGGAGATAGCTCTGAGCTACGTCAATATTTTTAGTACATTTGACCTCAAACGGAAAATACCTAGAAGTTCCAGTACTGCATTCAGCTGGCTAGGTTATAAAATTCAGTTTTCCACTCTTAATTATATGAAAGAAGTTTTCAAAACTGTACACAGATAAGTGATGTGCTGATTAATACAGACAGCCTTATGTCAGCGTGATTTCACGTGCATCTCAACTTTTAAAAATCAACTTTTAGATGTTCAAAACACGGGCCCTAAGTAGTAAGGCACAAATTCAAATTATTACTCGGCTCAGTTCATCCCAAAAAAAAAAAAAAAAAACTTTTAAAACATTCATACATTCTGTCTAACAGAATTATCGATATCTTTATATAACCCACCAATTGTATTTCAATGGTATCGCCCTGAAGATATATGACCAAATTCTGTTGACTGTTTCAACATAACTTCCCTGGGAATTATGACCTTAACTCTTCTTGGCGCTATCAGTCCCAGAACTCACACCTGTCAAAATGAGGGTAATTGCAGACTCAACTCTTTCAAAATGGTTTTCCTCGGACAGACTTGAAAATAACTTCTAATGCCTGATGCTCTAAAGTTCAAAGAGAATGAGGTTTGTGTTTTCACTTTGTATCTGACTCTTTTCTCCTTGACCACACCCGAATGTAATCTCCCAAGCCAAAGAAGAAAAAGTCCCTGGTCACGATTTATACCGTCCACCAAGAGATAGCCCTATCATCAACTTTCAATCGTGATTCTGGCGACGCCATTAAGGGGCAGGCGTTGGCCCCGCGCTGGCCAATCGGCAGCTGGATAATGGGCCCTCGCAGTAGACGGGCTACCGTGCCGTTCGGAATCCACAAAATCAAACTTCGAATCGTGTGGTAGGCCCGCGAGGTTTTCTTCTTTTGGCAGAAAATGACGTGATCATGCGCCATTAGAACGTTTTTTAATCTTCTTTGTACCAATTAGAACCACTTATGGTGCGCGTCATTATCTCCTACCGCGGGAATTTTCTCTGTCGAAGATCCCAAGATGGATAAAATCGAAATTCTGCGCACAAATTCTTCTGCTTGATTCATGGACGCGTGTCTGAGTCATGTCGGAAGCTCTTCACTGGGCGTTATCATCGTGGTAGCCATGTAATTTGGAAATTACCTAAATGCAACTTGTAAGATTTCGGATCTTTCTGTCCAAATTTGATGAAAGGGTTAAAAGTCTGATCGCAATCGAGATTGATTCTAATGAATGTGTACTCATCATGAAACAGGAAAACCGAAAATTGCAAGTCGGAGCAGCGATATACGGAGTACCAGGACGCAGAAGACGGTGTCTCGCACCCCTCTATTTTATTTTAACACAAGCGTCCTAAGCCACTTCCCAATTTAAAAATTTTAATACATACGTCCTCAAACTTATGCTTATACAGTGGAGTCTCGTTTATACGACCCCGAAGGGACTATCGAAACACGTCGTATAAACGATAACGTCGTATAATCAATTTACCTTTCTGGCTGAATCCAAGAATTGGGACCACACGAAAACGCCGTAACAACGATAACGTTGTATATTCAATTTACCCTTCTGGCTGAATCCCAGAATTGGGATCACACTAAAACGTCTTATAAGTGTAAACGTCGTATAAACGATATCGTCATATAAGCAATTTACCCTTCTGGCTGAAACCAAGAATTGGGACCACACTAAAACGTCGTGTAAGTGCAAACCGTACAAACAATAACGTCGTATAATCTATTTGCCTTTCTAGCTGAATCCAAGAATTGGGACCGCGCTAAAACGTCGTATAAGTGTAAACGTCGTATAATCAATTTACCCTTCTGGCTGAATCCAAGAATTGGGAACACCCTAAAACGTCGTATAAGTGTAAACGTCGTATAAACGATACTCGACTGTATCTGTAAGCATCCCCTCTCCTTTTCACCCAGCAGCTGTCCAAAGCCTAGAAACTTTTATCAAAATACAGTCAAACCACGTTGTTTTTGGGAACAAATGAACTATATTTGTTGTCTGAATGTTTATCCAAGCTACCATGAATGTTTATCGTGGATGTGTTGAAAAATCGATTGCATTTGACATTTTCCCTAATGAATATCCTTAATTTTCCCAAACACTGATTTGCTTACATGAATATTTTTAGTGATTATCTCGATGATTAAAAGTTTGTCTTGAGGTTTCGTGATTTTTAAAGCTTTGTGTTAAAATCTACTTTGAATTTATGAGAGACTTTTTTTTTTATTTGGCCGCATAGAGGGTACATACTCGTGCAACGTACCCTCTATGCAACGAAAACTCAAAAAAGTATCACACATCAGTTTAACTACATTTGTTTTTTAGAAAAAACGTTATGGTTGAAAAATAATGAAAAATTTTAAATGTGTAGGATAATTTATTCATTTGCCCTAAATTCGTAGATTTTTTTTTAGTTCGTTTAAACAAATTTTTCCAAAATGCTGAGATACTTTTCGTAAATATAGGGCAGAAATTTCTACGCATTTACAACAAATGAAGGAGTTGCTCCATACATACTTCAAATTTTTCATGTGGACATCAATTGCACTTTTTCTGCGCAACTCATTAAAAATAGGAAGGGGGCAAAAAGTAATTTGCAATTTTTTAAAAATAGCAGTTTGCCGAAATTTCTGCGCATTTGCAGCAAATCTAGAAATTGCCCTTCGAACCTCAAATTTTTTATGCATTTTGCGCCATTAATGACATTTTTTTGAAAATAGTAGTGAAACTCCTCAAATCCAAACCCCGGAAATCCGAAATCCCGGGATATCCGAAGGAGTTTTTTTTAAACAAATTTAAGTTTGACACGCAAAAAAGAGAAACATATTTATTTTGTCATAAAAGAATTACTATAACCTTATTTTATATAATTAGTTGAAAAATTAAGACAGAAGTGCTGTTAGCATACCTATCAAACTGTAAATGTGTCTATATACTTATGTCATGCAGGATTGAAAAACGTTAAAAGTTGGTTATTGAAATTTTTTGGGCCAATCACTTCGCAAAAACAATGAAATAACAATAGAAACTCATAAAATATTACTTAATCTTTTACTTGAAATTAGTTATTCTCAACTGCCATAGAGACGAGGTTCATTATTATGTTATGGATAGTTTTAGGCTATTCCGAACAAATTGAAATCCGAACTGTCTACAGCCCCAATTAGTTCGAATTCGAGGGGTGTTTCACTGTATATGTATATATTCACAAATGTATATAAAATGTACTCAAAAAATGTATGTCATGTGCAAGATATATATGTATCTATTATTGTATATATATATATTATTGTATCCCATCATGTACGTATATTTATATACGTACATGATAGACCGGATTGATTTCTTTACCTTCTACACGTGGCTATGTCATCTCTTGAGTAGTTCTCCTTTAATGTGTATCTTGGTCGCACTTCGTTCGATCGTTTGGAACGATCCTGGCGAGGAGATATCGAGGGGAGGAGATTCCACTCTGGTAATCGAATTATAATAGGCCTGTTTAATGAGGACCCTAAACTAGCAAATAAATCAGCTGAGCCGGGAAGGTGATTCCAAAGTCAAAAACTGATTAGGGTTCGAGGCTCTCTCCATGTTTTGCGGAGGCGGCCTCTGTCGTTCGATAATTACGTCGAGCAATTACCGAAGCCAGGTGCCCTATCCCTGTCACGTGACGGCTAAAAATACTCGATCGATGCCTCGTCTGATTCACCGCCTCCTTCCCCCCTTCCCCGTCCGCAGAAGAGGACTCCATCGCCGTTTAACAAAACATTAACGTCGTGTACCCGCACCACCCCTATGTGACCATGGGAGAGATTAACCTTCTCTAGCCATTCGATTGGGGGGGGGGGGGGGACTTACATGAGAAGCATTTTTCTTGATTGCTTACTTGATTACCGGGATTAGAATCTTCGTCGGTTTGTAGCTGACCTCGTTTCATGGACGCTTGTGGTCATCGTGTCGGGGAGGAATCGCTGTCGTTGAATATGGATGCTTGTGGTCATCGTGTCGGGAAGGAATCGCTGTCGTTGAATATGGATGCTTGTGGTCATCGTGTCGTGGAGGAATCGCTGTCGTTGAATATGGATGACTTCAAGAATATAATTTCAAATCTTTCCATAAGGAGCTGGGGGATGCGGGGGTGGGCTTAACATATTCCTTAAATGTGCGTATACATAAGAGGGGAGGAAAAACCTCGGTTGTGTAGGGCAGCGTTTCCCAACTGATGGTTAGCGAACCCCCAGGGGTTCGCAAGCTGCAGAAAGGGGGTTCGCGAAAATAATATTGTAATGGCGGATTTTTTTTTTATTGAGAACCTAAAAGAAAAAACGAAATAATAAATTTACATATGTGTGAGGAAGGCATGCAAAAATATTTTTTTTAAAAATTAAATTGATTTCCAGATGATGCAGAAAAGTAGTGGACTGGCATAGGAAGTATGTATACAAAAATTGAAATACACTTATTTCTTCTTTTGCCTGATTTCTAATTTGGATCACAACCAAATTTATCATTTGGGTACCGATTTGGGTCATAAATTGGCACCGGAAGATATTTATATATTGGTATATTTTTATTTTTAAAACACATTTTTCTCCTACCATTTCCCACTTTTTCCTTGCAAGTGGGAAGAACGAGTCGAAAATATGAAAGTTTACTCCACAAAATGTAAAATTTTGCATTATTTTAAGCTAATTTTTCATTATACAAACGCTGAAGTGAAACCAGTAGATATCTATTCATTAATTTCAAACTTGGGCTCACATTTATCACACTTAATTCCAACTTTTCTGCATTATCGCAAGATCACAATTAGAAATTTAAAAATATGCAAAATTTTAATTTTCTATTGAATTTCCGAAACTTCTCCGAATTTTGTATATTTCAACCGAAAGTGGAACCCCTCGGGAAAGTAACTTTTAAAATTATTTAGAAATATGTACGTATGTTTACTGCCCTAATAATAATTTAAAAAGAACAAATGATTAAAAAAAAGTATTTGTAGCTATATTTTAGTTTTTATTTAAACTTAGTGTGGTGGTTGTAGTGGTGTAATTGGATTTAGCACTTTAGGTACATTGCGTTGTGTAAGATCAGAATATGTTAGAGCATTTAGAAATAAAAAAGTTTAAGCAAAAAATTATGTAAATTAAAATATTTAAAAATACATACTAGAAATAACTACGAAATTATTAATCGTTGACTGTAAGGATTTATTGTATTATAAACACACTGCATATAAAAATTTAAAGAGCTCTTCAAAAAAAATTAAAAAATAAACTAGCATGTAACACAATAGTACAACTCGTTATTTAAAATAGTTTACACAGGAGAATTTTACCGATCTCTAATGCGGTTGTGACATAGCTGGCGTTAGAAATTGATGTAAAAGATTATATCACCTGATATTTGAAGATGACAGCCTAATTATCGAAGAGTGCAGAAGTTGATTGACCAATACTAAATTAATGAAGCGTACTATTTGCTCCTTCATTTGGTGGCTGATTATCAGTTCATAATAGTGTTCATTTAGGAGCGTTAGTTGTTCCGAGGACGGATTCCTCAATGCTGGTTATCTTGGTCATTGTAGGTGGTAACGGTCAAAAAAGTCTTTACAACTTTGTGTTGGCAGGCAATCTTCAGATATATAGATCAGTCAGCATCTCCACCATATGCATTGCAGATGTTAAATTCAATAAAACCTTAGAATATTACAGTTCAACTAATTCTTGGCTGAATATTTTTCTGATTGAATATATAACGGCATCACACAAAGGTTATCGATCAACTCAGATCGCTTCCAGCAATCTAATATGTACAAAATCGATTCAGCGACTAAAAACCATTTAGTAAATAATTTTTCATGATACAACCAATGCAGTAGTAATATAAGAGGTAGTAGTTAGCATTTTTCAAAACATAGCTTGCCCGACGAATAGGCAAAATTGCCCAGACGCCGGGCGCGTCTTTTCCGTATTCGACTTTCAGTAGGAATGAGGGGAAAACACACAGATTCAGTTCCGGAACAATTGGCAAAGGCGCGAAAGAGGGGAGTATTACTCCGAGATAGTACATAGTTCCCGTCGCATATTTAAAATAATTCAAATTTGTGATGTTGAAATGCGACGGTATAAAATTAAAATTAAAAAATGGTTGAAAAGTAAATACCCCGTGAAAAAGCTAATTGAAAAAATGATTTAAAATGTTGTTTCTAAAAAATAAAATGGTATAAAATTTTTGGCGGCGTAGGCAATTAAAAAAGAAGTGACAAGTGGTGGTTACGCCTATCGGTTAATCCGAAGGAACCGTGAGTAAAATGCTAAGGCTTGTCACCAAGGACTAAGTAAATAACCAAAGTATTTGGTTAAAGTTATTATGATCGCGAGATGTAACAAGCATCTTGTTACACTTAGATGTTTCACATTTAAACCCGTTACTACAGAAGGGGGTTCGCCAATTTGTTTCGGAACTTAGAAGGGGTTCGCAAGGGCGAAAAGGTTGGGAAACACTGGTGTAGGGTATTTGTATAAGGTAAGGCCGGTAGAATTGGAGCACAATTGGAAACCACGATAAAAAGAACAATAAAAAGGTTAAGTTTTTGCCAATTTTTTTGGTGGATATTATAAATTACATTCCGCAGTACTACATTCCCAGTATGCATTTCAATACTTCCTTGTTATGCTGCATAGAACTACAGCATTGCTGTATAGAACAGCATTGCTACAGCTACATGCTATTTAGAACAACATCAGGCATAAAGCTCTCTATAAGGAGAGCGGGTGAGATTGAGTACATGGGAAATGGCTTTCGATAATAAGTAGATTATATGAATAACAACTGCAAATAAATTGTTAAAATAGCTAAAGAAATTATTACTTAAAAATTATTTTGCAGCTTTTATATCACAATGAAAATCAGGGGAACAGTAATGAAAACTCAAGTCCTTACACTTGGAAAACAGGCAATGATAACGACGTTGTATCATACATTCTCAGAGAAAAAACTTATGAATTCGAGTAGACACTGCGCTGTTGTGGCTGTACAACTACCTGAAATAAAATTGTCTATTTTGCCGACATATTTACAAAAACCAATGAGTTGAATTTTGAACTTTAAGGACGAAACAGAAACATATTTTTCTCTGTTGATAAACAGACGAGCATTACTTAACAAAGTAATTTACTGTAAAAATAAAATTTCTACTCGACTTCTTGCAATTTGCATTCGAGTTGTTTTGTATTTGAGTCTTCGGACTCGAATATCGAGATTTGGAGCGAAGTCAGCACCCGAAAATGTCGAGAGAGAAAAAACGAACATTTTTTTTATTGGCTTCGATAGTAAAATAAATCTTAAAAAATGTTCCCTGAAAGTTTCAGAAAAATTGAAGCAATATTGATGGATTTGTCATTGGTTTTACTACGGTGCGATTTGCCACCTTTTCATTTTGAAACCGAAACTGCGCTGAATATAAGCCACATATTTATTTTTTAAAATAAAATAAGCAAGAAGAACCCCTTTCATCGTGACTGTAACTGAAAAAAAAGTTCCTTACTTGAAATTTTGATAAAGAAAGGATTTAAGTTTTTGCAAGCCGAAAACTTAAAACACTGTTTTCTCTCACTTTGTTTTTTGCGCATTTCATCTCAATTAAAATGCAAAGGCTTTTTTAAATTTGGATCTATAATGTGGATTTTTCCCCACATATTCCTGAAACTATACATAACAAATTTATGCTCTTTTTTTTAAAAAAAATTCTTTCTGTAGGTTTTTTGAATTTTTCATTGTTTTTTCTGCGTTACTTTAGTTTTTACTTTTTTTCTCCAAAATTATTTGAATTATGAACAATTCAATGCATAATAGTTTTTCTTTTTGAGTGATGAATCAATTACAAAACAATGAGAGTTCACGTCATTTTTTAAAAAGTTTTTTTAATTAAATTTTTCAAATTTTAAAAATCCAGTTTTTCTTAATATTAAATTTCTTATGAAGCGAAATAACATGATATGAGACAAAAATTGTAAATAAAAACACCATAGCGAAAAAAATCGTCTTGTGGTGTCCAATTCCCCTTAATCTTTTCTAATATGAAAGCATAAATGATCGAATATCTGAAGAATCTAGAAAACGAAATTCTCCGATATCTTCCGGAAATTGAAGCGGTTGGTTCCCAGAGGGACAGGATTTTGAATCTCTGCGCGAAACAACAAATAGAATCCTCTCAGAATTTAAACTTCCCTTTTTAGTTTTGAGCGTCACTGCCCAGTGGTGTAGCTCTGAAGAAACAACAAAAGTGGGAAAGGGGAGGTGCCTCCACCTCGAGTAAAACCACTGTCACTTCCACCTTCACCATTCCACTTCAGGGAAACAATGGAATACCCGCCTGTCAGGGACCTGACAGGGACCGGATGGAATGCGGCAGGACTCCAGATCTCTCCTAGTCACGCGAGATTCAACTATTCGGAACGCTTTCCCGGCTACCGGACCGTACGCCGGATGATCCACACACCCCTTCTAAAGGGCGTGGCCCCTCGCTTCGCTTGTTTTCTCTGACAACGCCCTACACCGGATATCCAGGAAAAAAAAACAGGACCATGTTGCTGTACTCTCTTCCGCCGAAGATTAGGGAGATTACTCCAATTTGCCCGTTTGAAATATTTATAGCCTATGTGCCTTCGCCAATGCATGCTTTAATGATTACGAAGTCCCGCATTATTGAAATTCACCTCTAATAGCTCTTGGTAATAGGTAATTAACGGAATTAAATGCTTTTTTACCAGCATGCTTCGTTAACGGGGAGTTTAACTTTGACATTTAGTAATCAAGTTGAAAAGTTCTGGCAAATATTTGGAAAGCGATTGTTTGCAAATGTAAAAGCTAAATTGTGCCTCACTCAAATAATCAATATAAAGCTGCCTAAAAATATCCGGAGGTCTTATATATTCATTTCTGTTTTATAAACTTTGCCAAAGACTACGACGGCAGAACGGTTTAATAAGAAATAGTCATGCTCGTTTATAACGAAAACGTATACAGCAAATTTGCGGTTATATCGTGATAATTTCAATTTCCACTTAGTGTTACCGCGTACTATTCAGTACTTTACAAAACGAAATTACGGTAATAGCGAAATTTTCATTGGGTCCCTTCAATTTCGTTATAAACGGGCTCGGCTGTATTTTAATCTCTAGACATGTAAATATACATAAGAAATTTTGAGCTTTAAGACATTTGGCAATGTAGAAAAACCATACATATTAAATCCTTTTAAAGTAGACACGGCCTGCTTGTTGTTGGCCTATGCAACATCGCAAAAAAAAAAAAAAAAAAAAAAAAACAATTGCTCTCAGAAACCTATTTTGGGAAACAATATCGGAAAATATTTACTTAAAAGGTTTATTCACCTCTAACAAAACAGTGGCTGAATTTCGTCTTCGGAAGAAAAAAAAAGATGGCTTCAATTTTGTTTGCGTCAAATATTTGTTGTAAAAGATCGGGTTTCATTTTAATATTTTTATAATATGTAAATTATTAAAGAACAGCAAAATGAATTTTAATTTCAGAAAATATCTTGACAATGCATTTTTGTACCAGGATGATTCAGAAAACTAATTTTTGCTGATCTATTACTACGATCCAATATCAGTAATGTAAGTTCTTCAGTAAGGTCACAATCTGCAAGGTCTTAATGGTCAATGTGTGTAGTTAAATCTTAAATTGACGTTTTATACCTTCCCTCTCGCTCCCGTGAAAATGACGGGCTGAAGTGTTTAAAATTTCAAGCAAAAAACAAATCAAAATTTAAAAATGAATATATATATTGTTCATACACATATTTTTATTCTTTTCAGGGATAAAAAAATGGGCACTTTTAGGACTGTTTTCTTGTAAATTACCCAACCGTTAAGGGGTTAATTAATAACCGACTCTGTGTGCTAAAATTGTCCAGAATGATTTTTTTAGGGAAAGTAAGGAGAGAGAGAGAGAGAGAAAACAAAGATATGAACAGCTAAATTTCACACTATAATAGTGACATGTAGTTCGCGCACTCTCAAAAATAGAATCCTCATTTTCGAGGATTCTGCAATCGTCAAGAAAATTTCATCATTTACAACTATTCTTTCCTCGCTCGATCACGGACTCTCAGAAACGCATGCTCAAATCTCACGAAACTTTCGTCGTATTTGACGAAATGGCTTCGTGAAAAATGCTCCAAGTAAACCTTTCGTCAAATTGCCAAAATTTGTGTGGTAACTTTTTAAAGTCACGTGATCGCGCGAGGAAAGTATCGTTTTAAATGACGAAATTTTCTTGACGATTGAGAAGTCCTCAAAAGTGACGATTCTATTTCTGAGGGTGCGTGCCTTGAAAAAGTTACTAACACAAATTTCACCAATTTGACGAAAGGTTTTTACTCGGAGCATTTTCTACGAAGCCATTTCGTCAAATACGACGAAAGTTTCGTGAGATTTGAGCATGCGTTTCTGGGAGTGTGGTACAATTATTCCTCTATTCTTTTTCTTTAATTTTCGAACTATGCCGTTAAGCCTTTGGATTGGTTTAATCCAAAATCGTGGAAGCTTTTCTCGCTTCTTCATGACTGCTTTTTGCGCTCCAAATTTCACTACTTTTTTTCGCATTCCAAAAGGAATTCCTTCTAACCCGAAATACGTGTCTATGCAATTTTGAGCGGCACAATGCTATTCCCTCTACTTTGTCATGCATAATGCCTGTTGTCTTTACCACGCAAGAGGTTTGGTAATCAAGCTCAAAATTGGATTGAAATTTGACCAACTCCAATCTTGATTGATCGGATTTTCGAAAACACTGCTTTTCCAGTCCGGTTGTGGTTCTGAGGGAATGGCCTTCTCAACTGTTTCTTGCGGCACAACTTCACAACATTTCCGCATTCAAAACTGAGTTCCATTTAACCCGAGACAGGTGTCTGTGCCTTTTTGAGTACCATTACACTGTTCCCTCTCGTTTGCTATCATGCGTAACGTCTGTCTTCCCTTACCATGCCTACAGGTATAATCGAGTTCAAAATTTGATTGAAATTGGACGGAACTCGAAACTAGATTGATCGGATTTTCGAAAACACCCCTTTTCCAGTCTGGTGGTGGCTCTGGAATGGTCAGTATGTTGGCTAGCTCCTGGAGTGACGTATTAATCTCTCGCAGGAAGAGATAGCGATTCCATCACTCTCTCGGTTTTATTGTCTTTATCTGATAGCGGAAATTTCCCGCTCGGAATCTCAAATCTATTTCTGTCAGTGGAGGCTGCACAAATCCATCTGGCACTCTCACTCATCAGGGCTGGGATCTTTGGCAGTGAAAAATCAATCTCCGTTGGACGAACACCAGACGCCGGCCGAAGCGATCATGTGTATGTTCTAGAACCCTTCCGAGCCCCCCTCCCGCACTCCCGGTAACGAAATCAACTTAATGGAACATCCCCAGTGACTTGTCTTCCGCATATTCGTTCTCTCATTCTGTTTATTGCTTCGTCGAAATGTGTTCCTGTGTGGTTTGGAGAGGGGCCAAGAGCTGACCCCACTCAGTGGAATGAGAAAAACTTCATTCATTTATTTTCTATCCCGGGAGGCTTCATTTCGGGCTCCATTTGCAGTTTTTCTTAAGCTTGGCCCCAATTGCTAGCCCCCCCCCCTCCCCTGCCCTTGCATCATCATTGGCATGGATGAGTGACTGATACCACTCCCCTCCTCATCTCCGTCTGATGCGAAATTGGAAAAGTTGGAAAGTTTGTAATTTCTGGAATTCATATGCAACATTCTGAAGCCGAGATCAGATCTTCCGCTGCACTGAGCAAAGAAATGATGAAACGGGGATGCTTAAGATAAGAAAGTATGCAGAAGGACGCAGGAGGAAAACTTATCTCTCTCGTAGATATATTACAGACGTCCTAAGCTAATATTGGGTCACAATAAACGTCGTCGGGTTGAGTTGGTGCAAATAATGTTTCAGTCCAAAAGAAATATGTAATTATGCCTTGTGGTTTTTTGCTTCCTATGCCGTCTCCACTGCATCTGACTTCTGGAAATAAAAATGTCAGATTTTCTAGAGACTTGTCAAATAATTCTCTCACAGTACGATCGTTGTCGAAGTGGTGATTAAGTATTCAATAGTTATTTCGATTTTTAACTCGCGCACTGTCAGAAACGCATGCTCAAATCTCACGAAACTTCCGTCGTATTTGAGGAAATGGCTTCTTGAAAAATGCTTCGAGTAAACCTTTCGTCAAACTGACGAAATTTGTGTAGTAACTTTTTTAAGTCACGTGATCGCGCGAGGAAAGAATCGTTGTAAATGACGAAATTTACTTGACGATTGAAGAATCGTTGAATTTGAAAGTTCTATTTCTGGGAGTGCGACTGATGCTCTTCGTGAAAGTATTTGGGTTACTATTAGTGATGACGTCTTACATGTAAAATGTAGGACGTCTGTGCGAACGTCTGTTGTTTTCCCGACTCGTGTAACGTCTTTGACTCGGGACAAGAAAGTTCTAGATGCTAAGTAAGATGAGTAAGGGAAAGGAGGGTAAGAGTACGCACCTAGTGGATTGTTCGTTATAAAAATGAGAATTAAAAAGTGAGAACCTTGAAAATTGACTGAATCATAGTTTATTAACTTAGAAACTTAGGTACACAAATTAGTTTTATCTTAAAAAATAAAATGAAAGAAAGCAAGTGGAAAAAAAATTGCAAATACGTACTCTTACCCGACCTGGCGGATAAGAGTACGCACCCAGGAAGGGTAAGAGAAAATTTAGCAGTAGTCACATACAAATGCTCCAGTGCCTTCGTAACTGGAACATTCATCATGCCACCTCGTACATACCTTACATAATCCACACTGGATCCAATCTTCATCATATGATTGTTCGCAGCCTGGGCATATTGTCGCCTCATTGTTTGCTAAATTTGTTGAGGGTTGTCGATAGAATGCAGAACAAGTTTTTTCTTTGCTTTCACGGTTTTTTCTTTTTCAGTTTTGGCCTCATTTTTACTTTGGCCTCATTTTTACTTTGGCCTCATTTTTACTAGCAGCTCGATTAGCCTTTGCTTCTCCTAATTCTCTACCTTTTCCTTATGGGCGTACTCTTACCAGCCGATGTATTGCTCCTCAAAATCGTCCATAGATGGCTGTAGTAAACAATAGTAAACACAATAGTAAAATTCTGACATGCCCACGTTGTTCGGAAGGAAACAAAGCTCATAATGATATCTACTTAAAAAGCAAACATTAATCCTTTATTGACAAAAAAATTAATATTTCTTCACAGAAAAATTACATGCCAACATGCAGAAATCATATTCTACCTGATAAATAAACGACAGCAAGGATCAACATAACAATGGCGGTCTCTTGAGCCAGCTGAAAACAAACGTGTTGAGTTGATCACACTCGCTTCTGCTTGCAGTGTTGCCAACAAGGAAAAAAGTCCCTGCGTACTCTTAACCGACTGTGTACTCTTACCCTCCTTTCCCTTATTAGGGTGCATTAACACCAAGGGTGACGGAGACATTTTGCGTCCATCGTAACGGATTGTTGCTATGGTTATCAAACAAAAAACGAGGAATAAGACATAGCGCACTCAACAAATCACGGTTATCTGGGGGGGGGAGTCAATTTTAAAGAAGCAATACCTTTGATGCGCGGTCATACGGGCTTTAGTCAAAATTTTGAATTTTTCAGGAGAGCCGACTTACGACCTTAATACCAGGAAGGAAGTTATAAACTTGACTTAAAGCTAAAATACCAATTGGTACATCCAACCTATTTTTAAAGTTTGACTTAAGATCTTAATGCCAACTGGTACCTCTGATTTCGTGCTATACTATTACGACGTAATCTCCAAACGCTCAAATAGTGACTTAAGCCCTTATGACCGCACATCAAAGATATACAAAATGCAAATCAGGCGACACGACGCTGTGATTAATTAAGAAAAAACAATGATGCCCACTGAAAGTCCTGCTGCTGTCAGGACTTTCAACGGTGGACATTCGTGCAAAACGGCTACAAGCGATATACATAGCCGTTCGTGTGAATTCCGCTTACTGTAGCTGCTTTAAAAGACAAGGAATCGAGGTGTTTAGCTTACCATTCAAGTGTCTAATGGGAAATTCCCTGTATTTCTCCTATTAAATACGCAAATCATATACGTTATTTCTCAAGGGTTTTTTTTTTTTTTTGTTGTTGTTTTGTCGTCATGCCTTAGTTTCTTTAGGGCTCCTTCAACACCCACTGTCAACCTATCGATCACTTATCAAGAAATACAGAAGTCGAACCAATATAGATTTGATGCGTCTACTATTTTATCTCGCATTTAATTGCGATTTAACGAAACAATGACTATGATAACCTAATCACCGACTATTTTAACTTATCCTATTTATTCAAATTTAAATAGTTTACTACTTTTTGAAACCACTCCCTTCTTCATCAAAAGCTTACTGTAATTTATTGTGTGCCTCTTGTCAATTTTCGCACGCAAAAACGCGTTCATATGCGAGTCGTTCATTGGAGTTTCCTACAGAGTGGCGTGTGGAATTTCAGAGACAACAACGTTCCATCTTCCGAGATAATATTCTAAACTCCATGAAATGTAATACATTAAATAAAAATAATTAAGAAACGAAAAACAATAACATACACACGCATAATAATACACACTTTGAGATTTCAGGCACAAAACCGGAACAGAAGGGTTTTTGTTGCAGAAGCAACAGCCTGCAGAATAGTCCACTCATCCCACTTTGACGTGCATTTAAGAACGCGTATGTAAAGAGCAACATTTCTTGGTGCGTGATCATGAACGGGCATCTGAGTGTTATTCTAAACTGCATTCTTGAGCGCGCTCCAAAATTGCATTTGCACGCACACTTTTGAACGCGCATTTGAATGGCAGACCAAAATATTACTACCGTTGAACTCGCTTCCAAAAATTCGCGAATGTGTTCGTATTAGTAGTTAGTTGTAAAAATCGTGAATAAGTAAAATTGCGTAAAAACATAGTATTAGAAATGCATGTTTATATTTTAAAAATAATTACTACTGTTTATAATAAAAAGTGAAAATAAATAATTTATTTTTACTAATATACACTTCTAATTCTTAATAGTATATTGAGAAAAAGTGAACTTACCTTTTAAAACTTAACCATTTTGAAAGAAAACCTTAATGGTTATTCTTCTTTAGGTGTATTAAATTTTATCATTCGCATGTCTCGGCGAAAAATGCCAAGTGCCATTCATACCTTGGTGGTTTACAATAACTCAAGATAAGCAACGATTTCTATATAAAAAAAATATTATATGCAATCGAGAAAAGTTTTCGTGAATAGGTCAAAAATTTTGCCCGTCTTAGTCTAAATTTGTATTTTAGCCTTCATAATATGCGGGAGACATATAGTGAAATTATATAGTAAACCAAACTTAATGAACGAAATGTTCGTTTTAGCCATGATCTTGTATTAACCGTGTTCGTATTAAGAAAGTTCGACTGTAGTTTGAAATTTTCGAAATTCAATTCTAATAAATAGAATAGAGATATAGAGACGTATGACGCACTCTTTCGAGCTCGATCACTGTGCTGTACTTCAGAACACGCATAAATTTATTAAATGGCGGACTCCTAGAAATTTATTATTATTGGAACATATTGGGTGAAGGGCAAAATAAAGATGGAAATTAAACTGGAAAAGTAATGGAAAAGAAAAAAACCACTAAGAAAAAGAAGTGGGTCACTGTTGAAAGAAAGTTTTCGAACCTTTTTGTCGGAACATTGAATGTTATCAAGTTATCGGCGATTTTGTGTGACGTTGAAAAGATTCCTCTTTATTAAACGTTCGAAATTCCGCCCATCTTTCCGGAGAATGTCAGCCAGAACGGATGATCTAGCAAAAGAAATATGTCTCCAAACTTTTCCGGGGATCGATATCAATAAAGAACTTTTTTCTTTTTAAAAAAAGGGGGGATGTCGATAAGGAAACATGTTCTCGAAATTTTGGAATTCAGCATCGTCTGCCAGAATGAGGATGCCGCAGATGGGTGCTGCAACCTGTTACGAAATTATTCTATTCTCTGGCTAAAAACTTGGGGCTATCTGTCGAAAATTTGGCAGCGCATTAAATCTTTGAGCGAAAGAAAATATTTCGGAAACCTGTGAAAGTTTTCGGCATTTATTTCCTTTTCCCTTTTTTTCGGAGTTGCATTGTTTCCAGCTCCTGCTGATGCGCCGGAATATTTTTAGTGTTGACACAGCAGCATTTTATCCTTCTCTCTCTCTCTTGCTTTTCTTCTCTCTTCGGTTTTTGATTATTTATTGTGAATTTGCGTTAGTTGGACAGGCTTCCTTTTTCGTTTTTTACTTTGTTTTGTCACGAAGTGGGGAAAGTTCGGAGGAAACATACAGGCATCATAGTTACAGTTAAGTTTTCAGTTTTGGAACAAATGAAAAGATTTGTGATGAGCTTTCTTGATTTATTAAATTAACTTCATTACGCTTGTAGCAGTACAACAAAGTGTATCGCTATCAATGACAGAAATTTTCTGTATATATATATCCCTACATTTTCTATTTTAAATTTTTTTTGGTGGATGGCATTTTGCGTTACAGGGTTTTTTTGACTTCGAAATATCTAGATATAGGCATTCAATGCATCGACAATCAACAGGTGAGTTCGCAGCTGTCGATTTTCAATATTTCAAATTTATTGCAAAAGATTCGAAAAGAGAAATTCCCCCTTTCTCCCTCTCGAAAAATCGAACCTTTTCTGTTAAATATATTTCAGCCTAATAATGAGCCACCATCAAAATACATCAACATAACAGAGAACGTGTCTTCTCTCATACTCTAGAACACCCCGGATGGCAGGTCAGGACTGGTCACTGTGACCTCCCAAAAATTTTCCTTATGTGGCAAATTTAGCCTGACCTTTTGGTAAATTTGGAAACCCCCTGTATATACCGTATTTATGCGAATCTAATGCGCATCATTTTTGGCCAAATGTAGTATTCAAAATTGGGGTGCGCATTATATTTGAGTGCAAAACTGGTCAGCAGTTCGCCGATGACGTCAACCAAATTTATTCGCCGACAAACAATTTTTTTACTATTTAAAGTTTTAAAATGGGGATCGCATAAGATTCGATGGCGCATTAGATTCGCATAAATACGGTATTACTGATAAATGCAGGGTGATTAAAAAAGAAGTATACAATTTCAATGCGCTATAAGCCAAGAACAACGTAAGATATTGTATGTTATTTGCAACTGAATTATATGGGATTATTTTAAGTTTTGTTAGAGAAAATCACAGATGTTGCATGTGTGACCTCTTGGTCAAATGACGCACATTAAGCCAGTAATCCATTTCCACACAAACGCCTATTAAGGTATCGATACCATCAACTCAACTCAACTCCATCGGTAGCGGCTGGGGTGCCGATGCATCAACTCCGCTAAATCAACAGAAAGGGGAAGGACGGATACCTTGTCCTTTGCGTACCCCCACAGGAAGAAATCACAAGATATTTGGTCAGAACTTATGGCCGGCTATTGGGTTAGTACATTGTAAAAAATTCTAATTCAACCTTTCACCAAAAAAAAAAGGGGAAAAATGATGACATTTAGCTGCAACCAACCTTTGGTACTAAGTCGAACCAATACAATGGTGTAGTTTCACTTAGTTTCACCATGAATGTGAAACTAGGAACCATTATAATGGTACCATGAATGTGAAACTAGGAACCAGTATAATGGTGTAGTTTCACCATGAATGTGAAACTAGGAACCATTATAATGGAGCCATGAACGTGAAACTATTAACCATTATAATATTACCATGAATGTGAAACTAGGAACCATTATAATGGTGTAGTTTCACCATGAATGTGAAACTAGGAACCATTATAATGGTATAGTTTCACCATGAATGTGAAACTAGGAACCATTATAATGGTGTAGTTTCACCTTGAATGTGAAACTAGGAACCATTATAATGGTGTAGTTTCACCATGAATGTGAAACTAGGAACCATTATAATGGTATAGTTTCACCATGAATGTGAAACTAGGAACTATTATAATGGTATAGTTTCACCATGAACGTGAAACCAGGAACCATTATAAGGGTTTAACTTTAGTACCAAATGATCGTTGCAGCTAAATTTCACCCTGTTATTGGTGGAAGGTTGAAGTAGAATTTTTTAGTGTAGTATGAATCAACAAGTAGTATATCGATTGTAGTCCGCGGCTCATCCAATCCGTCGTGTGAGTATTTAGTCACACATAGAATATCTGTGACTACCTCTAACAAAACTTAAAACAATACCATTCAATTCTGTAGCAGGTAATAAATTTCTTACATTGTTCCTGATTTATTCTGACTCCAGATCAGAAGGATGCGTGTTCAAACCACGTCCGGGTCACCAGATGTAGGCGGTGCGAGAGTGGCTGTTCCGAAGTCGGGAGTCGAACTGAGGTCTTTTCGGTGGTAGCCCTGTTCTTCACCGCTTTCCCAAAAGGCGCGCCCATGGGCAGGGCCAAAGAGGGCTTTTTGAAGCACTGATTCACACTGCTACAGGGCATTGAAGTTGCATACCACTTTTTGAATCCCCCTGTATCGCAGTGTCGTCAGTAATAGTAGGCAAGAGAACATACATTTTGTACACTTGATACATTAACTCTTTACCGATAATGTTTTATCTAAGTAAGTTCACAGTGTAATGGTATTTCATGATTCGGTAAAATCCAAAGTTTCATTCGGTTAATTGAAATTTCCCTCTCTTAAAAAATTTAGGTTCAGGGTGCCCCTGCTCACCCCCTAGCTATGCACGTTCTTAATTAAAAATAAAATCAATGAGAGAAGGTGGAAGCGGAGAAGATGAAAAAAAAATGAAATCCATAGACACTGCACTACCGGAAAACACGGGAATCAACGGATACTTTTCTAGCGATTCCTGGCCACGTGTCTTCTCTCCTCCAATCAATGAGACGAAAATGATCGTATCTATCCCACCCTTCGCTCTCTCCGCTTCAGAGCCTAATGTCGAGCGCGGAACACTAATTCAATTTCTCTGAGGAAGTTGTTTGTTCCCCACCCCTCCTTTTGGAGGGGACATGTCTCTTTGGTGGTGGTCGGAACATGGATTCCACTGAGGGAGAAGAATTCCAATCGGCATCGAACGAGGGCGGAAGCAGTTGCAAAGCAAATAAGGCGCATAAATTTGGTGCCGTAGCATCAATCTGATTAGATAGTGAACAAGAAAGAACAGATGCTGTAGCGGACGCATAAGACGAATATTTTCGTGGGGGATATAGTTTTGCATCAGATTATTCACCCTTCCACCCTTCGTGTATGTACAGCAAAAAACAGTTTATACAAATACAAATGCAAAAGTGACGACCAGCAACAGGCGCAGGGCCCAGCTAGGCTGGTCTTAGTCAATTTAGCAGTCCCCAGCAATGAACATCAAGAGCTTTCTTAAAAGTTTTTACCCCACTGCAATTAACAGTTTCCTCCGGTAATCTATTCCAACTGTTTACAACCCTATTGAACTAGTAATGTTTCCTCATTTCAAGATTAGCCTGAGGTTTGAAGAGCTTAAAACAATAACCTCAAGCGCGCTTTTCAAGGGACTGATATAAACGAAGTATAAATGAACAGACGTATAAGCGAAATGTAACTACAGTGGAGTTTCGTTTATACGACGCCAAAGGGATTATCGAAAAACGTCGTATGAAAGGTAACGTCGTATAATTGATTTACCCTTCTAGCTAAATCCAAGAATTGGTACCACACTAACACGTCGTATAACGGTACTCTACTGTAGTACTAGAGTATTGGTTATAACAAATTTAGCCCTGCTAAAAAAGAAGTTTTGTTACTAATGAACTGTTGTCAAGTATTCAATTTTATCTTGGAAAATCAATATAATATTATATTTTTCAATATAAACGGAAATATTTACAGGAGATTATTTGTATTTTGGATTTGCTTTTATCATTTATTTAATAAATTTTTTTTGTGAAGGGTTCGTAAATAGACCTAGATTTCTTCTAACAGACCATTGTAAGATTGGAACGAATTCAATCTTGAGGGAGACATGGTTGGTATTTTGCCTTTGATTAAACACCGTTAATAGACTTAGAGTATTAGGACATAAGGTTTTAAAAAAACTTGATGTTAATCAATCTTCTAAACCAAAAAAAAAATGGACTCTGAAATAGATGAATTAAATGGAACTATTCGCTGAAAAGATATAATTCTATTGGAATCCAAGCTCTTCAACCGACAATGGATAAGTGATGTGATAAGTTAATTAGTGGGTTGATTGTGGTAGGAGGTATAATCGCACGATTTCAGACATGAGAGGAAAAAAACTGTTGAAAGATATTAATCTCCTTGGTAATTCAGAAAGACAGACCTTGCAAAGGACGAATTAGACTGAATAAATTGGTTTATAAGAACTAATGAATTCGGGGAAGAGGACACATTTGCAGCTGATCAAACACCATTGTGTACTTACACAGTTTTCACAGTTGTCCTTAAGTGGACAAATTATGTGGAACAATTCTCTGAAAAGCATTTATCTGGTTGTGATATGAATTCTTAGGCAGACAAAATAGATACTGTAGTAGGTTAATTAGTGAATTGAGCGAGGCGGGAAGTATAATCGCACGATTTCAGACATGAGTTGAAGAAACTGTTGAAGGATATTAATTTCTTTAGTAATCCAGAAAGACAGATCTTGCGAAGGATATTAATTTCTTTAGCAATTCAGAAAGACAGATCTTGCGAAGGACAAATTAGAATGAATAAATTCGTTTATAAAAACGAGTAAATTTGGGGCCTGGGGAACGTTTTGCAGCTGATCGAATACCGTTGTGTACACCATAGTAGAACATGCAGTGGACAAATTAGCTGAGACATTTCGCTGAAAAGAATTTATCTGGTGGGGATATGAGATCTTAGACATTCAATGAATATATACCGTGGTAGGTTAATTAGTGAATGGAGCGATAGCGGAAAAAGTTGGATTTTGTATACAGATCTTCAGCAAAGGCAAAGGAGAAAGAATAATGTTCTGCACATGTGCAGCAAAGTGGCGACAAAGGTTTTGTTAGTGGCGGCTCGTGCAAAACCCGAACGATGGTCGGTATTGCGTTGGCAATGTACCATACGATCTAGTGTGGTACATTTACCACACTAGCTTGTATGGTACACTGCCAGCTTAACCTCTTGGAAAGATTAGAACTATTACCTCTCACCTAGAAATGAAATGAACTTTAACCATACTCCTCCTGGTAGCTCATGACAATCGTAAGTCTTTCCGCTCGCTAAAAATTGAAGAGTTATTAGAAAACGTATTGCATAAGCATAAGCGGTGAATTAAGTCGAAATACAGAATTTCATGGAGTATATTCAGCTCCTAGTTTTCAAGAAATTAATGTAGATTTACCAGCACGGGGAAAAGGAATCAGTAAAAAAAACATGCTGCAATTAAAAAATGTACTAAATTCAGTTTTCAAAAAAAAAAAAAAAAAAAAAAAATGGGAAGAAAAAGAAATGACGATTTTTAAGAATACGCAATGTATGCTATCTTTAATCTAAGATTTACAAACGATTCGTAGAGAGCCTTTTATTCTCTTGGGCTAAGGAAAACATTCATTATTTTTAGAATCATTTGCACAGTTCACGAGCTTGATCATTTCGATCTTTTACTCTGTGCAAAGTTTTATATCCGAAGAACATTCCCCATAAAGCAACTCCCATTGAATACATGCATCATATGATACAAATGTATTCGAATTATGAAATGTAATGCATTTAACATGAATTGCATGCACTAGGCACCAGCACGCAATTCTAAATTTCGAGCAAAAATATTAGTTTCCCTCTCTGCCCTTCGTCTTTATCCAGAGCACAGTCACAGTGAAGCAATTTAACTCACACATGGACAAACATTATATCGGAAATTTGCTCTCCTCACAATCTGAGGCGGCTTTGACTTTGTACTTCGTGCTCCGAAACAATCGAAAAAATTTACATTCGGAGGCAATTTCCTCCGTGGAGAAATACCGCCAGAATTAAAATAAAGACATGACGATAAAATTTAACTGCAACTTCAACTTCAAAAACGAGCAATGGATTTGTTCCCGCTTCCTTGTTTTGAAATTATAATTGCCCGGAAACACTCCGATAAACATCTGTTGCCAAATCGATGCTAGAAATATTCGACGTAACTGCTGGGATAATGTAAATAATATTCAGAACATTTATTTCGCTCCTTCCATTATCCGCTCTTTCGTCCATCAATAGATGGCGCAAGTGTGGCGAATGGAGTAGAGTTGTCTAAATGCTAATGCCGTGAAATGTTTTTTTAACGGTTCCGCCGAATAGAGGTACACCAATTTCTTGTTCTGAAAATATCGCCGATTTTCAGAAGAACGGATTTCATTTCTATTGCACGAAAAGCAGGATTTGTTCTTAACTTTTTATTGGCTAGGATTTGCGGATGGCATTTTTATGGGACCATTTCCGGAAAGCTTTGTTCTAATCCAGAGACAAGAAATTATGAATATTTTGTATTGATTTCTCTTTTGTACTTCAATTTTCTTTCAAACTATTTCACATCAGACTGTTTTTCAACGTAAATTTTATTCTTATATTTTTATACGTGCGTGTGTGTGAATTTCTATACGGGATTTTTATCGAAGAAGTTTATTTTTAAAAGCGCCATCATGGAATAAATTTTTTCAATAAATAATGTACTGAAATCCAGAAAGAGAACCTATTACTTTCCTATAACACAGTATAAAATGTAGGTATTTTAAAGATTTGCGACGCACAGCATAATACTATAAGGTAAAACCTGCTAACATTATGCGGTCGGAGTCGGAGGGATGGCTCACATGAATTTTCAGATGTATAGAGACGTGTGAGTGCAACGCGATTCCAGTACAGCCACAACAGCACAGTGTCTACTTGAAATCATAACATTCTTCTTTGAAAATGTATAATATAACGTCTTTTCTATTTCAACGTCGTTTTGCTTTCCAAATGTAAGGGCTTAAGTTTTCATTGCTGTTCCTCCGATTTTCATTGTGATATGAAAGCTGCAAGATACTTTTTAAGCAAAGATTTTTTTCAGCTATTTTGCTAATTTTCTTGCAGTTAAAGTTAATGTAATGTACTTATTATCGAAATCCATCTCCCATAAGCGTAAACCACTCATATGCAGTCTCATCCACCCTATAAGGAGCGAGGCGAAAGATAGTCTTGGCTTTATGCCTGCTATCGTTTTAAATCACAGCATAACTAGCATATAGTGATGAAAATGCATAGAGAAGGAGTCTATAAGGTACACCAAACGTTTTTGGTAAAAAAATTAACGTTATCAAGCTTTTTTTATCATGTTTTACAGTTATGCGCCATCTCTACCGGTTTTAACCTTAGAGTAAAGTATAAACGTTTAGGTAAAAAAAACTTTCCTAAATTTATCATATATACCAATTACGCTCTGCACATCACCTAGATCAGCATTTCCCAACTAAAAGAACCCCAGGGTTCCAGGGTTCCCCAAGAAATTAAGAGTGCTTTTGTGCTAGTTAATTTCTAAAGTAAAATGTAAAATTATTGTTAATCTTAAATAGAGTTAACAATGTGGTGTCTTACTTTTAGTGGTAATTTTATATTAACTCTTAGGATATTTCAATATTTATGCACGTGTGCGTGTGGTGTGCGTCATGGAGTCATAAAGCACATTGTGTGCAGATTGTAGCATTGGTTTCTAATGTGATTTGGTAGATTGTCGAGGGTAACGATAGTCGCTGTTTAACCTTATAGTATATAGTTTCCAGTGTACTTTATATAACATGGCTACAACAGATTAAAGTGATCAATACACATCGTCATCATGACATAGACATGCTCTTGCAGTTTCAAGAGTATAGCAGTTACCTCGCAATTGTCTGCTAAGAACTTGGATAGAGTTGTGGAAAACATAGGCACGACGCCAGACTCGAAATTTTAGAATGTGACATAGACATGCTCTTGCAATTTCAAGCGTATAGCAGTTACCTCGCAATTGTCTGCTAAGAACTTGGATAGAGTTGTGGAAAACATAGGCACGACGCCAGACTCGAAATTTTAGAATGTGACATAAAAATTGATGAGTGAATTGTCTGCTAAGAACTTGGATAGAGTTGTGGAAAACATAGGCACGACGCCTGCTCGAAATTTTAGAATGTGAATACATCAAAAATTAATGAGTGAAATAAGTTATTTTTTTTCTCTCTGAAAGATTTGTGGTTTCCTCTACTAAATAAAGTTTGGAAAAGTCACCCTTTTTTAAAAAATTGAATTAAGCCCATGTAGAATACATATACTCTATACACTTACACACATACTTTTTGATGTATTTTATCTAAAAGCATTGATCTTTTTAACAAAGTTAAAAGTTTTTTATATCACTTTTTAACAATTACTATTAATTTTATAGAAACGAGTGAGACTCTAATTTTATGTATTTACTCTATTGCAGCCGGCCATTAAAACAAACCAGGACCTGCTGCCGAGTACGCCTCTGTCCAGGCTTTTCACGGACGACTTCTGGGGCACGCCCCTCATCACAGTGGCTCGCACAAGTCCTACAGGCCCCTCTGCGTGCTCTCCTTCCGCCTCAACTACCTGCTGTCGGGCCTCGAGCCCGGGCCCTACCACCTGGTGAACGTGGTCCTGCACGCCCTGGTCTCCGCCCTTTTCGCCCTGCTGGCACGTGCCCTGCTCGTCCGCAGCCCCCTCTCCGCCCTTTCTGCCGCCCTGCTGTTTGCCGCCCACCCCGTCCACACAGAGGCTGTGGCGGGCGTGGTGGGGCGGGCAGACTTGGGGGCGTGTCTCTTCTTCCTGCTGGGGCTGCTGGCGTACCGCCGGTACTGCAAGTACCGCGATAAGCGGCGGTACCTGTGGGCGAGCGTCGCCATGGCAACGGCGTCCATGCTCACCAAGGAGCACGGCGTCACCGTGCTGGCGGTTTGTGCTCTGTATGACGTGTGCGTCGCGCACAGGCTACATCCCAGGGACTTCATGCAAGTACTCAGTGAGGTGAGGACACCTTTCTCAATTTCATATTTCTTGCAACGAGAAGCAAAACCATGTGACAAAAAAAAAAAAGTATAACGTGTACGAGCTTCCTCTTGAGACTTCATCAAAAATGCAAAATTTCAGGTTTCTATTTTTCTTGTTGTTGTTTTTAATACCACTCGCAGAGCCACTAGGAATTAAGGCAGTAAGGAGCGCCTTCCGTTTATAGATGAGCACCACAACGGTAGAAGTACGACTTGACTCATTATGTACTTGGATGACTCCAGAAGGTGCCACCACAAATACGCCACCTTCTTTCTTTGACCTAAGAAGGAAGGGAAGGGAAAATCACCCTCCGGTACCCTCGGGACTTCAGGGTCCACAGATATTACGTGCACTTATCCCCAAGTGTACATGGTGGGTCCTCAGCTGCTCGGGTATCGATCCCGCGTTCTCTGAACCGAAGCTCGACATCCTAACCACTAGCCTACCACGGCCCTCTATTTTTATTGAACTTACTAAATGACATGTTTTATGCTATATAGCTTTATACTATAAAAAAAAGTAGGGCAATTACTGGAAGAAAAATAGAAACCGGGAATTTTACAATTTTGATTAAAGTCTCTAAAGCGATCATTTGACCGCTCTGATACGTTTAGTGTTAACCCCTTCCCTGCCGCACATACTTCCAATGCCAATTTTAACGAGATACTCTTTTCCTACATCACATATATCCTAAATAACATGAAAACGCAAAGGAAAATAATGAATTGCTATTTTTGAGGAGGCTATAGAATGATTCAAAATTCATTATTTTAATAGTAATTATTGATTTATTATTTTTAAGTTTAAAAAACCAGGAAAAATGAATCCAATATCTTGAAGAAAGATGCCATTTTTAAGATAGAATTTTGGCTGAAATCTCAAAAAGCGATCATTTGACCAGTCTCATATGTTTAGTGTTAACCCCTTCCCTACCGCACATACTTCAAATTCCAGTTTAACGAGATTATGTACTTTTTCCTACATCACAGGCGCCGCAAATAACATGTAAATGTACAGGAAAGTTATGAATTGTTATTTTTGAAGAGGTTATAAAATGATCTAAAATTCATTATTTTTAAGGCTATTATTGGTTTATTATTTTTAAGTTAATGAAATAGAACAAATAAAACCAATATCTTGAGGGATGTTATTAAAAGTAGAATTTGCTAATCGATTTTCGAAAACCTTTTTCTGTTATGAGCTTCGTGATCTAACCAAAATTTAACACTTAACTTAGACATTCAACAAAAAAGTCACACAGATAAGTAATAGCTAAAAATAAAAAGCATTTTCGAAATAAATACTTTTCATCCAAGCTTCGCAATTCAAGTAAAAACAGTTGTATTGAAAAAGAAGTTGTATAATTTAGGGCCTTGTTTTTAAAAAGGTCCGAATAACGAACCATCAGTAGTGAATAGATTAAGCGTGTTAATGTTTTTTCTAAACCTCGATGGCACCTGTCAGGATTACTAGTATCCTTCGCCACAAAATACATAAGTGTTTCTCTATTGTTTTATGCAAGTCCATTTATTTGGCCATAGTAGCCTTGTGGTTGGGATGTTGGATTTCCAACCGGTTGGTTGGGTGTTTTATACCCGACCCGCTAAAGACCCACCATGTATCCTTGGGGATACGTGCATGTAAAATCTGTGGACCCTGAAGTCCGGAGGCAGTTCCGTCGGTACCCAGAGAGTGGAAAATTCCCCTTCCCTTCATTCTTAGGGGTCATTCATAAATGGCATCACGCTTCGAGAGAGAAAGGGGTTCGTGAAATTGTGACAAAGTGTGACAAGGGGAGAGGGTAACAAGAAGTTGGACATCCCTGCTTATGCAACATAGCGTGACATGCGACAAAGGGGGGGAGCGGGGTCCGTCGAAGTGTGACATTTTGTGACAAAGGGGGAAGGGGTCAAATATGTGGGGAAAAAAAGCGTGACATCATTTATGAATGGACCCTTAAGTCAATAAAAGGAAGATGGCATATTTGTGGTGGAGCCGTCTGGTGTCATCCGAATACGTAATCTGTGCTTGAGATAAGTCGTACTTCCACCCTTGTCGCGCTCATTAAAAAGGGAAGGCGCTCCTTGTCTGCCTTAATTCCTGAACTCTCTACGGATATCCAAGTGGCATTAGCAACAGCAACATATTGTTTTAACTAATCTCGAAAACAGACCGCTCAGAAGGCGCTCTAGTTTTAGTATAGAGCTCAATTGTTTCAATTGACTTTCTTCTTTTTTCCTTTCAATGTTGATCTTTTTTAAAATTCATTTCAACTCTTGTAATCTATATTAATGATTCAACTTATCGATTAAATAGTAACTATCTTCAATTTCAAGAGAGCATGTGAAGCCAAAACATGCTCAGCTTTTATTGGTAATTTTAATTTGTCCAAAGCGTTTCGAATGAGCTGTTCTCATATAAGAGAACCACTTTAACAAAAATTCCTACGTCACTAGAACGAGGGAAAATTGTTCGTATTAATGGAAATTATTATACAGTTCATTAAATATTAATAAGCTGCAGTCAAATTTACTTTTCCTGGATTAATGAATGTACAAAACTTTTCAGTGCAACTATTAGCGAGGACCCACTCGACACAGCACTGACAGAAACCAATGGAAGAGTGGGGAAAAGTTACAAAGCCAAAGGGAATAAAAATGCAAATTTTCCCTAAATCTTTCGCAAACTCCCGGTTCCGAGCAATTAATGATTTCCTACGAAGGGGGTTTCCCCCCCCCCCCCCCGGACCCGAGGGGTATTTACGAAACCGCAAACGTCTAAATTAGAATGGGGTTGAAACTTAAGGAACAGTTAATGAAGCGAGAAGGAGGAACATCATAACTTTGCCGTACATTAAAAAATAATTATCTGAAGGTGGGAAATTTTTCGGATGAATTGAGCCGAAATCGCGAATTACGAAATCCCGCTGGTGGAAGGGTTGTCGAGAGGAGGGAGGTTTTCTAGCTAACTGGGATTTAATAGTATGCAAAGGTGGTTGGGTTTCTTCGAAAGGAGCGCCCGTGTTTCG
The DNA here is from genome assembly GCA_038502835.1 of Octonoba sinensis. Taxonomy (NCBI): domain Eukaryota; kingdom Metazoa; phylum Arthropoda; class Arachnida; order Araneae; family Uloboridae; genus Octonoba; species Octonoba sinensis. The sequence goes on from CM076604.1 coordinate 8,191,426, forward strand.
CGCTGGGAGTTGTATCTCGCTGGAATTATTGATTGAAGAATTAATAAGCAGCCTCTCCAAAAAAAAAAAAAAAAAAAAAAAAAACACCAACTGTTTCAAGCTTATGATGAAACTTGTTTGTTTATCAGTGTAAAAAAAAAAGAAACACCACAAAAAAGCTTTGAGTGAACGAAAACTCAGTTTTTCAGTCCGGTTACACAAAAAAAAAGTCTTGGTTGTACTGGTTCTCTCTAAATTAAAAAAAAATATTAGTAACTTTTGTTGGTCCTAACCCTTAAGTGCGTGATTTTTTGTTTAAAATTTAAAAAAAAGTCAAAAACTCTAAGATTTGACAAAACTAGTGCAGAGAAAAATAGAAAAAAAAAAAATCATTTTGAACCTTTTTTTTTTTTTGAAAAAGGGATATGTAGCCAAAATGGCAACATCGCGCATTGATTACATAGTATGACATTGCATTCCATGTTAAATTGTTTGAAACAATTATTATCTTTGTTGAAACACAATTCTACACCGCACTTCTCACGCTTGGTACGGGTAAATCCTATGCAGTTAGGCTGCTTGTATCTCAATTTTTTAATCTTGTATAATTGGCCAATGCCCAATTTGGTCAGCGCGTGGTATTCATGCCCAGTTTGGCCAAGCATTTTTTGGTAAATCAAAAAATGCTTGTAACCTATTATAAAGCAGTAAGTAACCGAACGGATGCTTCATGCAACAAAGCGATAATAGCTCTAGTGTGAGTTTGAATGGAATATTAGGCAGGGTGTTGCCGAAAAGCAACTATACGCATTTAAGGTTAACAGTAGGATAGCTTGTTTTTAGCCTACTTTCCCGTAAAAGTAAAAAAAAATAATAATAAAGCATGAAAGAAGGCTTAATGTATCGTGAAAATATCGTTAGAAATCAAGAAAAGTCAAAAATAAGTTAAGTAATTAAATAAAGATTAAAAAATAAAAAATTTGAAAGTATTGTTTTGAGATGGGGAAAAAGTGTGTCGGTCGGTCTGTCGGTCTGTCTGTTTGTCGGTCTGTCGGTCTGTTGGTCTGTCCCCCCCCCCCCCCCCCAGTAACTTTTGAACGAATTGTCCGATTGGAAAAATTCTTTTTGCATTCGAAAGATCTCGGCGAGGAAATCTCATTTCTATATTTTACTTTTTGATTTGAACAATTTTTTGTTCAATTTTGAACAGTTCGAAAAATTTTAACATTAGCGCCTATGGACAAAATTGAAGCAAATTCTGTAAACTCTGGGCACAAGAGCCAAGTTCCTATTGCAAGCTTATTGAAAGGAGTTCTCTGCGTGAAATATTGTTTTGAACAGTTTTTGTTCATTTTTGAACAGTTCAAAAAATGAACACAGAGCTTACGGGGAAATTTCAACCCTATATAAATCCTGATCTAACGGACCGATTTGCTTGGAACAAACTTTATCGGAAAGCTCTTATAACGTAGAACATGTAGAAATAGAAAGTTTATCCAGGACTTACGAGCCTATTTTGCTATGAAATTTTTTGATTGGGATTTTCAAGGATATTTCTCAGTGACTCAATGAGTGAAATAATGAATGAATGAATAAATGAAAGAGTGAAAGAATAAATCAATGAATAAATGAATGAGGAAAAGAATGAATGAATAAATTATTGAATAAATGAAAATATAAATAAATGAGTGAATAAATACATGAATGCGTAAATGAATGAATAAACACTTGAATGAGGTAACGAATGAATGAATAAATGCATGGCTGAATAAATGAAAGAATGAATGAGTGAGTGAATGAATATGTATTATCCGCTGAAAAAGGTATATTTTCAATAATTAGAACTAAAGATAAATAAGAAAGAGAGAGAAAGAGATAGCTAGATTATAAGTTTGAATTGGTGTATACGGGAAAGTAGGCTCGTATAGTTCTAGACGGAACTTCTTGTTAATAATGTTGCTGTAACCGCGTTCCTGCGAGGAAAAGTCGGTACACTACTCCTGAAATTAACAGAGCCCATATAGGCAAGAGTCTCTCTCTTCAATTTTGGCACAGTACTGAAGGTCTGGAAATTTTAGGTACTTATCGGTAAAAGAGCCTACGTTGACGACGTTTTCAGAAATGTACTATGTATTAATAAAATATTTAGTATAGCAAAATAAGCGCCACCTGTTTAAATTGAATAAAATTGCTTTTTTTACACTTGATTTGGCGATGTAAAATTCTCGTGCCGACCGGTAGTCCCTTTTTAACCGATAAATACAAATTTTCTTCAGTACCTCGCACTCATAGCAACTACTTGCGATCGACCACAGGACTTTCGGATCCACGGATTTAACGAGCACGCATTCCGTACGCACTAAGTGGGTATTTATAATTTTAATAACGCAATTCATGTAAACTGTTAAGACACTTCGTGAGTTTATGTGTCTTAAACAGTCTTCAAAGGGATTCAGTCTTGCAGAATGGAATAAAACTGCGATATTTTCCTGATTTTTGTCGGTCATAATGCTGCTTTCACAGAAAAAAGAAAAAAGTATTTGAGGAGGTATTAGTACAGGGAATAGACGTGACGGCTCTAACTTGGGCATGATCAAAAGTATTCCGCAAAACTGAAAAGGTTAGGAAGCGCTGTCCTGAAACAACGCCAACTAGAGCACTGCAAGGCTCCACAAACGCACCCAGGGTCTGAACCAGAAAATTTTCAGTAGTAATTCCAGCATTACAGTGGCAGTTTTGTGAAAATAGTGACCGATATATGTCTAAAAATAGGTAAAAAGCACAGTAATAATAATACGCTCATAAAAGTTTTAAGTTACATGATTTTATTTTTAAAAAAATTAAAATTTTCGCCATGATTTGAGTGTTTTAAAAATCAAAACGTCGTTGCATTATCCAAACGATTCCAAACAAAGTTATCGTTGCCATTCGACAAATAATAATTCTGATAATTTCCTGTTGTCATCGGGGAAGATAAGCTTGTGTGCAAAGTTTGAAGATAACTTACGCAGTAATAGTGGTCGAAAACCGCCGAACAAACTTCCGTGACAAATCAAGTTAAATAAAACCGTGTAAAAACAAGCGACTTTTAGTGAAAATAGTGACTGGCGTCGACTTCTAATAACGCACTTTTTCCGAACCAGAGAGCGCTGTCGAATACATATGATACTTTTAAGAAATGAGAAGCTTCGGGTTTTGATGCCTTGTTCAACCTTCAACAAATTGACCGACGTACGCTTACTTGGCTTTTCTCCTATATAATAAAGTTTTTTTTTTTTTATTTCAAATGGCACATTAAAAGACAATTGGAAATCAAACGATAACAATAAATCTATAAATGAAAGCGATCAGTCCAGTATCGCTCCCAGATTGATGTCCGAGGAAGGGCGGGGCAACGAAACAGGTGAGACATGTCCATCTCTTCGAGAAGGTCACACAAGGTGCAAAAAGGCTCAGTGACCACCTTGATGCGATATAGATGTTTGCTTAGGGCAGTCACGGCCAGATAAAAGACGAAACATGGCAACAGATTTCATTCTAGGCCATCTTCTACATCTAGAATTTGGTTTAGCCACGGTTTATTGGAATTACGATGTCTAAGTTCCTCGAGGAAAGAGTCCTTAAAGATGTTCTTTACTAGACATTTAATATTTTTAAAAGGAAGTCTGGGATTTTATGTCTGTAAAACAGAGGCCCCTTTTTTGAAAAAAAAAAAGGGGGGGGGGGATATAATAAAGTAATGAGAAGCAAATAAATTTAGGCACTTTTACTCTGAAGTGTTGTTTACTTATAGGCAGCAAACTTTTAATTAAAAGAAATGGGGGAGGTAGCATTGAAAATGAAGTGATAGCTCATTTCCATGAAAATAGGAAAAATGAGCAATCGCACCGAATTTTTGATGCGTAGATGAGTTAAAGATCATCAAATGCTAAAATAACATTTTGCTGTCTGTATTTTTAGACAGACACTTAAAAGAATTCAAAGTACATAAAAAAATGAATAATTTTCAACTTTACTCCGACTGAACATCAAAGATGGTGCTACTAATTTTTATCACCAATTTTTGGTGTTACTGGGCGCCAAAGATGATGTTCAGTAACACCAAAAATTTTTACAGTGTAGGAGCAAAAAAAATTGCAATTATTGAAAGAGTAAGAAAGCAATATGGCGGAAAATGTTCATAGAGATTAGTTAACTTTCTAGGATACTTTTTTTTCGCATCAGAATGCGCTGCTCTATTGGAAAAAACATTAACATACGATCTTATAATTTGAAGTTTCTTTTTCCGAGATCTACTTTTTGAACGCCTCTTTGTCGTGCATCTGGTAACACTTTAGGCTGAAAGATCTACAAGTTGAAATTATCGATGAACTCTTGCAGCGGCTTTTTTGGTTATCCATTTTGTGTTCTATTTCTTAACACCTGTTATTTGCTGCAACTGTTTATTCATAAATCTGCCATTAGAAGTAGAAAAAAACTTTTGAACGCACCCATCAGATTTTTAGTCTAATGTTTTCACGTTGTGGTATTTACAGCCAGCGAAACAGTGCATGGGAACTCTAGCCGGTGCATCGTTTCTCACCCCCCCCCCCACCCCCTTCGTCTTCCCAGCTGAAGAAAATCGTGCGCTGGTGCAAACTGTGCAATCACGTGTTACCGGTGGCGTAATGTAGTCATAACACAGCGCAGTGATTCCCAGATCCGACGATCTTAATTTCTTCTTCATTCACCCCGGGGAGCGATCGGAACGTGAGCAGGATTCGATTCTTCGCCAATGACACGATCACGGTGTCATTACACGAGAGTTAATCACCACTTCGTGACTTTGTCCGCCCCGCCAGAATTCCTCGAGAACACGATCGAGTAGCCCAAACAAATATGCGTACGGAGTAAAATGCCGAATGGAGGAAGCCAACTACTGAAATAATAAAACAGTGCAGAGCCTCCCCTGTTCTCTTGTTCTGACTAGTTTTCGAATTATTGTTTTTTCTTTTTAATTTATTTAAGTAGCATCTACACCACTTATTATTCGATTAAGGCTTCGAAGTTGATGTTTTGAAATGGGGCTGAAATCAACCTTTTTCGTGAAGCAAACAAATATCTGTAAGGGGTTGACCCTCCGAGTGCTCAATTTTTTTAGTGAATTCGCTTCAAAATATGCATAGTTTTTTTAATTCCGTATTTAAAATCTACATATGTTTTGGAGTTTAAGGGGAGTCGGCACCATGACACCATTTTTTTTTCTCTACGGTGTTTTTATTTACAATTTAATTTTTGTCTCGTCATGTTATATCACTTCATAAGATAAGAAATTTAATATAAGAAAAACTGAGTTTTTTAAATACAATTTGAAAAATTTAATTTTTAAAACAAAATTCAGCATTTTTAAAAAATGCATCTTCTTTTCCAAAAATTGGCTCAAAGTTTTTTTTATTGATTCATTACTCATAAATCAAAACTTTTATGTTTTGAATTTTTCATAAGTCAAATACTTTTTGAGAAAAAAATAAAAATTGAAGTAACGCAGAAAAAACAACGAAAAATTCAAAAACCTACAAAAAGATTTTTTTTAAAAAAAGTACATAAGTTATCATAAAAGTAAAGCATAAACTTGTTATGTATAGTTTCAGAAACATCTGGGAAAAAAAACCCACATTATAGAAACAAATTTCAAAAAGCCTTTGCATTTTAATTGAGATGAAGTGCGCAAAAAATAAAGCGAGAGACAACAGCATTTTAGTTTTCGGCTTTCAGTATCTTTATCAAAATTTCAAGTAAGGAACTTTTATTTGCCAGGAACAGTCACGAGAAAACTGCTTCTTCTCGTTTATTTTATTTTCAAAAATAAATATGTGGCTTATACACAGCACAGTTTCGGTTTCGGAATGAAAAGGTGGCACCTCACACCGTAATAAAATCAATGATAAATCAATAAATATTACTTCAATTTTTCTGAAATCAGGGAACATTTTTGAAGATTTTTTTTCTCCTTAAGCCAGAGGTTCCCAACCTTTTTGTACCTAAGAGCACAAACCAGAATATCGGTCGAACGGCGGGCACCATTTATTTTTTCAAGATAAATGTATAGTTGGTGAATGTGGGCATAACATTTATGTGCATTATATGTGGTGTGTATTATTAACATAATACACACCACATATAATTCACAAAAAAAACTAATTTTAAAAATTAATTTAACATATGAATGTACCGTAATTATCTGTGTATAGCCAGCGGTTTATATACGAAAAAACTCCTTTTTTTACTATCTGCGAGCAATATAACGATGAGGGCAATACACGGAATTTAAAAAATAATAATTTTTGATAAAAAGAAAATTAAATTGTTTGTTAAATTGAAAGAAATAAATGATGGGTTTCGAAACGATGATTCAATTTCACCCATCCCTCTTAACTTCCCCATGCAAGCCTTTGCTTCCACACCAATTAAATCACAATAGGAGAGTAGGACCAGAACAGAGGTCCCTGTATAAACAAAATGCATAAACAAAATATGGTAAAATGTAAACTTTTTGCAATATAATTTTAAATGTGTGCTGCAATTTAATATTGTTTCCTTGTAAACAGTGTACCTTACAGAGCGATTTGTTCATTGTTTTTTATTTGGTTGCGGTCTATACAACGATGCGGGTTATACACCGAACTTGATTTTTTTAGGATGAATTTTCCTTCCTGCGGACTATACAACGATGTGGGCTATTTACCGATAATTACGGTAATTAGTATTACTATTCTTGTGTAAAATAAATGTTCACTAAATTTCTTGCAAAACATACGAAGTATAAAAATTATTTTTAAAATATATTAAATACACTCAATGTGATCTTTGGCATTGCCTTTCCCTGGCAGGAGCTACAAAATTGGGTGAGAAGTATGAAATTCCTGCCCGCAAGACATTTTCACGGTGTTCGTCTATAAGTCGTGGTCTATATTTTGATTTTATGTTATTCATTGTCGAAAGCAATGATTCACACAAGTATGTGGAACCAAAAAACGACTTTTTTTATATGATGCTCTTTTTAAGAATGAAAATTTTTTTTCTGTCAACTTTGTTCCAGAACTTATAGTTCTTTCTTTATCCATAGTTATATGGCCCCTTTATTCACATACTCTATTTCTAAATGTTCTCTACTTTAAAATAGAAAACTGAAATATTGAATCGTTGAGCATAAGCAGCGGGCGCACCAAGACCGATCGATGGGTGCCATGGTGCCCGCGGGCATAGGGTTGGGGACAGCGGTGTAGTCCTGAAAAAAAAGTTGGGGGGACGCGTATGCATACGAAGATAAGCAATTGAAATCAAAAGTGGGGGGGGGGGGGAGCTTATGTTAAAGTGTAAAAAATTTGGATGGCCTCTTGTATTAAAATAAAAAGGTAGGGGACCGCCGTCCCCCCGCGTCCTTCCTCGACTACACCACTGGTTGGGGACCCCTGACTTAAGCCACTACAAAAAATTTCGGATTTTTCGGCATTTTTGGGTGTTGACTCCCCTTAAACCAGTAATTTATTTTTGCAACAAAGGTTTCTTTTATTATTTTTGATCATAAGAGCAGATAGACGTTCTAAAGCATCAATTTTAGCATAAAGTTTTCAAACTTTATGCAACTAAAACCATGTCTCGAATAAAACCTTAAGTAATGTCTACATACTTCAGAAATTGTATCACTGAAGCTTAAACAATGAAACAGCGGTTTGATATTGTAAGTACACGTAAGAAGCTCATGCCCGTGGAAATTGCGGGATGAGCAATTTCCGCTACATTTTACGTTGCACGTGAAAATGGCGGGATGAGCAATTTTCGCTACCTTTTACGTTGCACGTGAAAATGGCGGGATGAGCAATTTCCGCTACATTTAACGTTGCACGTGGAAATTGCGGGATGAGCAATTTCCGCTACATTTTACGTTGCACGTGAAAATCGCGAGATGAAAAATTTTCGTTATATTTCCGTTGCACGTGGAAATCGCGGGATGACCTATTTTCGTTACATTTTACGTTGCATGTGGAAATTGCGGGATGAGCAATTTCCGCTACCTTTTACGTTGCACGTGAAAATGGCGGGATAAGCAGTCAGAGGATTAACACTAAACCTACCAAGTACCGGTCAAATTAACCGTTTGAAACTTTTATAAGCATTAAACACTTTAAAAGTTTTTTGAAGTCTATAGAGGATTGCGTTTGTTTTTTCACACTCTGCACCTAGTTTCGGGCTAGAGTTTTCGTTTTATGGTACTGGTACCACTGAAATGTACAAAGTATTTAGTTTGTTTTCTCTGCATCTAGCTTCGGGCTAGAGTTTTCGTTTCACGGTATTGATACCATTAAAGTCTACAGAGGATTTATGTTTTTTTTTTTCACTCTCTACATCTAGTTTCGGGTTAGCATTTTTTCGCTTTATGTTATTGTTACCATTGCAGTCTACAGAGGATTGAGTTTTTTTTTTATACTCTCTCTCTCTCTGCATCTAGTTTCGGTCTAGAGTTTTCGCTTTATGGTATTGCTACCATTGAATTCTACAGAGGATTACGTTTGTTTTTTCACGCTTTCTGCATCTAGTTTCGTGCTAAAGAGTATTTTGGCCTTTCTCTCGGACCCATCTTTCTCTATGTAAACTCTACGTCAGATCTCCCTCCAGATATTACATGAAACTCAATGGATTATAATTACACCCCCATCACGCTACCAAACCAAAACTGACTGTAAGAAGCAATCAAAGAGATAACTTGACACTACTATCTCTGCTCACTAAGAACAATTTGTTAGCTTCTTTACTACGCATCGATCTTCTAGTTTTAGTTCAAACAGTCGTAGTTGAACAACTTAATCGTTTCAGCAGACATACTATATATCAATTTTTTGTTCAACTTACCTCGAACGAGCAGAGATAGGAACAAGATCAAAAACTTTACATTTGTTTTTGTGCGTTTTTTTTTTTTTTATATAAAAATGTCAGCTTCACCCGAGCAAGAGTGATGGAATGCCCTCTTTATCTTGTTAAATCACCGTGAAATTGCGAGTTGAACTGAGAACAAAACGAAATGAATGCCAATGTACACGAGAAGACATTTCTTGAAGAGAAACATCATTGGATTTCATTTATTTGAGCGCAAATGATTCATTATTTTGGGGGCTATCGGAGAAGACACAACAAAGAAATGACAACAACTAGAGGATGATCGATTAAGTCTTCATTTTTCAGTCAGTTGGCTTCAGCAAAAAATCTTTATATCTCTGTTTCGGTATAAGAATACTAACAAATACAAAATAATCTACATGTAACGTTTTTCACTGACCTACATAGAAGTGTATATGGGTAGAAAGGAAAATGAATATCTCTAGAAAAAAGTGTGTTTAAATATATAACAAACGCAAATCGCTCTAGAGTTAAGTTTTGTTATAGAGAGAAGGAAAAACAGTAGATATGTGAATAAAATTCAATGAAAAAAAAGTTGTACTACGTATATATAGTATGTGTATGTTATACAAAGACTAGCACCAAATAAATATGTATCATACGTTATTTAAAATGTATATATTGAAGTTCGATGAGAGTTGCTGCTTTTTCTTTTGGCATCAATTTATTAGATAGTCTAAACACAAACTTATTTATAAAATAGAGAATTATTAAAATATTTTAGGCGTCATACTTATTGTTCATGTACAGTGAAACCTGTGTAAGTTGACCACTTGCGGTGCAGCACTTTAGTGGTCAGTTTAGACAGGTGGTCAACCTATAGAGTGTGAAGTAGAGGGTAAAGGGCTAATTCTGTTTCTGATAAAAGTGGTCAACTTAGACAGGTGGTCAACTTTACTGTTTTTACTGTATGTGGTTTTGGTGACATTGATTTATGACCCTTTTTTGCCATACTAGCGGTGAACCTTTTGTTATATTTATTCTTTTTTTTTTTTCGTTTTCAGAAAAGGTATGGTCCCTTACGAGAAGGTCTGCTGCATTTACTTGGAGCAGCCATCGCCCTCCTCGCCCTGCGCTTCCACCTAATGGGCAGCCAAGCGCCAAATTTCTCTCCGGCAGACAATCCGGCCTCTGATAGCGATTCCCTGATGACCCGGACCCTCACCTTCCTGTTCTTGCCAGCTTTCAACTTCTGGCTGCTGCTCTGTCCGCGGTGGCTAAGCTTCGATTGGTCCATGGAAGCCATTCCCCTGCTGACGTCACCTATGGACCCGAGGAATATCTTCAGTGCCTGTTTCTACTTGTCCGGCGTCAAATTCCTGTTCCACATTTCTAGGACACTGACCAAATCGTGCGCCTACAGCGGCAGTGCTGGACACTGCAACCACAGGCTAGTGGGCAAGCAGACGTGCTCCTGTTACTCGTACAGAGCTAAGCAGTCAGTCAGGAATGCACCGTACAGTGGCAGCAAGAACTCTGTTTTCGGGAAATATTCTTCCTGCTGCAACAGGAACTATACCAACTCCGGGAAGTGCATCTCCAATGGTGTCAACAACAACAATAACAATTGTGGCTACGCCAACGGCCACCACCGGACAGGTACTGCCAATGGCACGGTGGCTAACGGTGGCAGCCACTCTTACCAGGCAGTGTCAGATTGTCAGTGCCACGCTGCTGTGATAATGGCCATCGGCCTTCTGGTCATCCCGTTCATTCCCGCCACGAACCTCTTCTTCTACGTGGGGTTCGTGGTGGCAGAGAGGGTGCTCTATATCCCATCCATGGGTTTCTGCCTCCTCGTTGCTCTCGGCTTCGAGCAACTCTACAAGAGGCAGGAGGGACTGCTCAGGAGGCGGATCCTGTTCGGATTGTTCCTGGGAATTGTCGCTGTGATGTCAGTGAGGACGGTCCGGAGAAATAGGGACTGGTTGCATGAGGAAAATCTGTACAGATCAGGCATTCCTATCAATCCACCCAAAGGTAAGAACCTTGAATCTCTAATGTTTGAATTTTACGAATTTTGTTTCTCCTATTGATGGACATGAAAGAAGTATTTCTTTTTAAAGATGTTCGACCAGTTGGCGTAATTGTAAACATGGCGTAAACAAAATTCATAACTACACTTGTGGCGGTTTTGAAAACTAAACTGCTGGTGAGTGATGACTTGACCACATAGGGAAGACATTGACAGAGTTCTGTTATGTTTCCAAACAACTCTGGTGGCATCACCATTGTTTGAAAATAACACGGTGAAAAAAATTGTTTAATAAATTTAGTGATCTTACATTTTCCTCTCCAGCTCATTTACAAACGCGAAGTAAATTGCTTCTACTATTCATATTTGCTATTTGGAATGTTGCTAAAAGTATTTAGTTAAGAATTTCATGTTCCCTGTTTTTTTCCATGTCCAAATTAGGTATTTATATTTATCACATACTGTTTGATCTCCGGGGTGACACTTGAGTTCATCGTATTTCCAATCTTTTGGAAAGACAATTAATATTACAATTTGATGCAAATTGTACTTTTGTGTCTATTTTACATAAATTTACCAAATTTCTTGCTTTTTGTAAGAGATATCTCATTAACTGATCTCAGCGGACCACATATGGTTTGTGGGCCTCTGATTGAGGACCACTGCCCCAGAACTTCTTAAGCTTCCCTAGCATATTGTGTATGCCACGGTTTTCTAAATGTATCAATCTCACGGGAAATCTAAACACCGACTTCATTTACTAACAAATACATAATCATAAAGGCAAAAGTTTTGTACACATTTACTCACACGAAGTTTAACCTCTTCAGACCCCAGAACTAAGCACAAACAATTTTGACGCAATTTTTTGGTTCTCCGATTTAAAAAAATATTACAAAACAAAATAACTAAAAAAAAATTTTTTCAATTTTAATTAATAATTAGTTTAAATAATAATTAATGCCCAATTTCCATGTTTAAAACGAAGTAAACTATCTGTTGATTCATTTCAAAAACAATTGCGTGTTTTAGCCGTCGAATTGCACAAACAGTAGTTAATAAACAGTATTTAAAAATGTACCCAATTGGGTACACTTGGAATGAAGAGGATAGTAATAATTTAACTTTGTGCGAAGTAATAGAAATAAAATTTCACGTTAAATTAAAGCACAAATGAGCATTAAAACGCAGACATATGTTTCGGGATTGCATGGAATCCCTTTTTCAATGCGACAGGGCTCCCTGTCGCATTGAAAAAGGGATTCCATGCAATCCCGAAACATATGTCTGCGTTTTAATGCTCATTTGTGCTTTAATTTAACGTGAAATTTTATTTCTATGAAGAGGATAGTCATGGCTACTACGCTCATAATTTTATCTCTCAGTTCAATCAAGAGGTTGTAGTTATCCCAACTTCATACAAAAAACTGGTTTGGTTCTGGGCAAGAAACCGAAATGATGTAGCAAAAATTTGCAATAAAATTGTATACATATGTTTCCCTCTTCCAGAGAGCTCTTTCGTCAGAGCTTGGAATCGAAACGATGACATAAAAAAAGAGAGGAAGATAACATAGGGGTACGATGGCACTGTGTTTTAGGTTTTGATAATTGATTTTTATGTGTTTTTTAGCCCTGAATAGGAAAATGACCTTCATTTAGCCCCATCATGTATTATTACTTCTTCCTGTTCTACGGATTGGAATGACACAAATGTATAAAATTCCCCCCGTCCGTCATTTCGAATTCTATGCAAAAGCTAGTTGTGTACAGAAGCGCATTCATGATTTTGCTTTGGTGGGGGGAGGGAGTAGAAATAAAAGTTAGGATTAGGATATATTACATTATTGGGGAGTATTTTGCTTGGATGGGGGAGGGGTAGAAATCAAGGCCAAGATTAGGATATATTACATAAATCGGAAGGATTTTACTTGGGGTGGGGCAGAAATCAAGGTCTGCACCAGGATATATTTTATAAATGGGAAGAATTTTTGCTTGGGGGGAGCAGAAATCAAGGTCAGGATTAGGATATACTACATAAATCGGAAGGATTTTGGTTTGGGGGGGGGGGGGAGAGAAATCAAGGTCAGGATTAGGATTTATTACACAAATCGGATATTGGTTTCCCCGGATATCAAATATCCAGTGTCCCTTACCTGGCGTATCCGAATCGAATATCCTGCTCCGATGTTTGAAACCTGTAAATTCTGTGCATATTTTTAATCCCTTAACGGTCGGGTAATTTTCAAGAAAATGGTCATAAAAGTGCCTATTTTTTATCCCTGAAAATTATATAAAAATGTGTATGAACAATATATATATATTCATTTTTAATTTTTGATTTGTTTTTATTTTGAAATTTTAAACACTCCAGCCCGGAAAGCTCCTATCACGGGAGCGAGAGGGAACGGGTTAAACATCCCACAGCTTCCAAATACTTAGTAAGGATTTTTACTTTTAAAACATGCTAATTAATTAAATTTTAAAAATCAAATATGACATGTCGAACAACCGGATCGGGTCGGCAACGGCCGGATCAGATTCCGCATGTTTAAAAACCAGTTGGGTACCGGATATCCGTTGCCTTCTTTCTAGGGGAACGGTACCTCTCCCCCTCCCCTCCCCCCTCCTACGTCATTGCATCCCAGGTTTTGTTGTATCTTGATACGAACAAATTTATTTAGAATGTTGCAGTTACATCTGTACTTTGTGGGTTAGAATGAAGAGGTGGTATATATATAGTCTGTTCAACTTTACAGTTACAGTTAAACAAAGATGCAAATAGCACACAGGTTGTATAATCCTGTAAAGCGAGAGTGACGCGGAGAGATTTAACTCCGGCATGGCTTCTAAAAACAAAAATTAGTTTTCTCTGAATGAGATTTACAGCTATTTGCAACGGCAAGTTTGTTTACTTTTTTGCGAGGCAAGCTCCTTTCGGGCATAAAAGAAAATGAGCTCCCTTGCAGCATTCAACAATGCGCGCGATTATGCAGTAAGCGTCTCTAAAAACTCTTCCAGTTTCCTATTTACACTTCAAAGGATGTTTGGAATGTGAAAAAAGAAAGAAGAAAAAAAAAAACTCCCGGACAGCGTACAAATCACCTTTGGAGAGAGCAGTTCCATTTATTTTCATTTCATCTGCTCCTTTGTTTATAGAACACAAGAACCAAAACAAATAGTCTGGTCTTTCCTTGGGCAAAGTTTAAACTAGAAGCGTCTTCAGTTTTATTCTGGGAAATACTATTCTCTAAATAATGGAATAAGCAACTCGGCCATAAGGAGCTTGTCAGCAGGTACTTGGAAATCTTCTTTTTTTTTTTTAAGTTGAGTTGTTATTTTTGTGAGGTAATGAAAACTACAAAACCGACTTCTTTTCTTCTTGGAGTTAGAAGTGAACCATTAACAATGTAGTTTCCAAGTAAAACTCTACTTTAAAAAAGAAATCAGAAAGAGGGAAAATTTGTTTACGGTGTTTTTACTTTGTCTCCATATTTCCTTTTTAGAGCCTACCTGCACGTAAAAATTAAAAAAATAAATAAATGAAAGCATAAAAGGATAAGGAAGCGTGCAAAAAATATTTAAAAAAATATTAAATTAATTCAGAATTTATAGAAATATTTTAAAGTAAATTTTTGAAAGGGCAAGAAAATTATTTTTGTAGCACTGTTATGGTTTTTGTTTCGAAATCAGTAGTGATAAAATCTTCTTTCAAGTGCTACTTTGCATTTCGCTATGAACTCACTAATAAGTGAATAAATATTTTAGTCTGATAGTGGGATTATTAATGAATCCCTAATATTCATAATCACATTCCTTAATTTTGTATATTCGGGATAAACTGTTAGTGAGTTTTCGTGATTGTTGAACCTTAGTGAATAATTGAATCGTTTATTTCGAAAAGGTAACATCTACATTTTGAAAAAGAAAGTACTCTCAGCATTAATTTATTCATTTTATGGCATAATTATTCAAAAATCGTTTTTATTTTCCAATATTGCATTGCTATTACCTACTAAAATAAAATAGTAAAAGGTCAGACCCGTTATGTTTTCCAAGTTTTCATAAGCCGTTTTTTTCTATCTCCTGAATTTTTTTTTTTGTTTTTCAGAGTTGTTTCCTTTTTGAAATAAACGATTCAATTTATTCTCAGATAATCCCTTATTCGTTAAAATGCAATTGCAGGTATTACAGTAATTATCTGTGTATAGCCTGCGAGTTATCTACAAAAAAACTCCTTTCTTTTTACTACCTGCGGGCAATACATGAAATTCAAAAAAAAAAAAAAAATGTATTATTAAAAAGACAACTACCGTTCAAAAATATCGAAATCTCTTTTCCTGCAAAACAAAATGTAGAGAAATAAATCGTAGCTTACAAAACAATGGTCCAAAGCAGATTGGAGCTCGGGTGCTACAGTCGAATGTATTGTTTTCTAGGGGTGTATCCCATGTTTTTTTTCTGGGTACGGGTTATACAACGATGCGTGCTATTCACCGAACTTAATTTTTTTAGAATGAATTTTTCTTAATGCGGACTATACAAAGATGCGGGCTCTTTACCGATAATTACGGTATTACATTCTGCTAGTACTCCTATGTTATGAAGCAAGTACATTTATTACCGTAATGTTGAATAATTAGTGAATAGTGATGAATATTTGCGATACTTAATTATTAGTGAATACTCGTACTAAATACCATTGATTGAGTAAATACTCGTACTAATAAATAAGTAAATATCATTGATTGAGTAAATACTCGTACTATCAAATAATTAGTAAATACCATTGACTGAGTAAATTCTCTTACTAATTAATGAAGACAGACTCGATTACAATCCAGATAGTTGTATTTTTCCAATAGTTGCAACAATAACTTTTACAATTAGAATTTCATGATAATAAATTATTCCTCCTGCTGAATATTAGTGGTAATTATTAGTCAATTGCTGAATATTAGTGGTAATAATTAGCCAATTGCTGAATATTAGTGGTAATTAATTAGTCAAATTTCGTCATGGTATGTATTTAGGTCATTAGTGAGTATTTGTGACTTTGAATCAGTGGCGTAGGAAAGGGGGTGGTCCCAGGGTCTGGATCCCTCTCTTGAAGCTCAAAAAAAAAAAAAAAAGGGGGGGGGGGAATCCAAAAATGAAAATAAAAGTTATTTTTTTATTCCTAAAGGTTTATTTCCCTCCTCCAAGAAATTTTATGCATATACCTATGCCTGTCTATTTAAAATTAAAATAGTTCTGATTGCTTTTATTTAAATTTTCCATCATCAACGTTCTTTATTCTTAGCTTGGGCACCCCCTTGAGAAATTCTTGCTACGACAGTAAATTATTAATAATTAATATTATTAATATTTATTAATTAGCGATTATTCTTTGACGTGGAAAATATTAAAACGCTCTTTTACTAGATAAAATTTAATTTCATAGCTTCATTGCACTTCGATTATTAATTATTAACTAATAAAACTTCTTATCTTAATTTTACTGAATTGCTGGTCAACAAATGAATTTTGCGGTAATGAATTATTCATAACCAAGTAAAGATAGATACATGTTAGTAAATAAACATCATGAGCGTATCCAAACAGTTCTTTCATTCAATAAAATATTCAAGTATTGTTTCTGCTAATAATACATTAATAAATAAGATTTATTTTCTTTCATTCAAGCCAAATTACTTTTAGTTATTATTGCTTTTTAAAGAACTAATACATTAATAAGTAAGAAAAAGTATCAGTCAATATTTAAATAATGGTGAATACCCAAACTGTTAGCTAATCATTTATGAATATTCGTGATATCGTTATATTTTCTCACTGCATGAAATCAACTTTAAATATTTTTGCTTCTTGCTAATTTATATAAGTGCAATAAATGTGGTGTGGGTGTAGTAATTGTTAGTGTAGTAGAAAATCATGGGTGATTCTAATCCGAAATTCTCCGACATTTCCGAAATTTTTTGAGCACCTGTTCCGAAAATTTAAAAAAAAGAAGAAAAAAATCGGTTTTCCAAAAATTTTTAAAATTTATTAATTTTACGATTTTTTGGGCAATTACCGTAATTATCGGTAAATAGCCCGCATCGTTGTATAGTCCGCAGGAAGAAAAATTCCCTCTAAAAAAAAAAAGTTCGGTGTATAACCCGCATCGTTGTATAACCCGTACCCAGAAAAAAAACATGGGATACACCCCTAGAAAACAATACATTCGACTGTAGCACCCGAGCTCCAATCTGCTTTGGACCATTGTTTTGTAAGCTACGATTTATTTCTCTACATTTGCAGGAAAAGAGATTTCGATATTTTTGAACGGTAGTTGTGTTTTTAATAATACATTTTTTTTTTTTTTTTGAATTTCATGTATTGCCCGCAGGTAGTAAAAAGAAAGGGGTTTTTTTTTGTAGATAACCCGCGGGCTATACACAGATAATTACGGTAGTATCTGTGCTTTTCTTTCTACCTTCAGACAAGCAAAATATTTTGTACTAAAAATTTTCAACACAATAACTTTTTCCGGGGGAAAAAAAAAAGACTTCTCGTATTAATATTAGACCTTTTTAATTACTTTTATTAGAAAGGATTATTTTTGAACTTATGTATATATACACACACATGCATGTATTCGTATCTATTGTGCGTTGAGGGGGTGGAAAGGGCGCCTTAAGCAACGCATATAATTTTTTATTTTAGATTGATGGCGCATATTTTCTCCGAAAATTTTGTGTGAAGTTCCGAAAATTTGTGTTCTCTTAGAATCACCCATGAAGTAAATATTAAAATGTCCTTTGTAAAGTAAATTTTCCGATTTTTTTTTTTTTTTTTTTGATATTTTTTTTACATTTTTGATTTTCTCTAATTTAAATAAGTACGAAAAAATAATAATGATATAGGAAATTTTATTAATATAGTGCCGTAGTAGAAATTTTTTTAAAGCGGTACTACCTTTGCGAAACACATTTTTATGCATTATTTTGGATAATAATACATTGATAAGTAAGTTTCTCTTTATCATCGAATTTGACAAAATCAATTTTTTCTCGGAGCTGGGAAATGATATTGAATCTGGCATGATTTTATTCGATAAGCCCAGGAGCGAGGACGGGAAAAGGGGGAAATCACAGTTGTCGCAAAAGTTTTCTTTCTTTTTTTTCCAAAAAGGAATCGTAATCAGCTATGATATTCATTCTTCTAAAAAATACTGATACCCCGGAGCTCCAAGGAACGAGGAAGGTACGGGAGCGGGGGACGGGAGGGGGGGGGGGCGATTGGAGATCTTGGTAATGAGGAGCGGCACATAATGATGCCACCAGACGGAGATAGCTGCCAGGCACCCCCTAATCGGCCGGTAATTGGCCGAGATGTCACGTGACCCCCAGTGGCTAACGAGCCAATTATCACCGAGAAACTTTCGGAAGCCAAGAGATATTCAACCTCTGTTCTTTTTAGAAATGTAGAACTCGAAGCTTTTTATATTTTTTCTTCCTTCCATCCTCAGCTCCCGGAATTGTGGATGGTCTAAGTTGGTGAGAAAAGAACACCCTACGCACGTTCGGTGCATCACACCCCTCCCTCCCTCTCCGCACCGCCACTTTTGATTTACTGATTTATTTCTTCGCCGACCGGTTCTGGGTAGTGGCTACAATCGAGACTCGTCCAAATGGTTCGTTGTTATGTGTTGCCATTTGGCAGGACATAAAATTTATTACTTTATTTCATCCAATCAGAGTGATGAATAGAGTATTTTTAATGGGATGCCCGATTGTTTTATTTCTCCGAAATGTGGACAATTAGTCACGTTTCTCGTGTGGGTCTTTTTTTTTTTTAATTCGCTATAAGGTAAGAACTTCGCAGTGACATGTTAACTCAGACGGGTGGTTAACTTTGTCCGCGCTATTTAAGTTAGACGGTAATCTAAAGTAGTAATTACATTTATGGCTTACTCCTGACAACTTGTGGCTGCAATTCTACAACATTATTTCATTGACTTTTTCATCGACCAAGCTTATTTCAAGCACACAATTTTAATCCAGCGTGTTGCTCGCATAATTTTTAGCGCTGTGAGTCTATCAAATCGCTGTCTGTAAATTAAACTGCTGGTTTCTCACTTAAATCTGATTTTCTGTGTAAAATTTGTGGCTAGTTGTTGGCTTTGCTTTTTAAAATAAATATTTCACTGTTGATAAAAATCGATGATTTTTTTTTTTCCTGGTTTTGGTTTTTGGTTAAAAAAATATTTTTAAGAGCATAAAAGGTTGAAAACTTTTGTTCAAGAAACTATAAATGAAACCAACGTGTGTAATGCAAAACGAAAAAATAATAATTATAATAATAATAAATATATAGAAATAAAAATAAACAGTTGTGTTTTACACATTAGTTTTGCTTTATATTCGATTCATTACAGTATTATTAGGTCGTTTCAAAAGTTTTGTCCGTTTTTATGAGTCAAACTTTAAACTGTAATATCTCAGTGAATATTTATTCAATTTAATCGAAATAAGCTCCATTTGCATCAGTGCACCTTTGCCAACGTAACACAAATCGATTAATTCCGTCGGCATAAAAATTGGGTGCTCGGGGTTCGATGAAGTCGACGAAGTCCGTTTTTGCTAGGTCCTGATTGGCAAAGGTTCTACCGGTGAGAAATTTATCGAAGTGCTTGAAAAGATGGTAGTCGGTTGGTGAGAGGTCTGGGGAGTATGGTGGGTGGGGCAGAACTTCGACGGTCAATTCCTTTAATTTTCGGACGGTGATTTGTGTGTCAAGGGCCGGGCGTTGTCGTGGAGCAGGATCTGTTGACCTGGCTGCTGCTGACGCAATTTTTGGTACATTTCGTCGATTTCCTCACAGTAGGACTCTGCTGTGATGGTTTGGCCTGGTTACAGAAAGTTATAGTGAATCACACCAGACGCTAACCATACAGTAACCATGATCTTTTTTTGGTAGGGTTTCGCCTTTGGGAAGTACCTGGGTGGCTCATAGGTGTCCAACCAGTCCTGAACGTTTCCTATTGTCGTAGAGAAACCACTTTTCACCATACGTGACAATCCGATCCAAAAAACGATCGTTTTGGTTGCGAAAAAACAATGAAGAACAAGCCTCGAAACGTGACAATTTCTGCAGATCGTTTAAATCTTAGGGCACCCACTTTTCGTGCTTTTTGAGCTTTCCAATACGTTTCAAACCATCAAAAACCACATGGGAGCTGAAGCCCAGTTCTTCCGCCGTCACGCGCACCGTTTGTGATAGGTTATTCTCCACAAGGGTCCTCAAATCCTCGTCCTGGATTACTCTAGATCGACCATTTCGGGGCGCATCTTCGAGGCTAAAATTTCCGGAACGAAGTTTCGCAAACCAACGTCGAAAAGTCCGTTCATTAACAACATCATTGCCAAATGCCTGGTTAAATTTTCGGACTGTTTCGGCAGCGCTTTGGTTCAATTTGAGTTCGTAGAGAAAAATTGGCCGAAAATTGCTTAATGACATCATATAGTAATTGGCTGAAAATAATAAAAAAATTTAAATTAGGAAAAAAATTTACAGCAACAGTGTATAGAGTATAAAATTCTCCATCGATCAGTGTATACCACGACACAGTAGAATAAATATTTTGAGATATGGAAGTACAAAAACATGTCATTAAAACAGACAAAACTTTTGAAACGACCTAATATTATAATTTTTAACTTTTAATGTCTTGTTTCATTAATTATACATTTCATCTTATGCAGAAAATATCTCGTCTTCCGAAAGGTATGAAAATTGTACATGTGCAGCAAATATTTCGTGTCCATATTAGAGAATGCGTGAAAAATTTCTTCAAAAATATAATTGAAAAAATGAAAAAAAAAAATGACTTCGTCGTAACGAGCAAAATATTTGCGTCAAACTTGGTAGCACTAGGTTCTACGGCGTTCTGCTCCTTAGGTAGCGAACAGACGGATGCACGCACACATAATGAACTTTATTATTATATAGAGGCGATTTTAAATAACTATGTGATCTGAATTTTCCTTTATACATTGTCAAATATGAAAACGATTCCACTTATTTACTTCTTAAATATCCAAATAAGTTAAATATCTAAACTGGTTTAATTTTCAAATAGCTACGATCGTACTCAATATATAGTTCGATAGCCCTTTTATTTTTTTTAAATGTCCGAAATTAAATCGTATGTTTATACGATTTAATTAAGTGTGCATTTAAAGAAGACCTTAATGTAAAACTCAGAGACTAATTTATATTTGTAATATCTATACAAAGAAAATGTCCTAATTAAGATTTTAAGTATACAGTACTGTATTGCGCTATTCTGCCATTCAACTAATTTTTAAATATCTAAGAAATCTAAACACACGTTTTAATTAAGTGTCCAAATAAAGAAGACTATAATGTCAAATTTATCGACAAAATGTTAAGCTTCTAAATGGGCTGTATCGTATTGTGCTTTTCATCAATTTACCAATTTTTGTTAATCATTAACTAGGGGAGGATGGGGTAAAATGGGTCACTTGATAAAAAAAACCCAAAATAATAGAACTTGAAATTGAAATTTTTAAACCAATATTTTTACTGTTATATTTCAATGTGTTGGCAACATTTTTCATTCTCAAAAATGTTAGGTTTTTAAATATGGAACCACAAGGGAATTTTTTTGTAAACTATAGATGATAGTGTGCTAAACACATGGTTTACCAACTTCTGAAAAGCTCTATATTTTATCATATAACAGCCCAAATTTGAAGGATTTCGTCACTAAAAAACTTTGGAGAACAATTCCAGGAAAGCAGATAAAAAAAAAATATATTGTCTTTTTTACATCAGTTTTTCTCGGATGGGGTAAAATGGGTCATGGTTAGGCTTAAGTAGTTCTATTCTATTCTTTTTTTTTTTAATTTACTCTGTTGTACCTCACTACAGCAAGTTCCTAAATTTAAACAATGTAGGTTGTTCATTTTATTGATATTGATTATTTATTTATTCTTTTTTTGATGTTTTCCCTAAAAAAGGTCATGTTGACATGGTAAAGAGAAATGATGTTGTTGAAGTGTTATGTGAACCAATATAAAACAATCTAGAACAATATTATTTTTACATTTCAATGTAATTATAATTCAAAATGTTGATAAATATGTTACTTACATTTATTTTTCAATTACATTTTTTTTTTTTTTTCAATTTTTTTTTTCAAGTAATTAATAACTGTTTTCAGCATTTTTTTGCATTATGACCCATTTCACCCCACGATGGAATGACTCAGGTCACAACTTTATAAGCTCAGGTAAACTATTTCATAATTAAAAAATAAATATTAAAATTACATAAAATTGATCTAAAAGAGTTCAATGTTGCGATTGAAAAGAATCAAGATGCAATTGAAAAGAAATGGGAAATGTTTCTGGTTTTGTTGCTATGAAACTTTAAATATGAAAATAGCTAAAAAGTGACCCATTTTCCGCAACTGACCCGATTTTTTAAAAATGTATGAATAAATAAAAGATACAAGTAAAGGTTTCTGGTAAACAGCAGCATATTCATATATATTATGGAGGTCAACCATTTAGAGTTGTATTTTAATTTGGCTTTCAAACAGAGAAACTAACCTGCTGTTCAACTACTACTCTCTTCAGTAATAAAACATTAAAAAGGGGTTTTCTGAATCTTAATACGCAGGTCAATTGCTAATTTACTTTTGAAATGTAAAAAAATAACTAAGTAACTCTAAGGTATTTGAGTTTTCAGATAAACCAGATCTAGAACGCATGTCATTTTTAATATGCAATTCAGTCATTAATTTGTTATACAAATAACTAAAGCAAACAAGCTAAATTTTTGGATAAACAATAGTTCAACCACTTTTCATTCATGTCCAATTCAACCACTGATTTTTGTTCAAAATATTTACGAAACAAAATATGATAAAATCAAGTTATCCGATAAAATAGTTTACATGTAAATTAATCCCTAATTTATTTCTTAAATGCTTCAAGTAATAAAATTTTCAAGTTATAAGCTTTCAGAAAAAATTGTCGTAATCTATATATATATTTCATTTAACGTGGACCAGTTACGATTAAATTTTGCGGTTCGATACGATAGTGACATCATGCCAAAACCAAGCTATGGTAAAACGATTTTTAAAAATTTGTTTAATGATTGCCATAGAGAAAGAACATAATATTTGTATTTATTTATCGTAACTTACTGGGCTTTAACAAATTTATTTTTATTTCTTAAAAAGTATTTCCATTCGCGACTCAATTTTTAATTTTCGGTTCTTTGGAGTGGCAACACCTTAGTTAGTTTATTATCAAGCGATCTTTTCTTAAGCCTTTGGAATTTCAAAGCGTTTTTTGCGTTTTTAATATGGTTAAGTTTTTGTCCGCATATGTTCTGCGAGGGATCAGCTAGTATATAATAAAGCACTTATTTATTTTGGAAAATGTCTAACTAAACAGAAATATGTAGCGATAAGCTATCAGTCAAAGTAGGTTAAAATGTATATTTCAACGAAGAATTTATTTTTCAAATGAATGAAATACCCTAGTTAAGTTTTCAGATAAACAGGGGCCCAATATGCCGTTTAACTGTTATTTTTATTTTGAAAATATCTAAGATAAAAACACTTAAGTTTATTATGCTCTCCTGCAGAGAGCAACTTAAAATTCAGCTATCAATTTATCTCTTAAATATCTAAATAAATGAAACATCCAATTTAAAATTTGGGACAAACAATAGCATTACATGCAGTTTAATAATTAGTTGATAATATCCAAGTTAAAAATAGTACTTGCTTTAATTGTACTTTTACACGGAGAATGTCGTGATATAAAACTAGGCCATCAATTTCTTTCAACTAACAAATAAATTAAATGTTCTCTGATACATAGATTAATTACTATTGCTGGTTTATTATTATTATGTGTTTTCTTTGATTTTATTTATCATCTGTTTGTTTATATATTTTGGAAAAGGTATTTCGAGGAATATCAGATGGATAGTTACAGCGTACTTAGACTGTAAGAAAGCTTCGCTGAACTTTCTTGCAGTTGGTGCTGGGTAAACTAATTTACAGTATACTTTTGCTTGAGTGGAAAACGAAAATATTTAGCTGTACGTTTTGTAGGAAATGCACTAAGAGGCCATTCATAAATTATATCGAATTTTTTTCTATACCTTTGAACCCTCCCCCCTTTGTCACAAGAAGTCCCACTTCAACCCCCCCCCCCCCCAACGTCTCTTGTCACGTGCTATCTTAAATTGATTACCATTATAGGAAACTATATATATGTAGTCATTTATAATATATACAAGAAAGGGGAGAAAAGGATTGTAATACCGTCTCCAAGTTTACCGAATGCTTATAAAATTTTAGGGAATTCTGAAGATTTTTGAGATGTCACAGTAACGTCCCATCGGAGCTCTCTACATTTAAGGCAAATGCAAGGCCGTATCCAGAGAGGGGGGGGGGAGGGGCCACTACCCCCTGAAATCCAAGAAGTTTTCCTAACTTAATATAAATTCCTCTCTGAAACTGTTCTTAATGTAGTGTGTCGAAGCCACCCCCTTCGAAAAAAAATTTCTGAATACGGCCTTGGGTAAATGAGCCATGAATGTACTTCTGAAACGTTCGGATTTTACTTCCGTATGAAATTCATATCCGAATCAGCCATTTTGAAAAAATGTTAACATTTTCTAATGCCTTTTCCACCTGCTAGTTAGTCAAGCCTAATGTTTTATTGTCGATGTGCCCACCTTTCAAAAATCTTAGAAAACCTGTTTCCTTGAGGAAACCAAAACAAGCTCGGCTTTAATTTCAATAAACTTTTAATCCTTTACCCGGCAATCAATCAATCAACTCATCAATAGAGACGGCGTCAAAAATCAATCAATGTACTGCTTTTATTTTCGGGTGACTGATAGATTTTTATTTTCCAAATATTTCCTTTTCTGTCTCTCATTCCTCCGAGCACCTTTCTTCTTCTAAACACACTCGTACTAAAGATAGTCATTAAAGAACTTACTCAAAATTAATCAATGCGGATACATATATTTATGAAATTATTGTAATTTTAATTTTGGTAAGATTGCTGTTTCTCTGTTTGAGCACGTGTTTAGGATAGAGAAAAGGGGAGGTTTTTTTAACCCAAATTACCTTATTTCAGATTGATTTTTAAAAATGGCGTGTAACGTGAAATTAATGAGCAGGTGGTGGATTTCGAAAACCGCGTAATGCGTAACATTTGGCTGTATCTGTAAAAAAATTCTAGTTTAATCTTTCACCAAAAAAAATGAAAAAATTGGTGAAATTTAGCTGCGACCAACATCTGGTACTAAAGTTGAACCTTTATAATGGTTCCTAGTTTCGTATTCATGGTGAAACTAAGGGAAACTACACATTTAATGGTTCCTAGTTTCACATTCATGGTGAAACTAGTGAAACTACACCATTTATAATGGTTCCTAGTTTCACATTCATGGTGAAACTAAGTGAAACTACACCACTATAATGGTTCCTAGTTTCACATTCATGGTGAAACTACACCACTATAATGGTTCCTAGTTTCACATTCATGGTGAAACTAAGTGAAACTACACCACTATAATGGTTCCTAGTTTCTCATTCATGGTGAAACTAAATGAAAGTACACCATTTTAATGGTTCCTAGTTTCACATTCATGGTGGAACTAAGTAAGCCTACACCATTGTAATGGTTCAACTTAGTACCAAATGTTGGTCGCAGCTCAATTTTACCATTTTTGGGGGAGAAAGGTTGAACTTGAATTTTTTAGTGACCAGAATTATAGGATACAGCTCCAAAAACATTGTTTAATTACATATGAAGCTTTCCCTACATTTAAATTCGGTAAAAAAGTAAACATTGTAGGCTTAAATAGAGATGAGCATTTTAAGGGATTAATTATGAAATATTTACACTACGGTTGTAGCTTGTTAAAATTGTCACTGAGCTGCATGACTGACTGGATTGCGAAAAAAATTGCTTGGAAGACTTCCTTCTATTTGTGAAACAAATAAAAAGGAGCTTAAAACTCTGCTTATACAGTAAAACCTTGTTATACCGCGCCTCAGTATACCGCGGAATTGGATATACCGCGGTGACTACCATGTCCCCCGACGTTTAAACCACCCTTTATCATTGCCATTTGAAGATGATTCCTTATTTACCTTTGAAAATAAAGCCAGCCCGAGCACACAAATATTCTAACCAAAAAGCTCCCAACACCCCACAACACACTCTAACATTTAAAGCCCTATTGCAATAGGCCTGATGTACACCTTTTGGTTTATAACCTATCGCTCGATAGACTGATTGCGCAGTTGAGATTTGTGCATCTTGCACCTCCCCCGACACCCGCGTTTTAACGGGGATTTACTACATATCAAACATTGTGTGCTTAAATAATGATGAACATTTGAAGTGATTTTTTATTAAATAGTTATAACAGCGTCACCAAGCTACACAGCTGACTAGATTGTAAAAACAGCATAGGTTTAAGTAGTGATGAACATTTACCGCGATTAATTATGCCGTATTTACATTGCGACTGTAGCATGCTCCCAAGTTTCAAAACTCCGCGGTCAGACTATAATAATGTTTAACACTCAGAACGAGGTTTTTTGACGCGATCCCGGCGAGAACCGTACGCATTGCGAAAAGTCGTACTGCGTCACGCAGAAAGCAAATTATCATCAGCGCCAACCTTTAATCCTCTGACATTATAATAGACCCTCAAAATATTTTCTAATGATATTAAAATTGTAGACAGTGGGGTGGGCAGAGGAGTAGCTAGGTGGGGCAAGGAGGGACAGCTGTCCCCGGGCGCAGCGTCAAGAGGCGCCAAATTAATGTTAATTTATTTTATTTTTAAATGCGAAAAGAAAATTATTTGAACTGAAGAGGTGTGACTATGTTCGACAAAAAAGTGGGAGCATCACAAATCATATCGGGAATGACCAGTGTAGCACAGGAGTGCGTGGGAAATCAGACAAATAATTTAGTGAAGCCAAAGTGTCCCATATTTCCTTTAGAAGTGAATGGTCGCTAATGAAAATGAAAGTTAAAAGGGCTGCTTTTTAGAGCTATTTATCATTTAGGAAGCATAAAAGTTTTAAATGCCCTTTAGGGGTGCCCCTAGGCCTCCAGGGGCACAGAGGGGCGCAAATTCTTCAGTTGTCCCCGGGCGCTGAAAACCCTAGCTACGCCTCTGGGGGTGGATGGAAAAAGCTTTTTAAAAAATGTTTTTTGAAGAAGTAATACGGTGAAAAAGTTGCGCTTAGGGAGACTAAAAAAAGGTTTTAAGAAAATAAATAAATAGAACCGATTTATATTTTCCGATCGTGTATGTTGCAGCAATTTCAGTATTTTTCTAAGTTTCAGTAGCGCCTTTGAAATTAGACCTTTGCGACGCTAATACTACTATTTTAGTTTCCATTAAAACAAGCACAATTCTAAATCCTACCTGTTATTCTCACGAGATGCCGTCCTCTGCTCGAAATACTTTTAAATCAATAAAACACTCACAAATGAGAGATCCAGGTCCTATAGAGGACAAAGTATTAAATTTTTAAAATATGTGCATATTATTTAGAAAGCAGAATTCTATCAACAACCGTTCATGGAATAAAAAGTTCTACCTTCTTCATCGGGCAAGTTCAAAACAAAACAACGCTGTTGCTAAAGCAGAATGTTTTTTCAACACATGTGCTTTGAAGTTTACTGAAATTTTGGTGAATGGCTGCTAAAAAATGTTTATACGAACATACATATTACTAATGGTCTGAAATAGTCAAGCTTGTGTTCAATAAATAAAGAAACACAGGAAAATTTTACGTTTTTAGTCTCTTAAACTAACCTTTTTATTATTTATTTATTTTTATTTCATTAAATTTGGAGGCAATGCGCCTCTGGAAGGTATTGACGAATTCAAATATCATTTAAACATTGTTTTCTGCAGTTCTAAATCATAAGAATTTGAGCTTTTACATTTGGGGAGAGACTAACATTTTTTTTTATAATGGGCTGTAGTATTGGTCCTCAACCATTGGAGACCTAGTGCGTTCCCAGAGATTGGTACCAACTCTTTCAGCGGCATCATAATGACTATGGTACCATTGCCGCATTTTTTTGACGATCAGTTTCCTTCTAGATAACGGCACCTGAGCTCTCGTTGATGCAAACGGCACTAGGAATTTTTAAATTAGCCGAGAGTATCCATACCGAACGCATACTCAAGGGATCTTTTATATGCCGCATAATCATACGACATGAGCGCAGACGATTTTCTGCATCTTGAAAATCCAGTAAGTTGGGCCATGTCTGAACCTGCCAACTTCGGCGTACGAGGCCTGCGCCTTATCACTACTCCACCGGGAGAGACTAACATAAAAATATTAAAGATTACCAGAAAATTTGAACTTTTCCAAATATCTGCAAATTTTAGAGCAGTTGCAAAAAACACTTCGAGGTGCAAAAGCATGGCTTTTCAAACTACCGGTGTACCACATTTCAAGTCTGTATGTGCATGGATTCGTGTCGACATAGCACACAGATGTTAGTAGAGATTTCACATGCGTCAAAAAATATTTTAGCATTTTTTATTTTAAAGAAAAAGGACAAACTTCTTTCGTGTTTTGTTAATAAAAAAATTCCATGCGTAACTACTTTTAACATGCTTGAAGAACTGGTTGTTTGAAAGATATTAAGAACTTACTATCAAAGGCATATATGAATATGCTGTCATTGAGGTGTGAGCTTGAAAACCCCATCGTATTTCATCAACAAAGTTTTTATCTATCTATCACATATATAAAATTTTAAAATTATTTAACTTCTTAAAATGATAGAATACATTTTCACCTGTTATGTTATTGGATGTGTGATTACACATCCAATCATGATTATAATCTCGACAACAGATTTACTTATTTGGTAAATAAGTAGCCTCAAAAACAAGGAGCTTTCGAATTAATAATTGTCTACCGCTACACGAGCAATAAATTACTAAATCTGGGTTAATGCAATTAAAATTTTACTCTTGAATAATTAATTCTCTGATATTGCGAGTGTTTTTTGAGGCTTTTACTCTGCGAGTCACTGAAAAGCTACCTTATCTCCTTTTTTTTTTTTTTTTTTTTTCAGTTTTAGATTTCTCTAATTTTCCAACCTGGAGCAAGCTGCTCTGCTTTTATTTTGTTACCAGTAAATGCTTCTTTCATTTAACAAAGAATTTTACACTTTTTTTTTTTTTTTTTTTTACATGCTTTTATACAAGTTTTTTTTATTTTCCATGCTTTGATATTTTTCTTTTCAATATAAGACTGAATGACAGCTCTAAATAAACAACGAATCTTTGAACATAATGGGGGAGGGGCGGAGAGATTTCTATAATTTTGTTTTCTTTGCACTTCTTTTCGAAGGAGTTATTTCAAAGATTGCAACGAAATTCAGAACCCATCCAAGTGCTTCTGAAGTGAAGAAAGAAAAAGCAATTTTAAAAATAGTCCGATTCTCCACGTTCTTCTGTTGCCAAAACTTTAGTTGAAATTTTGCGCAAAATTATTTAGAGATCAGAGTTTGGAATCACGTGTATGTAAACCACAACTGGGAGAGAGGGAAAAAATGCCATTTGTAAAAATGGGATGACAAAAAGTGGGTTATTTTTATTATGGGTATTTTTACGGAGAAATTTCGCAGAAATGACACTGTCATCAGAAAAAGAGAGAGAGAGAGAAACTTCAAAAATAGAATGATGTTTCTGTATTTTTTTTAATTTTTCGCACAAAAGTGACCTTTAAATGCTTTTTCTCTCTTCCATTCTCTTTCAGATCTGTAAACCTTATTCAGTCTCTAATTAACAAAATATTCGAATTATCCTCTTAAAATAAATAGGGGAAAAATGCCATTTGGGAAAAGGGGATGACAAGAAGGTTGTTATTTTTTATTATTGGTATTTTTATGGAGAAATTTCGCAGAAAGGACAACGTCATAAGAAAAAGAGAGAAAGAGAGAGAGACTTAAAAAATGGAATGATGTTTCTGTATTTTTCAATTTCTTTCTCAAAAGTGACCTTTAAATGCTTTACTTTTTCTTCCATGCTCTTTCAGAGACGTTACGTAGGACCTATAGATTTTATTCAGTCTCTAATCAACAATATGTTCGAATTAACCTCTTAAAAGAAAGGGGGGGGGGAATTGCCATTTGTGAAAATGGGACGACAAAAAGTAGGTTGTTTTATATTATTGTAGTAGAGTACCGTTTATACGACATTGACATTTATACGATGTTTTAGGGGGTCCCAATTCTTGGATTTAGCCAGAAGGGTAAATCGATTATACGACGATTTCCGATAGTCCCTTTGGCGTCGTATATGCAATTATCCACTGTATTAGTAATTTTACTGAGAAATTTTGCAGAAATGTCATCGTCATCAGAAAAAAGAGAGACAGGAAAAGAGAGAGACTTCAAAAATGGAATAATGTTTCTGTATTTCTTTAATTTCTCTTACAAAAGTGACCTTTAAATGCTCTCTTTTTCCTTCCATTCTCTTTTCAGAGAAGTTCCGTGGGATGTACATACCTTATTCTAATCAACAAAAGGTTCGAATTATCCTCTTAGAAGGAAAAGGGAAAAAACTGCCATTTGTGAAAATGGGATGGCAAAAGTGGGTTGCTTTACATTATTAGTAATATTTTTACTGAGAAATTTCGCAGAAAAGACATCGTCATCAGAAAAAGAGAGACTTCAAAAATCGAGTGATGTTTCTGTATTTTTTAAATTTCTCCTAAAAGTTTATTTTTTCTTACATTATCTGTCAGAGACGTTTCGTGGGAGAAAGCATACCTTATTCAGTCTCCAATCAACAAAATGTTCGAAATATCCTCTTTAAAGAATGAGGGGAGAAATTGCCATTTGAAAATAGGATGACAAAAGTGGGTATTTTTACTGAGAAATTTCACAGAAATGTCATCGTCATCAGAAAAAAAAGAGAAAGAGAGACTTCAAAAATGGAATGATGTTTCGGTATTTTAAATTTCTCTCCTAAAAGTGACCTTGAAATACTTCTTTTTTCTTAAATTCCCTTTCAGAGACGTTTCGTGGGACCTACATACCTTATTCATTCTCTAATCAACAAAATGTTCGAATTATCTCTTTAAAAGAAAGGGAAAAAAACCCCAATTCATAAATAATTACGCCACTCGTTATGTGGGCCTCATTACACAGATAAGAAAAGCAACAAAGAAAAAAAATCTTAGTAAACTATCCCACAGGGAGGAATAGAGCAAACTATGGGGGGTGGGCCCATTCCCATCGGCAGAGGCATCGCTAATCTCATACCTGTGCACACGGGAGCCAATTTTCCTGCATCCAATTGTATCCTCTAACTGCTCATTATTCGCGGCCAATCTAATGGCCGCAGCACCATGATTACGATAGCCACCATAGCGCTAGGGGAGAGGGGGAGGCGCATGATGATAGTGATATCTCTGATCGTGACCGGAGCGGGGTTTTTTTGGGAGGGGGCAAGATGGCGATGGCGAGACGTAATTTCCAGGTGCTGGAGACGTGATCTTGCTGTGTATCAAGGGACATGTATACACTGTACGCCGTAATGATGCATTTTAATGGTTTCAAATCACAGGTCAGCTCCCGAGTTTCCTACACGCCAAGTTTAATTTTTTTAAGTCCACCCGAAGGTTATTCTTTATTTTATCGAAAGTGACGAGTGAGCGTCAATTTTTGGCGGTAATTAGCCGAATCCGGCTTTTAACCTTGAAAGCATCCCCCCTACCCCACTTGTCTGTAGACAGAACATGAGAGCAGCAAAACATAATTCGAATTATTACCCGAGTGTGTAATTAGAGAGTTCATCAAAAACGTTCAAGTGAAATTAAATGGGCTATTTTCCAAAAAAAGTCCAAAAGGCGACAAGGTTTTTGTGGTCATGTTATGTGTCCTTGGCGAACAATCTTTGAAGCATCCTTGTACCATCGTTGGATGTTTTTTTGAGATAAAAACATTAATTTTGAGATAAACATGTGGCTTAGTATAAAAAATGAAGAGAAAAGTTTCCAGTAGCTGAACTCTTTGAGCTTTATATAAAAATTTAAAAAATAATTATATAAATAACACGCTGTTCAAATAAAACTCATTACTCAAATTTTACCCAAAAGATCCAAAAGCATCAGATTTTTTTTTCTTTTTGTACAAATGTACTCCTTGAGTGGGTGACCATAATTTTGAAATATTGATTGGAAAGTTTGAGAGTAAACATCATAAGAAAAAAACAAAATTTAAAACTGAAACCATTAATTGAAGCCTAAGAGTGTAATATAAAACGTATAATCAAATTTTGGCATACAGTAAAATGTTCCAAAATCGAAGGTCTCGAAAAAAAATTTGAACGACTACCCCACTGGAGCGGAGCATAAATTACCATTGCACTAACGTCTTGCAAGTATTACAATGTTTGTAAATATTATTAAAATGAACGAGAAATTATAAAAACACTCAGAATGCCTTCAAATTTATATTTGTAACTTGATTCATGGTTATATATGATTTTGTCTGTATCGTTTTTACTCCGAATACAAAAATTATGCTTCAAATCATATGGATGATGTTTAGAGACTCCATTTGTTTATTTTTATTTATTTATTTTCAGCGCAATTAACAGCAATAAGAATGTTAACCAAATTTTTCTCCTCAATTCCGGTTCTTAAGTCGGTTCAAAAGTACCCGATTGACATCTCACTCTGTTTATCGAATAAATTCGTTGCAGGGAGATAATAAAAATCGGAGATTTGATCAAATTGATGAGATGATCAAATCACGAATGATAAAATTAATTCTGTGTGTGATTTCCCTGAAGAAAAAAGTGATTCGGTCAAATCCCTTAACTGTTTTAGTGAAAAGATGAAATAAACAAGTCAGGACTCGCACAACTCCATTGAGACAGTCAGCCATATCGTCTCATTCTGGGACAAAAATGTCCGCCCATGAAAAACTCAAAGGTACGAAAAAATTCGTCACCGCTTTGCTGAAGGTATTGAATGTTAATACAAACTACCTAAAATTTGATTAACGTAACGGCATGGGAAAAGTACGAAATTGTATTTATACATTTTTGTACTTCAGTTGTAAGAAAAACAAAACATATCGTGTCTCCAACATTTTAAAATAGGATCTTTAATTATACTTTTCCTTACTGATAACTATATTGAAAATTTTATATTTCTTTTAAACGAGTTTTTTTAATGAATAAATTCAGTTTGTACGTGAAAATTATATTGCCAAATTACATTATAAAATTAAAATCCTCAGTTAAAAAAATATGTTATTTGATATTGTGTCAATTGTTTTTAGAAAGAGTTGGATGCATATTTACTCAGAACTAAAATCTGAATTTAGTCATATTAAAAACATCAGCTTAAGTGCCTATTTATTTTCTCAATTACCGTATTTATTCGAATCTAATGCGCATCGTTTTTGTCCAAATGTAGTATTCAAAATTGGCGTGCGCATTCGATTCGAGTGCAAAACTGGTCAGCAGTTCGCCGATGACGTCAACCAAATTTATTCGCCGACAAACATTTTTTTTATTATTTAAAGTTTTAAAATGGGGATCCGCGTTAGATTCGATGGCGCATTAGGCTCGCATAAATACGGTAGTTTCCAATGAATTTGTATTTCAACAGGTTGTTGTATTAACCAGTCTACATTTAGTTATGCGTGGTTTACTAAATATATACTTTTTATAATCATTTCAGCTTTTCACTGCAACAGTTAATGGAATTGATCAAATCATTTACTTTCCTTATGGAAATCACCTTTCAGAGTTGTTTTTTTTTACATCTTCCGCTAATTGACCTTAGTAGTTTGATGAAATCTACGGTTTCATCATTTCACTGTCTATATATATGTGTGATTAATAATTCAGAAGACGATTCTTTAGAACAATTAATCCCGCTGTTTACAGCCGGACATTTATGCAGTCGTGTAAACCGAGGTGTGCACAGGAAGCAGGCATCATATTATAACAAATTCCTTTATTAGACAAGCATCGGCAATCAGCAATTATTTTGAAAGGAGACCCGGCACTCACGGCCGCGGGTCGATCATAAAATTGGCAGAGAAGTTGCAACGTCTTGTTTGTACGAGCTTTCGGAAGAAGTCTGTTCAGCGTGGACAGTCAGATTTTTTCGCGGGTGGGCTTCATTTTAACTTCCTTCCTATTGGTTTGGCCTTTTACAGACAAGTGTCGAACATTTTCCAATTTTACTTATTGTATGGGATCCTCCTTGAACTAAACTCAGCGGCGCGACAACCCATTAGGGGCCATGGCCTACTGTTCCCATCCCAGTTTAGGGGGTCATCCTTGAATCTGGGAGAAAATAATGCGCTAAGAGCCCCTTAATGTCAAAGATCGTGGCCGCTAGCAATAAATTTTAGAGGGCCTATCAAGGGACAGCAAAAATGTATTCAATAAAGGATGTTTCAGGCCTCGTTCGAGCTCTCGATGTGGAAAAGCTATCTTGTATTATTATTGCACCAAATATTACTGTAATTAATAAACAGTCAGACCTCGATATAAGGTCACACCTTGGGACTTCATGACTTTATAAGCGGGGAACCATAAAACCGATTCATACATATTTGATATTCAATGAGCCGGGACATAAGAAAAGTGGTCTTACATCGAGGTCTGACTGTGTATATATGTTACGGCGAATGTCCGAAATGGGAGAATGTCGACATTCTCCAGTCAGATAGATGGTGAATGTCGACATTTAGCGGTGATTGTTGACATTCACCATAACATGTCACGTTCACCGTAACATGTCGACAACTGGAGAATGTCGACATTCTCCAGTTTGATAGACGGTGAATGTCAACATTCTCTATTTGGTGTATGTCGACATTTTCCAATTTTGGACATTCACCGTAACATATATATATATATGTGTGCGTGTTCGTCAAAATATTCCTCTAAAATTACGACCACGATGACGAACATTTTTGCCATTCCTTGCAAGAAAAAGAGTGCTTTCTGAAAGAACAAAAAGTTTCACCGCCACTTGGCAGGTATGTGCTGCTTCTCCACAAAGCGCTACCAAGTTCACAGTGAAAAGCCATTTGTAGTCACCAATGGATGCTTTACGATTGTGATATTCGAATATTTTCGCAAGTTAACAACCGGTATACTATTATTCTGATACTCGTATACTCCTCGTAGGGGTAAAAATAAACAGACTTTAAATAGCCACAATCATTTTGATCTACAAAGTTAGGCCAATTCCAATTTAAGGGGGTATTCTAGTGTAGAGGCATGAATTTCGCCCGGTTTATGAAGCGCCGTACCAAGGGGGAAAAAAACTTTTAGTATCCATTTTTTGTATCATTTGTTTATTGATGTTTTATTATTACATACAAAAATTAACCAAAAAAATTAATTAAAATTGACAAAGTTATGAGCAGTCAAAGTGGGGGCTTCAAAAAAAAAAAAAAAAGAGGGTGTCGGCGTGCATGATTGCAACCCCCCTAGTGATCTGAAAAATTAAAAACAGACCGATTCTTAATTATTATAGATGCCGCTATCGTATGAACCTCGGACAAGGTAAAAATTTTTTCTTTTACAAAATGGCGGCTGTTTGAACAAAAATTTTCTTTTTTGCATCTTTTTTTAACAATTACGAATTTTTTAAAAATACCAAGTTAAATAAAAAGTTACATTTTTGGGCAAGGTTCACACGATAAAGGGATAAATAAAGAACATCCTCTCCAAATTTTAAGTAAATCGGTCCATTAGAACTCGTGATATCCTTACCGCCAGCTCGAGAAAAGTAGTTTCGAGAAAAACGCGTTCAAAGTTTTGAGACACGTTTTCGGCAGTTTTACTTATAGAATGGTACAGAATACTTACATATTTTTATTCGGCGATTTCTGCTCCATATAAGAAGCCTTCCTTTACTTCAAAATGCTAATTCTCCGATGCTCTCTGGTGAAGGTGAGCAGTTCTACCCCCCTTTGACGCCTCTGAAGTCCGGAGTTCCGAGCGCTCGATATGCGCTTCGTCCCGTCTCGCTGCAAAAGCATTAGCTTCTGGGCCAATCGTGATTCCCATAACATCTAAGATTTTTAATATGGGTACAAAACCTTCATTAAAAATACTAACTGCGAAGGTTGGCTCAAAACCTAACTTAAAATAAAACTAAACGGAGAATATTCCAACAAAACAAGTTTCTATGTCCTTCAATTAAATATAGATTTAAAAGAGGTACTATACAATAAGGATTCTATAAGGGATATTCAATCGGGGGACTCGGGAACGTCTACCGTCTTTTGTTGACTTGTGGCGGTCGGACCGTAACCGATGCCACGTCACTAAAACGACTATAACTCATGAAATAATAGGAATTTTAAAAAAATCCTTTTAATGGCATATTCTTGAATGTCTAAACTTCGTGAATATAAAGAAAATATTTTTTCGATTTCTTAAAATTCTACACCAGAATACCCCCTTAAAAACTGATATTTCTTCTGAGTGCTTTGCGAGAGAGCAAAACGTTTACCATACGCTTCACCGCCTTGTCAAGTCTGTGTGGCTTTCCCACACAGCTGCACCGTGCTCGCAGTGAAAAGCCATTTCCAGTCACCAATGGTTGCTTTACGATTGTGATATTCGAATTTTTTCGAAGTTCACAACCGGTATACTATTATTCTGATTCTCGTGTACTCTTTGTAGAGATAAAAATCTGAAGACTTAAGAATGCCAGAATCATTTTGATTTACAAACGTACTCAATTCCGATTTAAAAAGTGATATTTCTTCTAAGTGCTTTACGAGAGAACAAAACGTTTAAAATACGCTTCACCGCCACTTGTCAAGTATGTGTGGCTTTCCCACAGCAGCATCCCTGCGCGCGGTGAAAAGCCATTTCCAGTAACCAATGGATACTCTTGTAGGGTCGTCGCCTTCCTTGCGTTCTTCCTGCTTGCATTGAAAAAGGAATTCCATGCAACTCCGAAACGCGTTTGCTTTTTGTAGTTTAATTTTGGCCTGAAATTCGCTGTTTTTTTTTTTTCTTACTTCAATTGTCGTACCAAAAGGATAACTTTTTCTGCTTACCAATGGACATTTTCGATTGCGATTTGCGAATATTTTTGCAAGTTTACAGCCGGTATGCTATTATTCCGATACTTATATACCCCTCGTAGGGATGAAAATCTAGAGACTTGAAAAAACGGAATCATTTAGATTTACACACTTACACAATTTAAGTTAACAAATTGATTTTCTTCCATATATTACCGACCGAACATTTTTTTCTCTTCCAAACATAATAACAGATCGTTTCGTAACGCGAGATTTATGGGTTAGGATGGTAATTGTATGACTTTTTTTGTAAAAATATAAAAGTTCCTTAAACTTACAGGTATAATTCAAAACATTTAGTCAGACGTTATTTGAACGATTTAAAATACGAAGAATGTAACGTAATTAAACGTAACAACCAAATTTTGCAACAGGAAATCTATGACATATTTATAGAAATTTGCTGATAAAACCTATGTATTTGCTCTTTATAATTCTTTCCCACGGGGGGGGGGGGGGTCACGTTGACTGAGAGCACTGATTTCAGTTTTAGGGTCTTCAGACGATTATTTAATCATATCGTATTGTTCAAAACATCTTAAGTAAAAAATTGAAGTTAGGGAAAAGTGAACGTGTCAGCAACTACTAGATAGCTTGAAATTTGGTCTCTCGGCAGAATTCACATAACAGTTATCTCGTAATTGGCTGTCAACGAGTTAACTTTGCTAAATTTCTTGTCGCTAAAATTTTGCTCTAGTCAGTGATGGTGAACGTAGGGCCCGTGGGTCAGACTCTGACCCACGCAAGATTTTCAACTGACCCACGATAGCTAGGCAACCGTTCCTTTATTCACGCTGGTGTACTTAGATTTTCTAATTTGTGTGGATAATTTACATTGTATTTGTATTTTTTCAAACACTGCATTGACACAAAATCAATTTAAATGCTGTCTATAACGTTCTGTTTGATCATTGCAGTTCTAAAGTTACGCAACTGATGACAAATGCGTTTTTAGTATTGAAATTAAAGCAAAAGTGTTTACAAAATGCCAAATAAAGTATATAATTTTACTCACATTTTGTTTGTTGAGAAAAAAAACGACAAACCAAAGCAAATAACCGTCATTAGAGCACTTGCTTCAAATAAAACGTATGCAATTTTTGTTACTCCTTGTTCCTTTAAACACTTGAGAATTTTTTACCTCACATCCCCCAATATTTTTACCAGTTAAGCCAACTGAATTTTAAAGATATTCAACTTTAAAAATACTCAGTTAAAAAATTTCAAACTTAACGTACGTACAAATGGGCATTAGTGACCCACTAGCTAGTGCTAAAAATATGAACAAAATTTGTCCCACGTCTCAAAAAGGTTCACCATCCCTCCCTAGATAATTCTATTACTTTATCGATTCGATTATTAATACTTGCGTGATTATTATACAGCGTTAGTTGCCTTTTCAAAGAACTGAAAATGCAATATTGAAGGATTAAAATCATTTCATTAATTTTATTTCAGTTATTTTAATGTTCTCGAGTCTATTATTACTGTAAATTACATATAGGTCCCGCAATCAGGCACGCTCAATTCGTAATCCGAGAGTATGCATGTTCCGACATGTGCCTACGCTGTTCCTGTTTCATCTGACTAATGACATCGGTTTTTCAATTAAGCCCGAGTCAATAGGGCGGCCGGATATCGGATTTGCCGGATGCGAGCGCTGCTAGCACGACCGGATGTGTTTGGTAGATAAAGGGGGCCCGATCATTTGGGAGACAGGATCGGGAGAGCAGGAGGATGATAGGTTGAATGAAATGACAACCTGAGAGATTGGCAGAATTACCTATACAGGGCCTTTTCCGCCATAAGGATGAAAATCATTTGCGTGGATTCGTGTGTCGGCAATCAAGGCTTCAAATTTGACTCAAAAAAAAAATTAATGTGTCGCTCAAACATTCATTTATTTAGAAATTCGTGCCATGTTGATAACCAAAGGCTCAGGACACAGTTAATGATAATGGTAGTGCGATAAACTGTTACTGAAAAATGGGCTGGAAGCTAACTTTGGAATTAAAATTTTAAATGTTTCTAAATGTGGCTCACATGCTTAGGCATGTTTGATATGTTTGCCAAACATGTGCATCGTTATCAAGTATGTTAAACATGTTGTGTAAACATGCTAAAAAGCTTGTTAAACATGTGCATGTATAAAAAGCATGTTATACATTCGTGTCATGGTAATAGCCAAACGCTCAGGACACTATTAAGGATAATGGTAGTGCGATAAGCTGTTATTGAAAAATGGGCTGGAAGCTAACTTTGGAATTAAAATTTTAAATGTTCCTAAAGATGGTTCACACGCTCAAACATGCTTGATAAACATGCGCATGTTTGACAAACATTTCATGCAAGTTAATAACTTAAGAGCGAAATATAATTTGATAGCTTGAAACTAAAATATTGAGATTTAAAGATGATTTTTGAAGAAGAAATATAACAAGTAGCACACTGGACACTTGGAAATAATAAATCGTAATTTAACAGGCACACTAATCGAAAAAGTTTCGACTTAACTGACCTAGCGGTTTAACCCCATCCGATTCCGCGCAGTATTGCACGGATTAGCATTGTGTTATCCATATTTGACTCCATAATTGAGTCTATCAATCATATTGATAAATATTGATAGTTGATCCATATTTGAGTCCATAATTGAATCTATCAACCATATTGATAAATATTGATAGTTGATCCATATTTGAGTCCATAATTGAATCTATCAACCATATTGATAAATACTGATAGTTGTTCCATATTTGAGTCCATAATTGAATCTATCAACCATATTGATAAATATTGATAGTTGATCCATATTTGAGTCCATACTTGAATCTATCAACCATATTGATAAATATTGATAGTTGATCCATATTTGAGTCCATAATTGAATCTATCAACCATATTGATAAATATTGGTAGTTGATCCATATTTGAGTTCATAATTGAATCTATCAACCATATTGATAGATATTGATAATTGATCCATATTTAAGTTTATCAAATAGTCAACTTAATGAATTTCTTTCCTTGTGTTTAATTCATGTACTTGATTTATATGTATGTACCTCACATGTGAGAAAATCATTTTTCTATACAATTCAATATCAGTGCGAACTTTCAATAACCATTAACCATTAGGTGTTCAAATCTGGTCGTAGTTTTGCGTCAGTACAAAATCAACGTTGCCTATTTAAACAGACCCGACATCCGTTTGACATCCCTAAACAACTACATGTTTCTTTCTCTTTTCCAGCTTACGGCAATCTGGCCAACATCCTGAGCTCGCAGGGGAAAAAGACGGAAGCCGAGTGGGCCTACAAGAAGGCGCTAGCCTACCGGTCCAACATGGCTGATGTGCACTATAATTTGTAAGTTGATTTCTTAAACTGCAACTGGTTTTAAAATATTCCTCCAGACGAAACCTTATGCTACTACACGAGAAAATTTTTCGTATTTAAGATGCTCGTTTGATGATTGAACAATTCTCTTGTCAATAGGCTTTAAAGATTACAGTTAGACCCCTTCTAACGGACACTCCTCTTAAGCAGACAGTTTTTAATCCTCCACCCTCCAGCAAACCACATAACCCTAACGGATAAATAGTTTTGTTTCGCTACTGTGCGCTATAAAGTTCTTTTACTCTACTTTTAAAACTTTCTCTCAGAAAAAAACGCATAAAAATTTGTTTAGTTTCTGCAGAAGCTTTAATTACAGAAATTAACAACCTATGCGATATTTTACAGCTTTAAGAACTCTTTCTTTGAATTTATGAAAACGATAAGGTATTGCCTAAATTTGAAAAATTATTCTTTCTTGATTACGTATGAGAAAAACATACTTAGCAAAAAAAAAAAAGTTTTACAAAAGGGAAGAAAAGGCATTAAAACATTTGATTTCCAATAATTTTTCCGAAATTTTAACGAGGCTATTTTGCCTTCCTACAGCAATGTCAAATATGAAACAAGTACACTGTTAGAAATTATCATGAAATTACGGTTAAATGACCGGCAGCAGTCTGTCCATCTAATTCACCCTTAAATTTACGGTTTGGAACATTTTTCTATCTTTACGGGATCTAACCATTTCCAATCAGCTTGGTTAAAAAGCCGTAAATACAAAAGTTAAGGTTTTATAACCATTTAAAAAGGGTTTCAAAACAAAATTTTTACCGCTTTTGAACCATTTCGAGGCGTAGAATCTTCCAGGCGTAGAAACCGTAAACGAAGCTTGCGGGAATCGAACCCGGTTGTAGGGCATACCAACCTTGCTCTCTAACCATTCGGCCATCTGCACCACACAAAGCGGTCGTTTAGTTATCTATAAATCTTTCTTTTCAACAGGAGAAGAAAGATTTATTGATAAATAAACGGCATTGAAATTGGGATTTCAGTTTTTGATTGGATCCAAAGCCATCTTTGGTCTAAATTTACTGTATATTGGCGAAAATTATTTTATTTGCTTCAAAAATTAAAATACAAACAAGCTTCAGCAGCTCAAATGATGGGTTCGCTCATTCGCAAACAGTTCCGGAATCCGGTTTTATAACCATTATTATTTATATAAATGGTTTTATAACCATAATAATGGTTTTATAACCATTATTTACGGTTTTATAACCATTTAAAAGTGGTTTTAAAACAAAATTTTCACCGTTTTTGAACCATTTCGAGGCGTAGAATCTTTGAGGCGTAGAAACCATAAACGAAGCTTGCAGGATTCGAACCCTCAATGCGTGGTGTACTCGTACTAATCTTGCTCTCTATCCACTCGGCCACCGTCATCACGTAGAGCGCATGTTTGTTTATCAATAAATCTTCTTTTCCAACAGACAAACAGCCTTAAAATTGAGATTTCAGTTTTTGATTGTATCTAAATTTATTTTTGGTCTGAATTTACTGTATATTGACAAAAATTATTTTATTTGCTGCAAAAATTAAAATACAAACAAGCTTCAGCAGCTCAAATGATGGGTTCGCTCATTCGCAAACAGTTCCGGAATCCGGTTTTATAACCATTATTATTTATATAAATGGTTTTATAACCATAATAATGGTTTTATAACCATTGTTTACGGTTTTATAACCATTTAAAAGTGGTTTTAAAACAAAATTTTCACCGTTTTTGAACCATTTCGAGGCGTAGAATCTTTGAGGCGTAGAAACCATAAACGAAGCTTGCAGGATTCGAACCCTCAATGCGTGGTGTACTAGTCTTGCTCTCTATCCACTCGGCCACCGTCATCACGTAGAGCGCATGTTTGTTTATCAATAAATCTTCTTTTCCAACAGACAAACAGCCTTAAAATTGAGATTTCAGTTTTTGATTGTATCTAAATTTATTTTTGGTCTGAATTTACTGTATATTGACAAAAATCATTTTATTTGCTTCAAAAATTAAAATACAAACAAGCTTCAGCAGCTCAAATGATGGGTTCGCTCATTCGCAAACAGTTCGGGAATCCGAAGTCTCCCATTTTTGATTGACGTGTGTATGTCTTTCTATTTAGTAACCACTGCTGAAGCCACTTTTTCTTCTTCTTTTTTTATATACGCATGCAGATTTGAAGTGATAAATCTTTATTCATATTTTAACAACAACGTACGACCGGTAGGGTTTCGCAACCAAGATGGACGTCCGATTCTTATTGAGCTCTTGAAAATGACGGTTAGTTAAATGTTTTTTTAGGATAAACAGAGAATAAACGATGTTTTTCGTAATCAGCGGTTTGAGCACCATCTTTTTAATGGTTATTCAACTGTTGTAATTAAATATGGTAAACTAACAATCAAATAAATGGTTATTTTCCTATTTTCTTACGGAAATTTTTAACAGTGTAGTCACATTTTCTAGCATGCAATGTAACAAGTTTAAAAATGCTTTTAATCTCAAAACAACTCTAAACAGTTAGTTTACAAATTCGAAACTTAATTGAGTTGTTCTTTGTATCAATTAAATATAACTGACTTTTTTCTTGTTTTAATAAGAAATTTCTCAGTTTATTAAAACAGTAATCAGTTATATTTGATTGAACCCAAACACGTCTCTCATAAATTTTCAATCTAATGTTAACTGCTCAGATTGTAATATTTAAAAACATACAGTAAAACCTGTAAAGTTGACCACTTTTGTTAGGAACAGAATCAGCCCTTCACCTAACCCTCTAAAAGTTGACCACCTGTCTAAGTTGACCACTTTTGTTAGGAACAGAATCAGCCCTTCATCTAACCCTCTAAAAGTTGACCACCTGTCTAAGTTGACCACTTTTGTTAGGAACAGAATCAGCCCTTCATCTAACCCTCTAAAAGTTGACCACCTGTCTAAGTTGACCACTTTTGTTAGGAACAGAATCAGCCCTTCACCTAACCCTCTAAAAATTGACCACCTGTCTAAGTTGACCACTAAAGGGCTGCACCGCAAGTGGTCAACTTACACAGGTTACACTGTATTCTTACAGTTTGTTCCATTTTTATTTTGATATACACAGTGGCGTTCCTATCATGGGTGTCACCCGGGGCGGTAATATGGCCCCCCCCCTCAAAAAAAATGTTGTAAAAACTTGTAGTTCATAATTATTTTCAGTAATGGAAAAAAAATCTTAGGAAATTCTCTTATTTATTTGGTGCAATTTTCAATAAACTGCTTTTTTATTTTCAGTTTCGATACGTTGAATTAATACCAGTAAAATTATATAATTGAAGTTATGTAAATTTGAAAAGCTAATTCATTTTGTGTGTCACCCCTAACACTCCCCAAAAGGGGATGACGTCCCCCCTATAGTGACGCTACTGGTATATATATATTTAATATATATAATAAAAGATGTTCGATTGATAAAATTTCTGAATAGAAAACGCATTTTTGTAATGATTTCCACTTCTGGAGCTCAATGTCGCTACAAATTATGAATTATCATTTTATTACTAGTCTTAAAGCAAATTATCTGTTGTGTTTTGTGATATTCTCCAAATACTCCGAAAACCACTTGTCGGTTCATCATCGCCATCCCTGCTCGGCCAGAAGAGGAAGCAAAAGAATAATTGCTCGTTCCCTTAATCGAGTTCCAGCAGCTCCCCACATACGGCGGCCGCGACTCAAGTCAATAAAGAAGTCAAAACTAATCGAACAAAAAAAGTTCGCTGGATTCTTCCGAACACTATGTTTAAGTTCCTGGTTAACTCGACAATGAAATTCCACTTAAACGTTGAGGACTGTTCTTTTTTTGTTTCTCTCCCTATGAGCTGTTCCCAGGGGACCGAGCGAACGTCTTCCAAAGGTCATCCGTTGTGCCATTCCTGGCGAGAGGAAAGTTCCTTTCCGAAATTGTTCGAAGAACTTTTTTGCCCTTCAAATATCCTAACATTTATTTGCCTTCTCTTCACTTCAGATCCTTCGAAAGTTGCTACTTGTTTAATTAAACATGCAGAACAAATGTAAGTCTTTATTTGGAGAATTATGCGGTGATTTATCCTTCCAACTTTATGCTCGATTCAGGGAACCAAGACGGAATAAAATTAGCAAA
The DNA here is from genome assembly GCA_038502835.1 of Octonoba sinensis. Lineage (NCBI taxonomy): Eukaryota > Metazoa > Arthropoda > Arachnida > Araneae > Uloboridae > Octonoba > Octonoba sinensis. The sequence goes on from CM076604.1 coordinate 8,236,022, forward strand.
TATCGAATTTAAGACCCCTTGTTCCATGAGCCCTAGATATTTAACCCCTTAACGCATTTTCCCGTGTCTGACACGGGCGAAAGTTACCGGCAGATTTACACATGCCCGTGTCTCACACGGGCGAAAGTTACCGGCAAATTTGTTTATGCCCGTGTCTGACACGGGCGAAAGTTACCAGCTGATTTGCACATGCCCGTGTCTCACACGGGCGAAAGGTACCGGCAAATTTGTTTATGCCCGTGTCTCACACGGGCGAAAGGTACCGGCAGATTTGCACATGCCCGTGTCTCCCACGGGCGATCTTGTATGTCGCGATATGTTATTTCTAATGCCCGTCTGAGATCCGTTTGTACTTTGTTTGTATAGTAATTGTTTTATATAAATTTTCCCCTCCCCTCGCTCTCTAGTCACCCCCTACAACTGAAATTGCCAAAAACAATTTACACCTATACCTATATACACTGTTAAAAATTTCCGTAGGAAAATAGTAAAATAACCATTTATTTGATTGTTATTTTACCATATTTAATTACAACAGTTGAATAACCATTAAAAAGATGGTACTGAAACCGCTGGTTGCGAAAAAAATCGTTTATTCACTGTTTCTTCTAAAGAACGATTGACTAACCTTAAATTTCAAGCGCTCAATAAGAATCGGGCGTCCATCTTGGTTGCGAAGCCTTACCGGTCGTACGTTGTTTTAAAATAGGAACACGGATTTATCAGTTAAAATCTGCATGTGTATATAAAAAAAGAAGAAAAAAAAGTGGCTTAAGCAGTGGATACTAAATAGAAAGATATACACACGTAAATCAAAACTGGGAGACATCGGATTCCCAAACTTTTGCGAATGAGCGAACCCATCATTTGAGCTGCTGAAGCTTGTTTGTATTTTAATTTTTGAAGCAAATAAAATGATTTTTGTCAATATACAGTAAATTCAGACCAAAAATAAATTTAGATACAATCAAAAACTGAAATCTCAATTTTAAGGCTGTTTGTCTGTTGGAAAAGAAGATTTATTGATAAATAAACATGCGCTTTACGTGATGACGGTGGCCGAGTGGATAGAGAGCAAGACTAGTACACCACGCATTGAGGGTTCGAATCCTGCAAGCTTCGTTTACGGTTTCTACGCCTCAAAGATTCTACGGCTCGAAATGGTTCAAAAACGGTGAAAATATTGTTTTAAAACCACTTTTAAATGGTTATAAAACCGTAAACTTTTGTATTTACGGCTTTTTAACCACGTTAATTGGAAATGGTTAGGTCCCGTAAAGATAGAAAAATGTTCCAAACCGTAAATTTAACGGTGAATTAGATGGACAGACTGCTGCCGGTCATTTAACCGTAATTTCATGATGAAATTTCTAACAGTGTATGTAATTTTTTTATTTTATGAAAATTTTTATTTCGAGATCGTTTCAAAAAGACAGGTCCTCCTTCATAAAGTCCGCCCGGTATTTGTACCCGTTTAAAATCACCACTTTTAAGTCACAGAGGGGAAAAAATAATGTTTTATATAATGTATGAATTGGTGTATTTTTTTAGAACATTTTTTAGCTTTGTCAACTTAGCCCGCTACGTCACCCGCTTATAATGTGTTGATATTTAGTACCTGAACCAAAACAAGAAAAGTGTTCTGTCCTTTCTGTTTTATATAGAATTAACCTACCCATTTCTTTAAATGATTTGTGGTGTCACTAAACCCCCTCACGTTTCGTTGAAAAAAAGAGTAGATGGCGCTGCTTTGCTTCCCTATGGGGGAGAAAACGGTTTGCTTATGTTTGGAGAGCAGACAGCAGGCGAGCTAAGCTTTTGAAAAAATGTTGGTCATCCACCAGTGATGTAGTCGAGGGGGGACGGCGTCCCCCTACCTTTTTATTTTAACACAGGCGTCCCCCTACTTATTTTGAATTTCAACGTAGGCGTACCCCCCCTTTTTGATATTCGTATTAGTAAGCGTCCCCCTACCTTTTTTTACAGGACTACACTACTGTCATCCACCTAATAATAGAAAAGTTGTAAATATTGTACACATAAGTTGCATTAAAATATAGGTAAAAGTTTATCAACATGTGTTTATTGGAAAGGGCCGCCCAAGTTTTCGACACTGCTCTGTATATTATAATGAGTACCTAAGTGATTTAAATTTTTTTTCTTCTTACGTTACAGGGGCATTTTGCAGCAGGAACAGGGGAGGTATGAAGAATCTTTGAACAGCTACAAACTTGCCATCCAGTTCCGTCCGAGATTAGCCAGTAAGTATTATTTCTCAATCATAACAAGAAAAATATATATTCATGTATCAACACAGAAATACAATGGTGGATATTTGTACAATCGTTAAAGGTAGATGAAATGAGTTGAGATGCAATTAAGTTGGCAAACAATCAAGGGACGATTAAGACAGTTGCAATTTACACCGACTACTCCGCAAAAATATGTGGATCATTTCAAGATTTTTTATTTATAATATGACTAGAAATCAGCATTGATACATAACAAATAATAGAAGAAAGAGGATGTTTTCTAAAAACTGGCAAAAAAGATTGCATTAGCTTTTTTTTTTTTTTGCCAACTAAAATGTTCAAGCAACACACAGTTGGCAATGAACAGACTGAACTGCTTGTTGGCAATAAGCCTCCTGGCAAACAAAATGCACATTATGGGAGCTCAAAAATTATATAAGGGAATAAGTTTCTAATTTACCATGCATTTGGAGAACGCGGCTTATTCTGGCGGTTCCACAAAAATATGTTGATCATTTTTATTTCTTTATTTGAAATATGACTAGAATACAGCACTGATCCATAACAAGTAATAGCAAAAAAAACAGGATTTATTCTAAACTGGCAAAAAAGATTGCCAGTAGCTTTTTTTTTCAACTAAAATATTCAAGCAACACACAGTTGACAATGAGCAGTCTGAACTGCTTGTTGGCAATAAGTCTCCTGGCAAACAAAATGCACATTATGCGAATTCAAAAAATTATAGGAAACTGTCAGTTTCTAATTTAAAATGCATTTGGAGAACGCGGCTGTTCTTCAAAAATATGATAACCCTTTTCATTTCTTTATTCGTAATATGACTAGAATGTAGGCTTTCATCCACAGCAAACAACAGAAGAAAACAGGATTTATTCTAAACTGGTAAAAAAAGATTCCAGCAGCTTTCTTTCCATATGCAAAATCATTCCAAACCGTTCTGCACTTAAATATACGGAATATCCAATTTCAAGAACTTTCTCTTCTTCGCTCCACGTTCCTTCCCCCCCCCCCCCTCCCCTCATAAAATTCTCCGCAGCTGTGAAGTCCCATTCTTTATGCCCCATAAAACACCCAGGGTATACGCACCGGGCCGCCATCATTACGGCGCGTGAAGATGTTTTTACGGCGGCTACTCGTGTTCCGCAAAGATCGTTAAAATAGTCCGCGCTTCCGCTACGCCATTCTTTTTTTTTTTTTTTTTTTATCTTCGGCCGATATTGTTATCGTTTGTTTATTTCATTAAAAATTCATATTTTACTGCCCGGTTCTGAAAATAAATCTTTTTAAAGCTAAATAACACAGGTAAGGAAGGCTAAGAAATTTGAGCTGTGTTCCGGTTGGCAAATAAATTCCCTCATCTGGCGCATGCAGCAGACAGCAAATCACTTTCGGTTTGAGATTTTCTTGCTTTGTTTTAGGAATTCGTGAGGACTGTCTACAATGCTGAAACTAATGTTAATACCAATAAAGGCGTCTTAAATGTTTTTTTTTTTTTTTGTATTTAATGACATAGGATAAATATTTGCTCAGGCTACGATAGTAAAATGTTTGGTGGTATGTTGCACCGAAAACTGGAGGCAGTTTGTCACCATTTTGTTTGTCAGTTATGAGGATTGTATTCAATTCTGAAAACAATTTTTACAATAATGAAGACACCTTAGATTTTCTTTCTCTCTTTTTTCTTTTTAAAGGAATTCATGAGGACTGTCTACAATGCCAAAAACAATGTTTATACCAATGAAGGCGCCTTAAATGTTTTCTTATTTGTTGTTCGTATTTAATGACATAGGATAAATATTTGCTCAGGCTACAGTAGTAAAAAGTTTGTTGGTATGTTACACCAAAACCTGGAGGCAATTTGTCACCATTTTGTTTGTCAGTCATGAGGACTGTCTACAATTCTGAAAACAATATTTACAATAATGAAGGCACCTTAGTTTTTTTTTCTGTATCTAATGGATAAGGAGCCTCAACATTAAAAAAATACTGTTACGTTACCACCAAAAAAAGGGAAGCAGTTTGCTAGCTGCAAAGAATGGTGCTTAGTTTTACTACATTTTGTCGGCTCATGAGCCTCAATGGTAAAAATTATGGTATGTTACACCAAAAAATAGTGCAAAAATTGATGTTTAGTTTTACTATTTTTTGTATTTAATAAGGGTGTCAGTTTCCTAGCTGTCAAGAATGGGGCTTAGTTTTACTATATTTTCTTGGCTCGTGAGCCTCGATGGTAAAATATATGGTGATATGTTGCACCAAAACAATTCTGAAAACTAATAAGAGGTTCACAAATAAGCCACATTGTTTGAACTCATTCAGTATATCTATGTTGTCATTTGTGATAAATATGGAGTATTTGTGAAGAATTCCTCTCCATCCTTAGCAAGAAAATGGATGGAGAGAGTTTTTTCATAAAAATTCATTTTTATCTCAAATCACAGCATAAATGCACTGACTGATTTCAAGCACTTGCGACTCATTTGAGAACATCCCCCTAAGAAATAGCTCTTTTCCAAAAAATGTTGAAATACTGAATGGCCGATATCTTTCTGATTTCCAAGATATTCAACTGAATTTTTTTTATGAGTTGCCCTGTACATTTGGGTTTGAAATTATGAGAGTTAAAAATTCTCATGCAATGCGTAAACAATTAATTCCTTTACATGTCCATAATTCAGTAAATACTCAGTTCTTTTTTTTTTTTTCAAATTTATATATAATGCTTCACTTTCTGAAAAGTTGGTAATGTTTTGTGAAAAACTTTGCGCGTTATAAGGCCAACATGGCTTATCGTAAAAAATTGCTCTTATAGCCAGACTGTTAAAAAAAACCCTGAATTTTCAAATTGTTTTTTGACCGATTTTAACGGAATATTTCCGTAGTGCTTCAATACATGGTTTTTCCTTACAAAAACGGAAATATTACGTCCTGAAAATACGAGAACGGAACTTTTCCGTTTTACGGTTGTTGTATTTTCTTAGCCTGTTTTGATTTACGGAGAAAAAAGAAATGAAACTTCTGTCAAATCTCGTGAAAATATTATCAGAAACGGAATATTTCCAGCAACTCTGCTGCCGTACTTTTTCCGTTATTTTCAGGAGATTTTTTTTACATTGCATCTTCATGGCTGTAAGTACAATTTTTACGAAAATGCACAGAATAAGTGTACATGACAACTGAACTATTTTTCAAAACGTACGGCTTATTCAGAGTTTTTTACGCTGTAGTATAATCCAAATGTTCCCCTTTTTCAATTTGTTGGCGGTCATTTAAATGAAAGAGTAAAGGATTGTTTACTGGAAAGTGTTAACATTGTAAATTAAAACATGAGTAAATACGTAAAAAACAGTTTTTTGCATCAAATAGAATTTTAAGTATGAAAACTCTGTAGTGCGTCCATTAATTTGGCTAAGGACTATAGAGGTTTTGGGGAAATAGATCCGAAATAAACAGGGGAAAACCCGATGAATTTATGCCACAAATGCAGGGAAATTTTTAAAAACTTTTCATGCAGAGCTTTTTGAGACAGTCTAAGATAGTTGTCTAAGATAAACAAGTCTGACTATAAATAACGACGAAGTACGCCTACTATTAACTATCACCGAATTTTAGTACCTTATCCAAAAATTGCATCGTAAAGAGGGGGGTACCTTTTTTTAGGAAATTTCACTGCAATACTTGCTACATGCGCAATTTTTACTCTGAAGTTTTCACAGCAGTATAATCTGCTAATTCATTTATCTTTTCAATTAGCTGTTTATTTTTCATTTACTTGCTATCTAATTAAGAACTAATTGTTATATGTTCAAATGAAAACTGACCCATTGTCCTTCAGTAAGCTATATAGTACATAACTGGAGTAATATAAGCTAAAGGACTAGTAATGCAGTCAGCGGTCCGTGGATTATTATATTTTTGCCTAATCGGCCCTATCGAGTTGAATGCTTCGAAATAGTTTGAATTCAATTATTTTTATTGAAACGAATTATGGCGAAATAACGTTGTATGCATATGGTTACTCTAAACACGACGAATACGGACACCGTGTTACAAATTATACGGACATTTTGAATGATTTATCAAAGAAGAGTTATTATATTCTTCCCTATGTTATGAAAACTGCATGAATTTTGTGTCATTAAAATCAGTAGTTCATGAAATGCACTACGAAGTAATTTATTGAGAATAATAATGACCGTTGAGGATATTTTCTTTAAAATGTAATGAATTTCATCTTTTTCTTTAGTGGCACACCTGAACTTAGGCCTGGTGCTGGGCATTCTGGGAAGAAAAGAAGAAGCAGCGGAGGTAAGCAAGCGATATCACTTATTTACAAATGTGTGTATGTGTGCGTATTTATTTCGATTTACGTAAAAACGTATTTTACCGCCCGATTAAGACTCAGTCAGGTGCGTCTTACGCTAGAAGCAGCTGCTAACATGTTCAGTGTTTGGTTTAAAATTCCTGGTCTTAAAAGTGATTGAGAAAAAGGTAGACGATTTTTTGACCATTAAACGGTTAGCTCCATTTTATACAATAATAAAAAGATTTATAGCTTTACAATGTAATGATAAAAAATTAGAAATTTGGTGCTTTTTTTAATGAAAAAATTCCCCAAAATCAAGTGTTAAGTCCATAATTTATTGTACGTGTGTGTGTGTCTGACGAGCAAGTATATGTATACATATATAATACATACAGTAAAACCTGTTAAGTTGACCACCTGTCTATATTGACCACATAGTTACGCCACATTTGGGTGGGAGTATTATAAAAACCTCTTTGTAAGTTGACCGCCTAATTATTTATCTATTTTTGGAAAGATAAAAAAACTTAAATAACTTCTCCAGGACAATTTTTACGCTATTATGTTAGAGCAGTATTTGGCTGGATGGATGAAACATCAACATAAAGTTTGCCTAAACCTCTTTGTAAGTTAACCAAATGGGAAAACGACTATGAGCACTCTTTTATTCTTTAAATAAGTTTCTTCTTTTTTCTTCTAATTGATCCAGATATTTTGAAAAGTTATGTATTTTTAAGAAATCTTTATTATCAAACAAGTAACGTACATAGTTGAAATAAAGCTAAATATCTTATTAATTAAGTGCTTTACTTTGAAAGTTGCATAGGATACATTGTGGGTTACTCACGTTAAATTTATCTAATGATATTTTAGATAATTGTGAAAAAAATAGCTTATTACTATTTTAAAGTTACGTTAATACATGAAGCGAAAAACAGAGGCACTAAGAAGATATTCAAGGGACATTGCCAGGGCCAGAGGAAAAGGGGAAGGCCAGTTAAAAGATGGGTAGACGAGTTGGAGAAAGACTTAAAAAACCTAAATGTCCGAAACTGGAAGGAAAAAGCGAAAGACAGGGGGCTTTGGAGGAATATTGTTAGAGAGGCACATGGTCCATCATGGGCTGTAATGCCAGAGAGTTAGTTTTTCAGTTAGTTAATACATAAAGCTATAGTTCAATTAGCTACTAATAAATATATATATATATATACTTACTCGTAGCACGCATACGCCTTCTTATTTTTCACCTCTAAAATTTATAATTTGATTTTCCGTATTGGTATTACAATAATAGGTAATACAATAGACGTTGTATTACTATAATAGGTAAAATAGAACTGACATAATAAATATTCCGACTGTTTTAACATTAATATAATTTTATCTCTTAGCGATAAACTGTATGCGTTGTGTAGCAATGAATCTGTCCGGAACTTGAACCTCACTTTCTGATTGTTTTGCAGGTGTATCGGCACTGCGCGGAATTGGACAGTAGTGGTTTGAAAGACCCAAAGATGCACGAGACCACGAAAATCTCGGCGCTTTTCAACCTGGGGCGGCTTTACGCAGACGATGGATCCTATAAGGTAGGTGCTTCATTCATAGAATGTAAATAACAAAAATTATTACTTTTCTATAGCTAAACAGACGATGGCCAAAAATTCCCCGTATTCTTTACAATCTGCATGATATTTCCTAAAACTTTTTCACTAAACGTATTGTATTTGTTGAATAGAAAATGGCTACAGTTTCCTTTGATTTTTAACAGTGGATGATTTTTTTCTTAACTTATCATTAAAGACGGCATTCTATTTAACCCTGAAATCAAGCAATTGTCTGTTAAATAAACAGAATGAAAAGTTTACAAGCATTTTCAGTAAGTTTATTGAGGTATTTAAAAGACTCATACCGTTACAATTATTTTGATAATTAGTACTGTATCATGTGTCTAGTAGTTTTAAAGAAGTCATGAAATGACTATTAACCCTTTGGGTACATTTAACGAGTGAGACTCGTCATTTGCTTACTTGGGCGAAGTTACGGTGGACGAGTTTGACTTATCATTTTAATTTAAGAAGCAATATGTTGATGTTGCGTCACTTTAAATGAGGATTCATATGGGCTGTGGAAGCCAAGCGGTTAGAATGTCTAACTTCCAATCGGAAGGTTGCGTGTTCGGTACCCGCTGAAGACCCACCATGTACACTTGGGGATACGTGCATTCAAAATCCGTGTATCCCACTATCCCCACTACCTCAAAATACCCGGATGCAGGGCATCCCTAAGGCCTAGTGCTAACAGGGAAGGAAGTTGGAGGTAAAAAGTGGGGATCCATATATACGGCCACCAGCTCCTTGCGCAAGCAATCCTAGGGACTCGTCTAACAGGTGGGGGGTCTGGTGGAGAAAAGTGGTGATCCATACAAACGGCCACCAGCTCCATGCGCAAGCAATCCTAAGGCCTCTGCTAACAAACAGCTAGAAGTCTGGTGGAGAAAAGCGGGGATCTATATCCCCTCTTGGGCCTCGACTGGGGAGATATAGAAGTCGTGGCAGTCTAGTGGTTAGGATGTCGGAGTTCCAGGTCGCGTCTCCGATATCCAACCCGCTGAAGACACACTATGTACACTTGGGGATACGTCCCTGTAAAATCCGTAGACCCCACTACCTCGCCCTAGTGGCAGGACATCCCTAAGGTCTAGTGCAAACAGGGAAGGAGATTGGAGGAGAAAAGCGGGGATCCATATAGCGACAAATTAAAACCGTCCCATGGGCATAAAAAATCTTCAAATAATGCAATACTCAAAGGGTTAATTAAAAAAATTAAAACATTTTCATTCGTAAAAATCACTAAGATAAGATGCAAGCTATTATTAGACTCACTAAATAATTTTCGATTAATCGCTTATGCAAACCTCGATTATTTCCATCAATGATTCCCGCGTTCTTAACAACTCTCGTAATAAGTTGCAAGGATACAATTTTTTCACACGTCAATACTAATACAGTCCCCTCATTTTCCTCAAAAACCGAAAAGCGGTTCGCCAAAATTTCATCTCGTATCCTTACTCCAGACAAAGTCCGCTGCCGTTTAACGGCGCCCGAATCGATCCTGGCGCAAAGGGATATGGTTCTTTTCCGATGCCAACGAGAAACTCGGCGTTTTAATTGCATTTGGTGGATTTTCGCTGCCCGGTAGGCCAATGAAAAGGGACATTTCCTCCCCCCTCCCCTTGACCCCGGAACCGGAGAAGATGGAAATCCGATTAAACCCATGTTCGGGGGCTCTTTATTTTATTTCGCTTCGGCCGCTTTGCCGCTTTCTGGTCGGAAATCAATGCTAAGCTCCACGACGAAGTTCGGAATCGAATTAAAGCAATTCTTCCGAGGAAGAGTTTTAATGCTCGGCCTTCTCTTTTGTGTGGGCTCGAGAACGTACTGTTGTCTGCCGTAAAATGCGACGTGCCAGACTTAATTAAGTAGTTTATCATCTGCCCGCCTCAGGATCTTTGTTCTGTTTTCCCCAAGGCTTTGTACTTCCCTTTCAAATAAGTTCGAAATTATGTTCAATCTTTCAGTTAACAGGTTGGTGTTTATCATATGTATACCAGCCGAAGGTACTGGTACTAAAAATTGTGGAGTCAGTCCAGCATACTTTCCAAGATTCATTTTTTAAAAAAAAAAATTCTTCCCCTTTTTAAACTGATTCCTGCTCTAAAAGGACTCTATTGGCATGTAGTCAGTGAAATTCTAATGACATTTTGATTAAGCACATTCCTAACCATGAGACAGCAAAACTGTAACGCGATGAACTCCCGGTTGCTTCTATGGAACGCACAATCTGCTTCGTCAGTTTTCCAAAGTTCTGTCATTGTGAAGTCAATCGATTTGACAACTGAGCCATCCATATGATCTTCATTCACTTGATTCATTGAGCTATATTACAAACTGGAGCGCAATCAGAACGAAAAGTAACTCCCCTCTGTTACCTGTGAAATCTGTAGGAAGTGTAACGTACTGGTAGCACATAATTCTGCTATTATATATTAGTTAATAGACATATTTATACCATATTTTGGCTGTAAAATAAAAACACCACTGGTCTTGGACTAAAGTCACTGTTTTAGTTTTTATTTTTCGAGGGAAACGTGTCCTATCACAGAGCAGCACACCATTAAAGAGAATTCAACTGCAAATGTACCAGCCATATTAAGTATAGTTTAGTGCTTTAAACTGTATAACCGAAAAAGTTAACTCAAATTTAACTCATCGTTTTTTTTCCGCAGGAAGCCATTGCAGTGTATCAGGAGGCAGTAAAGAAAATGCCGGATCATTACCAACCACAGTCATTGTACAACATGATGGGTAAATAATTGTTTCTTAATTTAAATTCCATTATCAAACTATATCACCACATCATTCGAACTTGTAAAATAGGAATGCATAAGAGGGGTAACTTGAATGAAAATTTCGCGTATAATTTTTACTTCCCTTCTTATAGATGGGATTTCAACAAAAAGTACTTTTGGAGAAAAGTTAGATTTACGCCGTTTTAAATTCAATATAAATCACCTAATCCAATACATAAAACCATTCGAAATTCCTAACGTGAAAAACTTAACAAGTATCAGTACTTAGTATTCCGCAATTTCAAATTATGTTAGGTTAAATAAAGGAATTAAAAGTATTTTGAAGACGGACATGTTGCCATAAAATTTTAATTGTTCTTTCCTCCTCTTTGTACATGACGCTATAGCCGATTTCCTAACGTTTGGTAATCATTATAAACGTTTGAAAATGCATTAATGGCATAGGGTTTCAGTTGGGAAGATTTGAAAGGTTCGTTACAACCGGGTGATCGTTATATCCCAGGTTCGCTATAGCAAGATTCCGCTGTATAAGGTGCTAACGTAATTTCAATAAAGTAATAAGATAGTAGGTAGCTCGAGTCAAATGGCACAAAGATCTTAATGGGATTTTCTGACACCAAACTATTAAAAGTTACGGGTTATTGTAACGGGCAACCCCACAAGAAACAATTAGAAAATTTAAGAGATTAGCAGAACTATTAAGACACTTATCTTAATTTTTATGCTGCGTGAAATAATCGTTACATGTGTGTGACACGAGCGTAAAAGAAGTTTTAGTACCGCTGAACCAATCTAATTAATACTCAGTATAATGTACTTACAAAAAAATCTATCGGACTGATGTGCGTACCAATGAATCGATGCAAATTAATGCTTATTTGGTGAAAATTTGATCATAAAAAGGTGGCCTCTTTTCTTCAGGGGAGGCATTTTTTAAACTCCGAGAGTACGAAGAAGCGGAGCGTTGGTATCAACAGGCTCTCCGTGCTAAAGCAAACCACATCCCTGCTCACCTGACCTACGCCAAGCTCTTGTCTAAATGGGTAAGTCTATCTTGTCACACTGTAACGTTTACCTGACCTACGCTAAGCTCCTTTCTAACTGGGTAAATATGTATCTTGTCACCCTGTCCTGCTCACCTGACTCACGCTAAGCTCTTGTCAAAAAAGGGGGTAAATGTATCTTGCCACACTGTCCTGCTCACCTGATTCACGCTAAGCTCTTGTCAAAAACTGGGTAAATGTATCTTGCCATTGTCCTGCTCACCTGAGTCACGCTAAGCTCTTGTCAAATAAGTGGGTAAATGTATCTTGCCACATTGTCCTGCTCACCTGACTCACGCTAAGCTCTTGTCAAAAAAGTGGGTAAATGTATTTTGCCACACTGTCCTGCTCACCAGACTCACTTTAAGCTCTTGTCAAAATAAGTGGGTAAATGTATCTTGCCACACTGTCCTGCTCACCAGACTCACTTTAAGCTCTTGTCAAAATAAGTGGGTAAATGTATCTTGCCATACTGTCCTGCTCACCTGACTCACGCTAAGCTCTTGTCAAATAAGTGGGCAACAGCCATATTCACCAGCCGATTTGAACCTTCGAATTGCAGATCAAAGGATTCCTCAACCAATCAGAATGCTCAAATTGGTGGTTCGAGTGTTTGACAGCAGTTCGCATCGGTTGGTGAAAGGTTGTAATTGTATCTTGCCACACTGTCCTGCTTACCTGAGTCACTCTAAGCTCTTTTCAAAATAAGTGGGTAAATGTATCTTGCCCCACTGTCCTGATCACCTGACTCACGCTAAGCTCTTGTCAAAAAAGTGGGTAAATGTACCTTGCCACACTGTCCTGCTCACCTGACTCACGCTGAGCTCTTGTCAAATAAGTGGGTAACGACCATATTCACCAGCCGATTTGAACCTTCCAACTGCAGATCAAAGGATTCCTCAACCAATCAGAATGCTCAAATTGGTGGTTCGAGTTTTTGACTGTAGTTAGCATCGGTTGGTGAAAGGTAGTAAATGTATCTTGCCACACTGTCAAGCACGTTTAACTTACTCAAAACTCTTGTTCATAAAAGTTAGTTCACTACAACCGTTTTATTCTTTATCTCATTGACACCGACTTTGATAGTTTGCAAAGGTTATAAATCACCCACCTCCAAAAGCTCTATAAATGCACCATATCCCTCCCTAAATCTAGATTTAATTTTAGTTTTTGTAGAGCTATTGGAGAAACAATATATTATTAGATTAAAACTTTCTGTGCTCATGTTAATTCTATTACGAAGTGAGTAGAAAAAATGTCAACAAAATAAAAATGAAAATAAATCAAAATAATAAATTTGTACTTCAGGGCCAGACTATCTTAAGTCTAAAAAATGCGATTTTCCTGTTAAAAAAGGTGAACGATAACAAAGCCCTTTAAAATCTTGGTACATAAAACAATTTTAAGTAAAAGCATTCTTAACTTTTTAAAAGAATAAACTAAAAGAAAATGTTGGTAACAAACAATACAAAAGTCACAAAATGCGAAATGTTAGTCACAAGAGACATAGAGGGAAAATAATGTCAGAGATAATAATTCTAATGTGTAGGGACAAAAACCTACTTGAAACCAGAATTGATTCTCCCCTTTAGAGGTGAAGGAGTTCTAATAAAAACTCCGCGTTTATGTATGCCTTAACAAACAATACTTATAACATTAATGAAAAGCAAGTTTTAAAAATAAAAGCTTTTAAAAATAATTCCCAAGAAACTTTAAATTTTTGAACACGTAACATTTTCTTGACTTTTAAACTGCATGTTATCCTTATCCATTCTCCTCACGTAGCGATGTAGTTATTCACAAACGCTCAAAACACCTTTAAATTGTCAAAGCATGAAAAGTTTGCTCAAAGTCGCGAAATAATTATGGCCAAGCCTAATGAGAATCGGAAGAAAATATTTAAAAATCCGTATTTCATCCTAACTTTTCGCCAAACCAATTTTCTTTCCCGTTGCGCTGGATCTCCAAGAATGTAAATTTTCATTTTTTTTCTCTACTTTATTATTATCATTCTTAGAATTTACCCACTTTGTCATACACAGCCTTCCCCCCCCCCCCCCATACGAGGGGAAAAGACTCTGGAAAAAAAAATAAATACTCAAGTTATGCAAAATATGCCAGGACACGGGCTGATAAATGTCGCAAGGAATTTTTGTCACCCAGAGTTAAAACATTTTTTTCTTCCTTTCCTCTGTGCTTCGCTTAAGTTTGAGTAATTAACGCTCATGAATTGCGCGCCGCAAAAGAATTTCCAGCACCCCGCCGATTCCACACTCGAAAATGGAATTGTAGTTCTTTAGAAGAGAAGAGGGGCGAAATATTTGAGCCACGCTCGAAATATTTTTGAGAGATTGCAGAATAATTCATCCAGCGTTTGTTTTCCGCGAATATTGTTGGGGCTCTTCCTTCAAAGCAACAATTTATGACGGCCGAATAGAAACAGGCCCGGACGTGTGCGGAAAATTTGAAATGATCGCCCCATAAATTATTTTTCTTTCCGGAAAATGAAACCGACCTCAAGTGGCACGAAAAATAGATTTGATTCGTACGAACTAGAATTCGACAGCTAGCAGAGCTGTGCAGTCATTTTTATAACTCGCTTGAGAGTAATTGATGGCTTGTAATAAATTAAGGCGTCACCATTCTCAGTAGCTTCGGAATTTAAAATTGAAATCAAAAGGAAGAAACTGTTAAAGTATGTTGCGGGAGATTTATACTTGCGGCATTTCAATTTCATGCAAAAATAAGTGGTAAAGTTGAACTCGCTTAATACGAAATGCCAAAAATTCGCGAATTTGTTCGTATTGGCCGTTATTCGTAGCAACCGTGAATGAGTAAAATTGTGTAATAAAAAGTATTCGAAATGCTTGTGTTTATATTTTTAAAATAATTACTTCTATTTAAGAATGGTTCGAAGTTGAGGGTTTGACCCCTGAGCGGACTGGACCTGTCCGAAAGCAAACATGTGCACGAGCTTCATTCTCTACCCAGAAAGATCCAACGTATGATTTGAAATACGTACTTGGTGGTTTACAATCACTCAAAATAGTCAACAATTTGTTTAAAAAAATCAATTATATGCAATCGAGAAAATTTTTCCTGAATAGGTCAGAAATTTTGTTCGTCTTAGACGAAATTTGTATTTTAGCCTTCGTAATAGGCGTGAGATGTTTAGTGTAAATAAATAGTAAACCAAACTTAATGAACAAAATGTTCGTTTTAGCCGTGATTTCGTATTAACCGTGTTCGTATTTAGAAAGTTCAACTGTGTTACTACTTGAATTTAGGGCGATACCAGTTTGTTAGAAATCAAATCATCGCTAGAACTCGTGGAGCCCTCTGCTTTCTTCAATAGGTATTAATGGTACAAAACCAGAAATGGATAATTTTCTGCAGAAGTGCTAGTCTGGTTTAAATTATACTTATTAGCCTCAAAAAGTAATTTCGGAAATTAAATTAAGCAAAAAATCCTTAAAATAGCATTTAAACAAGATTTTAGAAGGAAAACTTTTAGTAAACTGAGTGCTATTGGAACACAATTTAAGAAACACCGCATTAAAGGAAAAGCAATGGAAGTTTCAGATCACTTATTTCTTTTCTTTTCTCCAACAGGGTCGCCCGCAAGAGGCAGAGAAATGGTTTCTGAAAGCAAAAACCATCGCACCCAATGACTCCAGCGTCTACCAACACTACGGTGGGTATTTGCACAATTATGGTTGATACTTGTTTGTTTATTTCTTAATTCATAAAAATTTCTTGTTGCAGATTATTGACATTACATTACTGTTAACCTCGACTGCGTATATTTGGCCAGTTGCTGCTTATTCAAACTGTATCTATGGCATCTGCGTCACTTCTGTATTTTGTGTGTTACCGTTACCATCATTTGTTCAATAGTATGAACTCATTATCGGGTCATTACCAGGGGTGCATTTGGGTGTTAGATATCCCATAACCTTTAGCTTTAGGTAATATTGCCAGTCATAGTACGTTAATGTATAATAGTTGAATAATCTTAAATAACATTATTTATCCCATGGCGTGAGGAGATTTTACGAATATTTTTCTTTTAGGAAAGATTCAGATTACAGCCATCTCAAATTATGTCTGTTTTGGAAAGAAATTAAGATTATCGAATGAAATTGGGACTACTGGAAAGGAAGTTTCGAAATGGCATTCCGCCTAGTAGAAAAATAACGGAATGTCGTACCGGCACATTGTCCCACAATGCACCTAATGGTGTCTATTATCCCTCTAAAGCCGCGTTTACACGATGCCAGTTGAAGAGACAATTGCCTGGAGAGAGTTTATTGGCATCAAGTTATTGGCTACGTGTGAACAATTCAGGCCAATTAGCGAGTCAACTGTCTCGACAGTTGTCCTGAACTTCAGTTGTCTCGAGTAGACAGAGGACAATAAACTGGGCCCAGTGACGCCCCCCCCCCCCCACCACTCTGAATCACTTTTGTAGAGCCAGTTGGCGCAGTGTGAACGTTGCAGCCAGTTGATTTGCTTTGTGTTGTGCCAATTCACTCGTGTCTGTCAAGTCTCTCAGCCGTTTTTCGTCATCAACTGTTCTCCCAATACTTTCACAGTGTGAAAAGTTTCTCTCCCAACTGGCCTGGCCATGACATTCCCCCAACTGTCCAGAGACAATTGGCCCCGGCAATTGTCTCTTCAACTGGCATCGTGTAAACGCAGCTTAAGACCTGATTTCTTTTTAATACTAAGCAGACAATATGTAGACAAGGCTTTCAGTGATGCCTGAAAAGATAAAATGGTACTTGTACCACTATCTGTTGAGGAAAATGGGTAATGCACCGTTCCCATGCACCAGTACCATCGTTCGTTTCCGGCCTTGATTACATACGGCAATCCAGGAAAATTAAATTTTACTTAATGTTTAACCAGCACGATCGTGTAAGCTCGAGATTAAAGGTTTTAACTTCTGTATATTAATTTGTCGCTCATTCAAAATGCTATAGTCTATTGTCGCTTATCTTCGCCTTGTTGATACTCATTTCGCAAGACTGTTATCACCTAAAGCACATATGTGCGCTATTGCAATGTGCTTAACATTATTTGTGTTCCAAACCGTTATGTAAAAACTCACACCTCTAAATATACCAATAAATGCACTTACTTGCAGTACACCTTCCAGGATAAAATTCTCATACATCTCGCGGATGGATAATTAATATTCAATTTTTCTCAATGAATTTTTTATGAGAATTTTTTATCATGAGAATTTTAGGGATTACTGGAGAGCACTTACTTGCAGTACACCTTCATAATAAAATTCTGATACATCTCGTAAATGCAGAATTAGTATTAAATTTTCTTTCAATGATTTTTTTATCGGGAGAATTTTAGGGATTGCTGGCGTGCAGTTACTAGCAGTACACATTCATGATAAAATTCTGGTACATCCCATGAATAGATAATTAATATTAAATTTTTTATGAGAATTTTAAAAGAGTTATTTTATTCGCAGGCCAATTTCTATGCGAAAATGATCGCCACTTAGAAGCCGCTGACGTGTATCTTCGAGCTGCGGAATTGGCACCTGAGGAATATGAAATCATCTTCAATGCCGCCAACACTCTAAGGTAAATCCATCATAATATTTTTTGCTAGTAAACCATTAACTTTGCGAAGATATGATTCAAGAATTGGATAAAAGAATTTAAGAAAAATCTCCCTTGTAATCTTGCTCACAAACGCTTCTGTCAACGTAGTCAAAGGCAGTGACATGCAATAAATTGTGGCATTGACATAGGAAAGGGAGTATGTACAAAAACTTTTTTCTTTCCGAAGTAACAAATATATTGAAGTTTATGAAACGTCAAATTTGTAAATATGATGACATAATTCAACCTTATCATTTTGAATTTGTTTAGTGTTTTTATCAATAAGAACATTAAGGGGAAATGAATTGAAACAGGTTTTATATCTTCTAAAAATATTTAGGATTTCTGGCTTACTACCTTTCTCAGGTCAACGCCTCGATTATACGTTTAACGGCCAACTGTTAAACAACAATTGAGTATTGGTAAACGATTAAAATTTGAAATTAAAAAAATGCTGTATAATATAAATATGAATTAATATTGGCTAAAAGTTTAAACAACATACAAATGTCTTAGTAATCTATCTATATAAAAGAGTTCGTTTGTGTGCATGTTTGTTTGCTTGCTGGCTATACAAAGTCACACCAATTCACGGAAAATAAATATACGTGAGTAGCAGACTGGTAACAAAGAAGCAACTGTACCAGTTACACTACATATATATATATATATATATATTTTACAGCATAGTGAAATAAAACAGCAATGCTTTATGTAGCATATAGCAAAGTTAGGCAACTTACGACTCGCGGGCTACGTGCGGCCTACCAAGTTTTTTTTTTTTTTTTTTTTCAAGATAACATTGACAGTTAATTCCCCTTAAGCAAAATGTTGATGTGCCTGCTTTGTGACATGAACATTGGTGTGAGATTGGAAATGTTATTTTAAATAATATAAAAGCCAAAATCAGTCTTTACCTTTAAATGCTTTACTAAGTTGTACAGCATGTAAGCTACTTTAACTTTTACTTTAACTTAAATTTCTGTTAACATAGTTTGTGACTGGAAAATTTAATTGATTAAAATAAAACTTCTGTTTTTTTCTACATTTTTTCTACAGCTATTTAGAGATTACTGTATTTTCATTTATTAGCTCTGCGGATTTGTTAAAATAGCTCTGTACGTCAACTTTTTTTAAACTTTCAAATTATTTTATGATAAAAAGGTGTTTATAAAGCTTTCATGCTTTCGTGTTGTAATGACATGAAAGCATGAAATTATCTTCCTTTGAAATGATCTCCTGTTTTACGCATTTTTATTTTCACTTGCTTTCTGTTAACACTGACTGAAAAATTTAATTAATTAAAATAAAATTTCTGTTCTTTCTACATTGTTTTCTGCTATTTATTTATTTTTTGTTTGTCCACTCATAACTTCGCACCGGATGAAGCGATTTTCATGATTTTTTTTTCAATCGATCGAGGGTGGTTTCCCATAGGTCCCGTACCTTCGCTGGACCATATTCGATAAATAGAACAAAAGTAATTGGCAGAAATGTAGTACTTTTTTTGTTTTTTCATCCATAACTTTTGACTAAATGAACCGATTTTGATGAATTTTTCTTTAATCAGTAGAGGGTCGTCTAACTCAAATATTGCAAATCCATTTGACTACATTTGTTTTTTAGAAAAAACGTTACGGGTGAAAAATAAGTATTTCTTATTTTAATTGGAAAGGCTTGGCTTGATTTTTCTTTGTTGGGAAATCTATTAATAAATATAAAAGTCATTGTTGAAAACATGTTTGTTGTCATGGGCTGTAATATTAAAAGAAATTACAGCAAGAGTTTGACTGAAGGTGAAAATTAACCCAGTCAGTTTGTTTGCTAAAATCGACTTCAAAGGGGAATTTATCATACAAATGATTAGTTTTAGTGCCATTAATTCAAAGAAGTTTTGCCCTTTGATATGGAATTTTTTTTAAATAGAGTACTTATATAAAAAATATATTTACACGAAAAAGAATAAAATAATTTTTATAAAAAAACAGAACCGACTTCAAATTAAAAATTGCGCTAAAAAGTAAAAAATAAATTCATTCTTTAGACAACATCGATGTGACTTTTAAACATAGTTTTAGAAGTCGGTGCAAAATGATGAGTTTACTTACCATTATACCATTTGCTACTTGATATTGGAACTGTTGCTAATTCTGCGAAAATATATATATATATGTAATTGATTCATGATTACAAAAGATTTTATCTATCCTGATTTTGCACCGACTTCTAAAACTATGTTTAAAAGTCACATCGATGTTGTCTAAAGAATGAATTTATTTTTTACTTTTTAGCGCAATTTTTAATTTGAAGTCGGTTCTGTTTTTTTATAAAAATTATTTTATTAACCTTAAAGTAATGTAGAATTTCATTTATACGTCCCTCTCGCTTATACGTTGGTTGACCCCCTCCCCCTTTGTGACAATATGTCACACTTCACCGGATTCCCCTCCCCCCCTTTGTCACATGTCACGCTATGTGGCATAATGCATGATGTCACACTTCTTGTTACCCCCTCCCATTCCCTTGTCCCACTTTGTCACAATTTCACCCCCCCCCCCCCGAAGCGTGACATCATTTATTAAGGATCCCTAAGTGAGAAATTACCGTGCTTTTACTTTCTTAAGCATAAATTACCGATTCGATCAAAAAATAACGTACGATGTTCTTCCATTTCAGACAAGCTGGACGGAATGCAGACGCGGAACATTTTTACCTAGTGGCTGTGAAACTGAAACCAAATGTAAGAATCATTTCCTTGTTAAATGAACCGAAAATTTCGGTATTGACTGAATCGTTGCATTTATGAAACTTATATGCACACAATGGGCACTCAATGCATAGAAAGGAACTCTTCACAAGGCCAGAGATTCACGGAACTATGAGGGGTTTCCGCGGTACAGGTCCGTAGGTTGCGAGGGTCAAAATAAACGTTCAAAATATATATCCAGTGAAAGCTGTGTAAGTTGACCACTTGCGGTGCAGCACTTCAGTGGTCAACTTCGACAGGTGGTCAACTTATAGAGGGGGAGATAGAGGGTGAAGGGCTAATTCCGTTCCTGACAAAAGTGCACTGGCGGCTCCAGGGGGGGGGGGTTACGATGGTACGGCCGTACCCCCTGTTCTAACTTGAAAAACGGGGCGCCAAATCGTACATTATTATGTGGGATTTCCCCGAAATTTGATTTTTTTCCAAAATTGAAAATTGTCAAATCTACTGAAGTTTTCGAAAAAAATTGCTAAAAATTGAAATTTTAAAACGTTTACTAAAAATTTAAAAAGTTGTCAAATCTACTTTTTAAATTAATGTTAAAACTTATCTTTTTCTGTGATGATAGCACTAACATATGACGTTTCCCCCAACGAGTTCCCTTTCTCCTAAAAAAAAAAAACCTACTGCAGGAGAGGAGAATTTTTCCAAGTCCCTCACCAATAGCCCCGTTTACACGTGCAAATGAAATTCTCAGTATTTTACCGGGACCAGAGAATTTTCCTTGAACGGCAATAAATTTTTCTTTTAAATATTGTAAATCAACTCCTTTCTTACTCATAAAAGAATTGCAGTGATTGGTGAGGGGGGGGGGGGGTCGGAGTCAAGCTATTCTGAAGTACACCCTGTTGAAAAACACTGGAGCCGCCAGTGCAAAAGTGGTCAAAGAAAGGTGGTCAAGTTTACAGGTTTTACTGCATATACAGATAGCACTCATACAAGTTGACTAACGTTTATTACTTAACAAATATATATAGAAGAGTGAATCGAAATGCAACTGCAGATAACATCAAAAAGTTTAATCTTCGACAAAAGGGAAATGGCGAGCATTCTCCAGTTACCAAACATAAAGAAAAATGATGCAAAACCTGGAGCAAGACTGAGTTACTGCTAGTTCAAATTCATTTTGTGTTGCAATTTTGAAAAAAAAAATGCAAAAGTTTGTGTAATTGTTTCGACAAAGTTGCCGCTACATACTGATCTATTTTAAATACAGTTGACGCTCGTTATAACGACCACACATTATAAAGACCCTTCCATTATAACGACCACTGGTAAAAGTCCCATCTTTATCCCTATGAACTCTATGTTAATTTGCTTTCGGTATAACGACCGTTCTGTATCGTCAAATCCAATACAGCGACCGAATTCAGCTGACAGAACTTCTGGTATTTTTTCAAATAGAGCATGTTTCCAAATTTGTAGCTTGATTATTAGTTTGCGGATAGCTACATGGAGTCTTCAGTGTTCAGTCCAACTTTGTCAGGGGGCTGGATTACCACTTATGACAGTAAGAAAAGAATAGAGGGAGAGCAAACGCGGAATTTCCGGGAAAAGGGTTTGACAGATGTATTGGTAGTTTGCCGCTTGAATCAAGCGGTTTTCCACGGGTCGATTCTCTGAAATAAGAGGAGTCATGATTCTGTGCCAGGTGTCATGTCAGCTCAGAATTTTTACTTCCAGAAATATGCATGTATTTTTTTTTCATCCTATATTTTCTACGTTAAAATCTGTTTAATATTTTGCACTGATATTTTTTTTTAATTCCAATGATTGAAAAATAAATTTCACATATTTCGAATCTTTGAAGAATTAATTGTAATGGAACTACGGAACATGCCTGATACATGTATATTCTTTTTAGACAATTCTACCTCTTATAGCGACCACTCGTTATAAAGACCTTTTTCTGTGGGACGCAGATGGTCGTTATATCGAGCGTCGACTGTATATATATTTTTTTATTTCTAATGGGCTGCTGTTGGCTTCTGCCAATTGCAGACCTTGTGCTTTCCCCAGAGATTGATACTATCTCCTTCAGTGGCACCACAACGAGTGTAGTACCATCGCCGCATGAGAATTTTGACACCCAGTTTCTCGACCTGAAAAGGCGAGCACCCGGACTCTGTGGATGCGAAATTGTACTGGGAATTTAATTTAGTCGAGAGCATCCATGCCAAATGTCTATTCAAAGGATCTTTTACATGTCGCATAATCATACGACATGGCCGCAGACGATCTTCTGACTGGGACGTATGAGTCCCGCACCTTGCCACGACACCACTGTGCAGGCAATATTTTAAATATTATTTTAAGATATATTTTTTCAAGGACGCGATAGGGATATGGGATACATTAGTGAATAGTGATAGTAGGATATATTTTTTCAAGGACGCGATAGGGATATGGGATACATTAGTGAATAGTGATAGTAGGATATATTTTCCAAGGATGCGAAAAAAATTTTACAAGTCTGAAGTTTTCCCAAAAGGCCTTATAGATTGAGTCTGCAAACATTGAAGTCGACCGGTCTAGGTAAAGTATTTTAAGCTCTGATTACGTAAATGAGATATATCTCAATGAAGGCAATGCAAACAACGTCATTGGTCACGTGGCAGCGATGAAAGCAATGTAAACAAATTAAGACTTAGCATCGCTTTACTTCGAGTTCGACAAATCTAATTAAAAACTAGACCGAAATGAAGTTCTCCTACATTACCATAAATTAACACTAAATAAACACAGTAACTATTGTAATAATTAATAAATTTCTTTTATAATGATTAAATTAAATGTAAATACTGGGTTATAATCAGAAAAAGCTTTGAAAATAGTCCAAAACTTGTTAGGTATTGATGATGCTCTTTCGATTATGAACTCCATTGATTCTAATATCCAGTTTTCTTGTGAGAAAGAACTTAATAGTAGCCTCGCGTTTCTTGATGTTTTGATTTCTAGGAGTGAGTCTGGTTTCACAACTTCTGTCTATCGTAAACCTTTCGCTGTTTCTTTACCTCCTCACAGACTATCGTCTCATCCTCCCAACCAAAAATATTCGGCTTTTAATGCTCTTGTCCATCGTGCTATTAATATTTGCTCTTCTCCTGAGCTTCTCAAGATTGAACTCAACTATCTGAAAGCTGTAGCTGTTGATAGAGGATTTTCTCACTCTTTAATTGATTCTATTCATAACAAACTTTCTAAAAAAACTTCTGGTCCCAATCATGTGGTTTCTAGAAAGGATTTGGTTGTGTTACCATTCTTTCATTCTGTAAGTTTTCGTATTGCTAAAATCCTAAAAAGGTTTCAATTTCAAGTTGTTTTTGCTCCTAGCAACAAACTTTCCTTCTCTTCTCTTAAAGATCCTGTTGATCAACTTAATACTTGGGGTATTTACCAAATTAGTTGCCGTTGCGGCCTTTCTTACATTGGACAGACAAAACGTGCTCTGAAAATTCGGTTAAATGAGCATAAAGGTTATGTACGAAAGCAAGAGCTGAATAAGTCTAGCATTGCTCAACATTGTTGGAATTCCAACCACTCTTTTGATTTCAATTCTGGGAAAATTATTCAAAAATGTTCTTCCCCTTTAGAACTTGACTTTTGGGAAGCTTATCATATTAACAGGAATAGTTCTAATTTGGTTAATGATTCTTCCTCAACTCCTTATTTTTCACAGGTCTGGCATAAGTTCCTTTAATTTGTTGTTCTTTCTTGGTTTTCTTGTTAGTTTTCCTTTTTTTGTGTCAATTTTTTTCTCTCTCCCCCCCCCCTCCCCCTCTTTTGCATGTGTACTTTGTTTTGCTTTTTGTTTCGGTATTTTCTGTACTTATTTTATTTCCATTTTATTCTTTGTATTTTATTTTATTTTTTTGCAATTTTCATGTATTTTCACATTTTTATGCTGTTGTCTTTTTCTTTGTTTTTATTGATATTCCTTTTTACTTTCTGTACTTCCAACTACATTCGTTTGTTGCTCTCTTATTGGTGCCTTTAATACTACTTCTACTTCCACTTCACACTACCTTTATTCTCATTGGTTTACAGTTAATTCTTAGGCTATATAAGCTTTGTTTTTGTTGTTCTGTCTGCTTCATTTGGATGTTTTGCATCTAGAAGCTCCCTGTCGCATTGAAAAAGGGATTCCAAGCGATCCCGAAACATATGTCTGCGTTTTAATGCTCATTTGTGCTTTAATTTAACGTGAAATTTTATTTCTATAACTAATGTTGCCTAGCGAACTCCACGTAGAACTCAATTGAAAATCTTAGTAAACAAAGGGCGGATATCACGTGACAACGATGATCGCCCAAGAGTCCCTCTAACGGTGAATTGCCTCCATTAATTTAGATGTTTTCATAAAATGATCTGCTTACTTGAAGTGTGTATGTGTAGCGCTTGAGTATCATACTAAAAATATTTTGTGTTTTATCGCAGGAGGTGACGAGCCACATGAACTTGGGGGCCATGTTGCACGTGAACGGCAAACTGAAAGAAGCTGAGAAATCTTATCTAGAAGCTTTGAGATTAAAACCCGACGATCCAATTACCCAAAACAACCTGCAGAAGCTGAGAAATCTACTCAACCAAAAGAAGACTCACAACAGGAGGTAGCGCAGGAGACAAAGGTCAGAATATTCGAATGGGTACTCCAATATCTGAAGGGAACAAGAACCGGCATCAAACGGAAAAAGAAAGTCGTCGAGACAATTCTCATCTGTGCAGAACGTGAAAGAAATGTCATGTGATAAATTGTTCGAAAGAATGACAATCTGCAAGTCATCATACTTTCACTCTACCATCACTGATTGAGTTGCTGGTTCTTGGTGGCAGACAAAAGTTGGCAAAAAGATGGAGGGCGAACTGTTGCTGAACTGTCCCGTTGGAAAATGAATCCAGCAACTTTGCATGGAAGCCAGTTTGGGACGACAATCCATTGCAACGGTTTGTACTATTAGTGAGATAATTGGCCCACTAAGGAATGTGGCCAAGATAGAAAATATATGATAACCCAGTATAAAAATAATGTGATAAATTAAGCGAAATCCAATTGTTGAACACTGACAATCTGAAGGTATCTTCATTGCATAAGTTGTAAGTGATGAGCTGTCGATATTGCAAAATGGAGGAAGATTGAGCGAAAGGTCAGCGAAGATATGTGGGTCCAATGTATAAATGAACCGCGAATGAAATGCCATGTGATAATTAAGCGACTGGTTTTGTGTGACAATCTACAATCTTTCGTCCTAGCAATCCTTGGAGATATACAAGAATTGATATGTGATGGACAAAGCTGACCGTATGTATATTTATATATTTAATGTGTAAAATTGAAGTGAATGGTAAACAAGACCCGAGGACAATCCTTAAATATTATACACCTGACATAATTGTTTCGATGTATGACTTACCTGGCTGTTTGGCATCAACAGACAGGGTAGGTACCCACGTCAAACAGAAGTCTTCGAAAGAACCCGGTGCACCATTTCTTTTCAGTCATATGGAATGGAAGCAGTTTGAATTATTTAAGTGCAATGTTTCTTCATGATATACGTCGGAACATTTTTCTCGGTGATGACACAAACAAAGAAATAACGTCGAAGAGAATTGTCAGCTTTTACGATTTAATAAGTAGACAAATATATTGCTTTCTTTATTCATCAAGATTGTATTTAGTACGCTTTTGATGACCTTAACCCTTTGACTACTAACGGGATTGTTATATGACTTGGTCGGAAAGCCAAGTCACTCCTGCATGTTTCTATTTTTATTAGTTAGATGATGTTCAAAATTCATTTTAAAAAAAGATTTCTGAAATGATTTATGGGCTTGTAAGTAAGTAAGTGTTCTAAAAAGGTCTAAAGATAAGGTAGGTGTTCCAAAAAGTAGGTGGTCTAAAGATAAGTAGGTACAGTTGAGAGATATGTATTTTATTACTAATTATGACTAGATAATAAATTGCCCGAATATTAACTTATTTTTTCCACTTAGTAAACAGAGACGAATTTTAAAAAATTGTAGTCAAAAAAAGTTATTAGTCAAAGGTGTTAAGTCAAAACATAGCTTTCTTGTTTCATGAAGAGCGTATTTAGTACGCTCTTGATGAATTTCAAGGCTTTAATAATATGACAAATGCATTGCTTTCTTGTACGAAACATTTTTTGACTAATTTATTGCACAAATTAGTGTTACTCCAGTACTATTCAATGAATATCCCCCAGTAGGATAATGCAAGAAATTTGTAGCCTATTTCCCAAACAATTTAATCCAGCAGCTCCAGAACATTACTATTTCAATTTAGACAAAGATACTTAAAAATGTGTGTACAGAATTGGTGAATTCACAATGCACCTAAACCCTTGTAAGAAATATTGTACCAATAAAAAAATTCTACCATGCAGCCTTAATCAAAAGTTTTTTCTAACTATAAAAAGGAAATTCAGTTAAAATCATTTCGTGCCGTAGACTTTTTTTTTTTTTGGGGGGGGGGGGGGTCTTTCGCATAATATCTCAACCGTACGAAACTTTTGAAAAACGTAAATTCAACAGTCACAGTGACGTCACAAATGTCGTCACTCGTTGAATGAGGGATTGCTGCAATTATAATATCAAGGCCTTAGACGTATTCCAGCAGTAGCATCAATTATCAGTAGCAGTAGCACATTGATGCTACTGCTACTCCACGTCAAACGCAAGCATTTAATCGTCGTTTGCGTTTGTGTTGACCTAGTATACTTTTGCAGTTCAATCGAACTCCTCGAAGAAAGAATAAGGTCTTTTTGATATTTTTACCTTTCGATAGTTTTCTGTAAACAGGGGAAAAGTCATTAAATGTACGGAAAGCAATCATTTGAACTTTATCTCAATTTATTCATTAATCAGTGCTTGGCGCCAAGACAAAACGGAAGAAAACAACACATCCGAGATTCATCATTCTCTCTCTGCTTGACATTTTCGATCGCAAATGTTCATTCATGACTAACGATGTTTACTGGCTGGTCTTTCACTGCTTTACCAATCAGATCCAGTGATGATGTGGTCATCTAATAAATAGTTGACGCATTCAAGTTTCATCACTCTCTCTCTCTCTGTTTGACGTTTTCGATCGCAAATGTTCATTGATGACTGACGATTTACTGGCTGGTCTTTCACTGCTTTAGCAACCAGATCCAGTGACGATGTGGTCATCTAATGAATAGTTAATTTGTTTTGTGTTCATAGCGAAAGCAAAATTATAAAATTTAGCTGCGATAGTTTAATTTATATATCAACAAATATATGCTTAAGTTTGCATATATATGTATACATATGTATATACACACGGGGTGTTAGTTTTTCTTTGCTCGAAATTCCCGAAATAATGATGATGTACAGAACACTTATTATCATGTTAATGAAAATATTCCATTTATGTATATTTCAACACCATTACTAGTTTCCAGAACTGATCGGGAATTATTTTGTGTTTATTTATTGATTTTTATGTCTTTAAAAGCATATGAAATAAATTTCTTTAAAATATGTTTTCAACCTTCACAATTTTTGTCTACTTAATTGGAAGTGCGAAATTAATAAGTTGGGACATTAATGATTCAAATATTATCCTTGTATAAAAGTCATAATTTAATATTTTTGGTTATAGCACATACTGAAAAGTAAAATTTACTTAAGTAATTGCAAATAATTTTCTAATCTCCGTATAACAAAATTTTCTCTCTAGCGGATTTTTAAACTGGAACCAAGAGGCTTCGTTATAAGGAGACTTCACTGTATGTAAACAATCATTCTTCAGTTTTAGAAGTATAACAAAATAATTTTTAAAAAGTACTCAATTCAATGCCAGATGGTTGGAACTTAGCTGAAAGCCATGTACCATTAAATCAAATCAACATTCATTCCTCAGTTTTAGGAGTATCAACAAAATAGGTCAAAAAAAAAGTTCAATTCAATTCAATATCACTGGGTTGGAACTGAGATCCTGAGATTAAAGTCATGTACCATTAAACTACATAAAAATTCATTCTTCAGTTTTAGAAGTAAGACTAAATTGTCAACCGAAAGTACTCAATTGAATGTCAAACGGTTGGAACTGAGATTAAAGTCATGTACCTTTAAACCCTATAAGCATTTATTCCATCGTTTTAGATGTATCAACAAAACATGTAAACAAAAGTACTTTTGTGGTTAGCAATGTAGGACCTTAAAGTGACTAATGTCCTGTGGACTCATCAAGGATCAATAATTAATTCTCAAGGATGAATAATCGATTATCAAGGATCAATAATAAATTAATTAGCAAGGATCAATAATAAATTATTAAGTATCAATAATCAATTAATTATCAAGGACCATAAAGCAACTATCAGGGATAACTAATTAATTAGCAACGATCAACAATTATCAAGGATCAATAATAAATTATCAAGGATCAGTAATCAATTATCAAAGGATCAATAATCAATTAATTATCGACGATCTTATCAAAGACTCAATTTGTCTTGTTATCCTTTCAAACTATATACTATGTTATCATTATTTCGGGACTCTTCGAAACACCTTGAACTTTGTACATAACTGCAATTAAATTTCTAAAAAAAAAATTTATAAATTTAGAGAGAGTTAATTATTTTTGTTATTAATTTTGAAATTCACACGTTTGCTGCACTATGTATCCCTTTAAGCTGTAGAAATATTGCGAATCGTGGGCAACGCTTCCTCCTTGTAAAATATACGAGCTCTGCTCTTACGATTGCAAACTTGCGAGGACCAATAATAATAATAATAGCTATAAATATAGGTATGCAATTATAAAAGATTCAGCTCTAGCTAGTTTACACTATGTAACATTTATTAAATATCTGACTTGTTACACTTTCAAGTTAATGTACTTAGATTTTTGACTACGCACCAGTTTGAAATTCTGCTCTGCATTTTAGTCTCTAATAGCTTTGTATCATCCATGCACCAAGCTGAATGCAGCCTGATTCTCTGCACTATCGGGAGTCGCCCGCTGCGGGAGTGACGTCATCCATAATAGGAAATGTGTTACAGAAGCGACCTTTCGAAGATGATAGGACAGTTTGGAACTCATATGTTTAATGTAAGTCAACAAGGAAAATGTTTAAAGTAAAAAGGACGACATTTGATCCTGTCTAACATGAAACAAAAAAGCGAGATACGTTAACAAATACCTCTGAAAATTGCGGACACGTGTTTTAGTTTTACAATAAACCCTTTTGTCAGTGTGAAAAAGTGTATCTATTTTAGCTATAACAAGTTAAATTTTAAAAAATATATGCATGAAAATCTTAAGCATAAAAGTATTTGTAAGGGGTTGTTACAAAATTACGAAAAAGTAAGAAAATGAGATGAAAGACTATTTTAAATATGCAAGACTATAGAACATACACTAAATGAAGAAGTTAGCGAGTTTAGTTTATTATCTAGTCTGCAATCAGTTAAATACGGTCTTCACCAAATAAAGCAATGAAAATTTCTCAAGTTGCACAGTTCAGTCACATGACTTTTTTGAATACTGTCGGGAAGGGATAAATTGGTTTCTATTTAAATACGCACAACGTGACAAAACACGTTAAAGCCGAAAAGAACAAAAATAAGAAGTGATTTTTTTTAAAGTAAAATTTATTTTTTCTTATTTAAACACTTAAAAAGATACTAATCGAGAAATTTTAGAAAAGTATGAAAAAGAATAGTAGCAAAAGAAATAACAAAACAAGCCCTTTTTACTCAATTTTTCAAGATTTTTATAACTCTATTAAGCCTAAATCAAAGTAAAATATGTAAACTTTAAAAAGTCATGCATCCACAAAAATCACAAGGTATTGTGATTAGATTATCTAATTGATAATCTCTAACGGAGAAATATTTTGCACAGAAATTTTGAGAATCGACGTCACTCTAGTAAAGATGGTTGCTCGACAGTGCTAAGAATCGGGCTGAACATTCAAGGCACAAGCCGATTGTCGGAAAGAATATATTGTATGGAATACGTATTGCAACGCTACGGTCATGACAATGTACTTAATGCCTTTTATCAAAGGCGTTTGCAATTTTTAATAAAAAAATTTTACACAAATCTCCCCGTTTTCTTCTTTTTTTCTTTGAAGCAACATTAATCGACACCACGAATTAGATCTATACCGTTTGTGAATTTTTGAGCATAGTCCATAGTTCCGTCAAATGCAATGCACCCATAATCTATCAGGGAAACTTCTAATCAATCAAATTACTAGCGTCCATCAACCGCCGTAACTTGATTGATTGAGGACTAACAGCCTTATTCAACAATCGATGCAAACCTCTGTCAAGCGATTTGAGCGTTCTGATTGGTTGAGGAAGCTTTTGAACTGCAGTTCGAAGGTTCACATCGGCTGGTGAAAAAAGGCCGTTACTACTGATTGTTCGATTGTAATTGTTACTTGTTGGGTTAGTCGCATATCTGCTAACCTAGATATAAGAATTAAGATTTAATTTCAAAAATTCTGAAAAAAGAGTAGACTCGTTCTTGACCAGAAAGAAAAGATTTATTAACCCTCTCGCTGCTTATCCCGCGATTTCCACTAGCAACGTAAAAGTATCAAAATTTTCGCAACCCGCGATTTCCCTGGAGATACATTTTTTGTCTACTTAATGTTGCCACCCGCTTTTTTTTCCCCGTTCAAGGTTTTACTTTGCCTTTTCAGTGATTTTAATTGTTCATTCAGATCTGGGTTTAGCTTTTATATAATAATTTTTCAATACCAATTTTCCGGAAAACTTTTTTTTATGATTTATTTTTATATTTAAAAAATAAACTCAGTGGCGAACCAGCCCTTTTGCTGGCCATAGCCTATTGTGCACATCCCAGTTTTCGAGACCGAGGGCCCTGGGGGGCAGAAGCAGATGTTCCGGTCAAGTGGTCGGCCTGACGTGGAACCCCAAGTGTTTAGTTCCCAAGCAAGCTCGGTCCTCATTTTATCGACCCCAATGAAGGGATGAAAGGCTGAGTCAACCCTGCCCAGCCCGGGAATCGAACCCCGGACCTGTCACGGATGGCTACCACTTTATATTTAAAAAAAGAGAGAGAAAAAACTGTTTTACAAAAAAAATTTGTGAATTTTAACTGCAAAATATATGTAGATTTGAAATATGTAACAAAAAAAAAACGCAATTTTTAAACCTATTTTGATAAAAAAAAAATTCGCAGCGAGAGCGTTAAGCATATATGGGGGGAAATCTGTACTTTCTATTAAAGTCATCAGAAAGAAAATAAAAAGTAAACTTAAAGCTACAAGTAAAAATTAAAATCGACGTAAAATTAAGCACAAAATGTGCAGGCACGAGTTCTCAAAAGAGTGAGCTTCTAGATGAAAAACATATAACTGAAGACCAACTGATGGTTGTTTTTTATCTAGAAGCTCACTCTTTTGCATTGAAAAAGGGGTTCCGTGTAACCTCGAAATACGTGTCTGCAATTTTTGCAAGTTTTGTGATTGATTTTTATTTTTACTAAAGTCAGTAGCCTTTAAATACCCAGTCATACTCATAAAAATCTCAATAATCCACTCATTATTCTTAAAGATTATTCAGTGGAGTATCGTTTATACGACGATCCTTTATACGACGTTTCCATTTATACGACCTTTTTTGTGGCCCCAGTTCTTGGATTTAGCCAGAAGGATAAATCGATTATACGACGTTATCGATCATACGACGTTTTCCAATAGTCCCTTCGACGTCGTATAATAAACGATACTTCACTATAATCTAATTTTATTAATACGACGTTTACATTTATACGACGTTTTAGTGTGGCCCCAGTTTTTGGACTTGGCCAGAAGGATAAATCGATTATACTACGTTATCGCTTATACGACGTTTTACGATAATCCTTAATTCCTTCGGCGCGTTATAAACGATACTTCACTATATAAGCCAATTATTATCATTGTCGACAGTCTACAAAATCTAGTAGTAAAACAAAACTTGGGGGGGGGGGAGGGGGGATTGCTGAAATTTGGTGAGAATCGATTCAGTTTTATGATAAATCGCTGGAATTTCACTAAACAGGGCCAATCTTTCAGAAAACAGGGGAAAATCGTTAACGAAAGGTACACGTGTGGAAAATCGTAAAAATTGAGCAATTTCTGCAAAAATTACGATAAAATCGTAAAAGTTGGGAGGTGTATGTATGTACGAGTTAATTAGGTTTCACAATTTTCTGATACAGTTAAAAAAAAATAATAATGTGCTTTTCAAAAAATAAAAATTTTTGAACTATAATTTTGCATCAAAAAAGTAAATGCTTAAATATGCTTAATGTATAAACTTATAAGAGATGAATTAGCTTACATGTGCCCTCCCTTTGAACACATAAGCTCATTTTTACGCTATTGTGTCTTAAATGAATTGTTATAGCTTTGGAGTTCTATAGAATTAGACTGAATGATTGGTACTTCTCGAACGGGAGTCCAGATAAAAAATCATCGAAGGACTAATGGTTAAGCAGAAAAATTGCATTTGCTTTTTGTTTCTGTTTAAAATTTAATCTTACCTGTAAGATATTATAATTAAAGCGACGATGTAAGTTATACATTCAAATGTCTGATTGCAATGAAGCTACATAACTAGAAAACATTTTGTGTTCAATACGAGAACAATAATGATGTTTAAAATCGGTTTTGAATAATTTAAAATATACAGTAAACCATTATAAAGTAATAAATTCATGATCTGTGGAAAATTGATCATGACGTTTGATTTCAATGAAGTTATATAACTGGGAAACAATTTGTATTCAACACGAGAACAATAACGTTCAAAATTGGTTGTGAATAATTTTAAAATACTGTAAACTATCCTAAAGTAACAAATTCATGATCTGTGAAAAATTGAGCATGACGTTTGATTTCAATGAAGTTGCGTAACAAGATCATTCTAAAGTAACAAATTCATGATCTGCGGAAAATTGAGCATGACGTTTGATTTCAATGAAGTTATATAACTGGAAAACATTTTGTGTTCAGTACGAAAACATTAATGATGTTTAAAACCGGTTTTAATTTTTTTTTAAAATACAGTAAGCCATTCTAAAGTAACAAATTCATGACCTGTGGAAAAGTCATCATGACGTTTGATTTCAATGAAGTTACGTAACTCGAAAACATTTTGTGTTCAATACAAGAACAATAATGATGTTCAAAATCTGTTTTGATTTATATTTAAAAATAGAGTAAACCATCCAAAGTAACAAACTCATGATCTGTGAAAAATTAATCATGTCCTTTGATTTCAATGAAATTACGTAACAAGATCATTCTAAAGAAACAAATTCATGATCTGCGGAAAATTGAGCATGACGTTTGATTTCAATGAAGTTATATAACTGGAAAACATTTTGTGTTCAGTACGAAAACATTAATGATGTTTAAAACCGGTTTTAATTTTTTTTTAAAATACAGTAAGCCATTCTAAAGTAACAAATTCATGATCTGCGGAAAATTGAGCATCACGTTTGATTTCAATGAAGTTATATAACTAGAAAACATTTTGTGTTCAACACAAAAACAATAATGATGTTTAAAATCAGTTTTGAAGGATTTAAAAATACAGTAAACCATTCGAAATTAACAAATTCATGATCTGTGGAAAATTGATCCTGATCGAGAACTTAATGCAGAACCTTTAAAAATGAGTAAATTCATTAAATTTATCAATAAAATAAAAAACTTGAATCTATTTTTGATAATTAACCTTTCACATTCATTAATTTCTCGCTACAAGGAAAACTACATATTTCCTTCCTATTAACACACACAAAATGATCCCGTGTTGGAAGAACTGAAATTTTCTCAAACTGTCACTTCTCCATTAGTAGCGATAAAAAAGATGACACTTGAGAACTATGAAAAAGATGACACTTGACACTAATGAAAGATTCACATTTGAGTAAAAAGAAAAATCAACATAAATAGGGCACAAATTATCAAAACATGCAATATTGTTTTCTGCGATTTGTGCTTCATTTACGTTGATTTTCCTGTTACTCATATTTTAACGCAAAGCGTTTTTGATCATTTTTTATATAAAAGTTTCATAGTTGCAGAATTGAAACTTGCAGAAACCTTTCTCGTAAAAAATAAAGCTACTGCACATCCTATGGTTTAAATTTTCCCCTCGCCGTTTTATTCAGTTGATAAATTTCTAAACATTTATCGAGCTTAATTTTCAAAACGGAAACAAATAGAGCAAAACATAAAAGAATAGCATCTCAGTTGTACAAAAATGAAATCTTATCAGATGAACAAAAAAATAAGGAAAAAGAATTTACCTCCTGCCACAGTTCAGGTTTTGTCAGTTTCTGTGTAACTGAGTTGGGATAGCTGATAATTCTTCCCAGATTCTTGCATTTTATCTCGAAGTTAATTTCAAATGTACTAGTTATTTATTTCACCGAAGGAAATTCAGCGCAATGTTTTTGAGCACTAAGCTAGTTTGCTTCGAAGCTTCATTCTGAAATACTCACACAAACAAAACGCACACCGAACAAAACAACCACGTACAATCTCAAATGCAACAGTAAATTCTGGATTAGGTCACAGTTAACGAAAAAGCGCATCCTCAATGGTCCAAATGACGTCACATCCGCTTATGAACCTCGATAGCGAGTGGTTGTGCCCATGTGTAATTTAATTGAGACAAATGTTTTTTCAACAAAAATCCTGTCAGTGTGTCAAGCACCCACAGAAGATGTTTGGGGAATGCTTTGCCAATAATTAGGTCCTTTGGAGCCACGTGTTTCGAAGTTACAGCGAATCGCTTTTTCAGCGGATGTGAGTTCTAGGTGATTAGAAACAATACTTCTGACTGATGCCTGTCATATAGAAGCTCATATACATCCATTTGTTTATTTCGCCGAAGGAAATTCAACGCAATGATTTTGAATACTAAGCAAATTTTCTTCGAAGCTTCACTCTGAAATATTCACGTAACAAAACGCACAAGAGCAGAAAAACCACGTACAATCTCAAATATAATAAACAGTTAATAGTGGATTAGGTCCCAGTTAACGCATCCTCAATGGTCCAAATGACATCACATCCGCTTATGGACCTCTTGTGCAATTTAATTAAAACAAAAGTTTTTTTGATAAAAATCGTATCATTGTGTCTAGCACCCACAGATATGTTGAGGATGCTTTACTTATTATGGAGCCCCTTGGAGCCACGTGTTTCGAGTTTGCAAGGAACCGCTTTTTCAACGCAAAAGATGTGAGCTCTTGGTGACCAGCATCAATGGTTCTGACTGACCTTCAGTCAGATGCTTGTCATATAGCTCACATATATACATCTCTGATTTTTTTAAACATAACTTTGAGCTACTAAAAGAAAGTTGATGTTAATTCTTTATTTTTTTCTTTTGTTTTATTCATTTATTTTATTTATTTATTTTTTTCCAATGAGAGGGCCTAACCCCCAAAACCCACTCCTTAGTACCGGCACTGTCGATCAGGTTTGCCAAACGTCCCGGACTTTATGGGACAGCAAGCCCGTAGCCAGAGGGGGGCCAGGTCGGGCAATGCCCGACCTGGAAAATGTTTTGCCCGTCCTATCGGTGATTAATTGGACCTTAATAATCTATGGTATTTCTGCTTTTAACTCTTTGATTTGTTTAAATGCAAAGTCATATCGAAAATATCCTGTTCCCATGCACCTTTATCCCTTAATTCAAATTTTAGAAAAAAAAAATAAAAAGCATGAACTTTTTCCTTTATTCAGCTCTTTTTTTTTTTTTCCTGTTTTCAATCGAAACCAGGCACTAATGAAAGGATCATGGGCAGTCCAGTTTTTTTACTGTAACATACCGATACATGTTTTATGCTTCATATCTTACTTTAAATATATCGTTCACATTAAAATTATCTTAAAAAAATGTTCACTTTTTTATGTTATTTCATATATTTTATTAATTTACAAAAGACAATCTTAGAATAAGCTTTAAAAGTTCAATTCTGCCTTTTGTAAGTTTTAACCAAGTATTTCTTTTAAGATCAAATAGTTTCAATATTGAATTAAATTAGTATTAGTTTCATTAATTAACTGTTTAATTAATCAATTAATAAATTAAATAATTGCATTAATTATTGAATAAATTATTAATTTAAATTTTAAGAAAACACCCAAAATGGCACATAAATTCTAACACGTTAGAAAAAAAATTGAAAAACTAGTCTACCCCTCCTGTCCAAAAGTTTGCCCCCCCCCCTGGAGTCAGAGTCTGGTTACAGGCCTGTGGGACAGTCCGGTATTTCGAGAGATTGTCCCATGTCCCAGGGAACTTCAATACAGGACGTATAAAGTCCTGAATTTTTTTCAGGGCATTGATTTTGTCGGATATCAGATGTCCGGTGGCACCTTTTGCGATGAGTCTATACCGGAGTATATATTCGGCTCTAATGTTTTGAAACTTATAAATTCGAAACATTTTTTAAACTTCCTACAGCTTTCAAACACGTAATAAGTTTTTAATTTAAATATGCTAATTAAATTTCAAAAATCAAAATTGACATGCCGGATAACTGGATTTTTCGTGCACTTTCTGGATCTTTAAATATCGGTCGGATACCGGATATCCGATCTCCCCCCCCCCTCCACGCCCGTCGGTGCACCCCAGCTGTCCCGTATTTGCGGTTTTTAAATTTAGCAACCCTGCTGTCGGTACACATCTTTTTTAACACGTTGAGGATGGCGTACCACCGGTAGATCACATGCGATTAGTTTATCTGGCGGCGTGTACTACTGGTGGCTCACACACGAATATTTCATCAGGAGGCGTGTACCACTGGTGGCTCACACACGAATGGTTCATCCGGCGGAGTGTACCAATGTTCTATCACATGCGAATAGTTTATCTGGCGGCGTGTACCACTGGTGGCTCACACACGAATATTTCATCAGGAGGCGTGTACCACTGGTGGCTCACACACGAATGGTTCATCCGGCGGAGTGTACCAATGTTCTATCACATGCGAATAGTTTATCTGGCGGCGTGTACCACTGGTGGCTCACACACGAATATTTCATCAGGAGGCGTGTACCACTGGTGGCTCACACACGAATGGTTCATCCGGCGGAGTGTACCAATGTTCTATCACATGCGAATAGTTTATCTGGCGGCGTGTACCACTGGTGGCTCACACACGAATATTTCATCAGGAGGCGTGTACCAGTGGTGGCTCACACACGAATGGTTCATCCGGCGGAGTGTACCAATGTTCTATCACATGCGAATAGTTTATCTGGCGGCGTGTACCACTGGTGGCTCACACACGAATATTTCATCAGGAGGCGTGTACCACTGGTGGCTCACACACGAATGGTTCATCCGGCGGAGTGTACCAATGTTCTATCACATGCGAATAGTTTATCTGGCGGCGTGTACCACTGGTGGCTCACACACGAATATTTCATCAGGAGGCGTGTACCAGTGGTGGCTCACACACGAATGGTTCATCCGGCGGAGTGTACCAATGTTCTATCACATGCGAATAGTTTATCTGGCGGCGTGTACCACTGGTGGCTCACACACGAATATTTCATCAGGAGGCGTGTACCACTGGTGGCTCACACACGAATGGTTCATCCGGCGGAGTGTACCAATGTTCTATCACATGCGAATAGTTTATCTGGCGGCGTGTACCACTGGTGGCTCACACACGAATATTTCATCAGGAGGCGTGTACCAGTGGTGGCTCACACACGAATGGTTCATCCGGCGGAGTATACCAATGTTCTATCACATGCGAATAGTTTATCTGGCGGCGTGTACCACTGGTGGCTCACACACGAATATTTCATCAGGAGGCGTGTACCACTGGTGGCTCACACACGAATGGTTCATCCGGCGGAGTGTACCAATGTTCTATCACATGCGAATAGTTTATCTGGCGGCGTGTACCACTGGTGGCTCACACACGAATATTTCATCAGGAGTGTTGGTTTTAGAGAATTTAAATTACATTTAAATAAAAATTAACTAAGATATGCCAACGAAAATTTAGAGTGGACCTTTTGGCCTTTCCGAGAAGAATACATGACAAATATTTGTATAAAAAATGAACATTTATTAAACAAATGACAACATGTTAAACGACCTCATCATGTTAAAATACCGATAGGTAAAAGAGTCAACATTGAAAAATAGAGATAAAATATTCACCACGTCCTTGAATAAATTCACAATAAAGTCACCGGTGTCCAAGATAAAAAACTAAGTGCACAAGGTTTTTTTGCTTCTTTCGGATTCAGTTAAAGGTGAGCGAAAGAAAAACAAAATTTGGCATCAATTAGACATCCTGATGATATCCCTCGGTGAAATCCTTTCGGGACAGGAACTGGTAGCTCATATGTGTTGACAAAAATATCCGCAATTTAACATTCCCCTTGGTCAATATTCAACCAAGTAAAATAACATTTCATTTAAAATATTTGTAAAAATTAACACACGTCTGCAGAGAGGAATTAACCTCAAATGAAAAAAAAACAACGGCTTCAACTGAAGCCCAACACAGTGTGCAATCACATCGGAGACGTGAGAGGTCGGGGAAGTTGAATAAAAGTAAAACACTGATGCCAGCTGCCGCCCGCCTTATATACGAGTTGCAATCCCCACGCAAGCACGCACGTCACACGTAATTTGCATGGGGAATACGCAACTCAACATCCGGCCGTAAATGGAAATTCTCCTTTCTTCTTTCGGCTTCGGCAGCAAACTGGCAAAAGTAAGACATCTCAACAACATCAATTCGCTTTGCGTGACAAGACAGAGATGTCCGATGGGGAAAACGTGCAGGCAGTGAATAGGTACAAAAGGTGAGCCTTTGATTTCTCCAAGAATTTATATTTAGTTCAACAAATTCCCCCCTCTTGGAGACAATCAAATGCTAGTACACTATGAAAATACAATGCAAAATACACAATAAATATAAATATAAAAATTTAAACAGTATTTACAAAATTATCTTTAAAAATTATCCTGCACAAACTTTCCAACCTATTTCGCGATAACGGTTTTGTAAAAATATCCGCGGGGTTTAAATCAGTTCTAACAAATTCAAGTGAAAAAACGTTTTGATCAATAAGATTCCTGATAAAGTGATAACGAATATCTATGTGTCTAGTTCTACAGTTTTCAATTTGAAAAATCTA
The DNA here is from genome assembly GCA_038502835.1 of Octonoba sinensis. Lineage (NCBI taxonomy): Eukaryota > Metazoa > Arthropoda > Arachnida > Araneae > Uloboridae > Octonoba > Octonoba sinensis. The sequence continues at coordinate 8,275,612 of CM076604.1, forward strand.
TTGCTGTTGTATTATCACAATGAGCGGTTGAGCTTTTAAAGTTAAAACCTTCAACTCCTAATTCCGTTATTTCGTCGAGGATTCGTTTTAACCAAACAACTTCTTTTACGGTTTCACCTAAAGAAACGTATTCAGCTTCCATTGTGGATAATACTACGCATTTCTGCTTAAACGTTCTCCAAACAACAGGAACTTTATCTATAAAAATGATAGACCCACCCATAGATAGTCTATCCTCGCGGTTAGCCGCAAAATCAGAATCTGAATAACCTTGGATTACTATTTCATTGATAAAACTTAAATTTAACTTATATATGCTAGTATATTTTAGATAACCCAAGAGTCGCAGTAAAAATTTCCAATGTTTGATCCCCAGGAGGCGTGTACCATTGGTGGCTCACACACGAATGGTTCATCCGGCGGAGTGTACCAATGTTCTATCACATGCGAATAGTTTATCTGGCGGCGTGTACCACTGGTGGCTCACACACGAATATTTCATCAGGAGGCGTGTACCACTGGTGGCTCACACACGAATATTTCATCAGGAGGCATGTACCACTGGTGGCTCACACACGAATGGTTCATCCGGCGGAGTGTACCAATGTTCTATCGCATGCGAATAGTTTATCTGGCGGCGTGTACCACTGGTGGCTCACACACGAATGGTTCATCCGGCGGAGTGTACCAATGTTCTATCACATGCGAATAGTTTATCTGGCGGCGTGTACCACTGGTGGCTCACACACGAATATTTCATCAGGAGGCGTGTACCACTGGTGGCTCACACACGAATGGTTCATCCGGCGGAGTGTACCAATGTTCTATCACATGCGAATAGTTTATCTGGCGGCGTGTACCACTGGTGGCTCACACACGAATATTTCATCAGGAGGCGTGTACCACTGGTGGCTCACACACGAATGGTTCATCCGGCGGAGTGTACCAATGTTCTATCACATGCGAATAGTTTATCTGGCGGCGTGTACCACTGGTGGCTCACACACGAATATTTCATCAGGAGGCGTGTACCACTGGTGGCTCACACACGAATGGTTCATCCGGCGGAGTGTACCAATGTTCTATCACATGCGAATAGTTTATCTGGCGGCGTGTACCACTGGTGGCTCACACACGAATATTTCATCAGGAGGCGTGTACCACTGGTGGCTCACACACGAATATTTCATCAGGAGGCATGTACCACTGGTGGCTCACACACGAATGGTTCATCCGGCGGAGTGTACCAATGTTCTATCGCATGCGAATAGTTTATCTGGCGGCGTGTACCACTGGTGGCTCACACACGAATATTTCATCAGGAGGCGTGTACCACTGGTGGCTCACACACGAATGGTTCATCCGGCGGAGTGTACCAATGTTCTATCACATGCGAATAGTTTATCTGGCGGCGTGTACCACCGGTGAATCACACATGAATGGTTCATCTGACGATTTGTACCACTGGTGGTTCACGCACGAATGGTTCATCAGGAGGCGTGTACCACTGGTGGCTCACACACGAATATTTCATCAGGAGGCGTGTACCACTGGTGGCTCACACACGAATGGTTCATCCAGCGGAGTGTACCAATGTTCTATCACATGCGAATAGTTTATCTGGCGGCCTGTACCACTGGTGGCTCACACACGAATATTTCATCAGGAGGCGTGTACCACTGGTGGCTCACACACGAATGGTTCATCCGGCGGAGTGTACCAATGTTCTATCACATGCGAATAGTTTATCTGGCGGCGTGTACCACCGGTGAATCACACATGAATGGTTCATCTGACGGTTTGTACCACTGGTGGTTCACACACGAATGGTTCATCAGGAGGCGTGTACCACTGGTGGCTCACACACGAATGGTTCATCCGGCGGAGTGTACCAATGTTCTATCACATGCGAATAGTTTATCTGGCGACGTGTACCACCGGTGAATCACACATGAATGGTTCATCTGACGGTTTGTACCACTGGTGGTTCACACACGAATGGTTCATCAGGAGGCGTGTACCATTGGTGACTCACACACGAATGGTTCATCCGGCGGAGTGTACCAATGTTCTATCACATGCGAATAGTTTATCTGGCCGCGTGTACCACCGGTGGATCACACACGAATGGTTCATCAGGCGGTTTGTACCACTGGTGGCTCACACACGAATGGTTCATCTGGCGGCGTGTACCACTGGTGGCTCACACACGAATGGTTCATCTGGCGGCGTGCACCACTGGCGGCTTATATCAGCTACACTCTTACAAGACAGTTTTGTTAGATGAAAAAAATTTCTTTTGGTTAAAAATAACTTTTTTACTGAAAATTAGAAATCTTATTTTTACAGGTAGGCAAAAAACTGCACCGTTCTCAGCGTGTTAAATTTTAAAAATAAAAAAAAATCCCACAAGTGAATGATCACTCCTACCCTTGTAAATGACCACCATTCATTGAATTCGCGAGGAATCGACCTGCTACATTCCGAAAGTTACTCAGCATCCCACAAGCTCTACTTTTTCTGTTGTTGTTGCTCCAGCAGCAACTTCACTCCCACGTAAAGGCACTTGAACTTTAACCTCAGCTCTCCTGAAATCTCCAACCACCGGAACATAAAATCTGAATCGATTTTCCTGCAGCTGCTCGTAATCACATGCTTTGCCGTATTTCCTTACGCACCCCAGGGAAATTTCAAAAAGCGGCCCTCAAGAAAAAAAAAGAGAGGGGGAGGAAATCCCGCCTTGCCTGAGTGGCGCCCTGATCGCCTGCGCCTGACAGCCTTTCCTTAAGATGATCTTCCTATTCTAATATAATATGGAGTACCTCTTTCTTAATGCATGACATATTCCACAGAGATAAAAAACAAGATAGTTTTGTATCTATGGTGGAATCTTCCATTCCACGCTAAATATTTATTGATCTGGTTGAGCAACGGGGTGGCTCTAGAGATAAGTGCTAAAATAGATGCGTTATTTGGAAGTGTCAAGTCCGTGTTCGAATCTTAAATCAATTTCGAAAATGAACTATTATTACGTAATTAAAGTTTACCTTAGTACGAAAAATTGCAGTGCGTCGCAACTTCGTTTCTCTCATATTACGTTTTATTATTGTTGCTTCTTGAAATTTTACATCTCTTCTGCTAGAAATGAAATTTAGAAACGCTATTAGTTGTTGTTGTTGCCGAGTCTTCACTCGAAGCGAGGAATAATGAGGCGCTGCTCCTGAATCTAACGGGGCCCTTTTAGGCAGGAGTCCGCCCCTTTTGAGAGGTCTGTTAGTTTTAGAACCAGCTCCCAGATGAGAGACCGTCACCTGGGGTTGGAACCCGAGAGGTATCGTTTCACTTGGACTATGTTAGAGCCACAACGCATTTAACATGAACCAGTTCATTTTAGCGTACAGGGTCCCAAAGCAACCAGCCGCGAGAGGTTGTCACCCTCCCAAAGCACTGACCTCGGTAATGTTGCTTCACTTTCGGTGTTCTGCGGGCACCGAGCTTCTACCGACTGGTCCACTGCGGGACAGAAACGCCATTTTCAAGAACTTAATTCAAAATTCGCTTTTTTATGCAACTCGAGTATAGGAAACAGAAGGGTCCGCGAAAATGGCACACGTGAGCAAAAAAATGTCGATATGGAGTGACCCCGTAGAATCGGGTCACGCAAGATGTCGCTTGCATTAAGTACGTTCACATTAAATGTATGCGCACGTTTTAGGTTATTGTTGTTCCTGGAAATTTAACATCTATTCTACCAGAAATCAAATTTACACAAGGCGTCTTCAAGAACTTAATTCAATATTCGCTTCTTTGTGCAACTCAAGTATAGCAGACAGAAGGTGCCGTGAAAATAGCACATGTGAGCAAAAAATGTTGATATGGACTGACCCCGTAATATCGGGTCACTCAGGACGTACTAAGCTCACATTAAATGTATGCTCATATTTTAGGTTACTTGTTCCTACAAATTTAACATGTATTCTACCAGAAACCAAATCTAGAAACGAAATTTTCAAGAACTTAGTTCAATATTCGCTTTTTTATACAACTCAATACAGGAGACAGAAGAGGCCGTGAAAACGGCACATGTGAGCAAAAAATGTTGATATGGAGTGACCCCGTAAAGTCGGGTCAATCAGGATGTAGTAAGTTCACATTAAATGTATGCTCACATTTTAGATTATTGCTGTTCCTGGAAATTTAACATCTATTCTACCAGAAATCAAATTTACACAAGCCATTTTCAAGAAATTAACTGAATATTCGCTTCTTTATGCAACTCAAATATAGGAGGCAGAAGGTGCCATGAAAATGGCGCATGTGAGCAAAAAATGTTGATACGGAGTGACCGCGTAAAGTCGGGTCACTGAGGATGTAAAGAGATCACATGAAATGTTTGCTCACATTTTACGCCATTGTTGTTCCTGGAAATTCAACATCTATTCTACCAGAAATCAAAATTTAGAAACGCCATTTTCAAGAACGTAATTCAATTTTGCATAAGCAAAAAATGCTAATATGGGAAAAATGCTAATATAGTAAAAAGATTAGAGCAGCTACATCCTGAGTAACTAGACATGTAGGTCGTTCAGGATGTAGTCAACGTTTTCTGAAGAAAAATAAAATCAATACTTTTCCTTCTAAACTTTCCTTAAAGTGTTGGGTCGGGTTTTATCATTTTGGTGTTAAATAAAAGATGCAGTTGGGTTCCATCATTTTTTGAGAAAAATAAAAGATGGTCCCACGGTGAACCAGTTGGTAGGAGCTCGGTCACCCAAGGAACACCGAAACTGAAGCAATATTTACCGAGGTCAGTGTTTAGAAGGGTGACCAGCGAGCACCTCTCACGATTGGTTCGCTTCGGGACAGTGTGCATTAATGGGAGTTGGTGCACCTTAGTACCAAAAATTAGGCTCGAATGTCCTCCGAGTGAAACGCTATCAAAGGTGTCTGTCTACCTAGCTGATTATCTCTCATCTGGGAGCTGATTCAAAATTAGGAGATCCAACAGAGGCAAAGCGCATCATACGCAGATCTCTTAATATGATGCTAGAAGCATCTAGAATAGAATAGAATAAAATTTATAGATTATTATTTCACCTAAAACAGTAAAAAGGTGCCTAGTACAGTGAAAAAGTTGACGAGACTTCAGAACAACAATAAATTAGATTTTCGAGACATTATGTCTGACCTAAAAAGTAAAAATGCTATTTTTATGCCGAATTTTTTTTTTAAGTCTAATATAGTGAAAGTATCAAATATGCATTTTATCAGCGATCCTCAACCTGCGGCCCACAGGCCATAAGTGTCCCGCCGTTCCTTTTGGAGTAATCCCAAAAAGGAAATTAAAGATTTGACAAGTGTGGTACAAATTTATTTTTGTGCAAATAAATACATTTGAAAAAGCACTTTTGAAAACAATTGCAGTTAGTCGTGAAAAAGACCGTTTAGATGAATTTAACATTGCCAATGAACTGCACATTAGTTTTCATTATTTTTTATGTTGTGGTCCGCGTAAATTAGATTTCATGAGTATCTGTCCCGATCCACGAAAAGGTCGAGTATCACTTATTTCTATGTACGGGAAGTTTCAGTGACTGAAACAATTTTGATTTTCTACAAATTGAAAACTGCTCGCCAAGATAGCATGTAGCATTAAGATGGAAAGCAAAACTCATAACTATTTTTTATATTTGATCCCTATGTATCTACTTCTTATATTTCATTTTATACTTAGTCTACTAGTTCCTTGAGGGATGGAACGTAATGAAATATTCGAAGTTTCTAAACTTTTAAAACAGAATAAATGACTTCACCCCGAAAGTCAAAAGTTCTACTTTAAAAGTTGAAGGAATGTCCAATAGAACTGAGTACAACAATCAAAATTTTAAATCTTTCTTAGACCTTAAAAATTTTTGGTTCTTGATGATTCTAAGAAGATGCGGATTGGGTGAAGTCATAACGACGTCATTTCTCCATTAAAGCTGTCAGTCATTATGATTCGAAATGGGAGGTCGTGGGCGGGGCGAATGTCAACGCCAGGACACCATTTCTTCTGAATACTTCCAAGTCAAAGTCCTCGGATTTGATGGATTGGTTAAATGTCCTTAATGACAATCTTCAGAATATTTTTGGTGCAATTACGTTTCTCCCAAGGAAGTTCTTGAAAAGGGGGCTAGAGAAAGTTCCTTTTTTAGAAAAACGTTATTTTTCTTTCTGCTACTTCGGGAGGGGTGCTGGTATTGAATTTGAAACTACTTAGTCTTTCACATTGATTGTGGAATTTAAGATCACATTTTTTCCGAGGAAATGATTTTCTAAACTTTCGAGAAGCTTAATATTCGAATAAAATGGAGCCTCATTAATCAAATCCAGTAGTAGAAGGAAATCATTTTGTTACTATACTCGATACATTTTCTATGATGGAAGAAGAAAAAAAATCGTCACGGATCGCAATTCGTTTGGCCTTTTAAAATAAGTTGTCTTCAAACTTGTAGCCAAACCATACAGCCAGTGCTACCCAAACCAGTGGACCCCTTGCAAAGCACATATTTTTTTCCCCTAAAAAAAATGAAACACATATGCATATGATTTTACTTCCTCTTTCTCTAAAGGGTTGTGATCATACCCAAAGCATGCAGCTCATAATAAAGAGGACTTTTCATCTGGTTATAATCAACCCCTTATCACCTTAGGGGGGGGGGGTTACAGCGCGAAAGGTGGCTTCAATCACCGTACCACACACAGACAAACAGAGATCCTTTCAATCACTCCAGAGGGTTTTCTTTCCTTCTTGATGTCTTTTTTACTCAAAGGCAGCAATTTGAGAATTCAATCGCACAAGTAATAAGTTTCGTGGAAAATATTCTCTACTGTGATGGAAGTAGATGAAAAAGGACAGTTCTGCCCCAAGAGGCGGTGGGCAGTGGAATGGGGCGTGGCCCCACCGCCTGCCAATGCCCCCAGGCGTGCCCTCAGGCGTTAGTCGAGTTGAGTTGTATACCCCCAGGCGTTTTTCGAATGGAGTTGAGTTATTTTTACCCTCAGGCGGTTTTCTAGTGGAGTTTACAAGACCTATTAGTTTATTTTTTAAATCAAACGCAATAGAAAATTCAATATTTAGCGCTAAGCAATCTTCTATGTCCAAGCATTCATAATATTTAAACTGGGAAATAGTGGAATTTTAGAGAAAAAAATCCAAATTCCCCTACAAAAATGCTCATCCCCACAGTAAATTTCTAAAAATTTTGTAAAATTTGTAGCAAAACATACCTCAGAAGTGGAAGCGTCTGAATCAAATTTTCTTTTCTTTTTGGTGGACGAATGTGTCCATCGCTGGAGTGCAAACACTATTATGTATCGAAAATAATTAAAATTTAGCTAAAATATAAATAATACTTGATTGCAAATTAAAATGCGGCATTAAACCGTAGCAGTGAGATTGGAAACGTTGAACGGATGATTTCCAGACCCGTAATGCAATCAGTGATGGACCATAATAAGAAAAAAAAACGTTTAAAATCATTGAGATGAAATGGAAAACTTAAATGAAACTAAAATAAAAACGAGTACAAAATCACGAGTAAAAAAAAAAAAAAAAATCGGCAAAAAATTTATGGACTCTTGCAGCTAAATTTCAATCCTTTCACCATAACCAAATTTTGAGATTTTTAAAAAAATAAAATCATAGAGTTTTGTACTAATGATGCTTTTAAATTTTTATTTATTACAGTTAATATAGATAATATTTTTATAGTCAGGGACTAAAAATTTGTTTGTTTTACTTCTTAAAACATTTTCTGGATGTAATTTCAGATCCCAGAATGATAGCCCTAAAACACAATCAACAGAGACATACTGCCAGAAAAATAAATATATTAAATAAATAAATATAATGTAATAATAATAATTATAACTTGACAATTTTTTATTGATATTTTTTTATTTATTAGGGGTGTCCTGCGCCCTGCTTGCTATCGCTCACCAGCCCTAAAATATGAGATGAGAGAATATCAGTAAATGAGAATGCAATGCAAATACAGTTCATCAGTTTTCCAATCGGCTCATCTACAAAAAAGATTTCACCAAAATGGGTGTTTAGACAGGAAGTCATAAATAAATACAAACTGTAAGTTTCTTGATGAGCATCCCTTTCTGGCTTAAGGGTTTAACCCATTAGGACATTTGGCCAGAGGTCCTTCATTTTCAGATTCCAGCGCACAACATCGGTTTATCAGAAAACAAAATCCATCAGTAGATGAAAAAGGACAGTTCTGCCCCAAGAGGCGGTGGGCGGTGGAAGGGGCGTGGCCCCACCGCCTTCCAATGCCCCCAGGCGTGCCCTCAGGCGTTAGTCGAGTTGAGTTGTATACACCCAGGCGTTTTTCGCGTGGAGTTGAGTTGTTTTTGCCCTCAGGCGGTTTTCTAGTGGAGTTGAGTTGTATGCCCTCAGGCATTTTTCGAGTAGAGTTGTATGCCCTCAGGCATTTTTCGAGTAGAGTTGAGTTGCATGCCCTTAGGCGTTTTTCCAGTAGAGTTGAAATGTTTTTCCAAAATTTATAGTTTTGGAATGGCAACACCTTTTTCTTTCAGTTTACGACTTGATGCAATGTAATGTCGATTGCAGCGCCATCTATGAGAAGAAAATGCAACTATTTTCGAACTTAATTTTTTTCTACTGTTTTCTCTCAGAATTCAAGCAGGGACTATTTTATATTACAAAAAATAATTATAATGTATAATGAATTAAATGTAATCTTGTTAATTACCTTCTTATATATCTTTATTTTTTAGACTTAATTTTTTTTTCTTTTTCGATCTTTTTAATGTTTTCACTTAGCATTCACGCAGGAACTACTTCATATTAACAAAAAATTAATTATAAAATGATAGCGCTAAAAAGTTAATGCTTAAAAAGAGGTTATTTTAAATGCAAAGGGAATTATTAAAGTATTACATTTAAATGATATTAAAAAATAATAATAATATTTTTAATACAAATTAGTGATGATAAAAGGAATATTCAACTTACCCTAGCAGGAGATTCAGTAGATTGATAATTGATTCTTGAAAAATCCATGGTCGAGCGTATAAGGAATTAAGAAACGCTTTTAAAAAAGAGCAGAGCAAAAATTCATCTTTACTAAGCAAGTGTAGAAAGCGAAGTGACTTTTCACTTTCCAGTCTTGTAGCATTTTCTTTCAAGAAATATAGAAGCTAAAAGTTAACCAATTAGAATGCAGTATACATCACAGTTGAAGAGAATGTATCCATTCAGGGTACATTTGCCGAAAGTTATAATTCCTGCAGCATTGCAAGACATGAACAAACTTGTATTGCGCTAAAAGATTGAAATCATAGTGCAGGTGTTTTTTTATGGCTTTACGTCCTTTGTGACGATTGGACAGAAAAGAAAAGGTCCCCTCTCCACCCCTATAGGCATACTTTCTCTTTCTACATTGAATGAAATGATTTACAAAGATCGCTTTCCTTTTCACATACAAAGCATCTCCATTGTACTTAATTTTTAACTGTAGATAATGGATACATTACTTGATGGTGGTGAATATCAGCTTATTGAAAACAAAAAATACGTTAATGAGAGATGATTTTTACTCGCAAGAAAACATGTTTGATCGTGTTTTCTTCTATTAGCAACCTTTTTTTCATTGGTGCAGAAGCTACTACTAAATAAAAATGTTTGAACTTGCAAAACAAAATTATTTTCTACTTGCAAAATTTTAGAACTTCGCATGAAAATTTAAAAAAAAAGTACTTATTCAAACGGTTGAAACTTGGAACTAAAATTTCGACACTGAATCATCAAAAATCCGAAATAATTTAAGCTGTAGAATAAAGATTCGAGATTTAAAAAGTAAATGTAAACTCACTAAAAGAGATTTGAAAATCTGAATAGAGAAATAGAATAATAACATTACTAGAAACACTGAAATAGAATCGTAAAACGTGAAAAATTTAAATCACAAAACTTAAATCTATTGCAAAGAGCTTTATGTGAAACGTAAAAGTGCTAAAAGCAAAATGCTAAAACTGTGGAAACTTAGAAATACGTGGAACAAATCATTTAAAACTATAAACTTTAAAAACTTAAACTCATTCAGAAAAGAACGGAAATACAAAATTACAAAACAAAAGTGTTACGCTCTTGCAAAATATTAAAACTTAACGCAAAAAAAATGCAAGAAAGTACAAAACACCAAAAGTTAAGAGTAGTATAAAAAACTGTTACTTAGATTCATCTAAAACATAACTCGGAAAAAGTAAAAGTAATATATACAAATTGAAAAAACTTATATTCACCTAATTAATATATCAGAATAGCCAGCACAAGACGTTAAAACAAAACGAAAATGTAAAAGTATGAAACGTAAAATTACAAAACCTAAATTCATCTCGTAAAAGTTCCGTAAAAAATGTAAAAGCACTAAGAGTGAAAACTACAAAATAGCATGAAAGCTAGAAATAAAAAATATACAACATCAGAACTTAAACTCATCTAGAAAAACTTAGAAGAAAAAATGTAAAAGTTCGGAAATTTTCAAAACAAAAGTATGATGCACTCGCAAAATGTTAAAACTTAGTGCAAAAACGTAAAAAGTACTATGTACAATGTTAAAATTTAGATTTATCTACTAAAACATTGAATGAAGATGTAAAATTACTAAGAGTAATATATTAAAACAACACGAAAACGTAAAAGAACTAAGTACAAAACGAAAAAAAATTTATTTATCTGCTATAACTTAGACTGAAGTCGTAAATTACTAAGTACAAAGTGTTAAAACATCATAAAAATGTAAAAATATCAAGTATAAAGCAGCAAAACATAGATTTGTCTATAGAAATCTTGATCAAAAAATGTAAAAGTTCAAACAACAAAATCCTAAAACTCTAAAAAATTGAAAACACGCAGTACAAAAACAGCAAAACCTGTAAAACTGCTAAGTATAAGGATGCAAAACTTAAATTTTTCCAGAAAAACTTAGAACGAAGTTGTAAAAGTACGGAACTTTTCAAAGTAAAAGTGTTATGCACTTACAAAATGTTAAAACTTAGAATGAAAATGTAATTGAATCAAATGTACTAAGTATGAAATAGTAAAGTAACATGAAATGTAAAAGTAATCAGTATATAGCGTACTCATGAAGTGAAACTTTGTACAAAAATATCAAACTTAAGTGCGAAACTTAAAAGACTTAGATCTGTCTGCAGAAATCTTGATCAAAAAACGTAAAAATTCAAAGAGCAAAATCCTAAAACTCTGAAAAAAGTAAAAACACGCAGTACAAAAACAGCAAAACATAGATTTGTTACTGAAATCTTGATCAAAAATGTAAAAGTTCTAACAACAAAATTTTGAAACTCTGAAAAATTAAAAACATGCAGTGCAAAACAACAACACATGTACAAATGTTAAGTATAAAGCTGCAATACAAATGCTAAGTATAAAACTTAAATTCACCCAGAAAAACTTCGAACGAAAAATGTAAAAGTACGAAACTTTTCAAAACAAAAGTGTGATGCACTTGAAAAACATTAAAACTTAATGCGAAAATGTAAAAAGTACTACGCACAAAATGCTAAAATTTAGACTTATCTACTAAAACATTGGATGATGATGTAAAATTAGTAAGTAAAATATATTAAAGCAGCAAGAAAGTGTTAAAGTACTAAGTATAAAAACGTAAATAAATTGATTTATCTACTAAAACATAGACTGAAATTGTAAAATTACTAAGTACAAACTGTTAAAACATCATAAAATTTGAAAATATCAAGTATAAACCAACAAAACATAGATCTGGCCACTGAAATCTTGATCAAAAATGTAAAAGTTCTAACAACAAAATCCTAAAACTGATAAATTAAAAACACTCAGTACAAAACAACAAAACATGTAAAAATGGTAAGTATAAAGCTGCAAAACTTAAACTCAATCAGAAAAACTTAGAACGATGATGTAAAAGCGCGAAACTTTTCAAAATAAAAGTGTTATACACTTGCAAAATGTTAAAACGTACTGCAAAAATCTTAAGAATTACTACGTACAAAATGTTAAAACTCTGATTTATCTACTAAAGCAACGCGAAAATGTAAAAGTAATAAGTATATAACGTATTCATCAAGTGAAATTTTGTACGAAAATGTAATCGTTTATGTACGAAACTTAAAAAACTTAGATTTATCTTTAAAAAAATCCCAACTAAAGTCGTAAAAGGTATGAAATGTTAAACATCATGAAAATGTAAACTTTCCAAAAATGCAAACATCAAAACAACTTAGATGTATCTAATAAAATTTAGAACGAGTAAAAGTGTCAAACTTAATAAAAGTACTAAGTAAAAAACAAAAAAAAACAAAAAACTAATATTCATCTACTCTAACACAGAAAAATTTAGAACAAAAAGGTAACAGAAAATTTTCAAAATAAACGTGTTATGCACTTGCAAAATGTTAAAACTTAAATTTATCTACTAAAAATCAGAACAAAGATGTAAAAATACTAAGTATAATACATTGTAGCAACACAAAAATTTAAGAGTACTAAATACAAAACGTAAAAAAAGTTAGAGTTATCTAACTAAAACTTAGACTGAAGTCGTAAAATTACCAAGTACGAAATGTTCAAGCATCATAAAAATGACTAAATAACAAGTATAATGTATCAAAAACATAGATTTCTCCATTGAAATCTTAAACAAAAATGCAAAAGTTCTAAGGACAAAAATGCTAAAGAAGTGAAAAAATGAAGAATACGCAGTGCCACACAACAAACTACTACCTATACAAACCTATAAAACTTCTAATCTTGAATTCATCCAAGGGAAAAAAAAACTTAGAAACAAAAAAAAATATATATGTAAATCCAAACGAAAATTTTCAGCAATAAAACTGTTATCCACTTGCAAAGTGTTAAAACTTAATGCAAAAATATAAAAAGTACTGTGTATGAATGTTAAAACTTAGATTTATCAACGAAAACAAGGAATGAAGATGTAAAAATATTAAGTATAATATATTAAAGCAACACTAAAATGTAAAAGCACTATGTACAAAGCATCAAAACTTAGATTCATCTAGTAAAACTTAGTACAAAAATGTAAAAGTACTAAGCATAGAACCTCAAATATACATTTATTTAGTAAAAAACAGAACGAAACTGTTAAAGTACTAAAGCCAACGCGTCAAACAAGGATTAATCTATTAAAACAGTATAAAAGAAAGAAAAGCACTACATACAAATTGCAAAAACTCTTAGAACAAAAATTTAAAAATGTAACAAATCATAAAATTTTAAAACTTAACTTCATCCAGAAAACTTAGAACGGAAATGTAAAATTACTGAAGTTTACAAAACACAAGTGATAGGCATTTGCAAATTGTTAAAAGCAAAAACGTAAAAAGTACTAGATACAAAAAGTAAGAAACATCAAAACTTGGAGTAGTATAATAACAAAACTGCAACTTCGATTCATCAAGTGGGACTTAACTCTAAAATTGTGAAAGAAATGTGAAAACTGATATTCACCTTTTAAAATGTAAAAATATTAAGTACACGATGTTAAAACAGAACAAAACTGTAAAGGTACGAAATGTAAAACTCCAAAAAGTTAAATTCCTCTACTAAAAAAATGGTTTGAAAAGTAAAAGTACTATGTACATCAATTAAAAACAGCATGAAAATTTAAAAATAGCAAGTACAACATGTTAAAACAGCACGAAAATCTAAAAGTACTAAGTACAGAGCATCAAAAGTTACGTTGATCCAGAAAAGCTTGGAACAAAAGATGTAAAAGTACGGACATTTTCAAAATAAAGGTGAAAAGTACCATATACAAAATGTTAACACTTAGATTTATCTACTAAAACCTAGAATGAAGATATAAAAATACTAAGTATAATATACTAAAGAAACACAAAATTATAAAAGTGCAAAATACTAGAACTATCTATTAAAACTTCAAAACATAGATTCAGCATCAAAACATATAATCTGTTTACAAAAATATTAATCAGAAATATAAGAGTTCGAAGAACAAAGTGCTAAAACTTAAAAAAGTAAAGAAACACAGTACAAAACAATAAAGAATGAAAGAGTACCAACTATAAAGCTTCAAAACCTAATTTCATCCAGAAAAATTCAGAACAAAAATGTAAAGCTACGGAAATTTTCAAAATAAAAGTTTAATGCACTTGCAAAACTTAAATTCATCTACTAAAAATTCGGTTAAAAAAGTAAAAGTACTACTAAGACCAAAAAACTAAAAACAGCATGAAAATCTAAAAGTACTAAGTACAAAACATCAAAACTTAAATTGATCCAGAAAAACTTAGCATAAAAACGTAATTGTACAGTTATTTTAAAAATAAGAGTATTATGCATTAGCAAAGCGCTGAAACGTAAGGCAAAAATGTGTAGAATGAAGATGTTAAAATACTAAGTATAATATATTAAAGAAACACAAAAATGTAAAAGTACTAAATACAAAACGCAAAAAATGAAGATTTATCTACTAAAACTTAGACTGATCCCACAAAACTACTGAGTGCGAAATGTTAAAACACCATGAAAATTTATAAATAACATGTATAAAGTTTCAAAACATAAATTTATCTTGATCAAAAATGTTAAAGTTCTGAGAATAAAATTATTAAAACTGGGAAAAATTAAAAATACGTAGTACAACACAACAAAACATGTAAAAAAAACCACTTTACGCTTAAAGGAAAACTACCTTAATTTTAAAGTCACAATTGGATTCATTCTTCTCGCGAGCAGAGAAGTGGCTGTTAACCGACAATAAAGAGAGCCCTAACCAAGCACTGACTACCCCAACTATAAATTTTCCTCGACAGAAAAGTGTTCACAGTCGGGAAAATATATAGTTGGGGAACCAGTGTTCGGTTAGGGTTCCATTCATTGTCGGTTAACAGTCACTTCTCTGTTCTCGAGAAGAATAAGTCCAATTGTGACTTTAAGATTTTAACATTTTGCGAGTGCATCATACTTTTGTTTTGAAAATTTCCGAACTTTTACATTTTTTCTTCTAAGTTTTTCTAGATGAGTTTAAGTTCTGATGTTGTATATTTTTTGTTTCTAGCTTTCATGCTATTTTGTAGTTTTCACTCTTAGTGCTTTTACATTTTTTACGGAACTTTTACCAGATGAATTTAGGTTTTGTAATTTTACGTTTCATACTTTTACATTTTCGTTTTGTTTTAACGTCTTGTACTTGCTATTCTGATAGGTTAATTAGGTGAATATAAGTTTTTTCAATTTGTATATGTTACTTTTACTTTTTCCGAGTTATGTTTTAGATGAATCTAAGTAACAGTTTTTTATACTACTCTTAACTTTTGGTGTTTTGTACTTTCTTACATTTTTTTTGCGTTAAGTTTTAATATTTTGCAAGAGCGTAACACTTTTGTTTTGTAATTTTGCATTTCCGTTCTTTTCTGAATGAGTTTAAGTTTTTAAAGTTTATAGTTTTAAATGATTTGTTCCACGTATTTCTAAGTTTCCACAGTTTTAGCATTTTGCTCTTAGCACTTTTACGTTTCACATAAAGCTCTTTGCAATAGATTTAAGTTTTGTGATTTAAATTTTTCACGTTTTACAATTCTATTTCAGTGTTTCTAGTGAAGTTATTATTCTATTTCTCTTTTCAGATTTTCAAATCTCTTTTAGTGAGTTTACATTTACTTTTTAAGTCTCGAATCTTTATTCCACAGCTTAAATTGTTTCGGATTTTTGATGATTCAGTGTCGAAATTTTAGTTCCAAGTTTCAACCGTTTGAATAAGTACTTTTTTTTTTAAATTTTCATGCGAAGTT
Source organism: Octonoba sinensis (assembly GCA_038502835.1). Taxonomy (NCBI): domain Eukaryota; kingdom Metazoa; phylum Arthropoda; class Arachnida; order Araneae; family Uloboridae; genus Octonoba; species Octonoba sinensis. The sequence continues at coordinate 8,291,464 of CM076604.1, forward strand.
CTAAAATTTTGCAAGTAGAAAATAATTTTGTTTTGCAAGTTCAAACATTTTTTTTTAGTAAAATCTTACATTCTCTATTGTTTTACGGAATGAATCCTACTAGTAGCTTCTGCACCAATGAAAAAAAGGTTGCTAATAGAAGAAAACACGATCAAACATGTTTTCTTGCGAGTAAAAATCATCTCTCATTAACGTATTTTTTGTTTTCAATAAGCTGATTTTCACCACCATCAAGTAATGAACCCATTATCTACAGTTAAAAATTAAGTACAATGGAGATGCTTTGTATGTGAAAAGGAAAGCGACCTTTGTCAATCATTTCATTTTATGTAGAAAGAGAAAGTATGCCTATAGGGGTGGAGAGGGGACCTTTTCTTTTCTGTCCGATCGTCACAAAGGACCTAAAGCCATAAAAAAACACCTGCACTATGATTTCAATCTTTTAGCGCAATACAAGTTTGTTCATGTCTTGCAATGCTGCAGGAATTATAACTTTCGGCAAATGTACCCTGAATGGATACATTCTCTTCAACTGTGATGTATACTGCATTCTAATTGGTTAACTTTTAGCTTCTATATTTCTTGAAAGAAAATGCTACAAGGACTGGAAAGTGAAAAGTCACATCGCTTTCTACACTTGCTTAGTAAAGATGAATTTTTGTTCTGCTCTTTTTTAAAAGCGTTTCTCAGTTCCTTATACGCTCGACCATGGATTTTTCAAGAATCAATTATCAATCTACTGAATCTCCTGCTAGGGTAAGTTGAATATACCTTTTATCATCACTAATTTGTATTAAGAATATTATTATTTTTTTTTAATATCATTTAAATGTAATACTTTAATAATTCCCTTTGCATTTAAAATAACCTCTTTTTAAGCATTCACTTTTAGCGCTATCATTTTATAATTAATTTTTTGTTAATATGAAGTAGTTCCTGCGTGAATACTAAGTGAAAACATTAAAAAGATCGAAAAAGAAAAAAAATTTAAGTCTAAAAAATAAAGATATATAAGAAGGTAATTAACAAGATTACATTTAATTCATTATACATTATAATTATTTTTTGTAATATAAAATAGTCCCTGCTTGAATTCAGAGAGAAAACAGTAGAAAAAAATTAAGTTCGAAAATAGTTGCATTTTCTTCTCATAGATGGCGCTGCAATCGACATTGCATTGCATCAAGTCGTAAACTGAAAGAAAAAGGTGTTGCCATTCCAAAACTATAAATTTTGGAAAAACATTTCAACTCTACTGGAAAAACGCCTAAGGGCATGCAACTCAACTCTACTCGAAAAATGCCTGAGGGCATACAACTCAACTCTACTCGAAAAATGCCTGAGGGCATACACACTCAACTCCACTAGAAAACCGCCTGAGGGCAAAAACAACTCAACTCCACTCGAAAAACGCCTGGGGGTATACAACTCAACTCGACTAACGCCTGAGGGCACGCCTGGGGGCATTAGCAGGCGGTGGGGCCACGCCCCCTTCCACCGCCCACCGCCTCTTGGGGCAGAACTGTCCTTTTTCATCTACTGATGGATTTTGTTTTCTGATAAACCGATGTTGTGCGATGGAGTCTGAAAATGAAGGACCCCTGGCCAAATGTCCTAATGGGTTAAAACCTCAAGCCAGAAAGGGATGCTCATCAAGAAACTTACAGTTTGTATTTATTTATGACTTCCTGTCCAAACACCCATTTTGGTGAAATCTTTTTTGTAGATGAGCCGATTGGAAAACTGATGAACTGTATTTGCATTGCATTCTCATTTACTGATATTCTCTCATCTCATATTTTAGGGCTGGTGAGCGATAGCAAGCAGGGCGCAGGACACCCCTAATAAATAAAAAAATATCAATAAAAAATTGTCAAGTTATAATTATTATTATTACATTATATTTATTTATTTAATATATTTATTTTTCTGGCAGTATGTCTCTGTTGATTGTGTTTTAGGGCTATCATTCTGGGAGCTGAAATTACATCCAGAAAATGTTTTAAGAAGTAAAACAAACAAATTTTTAGTCCCTGACTATAAAAATATTATCTATATTAACTGTAATAAATAAAAATTTAAAAGCATCATTATTACAAAACTCTATGATTTTATTTTTTTTTAAAATCTCAAAATTTGGTTATGGTGAAAGGATTGAAATTTAGCTGCAAGAGTCCATAAATTTTTTGCCGATTTTTTTTTTTTTTTTTTTTACTCGTGATTTTGTACTTGTTTTCATTTTAGTTTCATTTAAGTTTTCCATTTCATCTCAATGATTTTAAACGTTTTTTTTTTCTTATTATGGTCCATCACTGATTGCATTACGGCTCTGGAAATCATCCGTTCAACGTTTCCAATCTCACTGCTACGGTTTAATGCCGCATTTTAATTTGCAATCAAGTATTATTTATATTTTAGCTAAATTTTAATTATTTTCGATACATAATAGTGTTTGCACTCCAGCGATGGACACATTCGTCCACCAAAAAGAAAAGAAAATTTGATTCAGACGCTTACACTTCTGAGGTATGTTTTGCTACAAATTTTGCAAAATTTTTAGAAATTTACTGTGGGGATGAGCATTTTTGTAGGGGAATTTGGATTTTTTTCTCTAAAATTCCACTATTTCCCAGTTTAAATATTATGAATGCTTGGACATAGAAGATTGCTTAGCGCTAAATATTGAATTTTCTATTGCGTTTGATTTAAAAAATAAACTAATAGATCTTGTAATGAATGTTTAATGTTTTTGTGAATCAAGGCCGTATCCACAGGGGAAGAGGGACCCACGGGCCACTCCCCCCCCCCCCCCCAGAAATCTTTTGCAATGTATCATATATTCTTCCCTGAAACTTTGCTTAACATAAGTGTGTCGAAGTCTGGGTCCCCCCCCCCTCCCCCGAAAAAATATTCTGGATACTGCCTTGGCTCCGGAGCAAGGGGAGCATGTTAAGAATTAGGAAGGGCAGTGTATGCTTCAAAATCATACCCTTTATATATACATATATATAGATATAATGACTAGAAATGATGTTAATAGGAATTTTTTTACATATATGATAGCTTTTTGATATATATATAGTAGATGTATGTTTAGATCTTTGGTGAAATTAGAGGAGTGGGTATTTGGGGCTTCTGCAACTTAAATTTTTGTAACTGGTCTTGCATCTATAATGCTTAGGCTAACTCTGGAGGCAAGGGCTCTCCCCAGGAAACTTTTTGAAATCTTCCTAGCAATGCAATTTCGGGATACTTTGGGGATGTTAGAGGAAACAGAAAGGAGTTTGGTTACTCTCCCCCCCCCCCCCCCCCGCAATTTTTTTTCAAAATAAAGTCTTATATCTTTTAAGTTACTTTTGGTGTCGCTTGTGATAGTGTTCAATGTCCTTTCCCTGAAAGTGTTTCTGAAAGTAAAGTGTCTTAAAAGCGTAATTTCTCTTTTCTTTCTCTTTTTAAAACATGTGATCTGAATTTTTTGCCGGGGGGGGGGGGAAGAGTTGACTTGCTCCGAGGGGGTGCCTGAACACGGAGTACATCTTTAGAGACAAGTATTTATGACTAGTAAATTTTCAACTCTTTTGCACTTTTTATTGGTGTTTAGTCTGTACATTTTTAGGTTGACCCCCCCCCCCCCCCACCCTTTCACCAACCCTAGTTACGCCTATGTAAATCACAGTATGCTAGATTAAGTTAAGTCGAACAACGCAAATGTTGAACTCTATTTATATCAAGATCTTACTAAAAAATTGACTCTTCTCTTTCGAGTTCATAACAGGCGGACAAATGTTCGTTGCCTACCGTTCTAAGTATTCTCGTGTGCCTAACTCTTCTGTTCCCCAAGAAAAAAAAAAGGAAAAATAAGTCATTTTTACGGAAACGATACCTAGCTACCGTCATAACCTGTCAAAGCCAAATTGTCTGTTTCATCCCATTTTCCTAAACAGTGAAATAAAATTGGTATTCAACCAAGAGTTTGGCTCAGCTTCACCCCCCTACACCATTGGCCTCAATCCCGTTTGCCAGTCCTAATATATCTATTTTCTATATGCATATAATAAAAGAAAAACTGATCCTTTCTGTCTTGTTTGTGGCGTGTCCCGAGAAAACGGTAAGGCCTAGAAATATGAAATTTAGTAGTTCATGCCGTAATTGTGCACCTCGGAGCCCAATTTTTTAAATTAATTTTGAAGTTATTAGCATCAATTTTATGTAATTTTTGGAGAGAAAAAAGTGCGGTCATGTATCGGATTTCCAAAACATACTTGGGTGATTAAAACGGTAACTTTTTACTTCCTTTACTTCGTACAAAAAAGTAAAAAGCTTTTTAACCCCTATTTTCATAAAGTAGCATTTATACTACTTTATGAGAATAAGGGCTAGCAAATAATAATGCAACACACCGCTGACGTCACTTAACAATTAGAAAGTAGGGGAAAACCCAAGGTAGCATATATGCTACTTTATGAGAATAAGAGGGTTAGGAAAGTTTAAATGCGTAATTCATTATTCATTTTAAACAACAAGGTGAACAATAGTGTACCAAATTCATATTTGGTACTTTTTGTATTCGACGATTAATATATTTCAGTTAGAATTTGGCTATATTTATGGCGCATCTTGTAATAAATGATTTACAAATTAATTCATCATATTTGACAAGGAATTGGGAGGATAATTATGTGAACGTTGTACGTAACACGTCCTGAGTAGAAATTTAATGTATATGTACTGGTTTTAATACTTAGAAGCAAAGAAAACTTGTTAACCAATTAACATTTATTATACTCCTGCTAGAAGGGAAAAATAGGTCTCGTGACCCATAATGCTCCAATCCACAACTCCCATGTTCCCCGTTTAAAGCTCCAGAAGAATGAGAATAAAATGAAATCAACTCTTCTAACCATCGGACCGCCAAAAAGGGCAAAAAAACGAGCCGCTCTCAAAATCGAGAATCAATTTGAAAACAACGCATTTCCAGATTGTTTCTTTTTTAATGGTACTTTAACTACCTACCCTGCCCGAAACGAAACTATTGTGTCTCTACACCCCTTCTACTCCTTACATTCGGCGATTCGTTTCTATCCTTCTAAGACACGCGAAAGCGCAAACTGAACAGCCGACGCCATTGTTGTGCTCAAGTTGTGCAAATTTTTTCTGCAGTTTGTCAATGGAGGCAATTCAAGCCACGTCATTAATTAGACTAGTGGTCACGTGGCAGAGATGAAAGCAATGTAAACAAAGGCAGCCGTAGCATCGTTTTATTTCGAGTTCGACAAACCTAATTAAAAACTAGGCCTAAATAAAGTTCTTCTACATTACATAAAATTAACTCTAAATACAACACTATAACTATTGTAATAATTAATAAATTTATTTTATAATGATTAAATTAAATGTAAAAACTGGGTTATAATCAGAAAAAGCTGTGAAAATAGACTAATTAATTATTAAGATAACTCATTTTTCCTCGTGAACTCCACGTACAGCTCAATTGAAAATCTTAGTAAAATATCAGCTGTTGTTACCTTTTTCCAATGGAAGAACGCCACATCGCTCAGTTGCGCTCAAGAGTGACGTGAGAGTAGTTGTGTTCCGTGCCACAATGACGCAAGTGTAATTTTTAAAACTGTTTTTTCATTACTTTAAATTATTATTTTCTTTTTCTAAATATATGATTTTAATAAAATAGCTTTCAAAGTTCTTTTTTTCCCCTTTTTTTTTATTCAGAGGCGAAAATTAACAATTACGATAGTTTGTGTCTTCTAGAAAAACGAACAGTTTTTAGAGAAACAATGACTTAAGGGTTGAAATTTAGGGTTGGAATTAGGGTGATTAAATCCAAATTCCTGGTAAATGAAAGTAAAGTATATAACCCCTACATACTCTCAATATACCATTACTTTCAGTCACTTACGCCCTTTTCAATGGAGGCAATTCACCGCTAGAGGGACTCATGAGAGATCATCGTTGTCACGTGATATCTGCTCTTTGTTTACTAAGATTTTCAATTGAGTTCTACGTGGAGTTCACCAAAATGAGTTATCTTAAAATTAATTAGACTTTTTTCACAGCTTTTTCTGAATTTTTACCCAGTATTTACATTTAATTTAATCATTATAAAAGAAATTTATTAATTATTACAATAGTTATAGTGTTGTATTTAGTGTTATTTTTATGCAAAGTAGAACTTTATTTAGGCCTAGTTTTTAATTAGATTTGTCGAACTCGATGTAAAGCGATTCCACGGCTTCCTTTGTTTACATTGCTTTCATCGGTGCCAACGTTTATAAAAGGGGATCTTGGGCATGGTTTTATTCCAAGTTTATACGAATGCGAAATATTTTGATTGTTTTTGGAGATTTTTGGGTTACTATTAACTTAATTTACTTGACTCAATTCTTTCTCTTTTTTTTCACATTTTGCGTATGTATGAGTAATTTCGCTTAGTCTCTATTTAATGCAGCAATCATAAAAACACATAGATTTAGTCTAACGTCGAGTTTAGACTGTTTTTCTCCCAAAAAAAAAAAAATGTTTCTGTAGAAACGGAATGATTGTATTTATAAATTTGTCCTTATTGTCTTAAAACTTTTACTGAGGCATTAACAGAAACTGATGACACAGAGGCGCCAAGTCTAGAGGTTTAATAGTTCTTAAAGTTATTTCCACCTAAAAAACAATTTGAAAACAAAATATAAACATAGTAACGACATCTACAGAACCTCCGGAACATGTTGCAATATCAATCGTTGCTGTCTCAATGTTGTATCAATATAGTTAGCTGCTATGGTAGGTAAGATAGCAGACTCGTTAAGTCCACTTGGCAAATAGTTCCACTGTCCGTTATATACCATTACTGGACCAAGTCGTCCAAAAGTTTCAATATTAAGTTTCTTATTGTATTGTTCTACATGTTGTTATTTCGCAAATACTGTAGCTTTGCTGCTTCCCAAATACACGACTACAAAGAAAAATTTAAACTCAAGCAGATATTTTTTATATGTAAACACACCACCATAGGGAATAACAAGAAGTTATGTCTAAAACTATACGAGCCTACTTTCCCGTATACACCAACTTCAAATTTATAATCTAGCTATATATATATATATATATATATATATATATATATATATATATATTTTCTTTTTCTCGTTTAGCCTTAGTTTTTAATTGCTTCAAATATACCTTTTTCAACGGTTACATATTCATTCACTCATGCATTCATTCATTCATTTACTAGTTCATGTATTTATTCACTCATTTACTTACTTTTTTCATTCATTCGCTCATTTATTCACTCATATGTTCATTCATGCTTTCACTTATTCCTTTAATCATTCATTAATTCAAAAATATTCTTGAAAATCCCGATTAAAAAATTTCATATGAAAATAGGCTCGTTAGCTCTGGATGAACTTTCTATCTGTACATGTTCACGTTATAAGACCTTTCTAATAAAGTTTGTTCCAAACAAATCGGTCCGTTAGATCAGGATTTATATAGTATTGAAAGTTCAACGTAGGCGCTATTTCAATTTTTTTTTAACTGTTCAAAAATGAACAAAAATTGTTCAAATCAAAATTTCACGCCGAGGCTCCTTCCAATAAGCTTGCTCATAGGAACTTGCCTTGCATCGTGTGCCCAGAGTTCACATAATTTGCTTCCTTTTTGCCCATAGGCGCTAATGTTAAAATTTTTGAACAGCTCAAAATTGAACGAAAAATTGTTCAAATCAAAAGGTAAATGGAAATCAGATGTCCTCGTCGAGATCTTTCGAATGCAAAAAGAATTTTTCGAATCGGACAATTCGTTCAAAAGTTATTAGGGGGGACAGAACGACAGACACACTTTTTCTCCCCATCTCAAAACCCTACTTTCAAATTTTTAATTTTTCTATCTTTATTTAATTACTTCATTTATTTTTCGACTTTTCTTGATTTCTAACGATAATTTCACGATACATTAAGTCTTCTTTCATGCTTTATTATTATTATTTTTTTACTTTTACAGGAAAGTATGCTAAAAAGTAGAGATTAATTGAAAAATTTATTCTCAATATAAAATTCCAAAACTGAAGAGGTAAAATTTGGAGTGTAAAGTAAATTTAGAATCAAAATGAAAGATTTATGTTTTTATAATCATGTACTCTATCAATTACAAAATCATTAGAAACTTTGTCTTTCCAAAGCAAATAACGTTTAAATTTCTTGAATTCGTCAATTGAATCGATGCTAAGTATGAAAAGGTTTCTTTTAGTTTTTACCTATTATTTTTCAGGGGAAAAAATGAATGAAAACAAGAAATTAATGCATTTAGAGTAGTCGCTGCAATTTTTTAGCTCGAACATTTTATTCATATCGTTATCGGTTTTAATGTAAAAGTAATATCTTTCGCAGGTGTTAATTTCAAACATTTTTTATCTGCTTAACAGTAGCCTTAAAATAATTACTAAATCAAAAAATCTTTTTTTATACATCACAATTTCTTAATTTTTGATGAGATAAGTCCGAAACTAATCCAGATATTAAACAAGGATTAATAAAAAATTCAAATTTCATCGTAAACCCCAATGCTGTTCGATGCTTCAAAGCAAAACGTGAAGTGGTTGGTGACCGACACACTTCCTTTAACTAATAAGCCAACTCACTTCCGACTTTTTAAATATTTAAATTTTATACCGTGTCAGACACGAGAAAATGCGTTAAATGGTTAAAGAAGTTTACATTACAATCAAAAAAGGTTTCACATTTCAACGAAAATCATTTCTTTAGTCATTAAAAAATACATATTATTTAATAGTCAGACACACTCTCGGAAACGTATGCTCAAATCTCACGAAACTTTCGTCATATTTGACGAAATGGCTTCATGAAAAATGCTCCGAGTAAACCTTTCGTCAAAATTGATGAAATTTGGGTAGTAACGTTTTTTAGCCACGTGATCGCGCGGGGAAAGAATGGTTGTAAATGACGACATTTTCTTGACGATTGAAGAATCGTCGAAAATGAGACTCTATATGTGAGAGTGTACACTCTCAGAAACGCATGCTCAAATCACACGAAACTTTCGTCGTATTTGACGAAATGGCTTCGTGAAAAATGCTCCGAGTAAACCTTTCGTCAAATTGATGAAATTTGGGTAGTAACTTTTTTTAGCCACGTGATCGCGCGGGGAAAGAATCGTTGTAAATGACGACATTTTCTTGACGATTGAAAAATCGTCGAAAATGAGGATTCTATTTGTGAGAGTGTACACTCTCAGAAACGCATGCTCAAATCACACGAAACTTTCGTCATATTTGACGAAACGGCTTCGTGAAAAATGCTTCGAGTCAAACTTTCGTCAAACCGGCGAGATGTGTGTAATAACTTTTTTGAGTCACGCGATCGCGCGAGGGAAGAATCGTTGTAAATGACGAAATTTTCCTGACGATTGCAGAATCGTCAAAAGTGAGAGCTCTATTTCTCAGAGTGCAAGGACGTCATATGGTGTTCACAACTTTTTTTTTAAGTAGTCTAAAATCAAATTACCAAAATGGCACACCGTAGAATCCAGTTCCACAGAAATCTTATCCTTTCGATGCGTGTCCAAAAATGAAGTCTGTAGAACACGCACCATCGAACGGATCTACCTCTTAACCTCAGCGGGAGCGAGGAGGAGGAGGAGAGCGGAAAGCCACAGTCGAAGAAAAGAACTCTTTTCGGGATAATGGAATAAAAACCGCTCCCGACGGAATGCTTTGTAAAATTTTACTCGACATTTCCTCCATGCGGTCACGGAAGAATGGTGAGGTTCGAAGGCAAATTGATTTTAAAAAAAAAGGGAATCGAATGGTCATCCGATAGTTGCAATTAAATATTTGTAGGGCGTTAGTTTTTACAAGGCTGAACTTGATCCAGTTAGTTAAATGTTACGAATAACAGTTAAACAGTTAACGATCAAGTTCAGCCTTGGTTTTTATGATAAAAACGAGAGAACAATTGAAGAACTGGAATAAAATTTAAAATCCGATGCAAAATCGGGAATTGGAGTTATGAACCGGAAGCGACTGTTACTTGCAGTTGGGTAAAAAATTTTAAGAAAGCTCTTGTTCATTGGAAACTGTTAAATTGACTAGGACTCGTCACTTTTGTATTTGTATTGCGAGTTTTGCGATAAATACTGTATAAATTTTATATAATGGAGAGTCGGGCTCGTGGCCGAAGATACACGGTTCAATACCTTGGTCACAAAGTCCTTCAAGTTCGAGATTATCTTTAATGGCCTTATTTACCAGCCGATTTAAACCTTCGAACTGCAGATCAAAGGCTTCCTCAACCAACCAGATCTGTCAAACACTAGAACCGCCGATTTGAGCGAAGTTCACATCGGTTGGTGAATAGGGCTGTTAAATCAATTACAATGGATGCAATTCAAGCAACGTCATTGGTCACGTGGCTGCGATGAAAACAATGTAAACAAAGGAAGCAGTAGCATCGCTTTACTTCGATTTTGACAAATCTCATTAAAAACTAGGACTAAATAAGGTTCTTCTACATTACATTTAGTTAACACTAAATAAAACACTAACTATTGTAATAATAAATTTCTTTTATAATGATTTAATTAAATGTAAATACTGGGTCATAATCAGAAAAAGCTGTGAAAATAGTCTAATTAATTTTAAGATAACTCATTTTGCCTAGTGAACTCCACGTAGAACTCAATTGAAAATCTTAGAAAACAGAGAGGATATCACGTGACAGCGACAGATCGCTCATGAGTCCCTCTAGCGGTGAATTGTCTCCATTGAAGAACTAGGAAGAATTTTAAAATCTGATGCGAAATCAGAAATTGCAGTTTTTCGATAAATATTGCACAAATTTTATGCAGTGGAGGGTAGGGATACGAGTTCGATACCTTGGTCACAAAGTCCTTCAAGTTCAAGTTCGCAAAGCAAATCAACAGATCTGGAATGGAATTTAAAAAAAAAAAAGATAGGAGGACGCTGATAAATAAGAAAATAAGTGACTGAAATCAAAAAATGGGAGTGGGGGAGGAAACTTTAATTAAATTGTGATTAAATTTTAAAAAGTGGGGGATCGCAGTCCCCTAGACTTAAGGTAGACTCGCAATTACGGGATACGATACAGGCCGATTCATCATTGCCATTTTGATGAAGAGCTAAAACGTAAACAAGACCGTGTAGCTATATTGGCGCAAGTGTCGCTGTTAGTAGCGCTTCTAACAGCTACACATTAGAAAAAAATACTGAAAAAACTTTTTTCTTTCGAAATACTGCTTTGAAAAATAGATATTTTAAAAACGCTTTTTCTAAACACATTTATACCGTTTCTTGCATTCTGGAATCTCAAATCATACAAATATTTTTTAACTGATAACATTTTATTAAGGCCTTTTGCTTAACATTTTTCCAAAAATTAGGATAATAATAATTAAGCAGCATTACTCCGTGTTTCACTAACTCATTAAAAGTAACTTTAAAATGTTTCAATTACTTTCAATAACTGAAGTTATTTAAAGAAGTTTAATTATTTTCAACAATTTTTGAATATGCTATGAAATTAATTTTTGCCCATTTTCTAATTATATTTCTCATTACACCGAAAGGCATTATCAAAAGTTAACAATTATCTATATAAAAATATAGTTTCATATAATTTAAAATACTTATAACTGACTCATTCGTGTCACCGAAAGGCATTATCAAAAGTTAACAATTATCTATATAAAAATATAGTTTCATATAATTTAAAATACTTATAACTGACTCATTCGTGTCACCGAAAGGCATTATCAAAAGTTAACAATTATCTATATAAAAATATAGTTTCATATAATTTAAAATACTTATAACTGACTCATTCGTGTCACCGAAAGGCATTATCAAAAGTTAACAATTATCTATATAAAAATATAGTTTCATATAATTTAAAATGCTTATAACTGACTCATTCGTGTCACCGAAAGGCATTATCAAAAGTTAACAATTATCTATATAAAAATATAGTTTCATATAATTTAAAATACTTATAACTGACTCATTCGTGTCACCGAAAGGCATTATCAAAAGTTAACAATTATCTATATAAAAATATAGTTTCATATAATTTAAAATACTTATAACTGACTCATTCGTGTCACCGAAAGGCATTATCAAAAGTTAACAATTATCTATATAAAAATATAGTTTCATATAATTTAAAATACTTATAACTGACTCATTCGTGTCACCGAAAGGCATTATCAAAAGTTAACAATTATCTATAAAAAAAAAAAAAAAAAAAAAAAAAAAAAAAAAAAAAAAAAAAAAAAAAAAAAAAAAAAAAAAAAAAAAAAAAAAAAAAAAAAAAAAAAAAAAAAAAAAAAAAAAAAAAAAAAAAAAAAAAAAAAAAAAAAGGCATTATCAAAAGTTAACAATTATCTATATAAAAATATAGTTTCATATAATTTAAAATGCTTATAACTGACTCATTCGTGTCACCGAAAGGCATTATCAAAAGTTAACAATTATCTATATAAAAATATAGTTTCATATAATTTAAAATACTTATAACTGACTCATTCGTGTCACCGAAAGGCATTATCAAAAGTTAACAATTATCTATATAAAAATATAGTTTCATATAATTTAAAATACTTATAACTGACTCATTCGTGTCACCGAAAGGCATTATCAAAAGTTAACAATTATCTATATAAAAATATAGTTTCATATAATTTAAAATACTTATAACTGACTCATTCGTGTCACCGAAAGGCTTTTTTTTTTTTTTTTTTTTTTTTTTTTTTTTTTTTTTTTTTTTCCCCCCCCCCCCCCCCATATAATTTAAAATGCTTATAACTGACTCATTCGTGTCACCGAAAGGCATTATCAAAAGTTAACAATTATCTATATAAAAATATAGTTTCATATAATTTAAAATACTTATAACTGACTCATTCGTGTCACCGAAAGGCATTATCAAAAGTTAACAATTATCTATATAAAAATATAGTTTCATATAATTTAAAATACTTATAACTGACTCATTCGTGTCACCGAAAGGCATTATCAAAAGTTAACAATTATCTATATAAAAATATAGTTTCATATAATTTAAAATACTTATAACTGACTCATTCGTGTCACCGAAAGGCATTATCAAAAGTTAACAATTATCTATATAAAAATATAGTTTCATATAATTTAAAATGCTTATAACTGACTCATTCGTGTCACCGAAAGGCATTATCAAAAGTTAACAATTATCTATATAAAAATATAGTTTCATATAATTTAAAATACTTATAACTGACTCATTCGTGTCACCGAAAGGCATTATCAAAAGTTAACAATTATCTATATAAAAATATAGTTTCATATAATTTAAAATACTTATAACTGACTCATTCGTGTCACCGAAAGGCATTATCAAAAGTTAACAATTATCTATATAAAAATATAGTTTCATATAATTTAAAATACTTATAACTGACTCATTCGTGTCACCGAAAGGCATTATCAAAAGTTAACAATTATCTATATAAAAATATAGTTTCATATAATTTAAAATGCTTATAACTGACTCATTCGTGTCACCGAAAGGCATTATCAAAAGTTAACAATTATCTATATAAAAATATAGTTTCATATAATTTAAAATACTTATAACTGACTCATTCGTGTCACCGAAAGGCATTATCAAAAGTTAACAATTATCTATATAAAAATATAGTTTCATATAATTTAAAATACTTATAACTGACTCATTCGTGTCACCGAAAGGCATTATCAAAAGTTAACAATTATCTATATAAAAATATAGTTTCATATAATTTAAAATGCTTATAACTGACTCATTCGTGTCACCGAAAGGCATTATCAAAAGTTAACAATTATCTATATAAAAATATAGTTTCATATAATTTAAAATACTTATAACTGACTCATTCGTGTCACCGAAAGGCATTATCAAAAGTTAACAATTATCTATATAAAAATATAGTTTCATATAATTTAAAATACTTATAACTGACTCATTCGTGTCACCGAAAGGCATTATCAAAAGTTAACAATTATCTATATAAAAATATAGTTTCATATAATTTAAAATACTTATAACTGACTCATTCGTGTAACAATTATCTATATAAAAATATAGTTTCATATAATTTAAAATACTTATAACTGACTCATTCGTGTCACCGAAAGGCATTATCAAAAGTTAACAATTATCTATATAAAAATATAGTTTCATATAATTTAAAATCTTATAACTGACTCATTCGTGTCACCGAAAGGCATTATCAAAAGTTAACAATTATCTATATAAAAATATAGTTTCATATAATTTAAAATACTTATAACTGACTCATTCGTGTCACCGAAAGGCATTATCAAAAGTTAACAATTATCTATATAAAAATATAGTTTCATATAATTTAAAATCTTATAACTGACTCATTCGTGTCACCGAAAGGCATTATCAAAAGTTAACAATTATCTATATAAAAATATAGTTTCATATAATTTAAAATACTTATAACTGACTCATTCGTGTCACCGAAAGGCATTATCAAAAGTTAACAATTATCTATATAAAAATATAGTTTCATATAATTTAAAATACTTATAACTGACTCATTCGTGTCACCGAAAGGCATTATCAAAAGTTAACAATTATCTATATAAAAATATAGTTTCATATAATTTAAAATACTTATAACTGACTCATTCGTGTCACCGAAAGGCATTATCAAAAGTTAACAATTATCTATATAAAAATATAGTTTCATATAATTTAAAATCTTATAACTGACTCATTCGTGTCACCGAAAGGCATTATCAAAAGTTAACAATTATCTATATAAAAATATAGTTTCATATAATTTAAAATACTTATAACTGACTCATTCGTGTCACCGAAAGGCATTATCAAAAGTTAACAATTATCTATATAAAAATATAGTTTCATATAATTTAAAATACTTATAACTGACTCATTCGTGTCACCGAAAGGCATTATCAAAAGTTAACAATTATCTATATAAAAATATAGTTTCATATAATTTAAAATACTTATAACTGACTCATTCGTGTCACCGAAAGGCATTATCAAAAGTTAACAATTATCTATATAAAAATATAGTTTCATATAATTTAAAATACTTATAACTGACTCATTCGTGTCACCGAAAGGCATTATCAAAAGTTAACAATTATCTATATAAAAATATAGTTTCATATAATTTAAAATACTTATAACTGACTCATTCGTGTCACCGAAAGGCATTATCAAAAGTTAACAATTATCTATATAAAAATATAGTTTCATATAATTTAAAATACTTATAACTGACTCATTCGTGTCACCGAAAGGCATTATCAAAAGTTAACAATTATCTATATAAAAATATAGTTTCATATAATTTAAAATACTTATAACTGACTCATTCGTGTCACCGAAAGGCATTATCAAAAGTTAACAATTATCTATATAAAAATATAGTTTCATATAATTTAAAATACTTATAACTGACTCATTCGTGTCACCGAAAGGCATTATCAAAAGTTAACAATTATCTATATAAAAATATAGTTTCATATAATTTAAAATACTTATAACTGACTCATTCGTGTCACCGAAAGGCATTATCAAAAGTTAACAATTATCTATATAAAAATATAGTTTCATATAATTTAAAATACTTATAACTGACTCATTCGTGTTTTGACGACGTCAAAATATAACCAAACACCGTCCACATCAATTTGCAAGCCACTGTAAGGGTGCATTCACATTAACAACAGTTGAGGCATTTTAAAGTTTATCAAATTAACAGCTAAGAATAAGTTGCATCACAGTGCAACCAACAAATCACGGTCATGAGGAAATTTTAAGAGATTCTATGTATGACAAAAAGAAAAAAAATATGGTAAAACTCCTGACGTGCATGTGGTACATTAGTACTGGGCGATGTCTAGTTTTTGATACCGCGATACATCGCCAAAATAATATCGCGATATTTCGATACATCGCGATGTTTCAGTACAGTATGGGACCCCAAATTCGGAATCCCGAAGTCCGGAAGACCCAAAATCCGGAACTTTAAAAAAAATCGGTAGATGAAAAAAATCTAGCTTTTGTTTTTTAAAGAAAAATCGGGAAATATTTCGCATCGTTTTTTTGGAAATAGACATTTTAAAAAGAAGGAAAATAAAATTTAATGAACATGTTTAAGATCGGAAATGTGCAGTTTTCAAAAGAAGTTATTTCGCGATTAGTTTTTATTAATTGTTGCTTTAATGCTGAGTTAATACCATCAAATTTTGATTTTTTAAATGTCTTGTAGCTGTATTATATTTATTTTTCAAGATGAACTAATTTTTGCGCGATACAAAACATTCGCGAAATTGAAATTCGGCGTTTCTCGCATTTTCCCTGTAGTCTCATCTTTTACTGCAATTAAGTGACTAGAGAATATAAAATCATATCAGAATTTGACGAAATTCTTTTCTTTTATTGTTTAATTAAAGAGGTTAAAATAATATCAGGCAAAGTCTAGATTTTTCGATGTTTTGCCTCAAATGTAAGTCGACTCCAACTTCGTCTTTTGCGTTAAATTCCGACTAATAGGCAAGTATATACGATAATAAAAAATGCTATAAATGAGCAAAATACTAATAAAAACTTCCAGAGCAAATTATATGGGCTCTGATGCTACTTACAAAATTTTTTGAATGAGGACCCAAAGTTCGGAAATCCGGAAAGATCGCGGCCCCGAGCGTTCCGGATTTGTGGTTCTATACTGTATGTTAAATTCGATGTATAGCTAAGCAAATATATAAAAGAGATTCGTTTGTCAAAAATCAAATATAAAACACTAATAACAATAATATTATGGAACGATATTTTAATTTATTTCATACGAATTTTGAAAAAAATAAATGCTTCTCTCAAATTGACATACCAACAAGTATATAGAAATCATTTTTATTGAAAACAACTTAAATATATTACCAAGTTTAAAACTGAAAATAATTATTTCGGAAATTGAATTACGAGCGAACGAGCGCCCGCCCCATTTCTTCCTGCGAATTTCCCCTAGGTGAAAATACCGATTAACCGCCCGCCCCCCCCCTCTTTAATTAACATTGTAATTATAAAGAAGGAATAATTAGCAAAATAAAAAAACGAACCTTTTACAGGAATCGCTATCGCAAAAAAACTGACAATGAGTAAAAAATTGCTTAATTTACGATCTTAAATATATTCCCCAAATTTTATTTTCAGTATTTTAAAAATATCAATTTCAACTTTCATGTTGTGCTTAAAGCAAAGCAGTTTCAAAATGACACGAAATGTCGTTGTTGGGGTGCGTATCACCCCAACGACGCATTAAACCAACAATTAATAAAAACTCTAATCGCAAAAAGAAAACCGCGAAATAACTTTTTTAGTAAAAAGAAAAAAAAACATTTCATTTTAGCGAGCTTTTACCGCTTGTCAATTAATGAAAAGCAAAGGAAACGAAATATTTTCCCAATCATAAAGAACCCCATCATTTATTCACTTCCCATTCTTACCGCTAGCAGACCCAAGTCAGAGGTTAGGAATGCACACGCCATGCTAACGTTTCGATAAAAGAACCAACACACGAAGAAGCGCCGACAACGATTTCCTCGGCAAAAGACGCGCCACGATGATTTCATCGGCAAACGCCGAAAGCACATGTTTTCCCCCACGTCAGGAAGAGCAAAGAACAAGCGCTTCCGAAGAATCGGGTATCATTGCCAGTCACGATATATCGGAGACCATAATATCATCGTCAATAATGATGTATCGAAAACCGTGATATCATCGCCAATCACGATATATCGAAAAATACAGCAATGTGAAATCGAACATCGCGATGAATGAATACCGGTATTTTATGAAATATCGATATATCGCCCAGTCCTAATGTACATCTTATGTATAAGCCGCTTAAGTGTCTGTTTCTCGCCGATACCTTATTCCGAATTTCATACTCCGAGAAAACTGCATCGTGCTGCCATCTACACCATTGTTTCTATAATGAAAACGACTAATAATCAAAACATTTCTCTAGCATTTTGAGTGAGGCATCGCTAGAATTGCAATTTCCGTTAATAATGAATGTAAACGCGAATTTTCCTTCTTTCTTTGTTTTAATTTATTTATCGTCTGGGCTTTTTGTATATATTAAAGTGGCAGCGCTCTTTTTTCCAGTTTCGTTAAAACGATTGTTTTGACGATGATTATGTTGGATATAAATAAATATTTTTCACATAGGAAAAATATAATAATAATAATGAAGTGCGGTTTAAATGTGTAATACTTATTGTTTTTATTTAGTTATTTTTTTTTTTTTTAATATAGCAGATTCTCAGTCAATAAAATTTGCTAAGATTTAAATTTCCTTTTACATTGTGCATGAAGTTTTTCCAACATGACAAAATGGAAATCTATATTTTGAATTTTTATACAGGAGGAATTTGGAGAACCCAGCTAAGTTAATGCCTAAGATTTGTTACACAAAGAATAAACTTACCTTTCATTTTACTGTTGCTTATATACTTATCGACTTAACCCAATTTTTCCACCACATCTAAAACTTGATATTGCTAGTGTTTGGCAGTACTGTTCATTTTGTTTCGCAGACCTATCAAGGTCGCGCGGTTCCACTTCAGAAAGGGGTGATAGGTTCGTGGATGGGCAGAAGCGTGCACTTCTTATCTCATAGTTTTTTTTTTTTTCTTCCTCGGTGTTACTTTAATTTCCTTTTTTTTTTTTTTTTTTTAGTCTGTTTCGTTTGATGCGAGTGCAAATGCCTGGCGCTAACAAAAAAGTTTTAGCAGAGATTTTGAGTTTCTTTGCTTCATGCTCCGAGTAATTTTAATAGATAATATTTATCATTTTTCTTAAAGTTATTATTTTTTTAATGTGATAAAAAAGTAAAAAGTGAAAAAAAAAAGGTGTACTAGAGCGCAACAAATTTCTTTGTTCCGGCTGCACTCGTTACTTCACTGCTCCGTGCTCCTGCTCTACGCTTCGCCCCAGATCCCTGTTTTTTTCGGGGGGGCGGGGGATTGTACCTATTTTTCCACATATGGAAGTTTTTATTGTAGTTGGGGAAAGGCGAAAAAGAAGGGAAAATAACGTAAATTTTTGAGAGTAATAATCTGCAACCCCTTTAAAATTCTCATATTTTAAAGGAATTAAAATCAATCCGCCCCTTCCCTTGCCCACAATTTAATGCTTTATTGAATAAAATAACTTTGTTTTTACCAACCAACACGCTTCCATAACTTCTCTTGAGCAGGGGTAGTAGTGCCCGCGGGGGGAGGGGGGAGGATCATGGTGCAATTTGCGCCATCAGAATTTTTGAGGAAATTTTTTTTTCGGAAGAAAATTATTTGCTGTTTGAACCGGATTTCTGATATCCGAAATTTTTTTAAATACCTGGAATCTGATTCTGCCATTGCACGAAATATCCAGCAATCCGGCATGCGAAATTTGTTCATTAAAATTTAGTTAACTAGCATGATTTGAAAACTTATCTAAATTACAAACTTACTACGTATTTGCAAGCTGTGGGCTGTGCGGTTCTGGTATTAAAAATATGTACAGAATTTACAGGCTTCAAAAATTAGAGCCGGTTATTCGGTATATGTTCGTTAGGCAAGGGGATATTGAGAATACAGTACACGGAAATTCTTGAACTGGATAGGAGGAGCGCAAGGCCGTAGCCAGAATTTTTTTTTTTTTTTTTTTTTTTGGGGGGGGGGGGCAGACTTTGAAACTCTTTTGTTGAGGAAAGTTTCAGGGAGGAATATATGCTAAATTGCGAAAAAATTTTAGATTTCGAGGGAGGGAGGCTCGCGGGCGCCCCCCCCCCCCTCTGGATACGACCTTGGGAGGAGGGGGATCGCTGATCAGGGATCTGGAGCAGCCCAGTTTTTTGAGTCACTTTGCTCCAACTTATAAATATTTGATCCGGCACCACTCCAGGTCCGCGATGCGCCGTGTTAAATTTTTAAAAAAAATAAAATTGCCGATTTAAATTTTTTTAAAAACTTTAAATAATTTTTTAAAAAATCGATCAGTGGAGCACAATAAACTTCTTTGCTCCTGCTCCATTTCAGTTTCCAAGCAAAATCTCAGTGATACACTGATCCGCTCCAGATATGTGCTCTTGAGTAAATAAGAACAGTTTTGAAAAGATTTCAAATCATCATTGTCAGAGTGAGGGGCACGGGCCCCCATTATGCCTTCTTCTGGTTGAGCCACTGATACTCCGGTAACTCATCCAAAACAGGTCAGTAAAATTTCCGGGGTTTCAGTTCGCACCATTATAAAAAGATAACAAATATTTGAAGCTCAAGTTGAAATCATTTATCAAGAAAATGCATCGCGGCAGCATTGCTGAAAAGTTTTATATAATTTTCCAAGATCCGCTTAGAAAGGGAAATAAAAAAATAAACCAATGGAAAAAAAAACATCCGAGCAAACCCACGCCCGTTAGGCTGAATTAATATAGGAGAAAAAAAGAAAAGTAAAAAACAAAACACTCATCGTAATGTCTCATATCAACCTATCACCCCTATTTCGATAAAACCGA
This sequence comes from Octonoba sinensis, assembly GCA_038502835.1. Lineage (NCBI taxonomy): Eukaryota > Metazoa > Arthropoda > Arachnida > Araneae > Uloboridae > Octonoba > Octonoba sinensis. The sequence goes on from CM076604.1 coordinate 8,312,092, forward strand.
AGCAGACCTGACGCATGCGCAAATTCTCTCATGGCTCTACTAAAAAATTACGAACAGTAGTCAACTAGAAGTGGTTAATAAGTAGTTGTAACTACTTTTGCTTTGAACAAGTTAACTACGAGCTAAACTACTTTTTTCCCGACTACTAGCTACAATTACTTTCAAAATATCCACTACTTTCGGGAAAAAAATTTCTCTCCTTTATTTTGAAAAAAACCTATTTTTTAAACATTAAATTTTTAGCTTATGAATATTACTCACACAAATGATCCATTATATACTATGCTAGCTATATAATGTAAAAGAACCCCATAAAAGAATCATAATATTTATTGCAGTATTTATACATAACCTAATACAATCAACAAATGTCACCACAGCTCCAAAAACAACGATGCTATTGAAAAATTACTTGCACTACCTTTTTTAATCCCACCGAAACTCATTGATTGTCAGACTATTATGTGTGGTAGATATAGGTCTGATAAAGGTGAATGAATGTCAAGAGTTTTTGAAACTTGAAGTCACGACGGAAGTAGAAATGTCTTTCCCCAACATCTTATTTGAGAGTTATGAAGCCTCTTCTCGACACCATGAACGTTCTGGAGAAGGAAGAAGGAAGGCTCTTGCATAAGAGACTTAATTTCCATGGTCATAAGGATCAAAAAAGTGCCTGGAGGGAAAATCATCTAAAACAGAGGAGACCCTCTGCCATTGATAAAGGCTCTTCCAGCTGGACTTGAAAACAGATTTCAGCAAGTTCTGGCATCGAAGGAATACCGCTAGGCTTCACTTTTAAATATCTGCGAACATTTCGAGGAAAAACTCCAATAAATTGCGATGCGCCACAATTTCACATGCATTTTTTATTGTATTTGGGGGGAATGAGGAGTTTTAACCATCACTTAAATTACAACCACCCACAAGTTCCTTACGTGATATGTTTCCCAGGATAACTAACAAAATAATCACTCCTCTTAAGTTATTGATTTTATAACGTCTAAAACCGCAAGTTTCTTGCGTAAATCCATTTGTAAAAGAAATTAAATAGGATAATAACGTTGTTGAAGTAATTTTTTTTCCATAAAATTCCCTATTTATAGGGGATTACACCAAAATGTATGAAAACCACGAGATTTTAATTGCAAACCGGGAGACCAGTAGAATAGGGGAAAATCCAGGAGTCTTCTCGAAAAAACAGTAGAGTTGGCAGATATGCTTTTATTGCCAAAAATACAAGCATTATGTTTTACCGGAATGCATCATATCTGCTATAAAGCACGAACTGTATGCAGCAGTTAAAAAATTAGCGGACATTCAACGTTCTACAGAACAAATAATATAGTGATCTCTCACTTATACGCGCTTTCGCTTATGCGCGTTTTTCACTTATGCGCGTTTTTCCTACGGTCCCGTCCAGCGATATACGAAACCAATGTTAACTCTTATTCATTTATGCGCGGAGCTAAAAAAGCAGCTCTCACTTATGCGCGTCAAAAAAAATTTTCAGCTCAAAATCACTTCCTCAAGTCAGGTGTTTCTTAACAGAAGCATTTCACCCTTTTTTGTTTTGCTTCTAGGAATTCGTTCTCTCCTCTTTCCCCTATTGTTTGGATTCCAAGAAAACATTCCCCTTAAGGTACAGTAAACTCCCGATTATCCGCGGAATAGGGTGGTGCGATGACCACGGATAAGCGAATTTCGCGGATAATCCGCAAAATAGCAGAAAAATGACAAACATCAACACACAAACGCATTTAGACTATTTTTAAGAATCATAATATAATAGTACATACTTACATAGAGTAGTGACAAAGTTGTTACATAGAGTTGTGACAACTGGACAAACCGCATATTCCTCTACAGGTTTGCACAGGTTTCGGTGATCTGCACTAAGACTCCTAGAGATAGGTCCTAATCTGCGCAATTATGAAGGGTTAGCGGGGGAAGGGGGTTGTAAGAAAAGAGAACAATCAGATTTTTGCTCTAAAAATAGATTTTGTATTCGCTGATCATGAAAGAAAAACGCAACGCATGTTGTGTTTATTTTTCTACATTCTGTAAATCGTCGAAAAAAAAATCGTGAACGACCGCGCGGATAATCCGCAAAGTGGATAATCCGTCCGCGGATAATCGGGAGTTTACTGTATACGGAGGATTAAACGTGGGGCTACGGGTGTACTTGAGATTGACGGATGTCGGCAAAAGTTGCGTTTGTGTTCCATCCAATAAGAGTACAGTAAGCAGCACGTTGCTTTTTAAGATGGCAAAAAGAACGCACTTGTCCCTTTCGTTTAAAATGCAGGTTATCCAAAAATTCGAAGGAAATCCCAGCACATCAAAAATAGCTTTAGCTAAGCAATTTTATATCCCTGAATCGACATTGAGGGGCATTTTTAAAAATCGGGAGGGAATAATTGTGGTTAATAAAGAATGGAATCCAGTCAAAAAAAAAAGCAGTAGGATTTAAGGTGGAAAGCTCGATAGTTTTGTTAGTATGGTTCAAAGAAGCTCGTGCCTTGAACATCAGTATTAATGTTGAGCTCTTTAAGCGCGAGGGCCGCACAATTGTGAAAGAGTTTTCGATATGGATCTTACCAAGGAAAGGGCGAGTGTGGATGAAGGCACAGTTGAACAATGGCGAGAAAACTTAGCTTCTTTGACGCTATGGACGTCTCTTTTCCCATTTTTCACTACAACTAATGCATAATATAGTACTTAACAATTATTGTCTACACTAAACTGATGTTTGCCCTTAGCTCAATTTTTTGGTTTTCCACTTTGGCGCGCTTTTCATTTATGCGCGTTTTTCACTTACGCGCGTTTTTGCCGCGTCCCCTGTGACCGCGCATAAGTGAGAGATCACTGTAATAGCCTCTCAAGAACAAGACGCTCTGTTCCACTATTTATCAGCGGCGAGAGACACTTCACCAGCTGTTCAACCAGTGGTGTAGTCGAGGGGGGAAGCAGGGGACGGCATCCCTCTACATTTTTATTTTAATACAAGCGTCCCCCCAAATTTTTTACATTGTAACATAAGAGTCCTTCCTCGTTTGATTTCAATTGCTTATTTTCGTATGAAAAGCATCCCCCCCCCCTAACTTTTTTTCAGGACTACACCAGCGTTCAACAGTTAAAAAGTAGAATTTCCGAGGAAATTGTTTCGTATTTGCGTTGTGAGGACACATCCCCTCACCATACTTCATCAATTTTTGGCTGCAAAAAATCTTTTTAGTTTTATAACTGTTTTCTACCAAGAAGTGCAGCCATAGAGAGATTACTTACAGCTGCTGGACAAATTCTTGTCCCAAGAAGATGTAGGCTCGAAGACGAAAGTTTTGAAAAATTGCTATTTTTTAAAAACATAAATTATTAACTTTATTAAACAAATGCATATATTTAAAAAGAAGCTTATATTTAGAGAAAATGATTTTGCCTTTCTTCATATTCTACATATTAATTGCTCAGTGTTATTTGCAAATATTCAATCTTTGAATGTTTTACAGGAATTTCTCTAAAATTGTTTTAATGATTGAAAATAATATCGAGCTGAATTATTAGGATTAAATAATTAAGAGCAAGCCTAAAACTGGAAATTCAAATGAATTATTCTTAAAAGTAGTTAACTACTTTTGGAGAACATTTAACTATTAGCTACAAAATTACATTTAACTATTAGTTTAGTTTCAGAAAAAAGTAGTTAACTACGAGTTGCAACAAGTTTTGTTTAGACCAGTTAGTAGTTGGTAGTCAACTACTTTTTGACGAGTAGTTGCCGAACACTATATATATATATGATAAGTCTGTCAGATTGTTTGGCCAGTACAGTGTGAAACAAAATAAAATACAATTTGAAGCCAAATATGCCAGATGTAGTAAAAAAATGCGACAAGTGCAGAAACGCGTTATATTGCTTAGAATCAACTTTTTATAAATTTGATTTGCATTAGCGCTTTTAACTCGGGCATAAATTTAAGACAAGTGTTAGTATTTCTGATTTCTTCAATAATAATGGGGTGGCATGAAATTCTTTATTTACATTTTCTTTACAAGAGGAGCACAGAATGATAAAATTTATGTATCGCATGTGGGACTGTTCATAAATAATGTCGCACTTTTTTCACACATATTTGACCTCTTCCCCCCTCCCCCAATTGTCACAAAATGTCACACTACGACATTCCCACTCCCCCCTTTGCCTCATGTCAAGCTATGCAGCATAAGCATGATTGATGTCACACTTGTTGTTACCCCCCCCCCCTCCACCCTCGAAGAGTGACATCATTAAATGAATGATCCCAATATTACAGACGCATTAAATTAAATAACTAACTCGGTGATCTTTAAGCCGCACTGAAGAGAGACCATCGCTAATGGCAATATTTAAATAAAGCAAACTGTTGTCAAACAGAAAAACTAAAATGCCTAAAAGTATGTTAAACATTCGAGGTTGAGCTTAAAAAATTTAATGACTCGTAGTCAAATTTCAGCCAATGGGGAAGGTCTAGCTTGTTTAAATCTCCCTTGATTGCTATTGGTTCAGCGGCTTCACCTTCAGAGGTTCGAAACTTTCTCATTTAATTTCATTTTTTGTATAAAACCCTAAAAAAATTATCAAAGTTTTTGCTTTTCTTGTAATTAGGGATGTAACGAATAGCGATCAGGTTGAATATTCAACAATTTCTACTAGGCCGTATATTAAAATTTCTAGAAAATTTTTGAAATAGAAAGTATTTGTCAAGCTTAAAAGAATTCACAAAGACAAACACCAATTCCACACATTAATCTATGATGTATGATTCAATTCTTGTTTGTTAAAAATCTAAAAGTACCTAAAATTAATGTATTTCCTGTGTTAGTATTGTTTGGAATACAATGAAACTGAAAATTCCACCCACAAGTGAAATAGAAATGGCAGGTTTTTATGTAAGCATTAGCATTACATTACTAATTATTTAATTCAAATTAAAGACTCTTGCATAGTGAACTTTTACCTTGCTCAAAATAGTTATATGAAGATATTTTAAAAGTAATTTTTATTTCATGGGGTTTTTTAGATACCTATTTTAAAAAGATCTATTAAAATTCAATGCATTTAACTGGAATATATTTTATTTTCAAAATGCTCAATAACCATGACATATTCTAGGCTTTTCACGTTTCTCTCTTTCTTACCCAATATTCACAATAAATCAAACGAAGTCCAACTTCCACTTTGTTAATAATAACAAATAAAAGTCTCATATTCTCCATCATACTTAACTATTGCCAGCTTTTGGGAGCAAATGCTAAGTATAAAATACAATATTATAACTTCAAAATCTTTTGTTCAGTCAAACCTAAAAACAAGAAAAAGAAGTTTTTTTCTAAATTATTTTTATTTATTAAAACTATATACTAATGTATTCTTTTGCAATAACTATAATACAATTTTAAGTGTTCAAAATCTGCTAATTTTTTACATTTTTACTGTAGCAGAACTATTCAGTTAAATAGTTGAACAATACTCGGCTTGGCCGAATTTGATCTTACGAGTATTCGGCCAGGTCATGAAATGACTATTCGGACAAAGGGCCGAATATTCGTTACAGCCCTACTCGTAATTACCGTAAAATCCCGAAAGTAGCCCCCCCCCCCCCCATCGAATGTAACCCCCCCCCCCTTTTCTCGCCGAAAGTGGAATCATTCCATATTCCTTAATATAACCCCCCTCCCTAAATGGCTGACTATTTTAAAACAAATTTCGTATTATTTTCTTATGATAAAGAGAAAATATGTCCAATTTCTTTTTGTATTTTGTGTTTTATTTTGTTTATTTTTTTATAAATATTCAAGGACTATATGATTAAAAATAAATTTCATGTACTCGGCGTTGATTCGGTCATTAGCCACCATCTTTGATCTCGTGAGTCCGCCATTTTTGGTCTTGTTTTGAAATTCGACACATTACGAAATACCGATACAGCGCTGGCCCCGAACATGCCAAATCTGCGTTTTATGAGTTTTAAATTTAAATTATTGGGATTTCTGCTAACTCAAGTGCTAAATTCTTTCTTGGCGTTGATTCGTTCATTAGCCGCCATCTTTGATCGTGTAAGTCCGCCATTTTTGGTCGTGTTTTGAAATTCGGCACATTACGAAATACCGATACAGCGCTGGCCCCGAACATGCCAAATTTGCATTTTATGAGTTTTAAATTTAAATTATTGGGATTTCTGCTAACTGAAGTGCTAAATTCTTTCTTGGCGTTGATTCGTTCATTAGCCGCCATCTTTGATCGTGTAAGTCCGCCATTTTTGGTCGTGTTTTGAAATTCGGCACATTACGAAATACCGATACAGCGCTGGCCCCGAACATGCCAAATCTGCGTTTTATGAGTTTTAAATTTAAATTATAGGGATTTCTGCTAACTTAAGTGCTAAATTCTTTCTTCAGTCAAAGATGCCATCCATTTTCTATTACAAAATTATAAGACAGATTTTTGTTTATTTATTTTTTGAATCTTGTTTTATATTAATGTTTTTAAAATAATTTTAAATGGGTTATACTTATTATTTATCTTCAGTAGATGCTCTTAATTAATACTAAAAACATTTTCTTTTCATTTTTTTTTTTCGAAAATCTCGATTATAACCCCCCTATCTGAAATTTGCCAGTTTGGTTATTAAAAAGAGGGGGGTTACTTTCGGGATTTTACGGTACACTTCATTATTTTACTGAAAGGACATTTTTTTTTCACAGGACTCAATTTTTATCGATCTGTACCTAGTTACACTATATAGAGCAGAGCTTTCCAAACTTTCCCTGATGGCGACACCCTTTCAGTACATACAATTTAACGAGAGACCCTTTCACAGAAACTAATAAAACAGATTTGATTTTATCATAACAAATAGTATTTTAAAGCAATAATTATTTCATCTGTGAATTGGAAGTACAGTACAATTAATACATTAAACACTTTTTTCACAGATACAAAATTTTCCAACACTATCAAGAATTCAATGGCTCACATGAGCTTGAAGACCATAACAAATCCGTCTTATATTAGGTCGGATGTAAGACAAATTTACACGCATTTCTTCATCTAACTTTCTCAAACTACTACGTTTAACCGTTTTTGTATTAATCATAACAGAAAACGCACTTTCACACGAATATGTTGCAGAAAACTGCAGCAAAATGAAGAGTGTCCTCCTACTTAGGTGAGGATAATCATGCCGAATAGAAATCCAGAAGTTACACAAATCTGATTCCTGGAACTTAAGTTTTTAAGTTCAGTTGAAGTTCACAAGTGCTGGAAAGCGCCGAAAAGGGTTTCTTATCCAGCCATGCTGGTTTATATCTAATGTTGGAAAATATCCATGCAACCTATCTTTCAATGGCAGTAAATGGTCATGAATCAATGGTTGTATTTCATTACTAACTGCACATTTAGACATAGACGGAAACATGTCGAAATTGTTTTGTTTTGTTATCTATGATTACACTGAACCAAGAAAAGGATGTTTGAGATTATTTTATCATAAGCTCTTCATTCGTTTTACAATCTCGCGACACCCAGTTTGGAAAGCACTCATATAGAGACTGGTAGAAAAAAAGCCGATAGCAAAGCTGTATGTGATTAGATAAAAATCAACTAATTTTGCTTTCTTAAAGAATAGTGAAACCCATGTAAGCAGGGCCTGATTTCACACAGGCCCCTCGGGGCACGTGCCCAGGGCCCCCTGACTTTTCGGGGCCCCCAAACAGTTTAAATTCACAAAGAATTTTCTTAAAAATTCTATAAAACGTTTATTATTATATATATTTATTTCTTATGAAGGAGAAAGGAGAAATTTATTTTGGGGAGTGTTCCTTTAACGTACCTTTAAAGAATTTCATTGGTTGTATAAGATGATCATAAATTCAATAAGTAGGGTAATTTTATTATTTGGTTAACATACTATAGTAGTATGTATGTATGTATATATATATATATATATATTGACAAGAAACAGAGTTTGTCATGCTGGTTAATGGTGTGAGACTTACTGATGCCATTCAAGGGCTTTAATGTGTCGTAACACTTGTCGCTTACAACTTTTCGACGCACATTTACAAACATATTTGATCCAAACCCAGGAATAGTTAGTGGTGGGTTCACATCATACCCACGGCACCACAAAACACAGCATTTTAGTGACAGTACTCTTTTAAGTGTTATTAGTGCAGCAAAAAATTTAATTTTTCAGTTCAAGCAACTTAGCGGGCCCCATTTTTTTCTGTGCCCCGGGCCCCCAAATTTGTAAGTCGGGCCTTGCATGTAAGTTGACCACTTGCGGTGTGTATGATTTCTTTTTATTTTGTCATTCTTACACTCTGCCCATTCATTTCTTCTTAACTAATGAGAATACTTTTAAGTTTAGCTTCAAGTATAAACCTTTCCTTGAAATAGTACTTAGCTATTTTATTTCACAAAAATTTTATTAAAGAAATTAAACCTGCTGGCTTACAATGTATCATACAACTTTAAAATTAAAATACTTAGCTGAAATAAAGGTAAATATCTTATTAATTACGCAAGTTTTTTTTTTTTTTTTTGAAGGTAAAGATTTCCTAAAAATCATTAACTGTTCAAAATGTCGATCTTGGATAGAACAAAAAAGATGTTTTCCCATTGGTTATGTTAGAAAGACGTTTAGACAAGCTCTACAATTAAGTTTCCTCCATGCAGTGCAGACACATATTGGCATAAAAACATAGCATAAAAAAATAACCTGGAAAAGAAATTTTTGCTATTACAGTATGGGACCTCAAATCCGGAACGCTCGGGGCCGCAATCTTTCCGGATTTCGGAATTTTACAGATTTTGGGTCCTCATTCATAAAATTTTGTAAGTAGCATCAGAGCAGGCCTGTAGCCAGACTCTGACTCCAGGGGGGGGGGGGGCAAACTTTTGGACAGGAGGGGCAGACTAGTTTTTCAATTTTTTTCTAACATGTTAGAATTTATGCTCCAATTTGGGCGTTTTCTTAAAATTTAAATTAATAATTTATTTAATAATTAGTACAATTATTTAATTTATTAATTGATTAATTAAACAATTAATTAATGAAACTAATACTAACTGAATTCAATACTGAAACTATTTGATCTTAAAAGAAATACTTGATTAAAACTTACAAAAGGCAGAATTGAATTTTTAAAGCTTATTCTAAGATTGTCTTTTGTAAATTAATAAAATATATGAAATAACATAAAAAAGTGAACGTTTTTTAAAGATAATTTGTGAACGATCATTCAAAGTAAGATATTAAAGCATAAAACATGTATCGGTATGTTACAGTAAAAAAACTGGACTGCCTATGATCCTTTCATTAGTGTCTGGTTTAGATTGAAAACAGGAAAAAAACATTGAGCTGAATAAAGGAAAACGCTCATGTTTTTTATTTTTGCTAAAATTTGAATTAAGGGATAAAGGTGCATGGGAACAGGATTTTTTCGATATGACTTTGCGTTTAAACAAATCAGAAAGTTAAAAACAGCAATACCATAGATAATTAAGATCCAATTAATCACACTAGGACGGGCAAAACATTTTCCAAGTCGGGCAGCTCTGGAACTTTTTATTAGCATTTTGCTCATGTATAGCATTTTTATTATCGTGTATACTCGCCTATAAGTCGCGAAATTTAGCACAAAAAATGAAGTTGGAGTAAGCTTAAATTCGAAAAGCATCGAAACATCTAGACTTTTCCCGATGTTCTTTTAACCTCTTTAATTAAACAATAAAAGAAAAGAATTCTGCCAGATTTTGATAGGATTTTTTATTCTAGCCACTAAATTGTAGTAAAGGATCAGACTAACGGGAAAATGCGAGAAACGCGGATTTTCAATTTCGCGTATGTACTGTATCGCGCGAAAAGTAGAGCTCATTTAAAAAAAATAAAGATAAGAAAACTACAAGAAATAAAAAAAGCAAAATTTAATGATATTAACTCTGAATTAAAGCAACAATTAAGAAAAACTAATCGCAAAAACGAACCCTTTCCAGAAAATCCCGAAATATTTTTTTTTTTTTGAAAACAGCACATTTCCGACCTTAAACATGCCGATTGCATTTCATTTTCCTTCTCTTTAAAACGCTTATTTCCAAAACGCAGAGCAAAACATTTCCCGATTTTTCCCAAAAAAAAAAAAAAAAAAAGCTGTTTATTTTTTCAGCTGCCGATTTTTGTCGAAAAATTCCGGATTTTCTGTTTCCCGGATTTCGGGATTACGAAATTGGGGTCCCCTACTGTACATAAATAAATATTGTGGTAAAATTTGGGCGGTCAACTTAGAAAGGGTTTTTTATAACACTCTCACCCAAATTTGGTGTGCATAAGTGATCAACATAGACAGGTGGTCAGGTTACAAAGGTGTTTCCCTACATTACATAATGTAATGCTAATTCCGTTCCTAACCAAATCAATCAAAGGTGGTCAACTTTACAGGTTTTACGGTACTTAAATTGCCAAATTTTTCGTAAAAGATTAAAAGAAATAATAATAATAATAATAATGAACACTAGATAAGAAATACAGGCGTAAGAACAAAATAACTTTATAAACAAACAATTCCAAATATAGTACATAAATGCAAGCAGAAAATCACAATTGCAAGCTGGAACAATGGTATTTGGCTGACTGGAATTTTCACAGCTGCAAGCACCGAGAACAAATATGGAGAAAATGTTTAACATCTCAAAAGGGGGATTATTTTGAAAGAATTCAAATACAGCGCCGTTACAAAATGACTTTTATTCCAATAATGAACATCAAATAAAATCATTCAAATAAAATGCCAGATGAAGAAAAAAAAAAAAGGTTTATTTACAACTCATGTGGTGAATGGTCATCGGTCACACCCTGACGAAAAACTGAACGTTTCGTGGATCGTGTCTGGAGCGAGAGAAAACAGGAGTCCTCTTATCTTGTGCCAGAATAGATCTGAAATAAGAATAGCGGAAGAAATATTACGAGTTCCAGTTTTCCAGAGGGCTTATTTACATAAACTAAAATATCATTGCATTATGTGGTCATTTATTAATAAAAAAAAATACCAGACTTCATTTATGAACTGAATACAGGGACATAAGTAGTACAGGGCCTGTGCCCGAGGCAACAAATGTTAGGGGCACTAAATTGACTAAGTTGGTGCGCATATTAGGGATGTAACGAATATTCGGCCACTATTCGGTATTTGGCCCTTTTGGCCGAATAGTCATTTCATGACCTAGCCGAATACTTGGTAGGATCAAATTCAGCCTGGCCAAATATGGTTGGGCCATTTGGCCGAATAGTTCTGCTACAATAGAAATGTAAAAAAATAAACAATTTAGTAGATTTAACATTTAAAATTGTATTATAGTTATTGTGCAAAAGTACATAATAGTTTTAATGAATAAAAATAATTTACAAAAAAAACTACTTTTTTTAAACATTGTTTTTAGGTTCAACTGAACAAAAAGAAATTTTTAAAAAGTTATAATATTGTATTTTATGCTTAGCATTTGTTCCCCAAAGCTGGCAATAGTTAATTATGACAGAGGATATGAGACTTGTCTTATTACCAACAAAGAGGAAGTCAGACTTTGTTTGAGTAGACTGATATATTGTGAATATTGGGTAAGAGAGAAATGTGAAAAGCCTAGATTATATCAAAAATATGAGGGTAGCATAAGTTATTAGGGTTTTAGAAAATGAAAATATGTTCCAGTAAAGGCATTAAATTTTAATAGATCTTTTAAAAATAGGTATGTAAAAAAAAACCTATAAAATAAAAATATTAACTTTTATAACTTTAAAATATCTTCATAAAACAGTTTTGAGCAAGGTAAAAGTTCACTGAGCAATTGTATTTCTTTCATTTGAATTAAATAAGTAGTAAAATAATGCTAATCCCTTACATTAAAACCTGTCAATTTTATTCCACTTGTGGGTGAAATTCTCAGTTTTATTACATTTGAAACGATACAGAAAATACATTAATTTTAGATTCTAAACAAACAATATCAAATCATACATCATAGATTAATGTTTGGAATTGGTGTTTGACTTGGTGAATACTTTTCAATTTAACAAATACTTTCTATTACAATAATTTTCTAGAGCATTTAAAATTCGGCATAAGGCATTGGCCAAAAATTCGGCATTCGGCCAAATCAGTATTCGTTACATCCCTAGCGCACATACAAATATATATACATTTTTGGTGTATATCTACGCAGATTGAACAAAACGTGAAAAAAAAAAAACTTTAGAAGTCTAAAGCGTTATTTGAAAGAAAAAATTGACCTATATGAAAATTTATTAAGCGGGAAAAAAGTAAAATCGAAACTTTTTAAAAGGGTTATTTTAACAATGGGGAAATGGGAATGAAACTGGTGTTAAAATTAAAAACTTCTTAAATGGGAAAACTTCTTAAACGGGTTTTACTGGAAACTTTGATCTCGCAAGATCTTTAAAAGATTCACTTCTTCTGACACTTCTTTTTGCATTATTATTTTTATGGGAAGTACTGAATGTTATTGATTTAATATAATTATTACTATTTTATTTTATAATGACCTAAACATTTTGAGAAAGATATTGTAATTTACCCCCTGCCAAAGGTTCTTTACCTAAACCCTATAGAGTGTGTAAGGAATTGCTTTAGGTAAATTTCCAACAAAACCTATATAATTAAAGTATGATGCTAAATATTTTGTAAAATATCGTCAAAATGATATGCCTTGTTATATCTTACCTTTTGCGAAACATTGAACCACCAAATTAAAAGAAGATTATCAAATATACGGGGTCATTCATAAATGATGTCACGCTTCGAGGGGGGAGGGGTTCAAAAAAGTGTGACATTTTGTGACAAGGGGAGGGGTAACAAGAAGTGTGACATAGTACATTTTGATTTCTGTAAAAATAATTAAAATCAGAAAATTAAATTTATTTTATGTTTTTTTTTTTTTTTTTTGATTTCATACTTTGACTTTAAAGTTTCATTGATTTTAGTTTAAATCGAAAAAAATGATGCCTGATTAAGCTTTAAATTTACTTCTAGTCAAATGTTTAAAAGGAAATCTTGAGCAATTACACTTTTAAGATAAAAATGGCACAGATCATTTTTTTCAGAATTCAAACAATTAATATTTTTTACTATTCTTCTTTGTAGTCAACCTAATTTCATTTGATACTAATTAAGTACACATATAATTGGGCCGTGGTAGCCTAGTGGTTAGCAAGTCGGACTTCCACCTGGAAGGTCGCGCGTTCGATACCCACTGAAAACCACCATGTATACTTGGGGATATGTGCATGTAAAATCCGTAGACCCCACTACCTCTCCCCGTGCGTAAGCAATCCTAAGGCCTCGGCTAACAGGTAGGGGTTTGGTGGAGAAAAGAAAAGTACACATATAATCATTATTATTATAATGCTCACAAATGTCATTAAAAGCTCGAAAATAAAATTAGAAATGTGATATCTACAACTTAGTTCTCTGTTGTAAGCTGCAACACTGCGAGTACATAAGCTAATGTAATATAGCGTAACACGTGAAAAAGGGGGGGGGGGGTTACAGGGTATGCTGAAGTGTGACACTTTGTGACAAAGGGGGGTCAAATATATTGAAAAAAGTGTGACATCATTGCTATGATATTGCAATTTAAAAGTTTAAAATTGAATTTTAACTGAAATAACAATAAGACAAAAGAAAAATAAGGGAGTTAAAAAGATTATTAAACATTATGGATAAATAGCAAAGATATTTCACTGAACATCAAAGTAAAATTGAATTTTAATTGAAATAACTCCGGTGTGGATACAGGGATGAGGCTTGAGCCCGTTTCATGCAAAGATAACTATATAAAATTATTATACCTGCTTGAAGATGAACTTTGCTTAGAATCATCTGGTTGTAGATAGCAACCCATTGCTTGCCCTTTAAAAAAAAAAATTTTGAAAAAACAGAAACATTACCTTTAAGTTTGAATTTTGTCTTGGATTTTTTTTTTTTTTAAATAAAACCCTTAACAACAATTGAACCCTTTATTTCGAAAAGGTAACATCTCCATTCTCAAAAAGAAAGGACTTGCAGTATTAATTTATTAATTTTTATGGCATAATTAATCAAAAACCGTTTTAATTTACCAATATTGCATCACTATTACCTACTAAAATAAAATAGTAATAAATCAGACCCGTAAAATTTTACTACTTTTCATAAGCCCTTTTTTTTTTGCAAAAAATTCTGTTTTTCAGACTTTTCGAAATAAATGATTTGATTGTAAATAAAAGGGTCATTGAAGTCAGTCAAACATACAAGGAAGAAGAAAATCATAGCACAATAGTGAATACCGCGAAGTCTAAAACATATTTATCACTTTAAAATTGAAAAACTCAAATGAAATTGTATGATTACAGCTAAGTCAATTTAACATGAAATTCATAAAGCAGGGCTGAAACACAAAATGTAAAAAGGAAGAAAATTTACAACTTATTCTACTTACGCACACAGGCCCATCGTTTCAAAATTCTACGGACAAAGGGTATAAACTGGATGTATACTGCATTAATGGACAAAATACATACACAATGTACGTACCTATAAATGTATTATGTTTCCCAAGTGGGGGGGGGGGATCGACCCCCCCTAAATGATGGGCCTGTACACACATGACTAATAAAATCGGTGGAATAGAATACATACTTTTAATTCCTATTCAACTAAGGTGTTGTCACTCCAAAGACTCGGAAAATAAAAATTGAGTTATGAATGGAAATACTTTTTAAGAAAAAAACTTTAAAATTCGAAAGGCTTAAGAAAAGATCGCTGGATATAAAAAAAACTAAAGTGTTGCCACTCAAAAGAATCAAAAACTAAAAAGTGACTTATGATTGAATATACTTTTTAAGAAATAGAAATAAATTTAATAAAGTCCGCAAGTTATGATAATAAATACAAATATTAGGATACTTATCTATGCTAATCATTAAACATTATTATTGTTTTTCCATAGTTTGCTTTTTGTTTTATGTCAGTATCGTATTGTGCCACAACATTTAATCTTAACTGTTCCACGTTAATATGGATTTTGAACATACGTTCAAAATTTAATTATTTTCCACTTTTTCCTCGCTATTGCAAAAATTTTACCAAAATGTTAAATTTTGCGATATTTTGGCTAATTTCTCATGTACGGACCCCGAAATGGAAACGGAGGATTTATATTCATTAATTTTAAATTTCGTACTCACATTTATCACACTTTTATTCTCCCTATTCATTAATGATTCAAAAAGAATAAATAATAAAAAAGTACCTTTTGTTTTGATTTAAACTTAGATGTCTTGCAATTATGTCTTTATTGCTTGTTATGAACTATTGTGCATAACAAGAAACATGGAAAAAAATGTGCAACATGCAAAATAAATGTACTGGCAAATTCTCTAGTTTTTTTTACCCAGTTTCTAACGACTACAGAAGGGGATTCACAAGGAAAAAAGATTGGGAAACACTGTTTAAAAAGACAACCAACATGCAGTCTATCAGAATTCATTTTGTGACTTACAAAGCATTTCGCAGAAGAGGCCCTCATGCACATCATAAATATAATCATTTTAATGCTAGGAATGTTGCAGCACTTCTTTTTCATAAGTTTCCAAAAGCATAAAACCAACAAATTAATATTTTATGAAATATTTAAATCTTTCCATATACTCTCTTATAAATCTCTTTATACATTCATATCATACTTTTAAACTTTATGAAATAAGATTACGAAGGATTAGTATTCGAAAATCAAATGATTTCACCAAAATTTAGATTACTTCATCACATACGTTTCCCAACATTCCCAATTTGATTCACAACGGGGGGGGGGGGGGGGGGGGGGGGAATAAAACAATTTTTGCTATAAAAAAATAATTGAAATTATAAAAATTTCATTTAAAAGGTTAAGTAGATTGCTCATTATTTTACACTTTACATTCTTACAACATTAATGTTGATAACTAGGGTAGCAAGTTTGTTTCGCCACAAATTTCTGCGATGATTTTCGCAAATTTTAATGCTTTTTCCTAAAACCCGTGATATTTTTTTGTTTTTTAATTTAATTTCGGACTAGTGAAATGTCCGCTTTTTAAAAAATTTTAGAACGTAAATAACGTAAAATCTGTGAGCACCCAAAGTCTTTACATGGCTGTAAAATTGTGCCAAGAAAAGAAAAAGAAAAAACAAAATTTTTTCTTTTTTGAAAGCAGTAACAATAAGCACAGATTTAGCCAATCAGCCTCAAACGCCTTTAAAGCATGCAAAGTTTATCCTTAGTCAATACAAATATTTAAATGTTTTTAACGAAGTTGATTATTCGTGCATTTTTAACTATATCCCCGTATTTGAGTATGAGATCAACTTTCACTGCAGATATCCTATATTTTATTATATTTGCAGGGCCCGATTTACATTTTGAATCACTATAGACACAACTCATGTTTGGGGGCCCCTCACGCAACAAAGTTTTTTAAAACATAACATTCAGTATGCGTTTGTAAAACTTGCCAGTCACACCAAAATTTGGGGGCCCCCAAAGCACAAAAACTGATTTGTTTTTCAAATGTCAAAGACTGAGACTAACATTTGGGAGCCCCCAATGTGCAAAATGATTTTGCTTTAAAATTACAAAATGTTTGAATAAAATATGGGGGCTCCCAAAGTGCAAAATCGATTTTGTTTTTTCAAATTTCAAATTGTCAGACCAAGATTTGGGGGGCCCCCAAAGTGAAAATTCCTTGTGGTTTTAAAATAATTTAATAATACAAATTTTCTGTGAAGCAACAGAACACTAACAGTTTGTTTTTGAAAAATGCTATTTTTAAATATTTTTCTAAAAATTTTAAATTACAAAAAAAAAAAAATAATAACCAAAATTAGGGGGCCCCCTCAAAGTGGGGGCCTATTGGTAAATAAGGCCCTGTATATTTGTGTCCTCGCGAACATTTTGCGAAATTTGCGATGAATTTCCCGCGAATTTTGTGCTCCGTTTCCCCGCGACAAACTTGCGACCCTATTGGTAACCCTTGAGAAAAGGTTCAGATACTCAACAAAGAAAATTCAAACTAAAAGGGGAAGCTCACCATCCAACAGTCGAGAATGGTAGATATCACAAGCACGCAGGGCATCCCTCCTCTCACAGAACGAAACAGTGGCAGAGCCAGGCTCTTGCATACTCACACCAAGTACTGGGCCCACATCGATGAACAGTTCCTGGGGGGAAAAAAAAGATTCAAAGGCTCAATGACAATCTCATTACTTCACTTCCAACGGACAGAGATATAAGAATAGTATATATTACTCCTTAGCAGTGTTCGTTGATTTAAATCAAGTGATTTTTTTTTCAAAAATTTTTTTTTCAAAAAAATCATTGATTTTACTATGTTAGGAAGTGTTGTAAAAATGAAATATATTGCAATTATAACTACTGTTTCAAACCAAACTTCCTAGGTACATCTGTCTGTGTGCATAACATATTTCATAAGCTCAGAATTAATACCTATTCTTTTAATTTGACAATTTTTTTTTTAAATTTTACAATATTCTTCAGGCATCTTGACCACAAAGCATAGTTCATTCAATCATTCAAATAACAATTCATAATACATAATCATGAACCATTCTGTTTTTTGTCTTAAAAATAGTATTTTAGATCAATTTAATCAATGCCACACAATAAATAATTCAGAATGATAGTGTTTAAAACAACAATTGTTAGAATTTAGAACATGTATCTTTAAAGTTTCATCCACGTCCCCTAATAGCTTAAGGTTTTTTCCTTCTCAGATATTTTTTTTATCATAGAAGTTTTAAATAAAGATACTTGATTAAAACAAAAAGTTTCAGTTTTTAGTAATGGTGTGAGCATATGATTTTTCGAAATGGGTAAAAATATTTCAGGCTTTTTTATTTATAAAATTGAAAAATGATTAAAGACATTCAATGTAAAACTTAAGTACACACAATTGGTACTTTTTTTCAGCTTTCAACAGCAAAATAATTATTTTTATTAAATTTATTCATTTTCTCTGTATTTATGAGTACTATTATTCCTGGTAAGGTTAAGTTTCATTTGAGTCATGCATTTGTATTAAAATTTGTTTATCATTATTACTATTAAAAAATATTTATTGCTGTGAAAATAGCTTAAAGTGTGTTTATGCATATTGATTATTAAGATGCCAATTGTTTCTATGAATGCAACATAATAAATATCCAAAATATTTGGGGGTTTTTTAAAAAAATAAAAAAAATCCGATTTAAATCAAAAAAATCTGATTTAAATAAAAAAAATCCGATTTTTTTTAAAAAATCAAAAAAATCACAAACCCTGCTCCTTAGTTATGAGTAATTCTGCTGTATTATAGTAGACATTAAAGACGTTTGAATCAATAAGTTTAGCAGGAATGTAGTAGTTCGCGGCTGAAAAGATTCATTTGCATTTTGGAAGCAAATTTTAGAGAACCTAGTCTTAAAGGAATCTGAATCAAAATAATATTTCAATGAATTACCGAACAGTGCATAAAATAGGAAACATTTTTATGTTATTTGATTCAGTTAATAACAAGAAATCTACAAGAAGTTCATGATGTTGGGGAGGGGGAGGGATTGAAAAAGATTTAAAATTTTACTTTAATAATCTAGTTAGGACTTAATATTAATAAATTGGATAAATACACTTATTAATATTTTTAAAAAGCATGTTGATTCATTTCATTACTTACAAATATAATGGAATCTCAACTTCTTTAGACTCATTTGTTAAAAATAACATTAAAGCGCATTTAGACAAGAAATTTTTTCCCTGTAATGTACATAATTTACTTTACCACTACACAATATTTTTATTTCAAATTTTAGTAGAATGATTCACCTGTAGGCAGGTAAGTTTTCTGAAAGCTTGGTAACATTTTGAAAAACTTTGCATGTTATAACGCCAAAAAACGTGTGAAGCAAATTGGAGAATTGCCATATGTTCGATTGCACTTTTTATGAACATGCACAGAATAAGAGTACATGTCAATTAAACTATTTTCTGAAATTTTCAGCTTATTCCCGGCTTTTTACGATGCAGGATCATCCAAAACACTTTTCTCCTTTTACAATTTGTCAACAGTCTCCTAAATGCAAGAGTGAATGAATTTTTACTGGAAAGTGCGAACATCGTAAATTAAAACATGACCAAATGAGTGAAAAACAGATTTTTGCGTCGGACTGAGTGTCAAGCGTAAAATCACGAAAACTCTCCGGTGCGTCTATTAACTTGGCCAGGGACTGTACATCCTTTCTTGCAGCATTGTTATTTACAGTCTCTTCGCAACTAAAACTTCACTTGAGACAAAACTTACTTGCGGCTGAGTGGAATGGTGTTGTTAAAATACCGTAGAAACTCTTGGAATAATACTTTAATGAAGCAGGGTGAGTAGCCACATTTTAGTTCAAAAAGTAAGCACTTATAAGCACTTTGTAAGCACATTTTTAGAAAAAAATAAGCACATGTTTAAGTACACATATACATTATTACTTGCATAATTAAGAGGAAAAACACGACTTGACAAAATTATATACTTCTAACAGAAATAGCTAACAAAAATGAGAAGAGAGGCTTTGCACTACATAAGGAAAACAAATAAGTTTTATTTAACAGATGCATTGCTTATAGAGCCTGTTAAATTGTAGTATTAACTAAAAAACACTGATCAAAAATATACAATAAAGTAACAAATTGCAGTTATTGCAGGTATTATTCTGATAATCTAGCAAAAAGATAAAATAAAGTAATAAATTGCAGTTATTGAAAGTAATATTCTGATAATCTAACTTAATATAATGAATATATATATATTATTTATTGGGAAGGCAGTTTTTTATTTCCCCTGAACTTTGTGCAATTCTTTTTTTTTGGGGGGGGGGGAAGAGAAATAATGTACTTTTCTGAGTAATATAATATGACACTGCTAAGAATTTTTTAAATCTTAAGTTTTTTTTTTTTTTTTTTTTTAAATTTAGATTCCCCCTGCCATCAATATTTAGTGATTTATTGATAAAAATATAACTTTATTTTCTCAAGATGCATATTGTCTTTTGTTGATAAAAATTATTAAAAAAAAAATTCAAATCACTCAGGGGGGAAGGGGACATGGCCTACTATGAACCCCCTTGTTGCGCCACTGCAATATCATGTACAGTACCATACTTGCCTACCTTGCAGGGGGAAAAAACAGGAGATTTTTTCAATGACCCCCCACCTTCCCAAACACACACACACACAAAATGAACAATTAAACTGACTTACAAATAAAAAAAAATTTTAATGTTCATTCAACAGTTTTGATAAAATTTTATCATCAAATGTTTGATCGAAACATTTTCCAGCAAAACTATTTTTTATGAGCAACAGGATGTTCTCCAGATTTTCATTTGACAGCCTCGGACGAAACTTGGTTTCACTTTACAGAAAATGCATTACTGTGCGGAATGCACAAAATCCCAAGAATTACATTTAGTTAGATTATAAAAAGCCAGTTCTCCCAAATACTTACTAGCTTACATCTACACCACAACCAGGGTTCACACTGGGGAAAAATACAAGGTGGGATTTTCCTCCTTGACCAAAATTTTAAGTGGGATTTTTAAAGTTTAAGCCTAAAAAAAATTTTTTTTGAATGGGATTTCAAAAAATATTGCGGGAATCGCGCGATCGCGAGGCCTAGAGCGAGCCCTGACAACAATTCAAACAAAATATCACGACCACGTCTGGTGTGCACTTAACAAATAAACCCCCCAATATATATATATATTTTTAATTTAGCCATTTTTTAGTTATATATTGAATAAAAATAGGAAGAAATGTTCTTTATCTATTTTGTAACAATACATAATGACTCCCAAAAAGGAAAAAACTCAAACCCTAAGTTGAAGAAAAAAAAAAACAAATTTAATTCTATGCAAAAATATTTTTAAAACAAGATTATTAATAAGGATGCAATATTAATAGTTATAACTAAATAATAGAATCACTAAATTTTTTTTAAAAAGCTAAAATTTTTCACTGAAATTTCGAGTGGGTGTGGCAAAATGAGAAGTGCAAATCCTCTACTACAGAGGCTAAATCGTTAAAAATAATGGCAAACCAGAAGTTATTGATGTCCAAGAGAGGGGAATGAGATATTACACAAGAACTAGGGACTTTTACCGAAGCGGATGCAATCGGATTTTAAAAAAAAATCGGGACTGACCCTTGAGAGCATATGAAAGACAAAATGCGGAAGCTTTACTGCTAATTTGTAAAACTTTCGTAAAGCAAGTATCTACGCATGCTACTTCAAGATTTTCTCATTTAAAGAAGAAAATTTTTTTTCCAAAACTACGAATATTCGCGGAACCGAAATTTTGACTTTTCAAAAATACCAAAAATACGGAACTTCGGCAAAATGCGGGAAAATCACATGAAAACTACTCGGCGAGTAACCATGATTATGAGGGCCGTCTATTGAGCAAAAAACAGGGTTCCCACTCTCATCTCTAAGTCAAATTTAAGGCCTTTCTAGGGCCTTTTCAAGGCCAAATGTAACTTTTTTAGGGCCACATTACATATAACATTTAGAATGACCTTTCTTTGAAGAAATAAGAATGATATCGTATGTCCGGTGAATATAGTCAAATGTTCAACACTGAAATTAACTTTAAAAAAAATATATAATAATAAGAATTCTAGAAATGGCAATAAAACTTTACTATCACAACTAAGGAACTAATTTTCTTTCCTCCAATGGATTTTAATGTACATTTAATGCATCTTTATGCACGATCAATTCATTGTTGTGAATAAATGCTTTCCTCAGAATGATGGTGAAGCAGCAACATGAACATCTCACTGAATTAAATCTTTTACATAAGTCAACTTTTTCAAATTTTATCTTAAAGATTTATTCCTTTAGCAGTTATATTTCTTTCAGAGTTATAAATAGTATGCTAAGCTAACTTTTCAATCTATAAACCACAAACAGGCTTTATTTTGCCTCCAACAACATTTCTCAGCACATAATCTGCAGTACCGCAGTGTATTATCCAAATAATATGATATGCCTTATGATTATGCCTTTTATACATGTAAATGCATGCAACTAAAAATTTTGAAAGAGTAAAAACAACAAAATGCAAATTTTGCAAAAGATTTTGAGGCTGCAACGAACTCCCTTTTTAATGCAGAAGTGCACTTCTAGGTAAAAGCATCCAACTGAAGAGGTATCCGGTTATTGCCTTAAATCACACTTTATCTGCTCAGAAGTATGACTTGAAATAAATGTGTCTTTTTCCTCATAAAAACGAGCTTTTAAACCATTATAAAGCAAGCAATAGAAATGTCTTGAATCAATGTTCTTTCTGAAGGCAGATTATTTGAAAAATAATTTAAGCATTGCATTTTAATAAGGCTACAATAATGAATAATAATAATTATCAAAATGATCGTCGAAAGTTTGGGTTAAGTTAAAGATAAGGGAAAAAATGCTGACTGTAGGCATGTTTCTTCACATTCTTTATTTTCCCCATAACATAAGATTTCTCAAGCAATTTCATGGTATCCTTGATTTCTCTGTGGACACTTAGCTTCTGAGATAATTTGTAAAATTCCAGAACAATCGTAACATCAAATGAAAATTCACTTAGAATAGAAAATCCATACAAAATTGCCACTGTGCAGATGTAAAAATATACATATATATATCAATACATGTAGATTTTCGTCCCATTTACCAGTTTTGAAAAATCGATGTCACGGATGAATCATGAGTGTTCCATGACTATGACTTCTGAATTGGAAAAAGAAGAGGGGAAATAAAATTTAAGGCCTCAAAAATAAAAATTAGGGCCTTATCAGAGTTTTTGGAAGAAAATAAGGCCTTTTAGGGGCCCCTAACTCAATTTCCATATTTAAGGCCTTTTTAGGGACTTTTTAAGATCGTGGGAACCCTGAAAAAATATTGAAGCTTCATTGATTTATTTTAGAGCGAAAATTGCAAAAAACGGGAGAAAATCGTGTTAAACGGGAAATCGGGAGACAGACGCAAGAAACGGGAGTTTCCCGTTAAAAACAGTGGACCTGGCAAGTATGCAGTACCGAACCTCAAATTTGGCAAGCTCAGCACCAACGCTATGAGGATTTATGGAACACGACCAAAGATGGCGGATTTACAGAACCGAAATGGCGGATTCTCGGAAGCATCGGCGCTGACAAGCGTTTTTCTACGACTAAGTTGCAATATTTTCTTCACTCATAGACGAGCGTTTTTACATGTTAACTATGAATGGCGATCTGGGCCAGTTGGTTTAGCAATCGGAACGCCATTTTATGCATCCGATGAGTAAACTGACGTTCGATTTCTGCTAGGGGGAAACTAAACATTTGTAATTTTTTTTAGAAAATAAACATTTTAAGGAAAAGTAAGCACTTATAAGGGCCCTTATATTTTATTTTCAAATATCAGCACTTATAAGCGCTTGTAAGCACCGCTACGCACCCTGTGAAACCCTGCTGAACACATAACTACTTTATTAACCGACTTCACAAAGGAAGGAGGTTATACATTCATACTGTATGTATGTCGTTTTTTTTTTGTTGTTGTTTGTTTGTCCACTCATAACTTCTTTACGGATGAACCGATTTTCATGATTCTTTTTTTAATTGATCGAGGGTGGTTTCCTATAGGTCTCGTACCTTCGTTTGACCATATTCCATAATTAGAAAAAAGTTATGGGCAGAAATTTAGTTTTTTTTTTTTTTTTTTTCAGCGATAACTTTTGACTAAATGAACCGATTTTGATGATTTTTTCTTTAATCGATAGAGGGTGGTCTAACTCAAATATCGCAAATCAATTTGACTACATTTGTTTTGTAAAAAAAACGTTAAGGGTGAAAAATAAGTATTTTTTGTTTTAATTGGAAAGGCTTGGCTTGATGTTTCTTTGTTGGGAAAACTATTAATAAATGTAAAAGTCATTGTTAAAAATGTGTTTGTTGCTATGGGCTATAATATTAAAAGCAATTACAACAAGAGTTTGACTGAAGGCTTCTCTGTGGCAAAAATTAATCCAATCAGTTTGTTTGCTAAAATCGACTTCTAAAGGGAATTTATTATACAAATGATTAGTTTTTAGTGCCATTCATTCAAAGAAGTTTTGCCCTTTGATATGGATTTATATAAAAAATGTATTTACACTAAAAAGAATAAAATAAAATAATTTTTATAAAAAAAACAGAACCAACTTCAAATTATAAATTGCGCTAAAAAGTGAAAAATAAATTCCTTCTGTAAACAACATCGATGTGACTTTTAAACATAGTTTTAGAAGTCGGTGCAAAATTATGAGTCTAATCACCATGATACCATTTGCTACTTCATATTGGAACTGTTGCTAATTTCGCGAAAATATATAAATTTGTAATTGATTCATGATTGCAAAAGATTTTATCTATCTTAATTTTGCACCGACTTCTAAAACTTTGTTTAAAAGTCACATCGATGCTGTTTAAAGAAGGAATTTATTTTTCACTTTTTAGCGCAATTTATAATTTGAAGTCGGTTCTGTTTCTTTATAAAAATTCATTTATTTACAATACATTCATGTACACATTATACACAAGCTATACATGCAGTGTAACTCCTGCACTCGTACTTTGAAGGAGAAGGGAAGGAAAGCAGGGAAGGGAAGGAACAGGATTTTAAATAAATAGGAAATATACTAAAGATAAATGAAATATATAACAGAATGTAAAACTGAATTTACCAAAGGAGGGAGAAGTGTTCACCTACCAACAAATCCTGCTTGGAGACGGTGGGGCTCAGGTTATTAACGAACACAGTCCCACCCCTGGGACGCGAATCGGAAGAAGTGGAGATGCGATCGGCCACCATGCTGTTATCTGGGACGCGGAAGCTTCTCGAATGAGACGTCTGAGCCTGGAAGGGGAAGAACAACCAACTTACAAAACGATTCAATTTTATTTTCACTACAACTTTTGTAAATATTTTTACTTTTTTTAAATTTGAACTTTTTTTTATTTAAATCAGATTTTTTTTATTTGAATCAGATTTTTTTTTTAATTTAAAATCAGATTTTGTTTAAAAAACAGACCTTAAATATCTTAGATATTTATTATGTTATTTTAATATGTATAACCCTTAACAAGAGTTGGAGGGCTCTGGGGGAAAACCGAAGGATTCCCAGTTATCCAAGAGACAGCTGTGGCTCTTTTTAGAGGTCTCACTGGACATGACTGTTCATGGGACCATTAAAGGTCAAGATTCACGCCACTCGCCACGTGGTGACCTTGTCTGAAAAAGTGCCGATTCAAAAAATTAAGAGCGATCGCCACCTTTCCTTTTTTTAATTTTTAAAATAAATCCTTCCTTTTCAAATACATCTATAGAATTTACAACTCTTGCTTCTTTCATGCACACAAGCACAATAAAAACGCATCAATTCGGCATTTAAGTAACCGAATTTCGGCCGATAATCTTAATTTCCCCTTTCACAAGAAAAAAAATGGCGAAAACGTTTCCCAATTGCCGTTCTTTTTTTTTTTTTTTTTTAATCCTTCTCTCTGCCTTATAAATCTTTTAAAAACAATCTAAATATTGATTTTTTTTTCTCATAGCCACAACACTTGCATTTCAGATCGGCCATTTTCGCAAAAACTTATAAAACATAACTGTCGCACCATTTTGAAAATGGTGTGAAAGTTTGAAAAAAAAAGTTTTGAAACGAATAAAAATATAATGTACTGAACGAATTTAGAACTAGAAATATACATTTTTTTATAATTGTGTTCGAAAACGGTCCGTATTTATGATCGCTGTTTTTTGAAAAAAGTTTGTTTCTGTAATTGGGATTTTTGTTATATGTTGCTTCTATTATTAACGAAAATTTTACGTTTGAATCTTTTGTACTGTATAACATTCAACACAAAAAACTATATCGCAAAAATTCATATTTCCTTAATTTACCATCACCAACGGATCTAGTATTTTTCTTTTTCCAATTTGAAAGTCATAAGATTTTTTTTTTTTCGTAAACTTAATAATTTTGACAAATTATGTTTTCTTCACTGAAAATAAGACACATAAGGAATTGCGGGGGAGGGGGCATGCCCCCCCCCCCCCCCCGCTTTGCATAGGTGGCCACCAAGTTAATCAAGTTTAGTGGCCACCGGCCACTTCCAAAATTTTTGAGTCTTGACCTTTAGGGACCATCTCTATAGAATCAGAGTGGTGGATTCCCCAGGCTGCTCTTTGTGTGACTCGAATCTATTGGTGACATTTGAACATTTACACAGTTGTGTTGCACTTATCCATTTTGAGGACATTGTTAAAAAGCATTGGAGCTCGTGAACAAAAGGCACAAGCGCCTTTGTTCAGCATTTGAAATCAATCAACATTCATAGAAATGGTATAGCATGTTAAATATGCACAAACACTTTACACTATTTTCACAGCAACAAATATATTTTTAATGATAATGGCAATCAAATTTTAATACAAATGCATGAAGCATGGTTCAAATGAAACCAAAGCCTACCAAAAATAAGAGTACACTCTTAAGTACAAAGAAAAAAAAAATGTACAAACCAGGGTTCGTGATTTTTTAAATTTTTTTTTAATCAAAAAAAATTGGATTCTTTTTATTTAAATAGGATTTCTTTTATTTTTTTCAAAAAATACCTTAAACATTTTGCATATCTATAATGTTACATTCACAGAAACAATATGGCATGTTAATCAATATGCAAAAACACTTCAAGCTATTTTCACAGCAATAAATATTTTTAATAATAATAATGATAAACAAATTTGAATACAAATGCATGACTCAAATGAAACTTAAGCCTACCAGGAACAACAGTACACTCATAAGTACAGAAAAAATAAATAAATTTAATGTGAATTATTTTGCTGTTGAAAACTGAAACTTTTTGCTTTAATCATATATCTTTATTGAAAACTTCTATGATAAAAAAATATTTTAGAAGGAAAAAACCTTAAGCTATTAGGGGACATGGATGAAACTTTAAGGATACATGTTCTAAATTCTAACAGTTGTTGTTTTAGACACTATCATTCTGAATTATTTATTGTGTGGTCTTTATTAAATGGATCTGAAATACTATTTTTAAGATAAAAAACACAAAATGATTCATGATTATTAAGAATTCTAATTTGAATGGTTGAATGAATGATGCTTTGCTGTTAACATGCTTGAAGAATAAGAGTAATATTGTAAAATTTAAAAAATTGTAATTAGTTCCAACCTTATGAAATATGTTATGCACACAGACAGATGAACCTAGGAAGTTTTGTTTAAAACAGTGGTTGTAATTGCAACATATTTCATATTTTACAACACATTCTAACATTGTAAAATCAATGATTTAAAAAAATATATTTAAATCAAGCTGATTTAAATCAACGAATCCTGTTTATAGACCAAAGAATTATGGCTTCCACAAAAATTATGAGTTTTCATTGAAAAAAAGAAAATATTCCAATCAATATTCACTTTAGAGGTCTGTGGAACATAGGTTGATGGCAGCTCATCCAAATCCATCAGATCTTCCAGGCCCATTTGCTCGAGGTCGTCCTTTTCTGGCGACTCAGATCGTTTATCCTAAATTGACAGAAAGCACAAAAATTACTAAAAGTTGTCAAACTCTTGAATAATGCACAAAGTATATAAAATTACTTTTTTCAATGTGTTGTGAAACCTGAGCAAGTTGACCACTGGTGGTGCGGCCCTTCAGTGGTCAACTTATAGAATGTGGATAGTTCTTTTTTTTTTTCCTTTGTCATTTCTTATTTGTGCATTGTTCACACTGGGGGAAAATACAAGGTGGATTTCCCACCTTGACCAAAATTTTAACCCGAGAAAATGTGCGGGGGTCATTTTATGACCCCAAGCTATATCCAAATTCCAATTCCTAGAAAACTAGCTACGTGCTCCTTCCATTCTTATCAGTAGCTGAGTTTTTCCCCCCAATCTACCTTTTGTTAGTGTTTTGAAAGTATTTCAGGCATTTTCACGCTCCAATACCCGTTTGGTTAGTTAAAATCATACTTTATAAAGGATCATAGCAAAAACAAAATGATATGTTTCTCTAAGAATTTCATGTTAAAAATAGCAATAATACAAGCTGGAATATTTATTATAAAGTTCACAAATACTTACAAGTATTAAAAATTAAATTATTTAGTACTATTTTTATGAACTTAGTTACTTAGTTTATAGACGTGTATTAAACTACCTTTAATTACTAGCTTAATACATGAAGCTAATTTATTCTTTACGTATCGCCCTTTAAAATTAATTTATGCATCGCACTAGTGTTTAAATGTAAATTTTAATGTTTAAAAATGGACTGTATGGTTTTGACATAAATAAGTAAAGAAGTAATGCTTTTAACTACATTTTAGTTTGGAGGCATTCTATGACCCCTGCGCGTCTTAAAGTTGGTTTAGGAAGCGCGCGTTCTGTTGGGTTAAGTGGGATTTTTAAAATTTAAGTGCAAACAAATTTTTTTTGAGTGGGATTAAAAATATATTGGCTGAATGGCGCAATCGTGCGGCCTAGTGCGAACCCTGCTGTGTATTTATTCATTTGTAACTAATTAAAATATAGCTTCATGCATTAACGTTACTTTAAAATAGTGAGACTTTTTTTTTTTCACAATTACCTAAAATATCATTAGAGAAATTTAACCTAAATGACTTATTGTATCCTATACAAATTAAAAAGTAAAGTACTTAGTTAAAATAAAGATGAAAAATCTTATTAATTATGTCAGTTACTTATATGATGCTAAAGATTTCCTAAAAATACATAATTTTTCAAAATGGCTACATCAGATATAAGAAAAAAGAATAAACTTATTTCAAAAATAAAAGAGTGCTCATTGTCGTTTTCCTATATGGGGGGGGGGTTCACTTACAAATAAGTGTTGGCAAAATTTACATTGATGGGCAGTTCCACAGAACATGGGACAAGCACAAAAAAAATTTTTTTTTAGAAATACATCACAACTCAATTTTATTTTTGTTGTACATAGATTGAAGTTTCTAAATACCAAATTGGCAACATTTAGAGCAGCTTTTTTTTCTAGCATGACTACATTTTGTATGAGCACATGTGCAAAAATTTTTGATGAAACTTTGGTCCAAGTTTAGAGGTATGCAAGTTTTATTGTTTTATTGTAATATTGAACTGTTATTGTATTTTCTTGAAAGAATTATCTAAGTAGATTATATTAATGCTGTTGTTTTAATTTTACAAGTTAAAATAAACTGTCAGTAGTAAGATTTGTGCACAGTAAATTTTTTGTAAGGTGAGTCACAAAAATATTAGTTTTTTTATTTTGAAAAG
Organism: Octonoba sinensis; assembly: GCA_038502835.1. NCBI lineage: Eukaryota > Metazoa > Arthropoda > Arachnida > Araneae > Uloboridae > Octonoba > Octonoba sinensis. The sequence continues at coordinate 8,341,576 of CM076604.1, forward strand.
AAAATAAAAACTTTAAATTGATTCTTTTTATATTTTCTCCTACCTGGAATCAAATATAAAAGAACATGCAGGTTTGGTGGTTAGTTGACCTTTTATACTTAGCAAAAATATGCATTCTTTTTTGTAAGGTGAGTCACAACTAGCATCTACAGGAATTAAGTGTTTTGTTGACTGTCTATAGACCAAAACACTTAATTTAGCTCATTTGAAAGTTGATACATGAGAAAAGTTACTTACTGTACAATTTGGTTAAGAAAAATAACTGAGTAAATGTTGAAAGTTAACTGCATTTTTGGCAAATATAATCTTAAATTGTAGTCATTCTGTCATTTTTCCCAATTCATTCATTTGCTTTTGTCCCATGTCTAACACCAGCAATCATTTTATTTTGATATATCTGTTTTCATTATTTTAAAGTCCTGCATTTCTTTTAAAACCAGAATAATTATGGCACCAACAACAGCGGCTGAACGCCAGAGAAAGCGAAGGGAAAAGTTAAAGAAAGAAGGAAAATATGATGCCTATAAGCAACAACATTGCATAAATATGAAAAAATACAGATCTACAAAAGCAAACAAAATTAAAAAGCTTCCAAAAGCTGTACAAGAACAAATTAAGTCAGAAGAACGAAGGAAAAACAGAGGTTGGGTGAACAAATGCAGAAAACAGAAAAATAAGAAAGTGTCATCTTCACCTGTTCCAACTCTGTATAAAACTGCAAGTGCGTTTGGCAAAGCTGTAGCCAGGGCTAAACGTTGTCTGCCTGGATCACCAAGCCATCGACAAGCTGTTGTTCGAAAACTTTTCAGCAGTGAATGCAATGTAGAATTGGCTTCATCTTTTGATTTGCCAAAAACTAACAAAAAATCTTCCGCTCTATGCCCAGACGCTATAAATAAGATTTGTATGTTTTATGAGAGAGATGACATAAGTCGGATGGCACCTGGTCGTAAAGATGTTGTTACGCTGTGGAAAGATGGCGTAAAAATGAGAATGCAAGCCCGACACCTTATCTGCACATTAAAAGAAGTGTTTCAGCTTTTTAAATTGGATAATCCAACTATCATTGTTGGAAAAAGCAAGTTTTTTGACTTACGACCGAAGCATGTTCTTTTAAGTTCCCAGTTGCCACATAATGTATGCATGTGTGTTTATCACGAAAATTTCATTATTGCTGTCAATGCATTGCACACATATGACAAGGATTTTCCAATTTATTCACATTCATTTCCCGAAGGAATAATTTGCAACCCTTCTTCTGAAAGTTGTTGGCTAAATGAATGTCAACAATGTAAAAATGCAGAAGGATTTCATCAGGCATATCCAATGCCAGAGTTTGATGAGATTAATGTTAAATGGCTTTGCTGGAAGAAAAGTAGCAATAATGATCCACTTCAAAAGGTAGAAGAGGTTGGCTCATTTTCTGAACTTTATAAATATATCTCAGACATGGTTCCACAATTTTTAGAACACTGTTATGTAAAACGTCAGCAAGCCAACTCATACAAAGTAACACATGAACTGGTGATTTCAAAGGATTTTCCGAGAGATTTATGCATGATGCAAGTGGATTTCTCGGAAAACTATACATGCATATTTCAAGACGAAATACAAAGTGCCCACTGGAGCCAAAATCAAGTTAGTCTCTTTACCTGTGCAATGTATCATACAGGTGTCATCCATCCTCTCATTATAGTTTCTGATGTGTTGGACCACTCAAAAGAAACTGTCCTTGCATATATTTCATATGTATTAGATAATATGCCTAATGAAATACAAAAAGTTGAAATATGGTCGGATGGCCCTTCTTCACAGTTTAAGAACAGGTTTGTTGCAGGTTCTTTGCCAACCTTAGAAAAAAATTATGGTGTTTTAATAAAAATAAAAAATAATGTGTAAAAAAATAATGGTGTCACTTGGAACTTTTTTGCAACATCCCATGGAAAGGGACCAGTTGATGGTATTGGTGGCAGTTCAAAAAGGCAGGTATTTGATCAAGTTAAGAAAAGGAAATGCATTGTAAATAATGCTGCAGATTATGTTAAAGCAACAGAGATAGCTGGATCAAATATCAGAACTTTTGAACTTAATGAAGCAGATATCAAAAAAAGAAATTCCCTCCTTAACTTGAGAAAAGTTTGGGACAATGCCCCTTTACTACAAGGCATAAAAAAAAACCATTGCATCAAAGTCATTAACGAAGAATCCAAAGTATTTTTACTATCAAATGACCAATCACCTGACTCTTCAGAAAAAGTTAGTGTTGGGGACTGGTATGAAGTCCAGTATGATGGTAAACTTTATCCTGGGGAAATAACTAATATTTACAATGGAGAGTTTGAGGTTAAAACAATGGAGCCTTCAGGCAAACATTGGAAATGGCCCGTTGTTGAAGATAAGATATTTTATCCTCAGTCAAACTTAATTCGAAAACTTAACCCTCCAGTTGTTGTAAATTCAAGAGGAAATTTTGCCTTTCCATCTTAATTGGAGTGTAATAATTAATATAAATAGTTTCTAAGTACAGTAGAGCGCCGATTATCCGAACACGTCGGGACCGACCCTAGTTCGGATAAGCAAAAGTTCGGATAATTGGAAGTTCGGAAAAAAATTTTAAAAAGAGAAATTACGCTGTTCGGATAATCGGCGCTCTACTGTATTTAATTTATTCAAATATCATTTCATTCATGTACATTCTGAAATTGTTTTCTGTGAAGTTAAAATAAATTTATTGTTTATTAATATCCCCAAAATTGGTGTTAAGATAGGTATAATACTTTTATTAAAATACAATATTTGTTAAAGTACATTTAAAATAATGTTGTGTTGGAAGCTAATACACAAAAGGAGGAAGTGTAAGGTGAGTCACAAAACTTTGTAAGGTGAGTCACACACATAATTTAAGCTTGCATAATTAATTGTACTCAGTTTTGTTTTTTTCAGCTATTTATCATAATTGACACCTCTTATTAATGCTTTAGAATATTTTTTTTTAATGTGCAGTCTATGGAAGAGGAGAAAATTTAGTATATAACATTTGCCTCTAAAACGTGTCCAATTTGTTGTAAGGTGAGTCACTGCTGTAAAAAGAGCTATAATTGTCACAAAAGTCTACTTTAGGTTAAAAATGCAACTAATTCTGAGTTATGGAGTCTCTATTAATGTATAAACCAATTTTTGTAAAAATTCTTTGAAATCCTTCAGAATAAATTGATTTTAATAACTCGCAAAAAATGTCAAAGTGTAAGGTGAGTCACGTGGAATTGTCCTGATGTTTTATACACCCAGAAAAATACTAGTCGTTATGGCATAAAAATATCCTGGAGCAGGGTTGCCAGATAAGAAATGGAACAAAAATAGTTGCTTTAGTAGCATAAAAGAATGAAAATAGTAGACTAAATAGTAGCCATGGCTTAATGACAAACAAGGCTTAATTAACTTGTTCAGTGATGGGTACTTACTTATTACATTCGAATCTTATATTTATACATAAAGAGTTGCTATGAATTCAGTGTAATTTATAAAAATTAATTGCATTTTTTAAAAATAAACACGTTTCCGAGCATTAACTTTTAAAACTGAAATAACTATTTCATATCTACCAAAGATTAAAAATATCAATGAATAAGGAGTGAAATGGGAAAAAAAAAGATTGCAATATGAGAAGAGCAAAATTATTAATATAAAATAAACATACTTGAGATTTAAACACATATTGAGCTACTTGATCAATTAAATTCTAAGACCAAGAGGCGGCACTATCAAAAACATTAAGTTTACTTTTTCTCTCAAATTTAACATTGTTTATAATATTGGAAAAAAATCACCCAATAGACAATAATCAAAAATTTTAAAACCTCAATTTTAAATTACATCCAGAAAAATACTAGTCATTATGGCATAAAAATATCCTGGAGAAGTCATTTTAATTTTTTTTTTTTTTAAATCTTTGGAAAAGTAGATAAATAAATGTAGTAATAATTAGGCTGTCAACTTACAAAGGGTTTTTTATATTACTCCTACTACCCAAATTTGGTTACATAAGTGGTCAATATAGATAGGTGGTCAAGTTGGGTGGTCAAGTTACAAAGTATACCTGCATTATATAATATAGAAATAGTTCTTTTCCTGACAAAAGTGGTCTACTTAGAAAGGTGGTCAACTTTACAGGTTTTACTGTATAAGAAATTGGATAGCCCATGCTACTAAAAAAATATTGCACCTTTCTTTTAAGTTAAAGGACCAAATCAAAAAGGGTGGAATAAATTCATCTTTCAGGAAAGGGAATGGTTTAGGGAGAAACATACAGGTCTATCTCTCTGCATTCAAAAAATCATATTGATTCATTAGAAATTGAGGTTGCAGAAGCACAAATGGAGAGGTAAAATGCATCAACTTTCAAATAAAATGATTAAAAAACTATTATTTGAATCTATAAATGTTTTATATCAGCAGTTTTGGCAGACAGCTTTCCTTCATATAATTTTCAAAATTTCTCATAGAATAGTTTTCGACTTGCAACAGTTCGAAGAACGGAAGACAGAATTTCTCTAAAACAGCAGTGGTGATGTCAGCAGTGGGAATTACTTTCTTCCAGTATGGACAGGTTATACTAGGAGGGGGGGGGGGGGAACTACATCATTAAATTTCTGCAAGCAAGAAAGAGACAGATTAGACATTTTTTCTGAAGACTCAAATGAAGCCTAAAATAAAACTTTGAAAATTTGGATTTTCAAGATACTACTGCATTTATAATATTTTATGCGTTTTTCTTTATTATTTCAAAACTTTCGAGTTCAGGAGAATATTCTTGACTCGCATTTCTATTTGCCTCTAATATTTTTTGCAAAGAGATTATTTCTGTGCAAGCATTGTGAAGATTTATTTTTGATGCCATAGTTCTCTTGAGAAACAAAAAAGAATTTAAACTGACCTATAAATACTTGAAAAACTATAAAATTTAGTTTAAGAAAATTAAGACAAGCTGGCGGGAAAAATCAGTAAACAGTTTCAGAGTATGGCATCTGCTGAAAATATCTACAAGGCATATAAGTTATTATTCAGAGATGAAAAACTAAAAATCCATTTATGGAGCAGCCCTGCAGCAAGAAAACAAATGTTTTGCACCAGTTTTGGAAATTTTATAGCATTATTATTATTTATGAAATGTTTATCAACCACAAAATACTTTTGTCTGCAGGAAACTTGCAGAAAAATCAACATTTTGTTTGTTTCTTTAATTAAATTAACAACAAAAGTACGAGGAATAAAAATTATATCAAAATATCAAAAGATCTCACGTTGATCACTTTACTTTTCATCACATAACATCCATATTTTATTCTATCTTGGGGTTTTAGAGATAAAAATTGTTTGTTAAAAAATATTGTAATTTTTAACATTTATAATTTTGAAAATGAAATAAAAAAACAGATTATTTTTGAAACACAGAAGTTAATAAGAGTATAAAAAAGAAAAATAATATATATGTTACCGAAGCATAACACACTATTCTCTGAGTAAAAATCAAGCACTTTCCAGGACTCTTCATAGCAAAAATCACGTAAATCTAACCACTTCAAATACGTTACATTACAAGCCAGAAAGATTCCCTTAATACTAGTTAATTTAGAGCACTAACTGTAATAAAATAACTTCATATTCAATACTATAAAAATTTATCAGACCGCACATTAATTAGATTAATGTGTTGTATCGGCTGTGTATGTAACGAGCCATAGCTTTATTGCTTGTCAGGTCAGACATGTGCCTCACTGAGAAAAAATACTGAAAAATCGCAACATAACACTTTGTAAAAGCTTATTAAAAAGTTTATTACAAGCATGAATCACTATGCAATAGAATTATTAAATACTAAGCAAGTCAACTCATTACTTTAATATAAAAAAAAATGATTGGGGCATTATGTCTAACCAAAATAAGGCGTGGAAGTGGCATGACATTTTTAAAAAAAATAAACATGTTCCTGAGCAATAACTTCTTCAACTGAAATAACTGTTTCATACTTGATAACTATAAAAATTTTAATGAAATGAAATAACTTCAAAATTAGGCGTGAAGAATTTTTTACATGTTTTTATATATTGAATTAAAATAGAAATAAATATTATTTATTTATTTTGTAACATTGTAAAATGAGTACTTGAAAGGGGAGAGGGACCCTAATGCTAAAAACGATCTAAAATTTAAACATATCTTAAATTACATGCAACAAAAAAGAGAAAAAAAATTTAAAAACGAAACAAAAACAAAACTGTTTTTAAAAAAAATTTCTGCCACAAAAAGAAAAAAAAAATTAAACAGATTTTTAATAAGGTTCTAATATTTAATAATTATAATCAACAGATGTATCACTAAAACTTAAAAGCTAAAAATTCCTTGATTATCAGCGACATTTAGAGTGGGCGTGGCAAAATGACGTTTGTGCAAGCACTTTACAGAAGCTGAAACTTCGGAAAGATTAAAAATATAGATAAGCTCAAATTTATTGATGTCTAAGGGGAAGAGTCCGATATTAAACGAGAACTAGGAAGTTTTGCCGAAGCCGATGCAACCAGATTTCGAAGTGCTGAAAAAAAAAAATCGGGATTGACACTTAAAAGCGCCAAAAACGAATCGAATGTGTAAATTTTACTCGTAATTTGTGAAACTTTGCAGGAATGTACGCAGGCTACTTTAAAAAATGTTCATAGGGTAAAAAAAAATAGAGAAAAAGAAACCCAAATTACGAATTTTTGCGGAAGCGAAATTTTTAATTTCCACAATTACCAAAACTACGGAATTCCGTCAAAATACGGAAAAATCACATGTCTGCAGGTAGAAATTTGAAGAAAGGTGAATTTTCCTGTTGATAAGTTGTAAAGAAATAGTAAAAATGAGAAAATCAAGGACTTTCCAGACATTTTTGTACATTATTCCAAATTTCCAGGACTTTCAAGGCCTTGAAAAAAAAATTATGTAATTCAAGGACTTTCAAGGTTTTCCAGGCCGCGTACGCACCCTGTGTGAGATACGCGATATCTTTGAAATTGAAGCATAAATGAAAGTCAACGCTTTATAAGGCAGTGAGAAATAAACAATCCAAATCCCCCACTTTAAGCATTTATAATTTAAAAATTTGCCATGTCCAATTAGTATATGCATTTTAACTCTCTATAAAGCAGCAAGAAATAACTTCCCAAATTTATCAAACTCAAGTATTTGCATTGAAAAGTATTGAAAAATTCTGTCATTTGCACAGATTTCTAAGAGAATTTGTTTATCTCAAACTATAGAAAATCTTCAAAACTGACAAAAATCATAAAGATAAATGTCTGGAAAAATTCGTCGTAAGGAGAATACCATTTCGTTATGTTAGGAATATTTTCAATGTTATTTCACAATATGATTAAAACTTCGTTATAGAGAGAAATTTGCTGTAGGGAGACTATAAATCATATTTTTTAAAAGCAACAGGCAAAAAGTTAAGTTGTATTAAAACAGAAACTGACACCCATATAAAGAAAGCAATGAAACATTATAAACTACGGAATAATTTTCATATCAGAAAATCAGCACAAATACAACATACTCACCGGACGGCTCTTTTTCGATCTAACAGTTACATCGACCATGTTGTATGGAAATGACGGCTGGCTTCTTGTAGCCTGAAAAAAATAAGTCTATTCATTAAATACAGCATGAAAACTTTTACATGTCATTTGATAAGTAAAACAAAAGGTATTATAAAGAGTAGGAACAGACTGGGTGCAAAATTCCAGATATAAAATTTACAGATTTCTTTTGGATTCTCAAAAATGTTTCAAAAATTTCCTCAATTGCACGGAAGATCTTTACAGTGCACGCCAATAGGCATAAATAAAAGCACAATTTTATTACTGCTATTCACTTAGAGTAATTTAAAGGTGAGTAAACTAAATCTCACCAAATATTGCTTACCAATACTAGTAGAAATAAACTGTTACTATTTTTTTTTCGCAATGATTTTTATGTATCACTAGGAACAAATTTTTTTCGCAATAAGGAAATAACACATCCAAGTGATCATTTAGGCCAAATAAGCCTAAAATCATCCTTAGGACAATAACATAAAACAAAAAAAAATTACCATTTTAAATTTATTTATTTGGAACAACGAAACAAATATTATGATACTTCTTATGTATTTTTTCTGTGAACCTGTTTTTACAGCTCATTTTTTACTTTTTTTAACAAGCAAAAACAACAATTCTTTTACATACAGTTGAACCTTGTGAACATAGTGAACTGTATGCAGATTAAATAAACCAATCCCTATATCCAATCTTGCAATCTCTCAGAATTTGTAGTTTTTTTCAGAAACATCCGTTGTGATAATATAAAATTAGCTAATGAATTCATAATTGCTTAAATAAAAATTAAATATTAAATATTAGATTAGTGGAATTTTAAGTAGTATGTACTTTTTAAACTTTCCTTACAATGGGAATAATATAAGTAAAACAAAATTTAACAAATTATAAGTAATTTAAATAAACACAATTTTAAATAAAGTTCCATTTTTAAATGGACAATTACAACAGCCCTAGCTTTCCTAGAAAAGTACTCGGAATATTTGCGGCCATTTTAACTACAGAGAGTGACTGAGCTTTCATTCTTCTTCTGGGGATAAAGAAGCTATTTCATCATCACGTTTGTCCTCTCTATTCTTTTCCTACACTTCAGATTCCTCTGAATGCATAGCAATTTAAAAGATCTTCCTCTACATTGTCCGTTCAGTTTTACATAACTACATTGCTCCATTTTGAAAAAGTGAAAGTTTAGAATTTGATGCGGAAGTCAAGAATGCAGTCTTTTAGGATTTTTAGATACATGTATAAGTTTACCTTTGAAAGAAAAAAGTCTGGAAGGGACATTCCAGTTAACGATAAGCCGGCGTCGTTGTCTTATCAGATCCCTATATGTGTTTAAATCGGTGATGGCGAAGCTATAGTGGGTCAGACACTGACCCCACACAAGATTTTTAACTGACCCACAATTGCTAGGCAACCATTTGTTTGTTCATGCTGGTATATTTAGATTTTCTAATTTGTGTGGATAATTTATATTTTATTTGTAATTTTTCAAGCACTGCATTAATGCAAAAGCCATTTAAATGCTGTCTATAACCCTTAGTTTGATCATTACAGTTCTAAAGTTACGCAAATGACGACAAAGGCGTTTGTGGTTTTGAAATAAAGCAAAAGTGTTTACAAAATATCAAATAAAATTGTATAACTTTGCTCACATTTTCTTTGTTGAAAAAAAAAACAACAAACCAAAAAGTAAATATCCATCTTTAAAGCACTTTCTTCAAATAAAATGTATGTAATTTTCATTACTTTTTGTTCATTCAAACACTTATTCCCATTTGTACCATACACTTGAGAACTTTTAACCCCACTAAAAGTATTTAAATCCTCAAACCACATTAATTTTTACCAGTTAGCCAATTGAATTTTTAAGATATTTAGTTTTTAAAAATACTAAAATTTTTAAACTTAACTTTGGTGCAAATGAGCATTAATGACCCACGAGCTAGTAGTAAAAAAAGTAACAAAATTTGACCCACTTCTCAAAAAGGTTCGTGCCATCCCTAGTTCAAAATAACATTAGTTAAATAGATGCACAGCTGGGATCGCTGAAAACATTCACTATAGTGGGTGTTATGTTTAAAAAAGTTAGGGGCCACTTCAAAAATCATCTACCCAATGGCCTCGCAGCAGCTTTACAAAGAACAAGAAGTTCCGTCTAGAACTATACGAGCCTACTTTCCCGTATACACCAAATTCAAATTTATAATCTAGCTATCTCTCTCTCTGTCTTTCTCGTTTAGCTTTAGTTCTTAATTGCTTCAAATATACCTTTTTCAACGGTTAATACATATTCATTCAATCATTATTTATTAAGTCATTCATGTATTTATTCACTCATCTATTCATTCATTCTTTTGCTTATTCATTTAATCATTCATTAATTAAAAAATATTCTTGAAAATCCCGATCAAAAAATTTCATAGGAAAATAAGCTCGTTAGTTCTGGATGAACTTTCTATTTGTACATGTTCTACGTCATAAGAGCTTTCCGATAAAGTTTGTTCCAAGCAAATCGGTCCGTTATATCAGAAATTATATAGGATTGAAATTTCCCCGTAGGCGGTATGTTAATTTTTTTTTGAACTGTTCAAAAATGAACAAAAATTGTTCAAATCAATATTTGACGCCAAGAACTTCTTCCAGTGAGCTTGTTCATGGGAACTTGGATCTTGTACATAGAGTTTACATCATTTGCTTCATTTTCACCCATAGGCGCTAATGTTAAAATTTTTTGAACTGTTCAAAATTGAAAAAAAATTGTTCAAATCAAAAAGTAAAATATGGAAATGAGATGTCTTCGCCGAGATCTTTCAAATGTAAAAAGAATTTTTCCAATCGGACCATTCGTTCAATAGTTATTAGGGGGGGGACAGACAGACAGACCGACACACTTTTTCCCCATCCCAAAATCCTACTTTCAAATTTTTTATTTTTCAATCCTTATTTAATTACTTAACTTATTTTTGACTTTTCTTGATTTCTAACGATATTTTCACGATATATTAAGCCTTCTTTCATGCTTTATTATTATGTTTTTTTACTTTTACGGGAAAGTAGGCTAAAAATGAAGACCCACTCAAAGTAACAAAAGAAAACTTTTAATGCACTTCAAACACCCAACAAAGCTTTTATCTTCACTACAATTTTTGTCGAGGACACAAATCTATCTAAAAGCAAATTTTAAAAACTGTACATGTGCGAGTCAACTTTTGGTGTAGGAAAGCGTGTTGCCATTCTCAACAGTGCGGGTTGGACTGTTAAAAAAAAAAAAAAAATCAGTCCCAGCTGTACATAGTACAAAAATTAAAAATGAACATTCACTCACAGATTTTAGACCTTCGGGATTGGATGAGGTTATGAACAAATTTCCATCTTTCATCAGCTGCACCTTTTTGTTTCCATCTGCCTAGAATTTAAGAGGAAAGAAATATGATAGAGTAAGCTAATATTGCTCTCATAGCACAAATTCATGCATATAAAATGCATGAATGTTTGCATATCAAATAAAAGGTTTCAATTTAAATGCATTAAAAATAATAATTCATGAGATACTATGCACTCTTCTTTAAGTTTATGGAATTAATTTTTTGTGTGACTTTTAAATACATTGTACATGCAATAAAATTTCAATTCAATAGAATTGCCAGTAAACTGAATTTTTAAAAAAGATATATGAGCAATTTACTTAAGTAGTGTATACAAATCTAGAATGCATTTCAAGCACATTTGCCATGCGGAAACTGGGAGGGGGGAGAAGGTTGACATTTTTACCTTCTCCATGCTACATAAATACAATATTCTGAAAATGCAGAATGGGAAAAAGCGCCATGCAGGTTCTTTATTCATTATTTTACAATCATATGCAGGGCAATGCACTAAGAACTTCAAGTTGATAGCCAGTAAATTAGACAAATTTCAAAAATTTTAGCCAAAGAAAAAAATTCAAAAACTTTTATTGACGATTCTTTTTTCTATAGAAAACTGCAATCAGAAGAAAATCTTTAACTGTTTTGAACAAAATGCAATTGTGTACTCACATTTTTTTACCAATGGAAATTTTAGAGAATTTTTCATTTGCCCAACACTTTCACCAAGTCAGAATATATTTCGTGGAATTCACAATTTTGTAGCATTTGGCAGGGAGACAAAGCTTAGCATGGGCCCTGACATGTGAAACCTTTAGGGATCGTTCATAAATGATGTCACGCTGGGAGGGGGATTTGTGAAATTATGACAAGGAGAGGGGGTAACAAGAAATGTGACATCATGCTTATTCAACACAGCGTGACATGTGACCATAGCCCCCTTAACTAGATGCCCAGCGATTTGCGGGGAAAGTTAGCCACGGATTTTAGTTACCTTTTCCCCCACCAGGAACGCTACTTATCTGCTATAGCAAACCGCGCTCTTTACATTAGTTTGAAGGGTAGAAGATTGGTTTTCATTGCTATTTCTTCTTTTTTCCCCTAATGATTTGATTCTTTTGAATAAAAACGGTGCTTTTCAGGACCAATATAACTAAATGAAAGATGGTTTACTGCGTTGTTCCATTTTTCACAACAAATTCAGTAAAAGAAAAAATTAGTTTGCGTGAGAAATGGATCTCCGCTATATCAAGACAAGGGAATTATTATTATGATTATTATTATTATTATTATTATTATGTGGTTGTCTTTCATAATGTCTATTTGGGAAAAAATAAAAATTAATTAATTAATAATAATATAGTGCAAAGCTATTTTTATTATAAAAGTACATTGTTTATTATGTTGTCCAATCTTTACTGTAGCTTGTCCTTGGAATACGAATGATTTATATCATGATGCATTTTATATTATGCAAATATTAATTAAATTGAGCTTATCGATTTTTTATTTAAAAAAATTAAATAGTTATACGAAGGCATATATGGATTAATAAGAAATAATGAAAATTAGTAAGGAAAGAAATTCAATGCATAGAATCGAATTCTAACCATATTTCAAGAACATATTTAGTTCTATGGATGAATTAATGAGAATAACTTGGAAGTAATATTTGTCCTATTATTCATGCTTAAAATAGGACTTCAGTACAATGCATTATAAGTTGTAATTATTCACATATTTCAACATTTTTATTGTATGTATGGATATTTTTTATTTATTTATTTATAATTTTATTGATTGAAACCAAAAATACTAGTTTTTCTTTCGGTGGGGGGGGGGGGGGATAAATCAGATTCTATGATAAGATTAAATGTGATTCTATTATAAGAGTAAAAACTTGATTTTTATGCAAAATTTTTTATAACTCGGCTAAATGAAGCGTTTGGTTCCAAGTTGCCCAATTTAACGTGCTCATCGTTCTGCTCGTTTTTTGAAGCAATGATTTCATGGAAAATATAAAAGATAGTGCGAAAATATATCTGCTACTTCGAGTACACTTAAAAGCTTTTCAAAACTTTGAACATCTTTTCTGAGTCTTTGCAAAACTCTTGACTTTTAAAATTCAGGGAAAAGTTTTAATTTTTAAGATCACTATAAGTAAATAATAATAATAAAAATACATTCTTTTTTTTCTAAAACAGATGAGTCCAAAAAGTATTTACTCAAATATGTATCACATGTATAGCTTTGCTGTTAATCGATCATGGAAGTTATACATTACATCTTCTCAAAATTTTCAAAATGCTCCAAATAAGTCTTTAATTATTTTATCTATAGCATTGTTCTCAAACAAATATTAAAAGTTTTAATCAAGAACTAGATTTTTATTTGTTTTCTTACAACAGTAAAAATGTTCAATTGAAATTAAGTGTATTATATTCTTTATGTATGAATTGCATAAATAATTATTCTCTTTTTTTTTTCACTGCATTTTATCTATTTATTTATTTATTTTTAAACATTTTATAATGTAATACTCGTTTAAATGTTATGATCAACTATAATAATAAAATTACACGTTAATTTAAAGCACAAATGAGCAATAATAAATTAACGTGTAATTTTATTATTATTGTTTACTTGCACAAAGTTAAATTATTTTTATCTGTTATGATCAACTACCTAATTCAGTTGCAATAGAACCTTCGATTGTATGAAAATTAAAATTTCATAAGTTCGATTTCAGATATGAAAGTATTTAAAGTAGTATTTCGTGATCGAAATTTGATGCATTGTCTGTGGTACAGGTTGGCTAAGTACGCGAGTGTTCTCGACTTTTGCAACTGTTCTTATAGAAAAAATGCCAAACAAATATTTTTTTAATGGAAAATGGCTTAAAATTTCTTCTTTCAACACTTCTTTATATATGATATATATTCCATTTAACTCGAAAAAATAATAATAATAATAAAAGTAAAAATAAGTGATGACATGCAATTATAATTTTAACTACATTTATAGATTACAGAAACAATGGTTTATTTTGCTGCACAGCACGTTTGTAAATTTTTAAAAAATAATTGTTTCTTAAGCGAAGTTTCATTTTACAGACTAAAATAATTAAATCAATACTTTAACGAACATTCTGTTCATTTGTGTAACAAAATTTTTCTTCTAAAATACCTACAGTTAGGGGAAAGCCACTTTAATAAGATAAAAGTTTTAAGTTGATGTTCTGTTAAAATGTTCCTAGACTAACCAGATATCAAAAATAAATAATATCACTTAATTCCCTACTGTTTTACTGCACCAAAAAGTAAGAGCACCATAAAGTAAAAAAAAATTCAAATGATTTTTTTGAAAGAACAATTTTTACCGTTTTTTATCGCAATTTACCAAGTGTTAACAAGTATAACATCATTTTCCAATAGCAAATAGGTAGTGCCCTCTAGCGGCGTTTTCGTTGTCAGCGGGAGAAAATCGTTGCCGGTAGGGTAATGGGTTTCGCTCCATTTCGGAAGGCATCTAGTTAAGGGGGCTATGCATATGACAAAGGGGGGTAGGGGTCCATTGCAGGGTGACATTTGTTGACAAAGGTAAAATATGTTGAAAAAAAGAGTGACATATTAAAGAACGGTCCCCACATGTAATACAACAGCCACTAACTCATGAAGCTCCAAGTTGGCGATCATTTGCAATACAATCTACCTTTCTATGTTTTTTCAATTTATATTAATTCATTTATTAGCAGTGGCGGATTTTATCGAGGGCACAAGGGGTACATGCCCCTCCCAAAGGAGTAAAAGTAAAAGAGATGTGTAGCTAGCAAATTTTTACTATTTTTCTCTGCTTTAAAGTCGATAAATTGGTTTTAAGGGATAATAAAATATCATGAATTTCAAATTCTCTTTTGAGAACTTGATTATGAAAAGTTTAATGAGTAAAAGATTTGATATACTTTTTCTTGCCCCCTCCATAAAAATAATTAAAAAGTATTATAAAATAATATAAATAATTAATAAGTATATTATAAGTTCACAATTGAGATAAAACTTTAATGATCATTAACAATCAAAATACTTTCCGAAACTTTTGCCGACAAGAAAGAATGATTTTTTTTCCTGCCACTGAAAGATTCCCTCACACATAGCAGTACTCCATTAAATTGAGAGTAAGGAATGCATTTGTCGGCAATAAAACATATGGTAGTTTGTGAAAAAAAATTTGAAATTTAGCGAAAATCACTACATTTCTTCCGAAAAATTGCTACAATTTCAGTTAACACCACTAAAATCTAAAAGTGATTAGAAGGAAAAAGGATTAGAAAAAGGAAAAAATTCTTAAAATGAATGACGAGTGTAAAATAATAAAAACTCGAATTTTGTAAAAATTACGAAAAAATAGTTGCAGTTGAGAGGGTTCGCGCTAGGCGCACGATTCCCGCAATATTTTTTGAAATCCCACTCAAAAAAAGTTAGTTTGCGCGCTGTTCCCGCAACTTGCAGACACGCGTTCAAAACATCGCGATACGGAACTACTATTCTAAACTGATAATTCAATACAAAATAAATGGAGTATGTTAGTTTTCAACTGCCATCTAATCCTCATTAACAAAAAGAAGAATCTAGGATCCCGATTTATCATGAATAATAATATGGGGGGAAAATTGACAACTTCTTCATTCCTTGGGATTATTGAACAATTTAAGCCCTTTGTGAATGCAGACTTTTCTTCATTCAATCTATTCACAGAAGACAAAATCAAAAAAAGGAGTGGAAAAAGGGAATCTTCCTTGGTCACAAGGTTAAAAGAGAATGCTGGTTTCTAAAATATTCTGTTTTCATTAAAGAACATCAATAGATAAAATGACATATGATCAGAAAAAAAGAGGAAATATTAAACGAATTTTTAGGATTTCTTTTGTAAAAATCACACATCAAAGAATTTTGGTTAAATAACCAAAATACCAGAGGATCTTTTTCAATCAACATTTTTTAAAGCATACATTTTTGCGATCGCAAATTTTGTGAAGGATCCGTTTTGTGTGAACCTTGTTGATGTTTATTCTTTCTTGCTGAGCCCCCCCCCCCCCACACACACACCCCATATAGCTTAGATAATCATCTTTTAATACATATTAGATCATGATCGAGCAATTTAGTAATACTTTTAAAGACAAAAACAAAAAGAAAAGTTCCCACTTACACTTTAAAAATCCCACTTAAAATTTTGGTCAAGGTGGGAAATCCCACCTTGTATTTTTCCCTAGCGTGAACCCTGTATGATAAATATGATTTTCTTTCGAAATCTTTAAACCTATTTTTCCCTTCATGCACTATAAATAAAAACCGAATCAAAATCTTATGAATAAAACTAGTCAACCCATGCAGAATTCCCGCACTGCAGCCCAAATCGTTTTGTCTGTGGCATTTCCTTCTTTAAAGATTTGGGACAAACAATGTTATGAAGAAGAATAGAAAAAAGTAAATGGTTGTTGGTAGAAAAGAAGACATGTCATTGAAGACATCAGTACAAATAGCTGCTACATTTTTTTCCCCACTATTATTTAGGTACTAAAAATAGCAAAATAGTCACAACAATAATTATTTTAACTATTAGTATACATAGCATTAATACACAATAACGAAGCAGTTCCACTGCTTAAAATATAGTTACTGTTGGTTGGTTAGGCTCTACACAATCATAATATAAATGAATGCATAGAGTTTAACACACAGACACAGATAAAACTGTCCAATTTTCTACACAATACAAACAGAAGAGTTTCTTGTTTGTTTACTGTATAACAGATGGCGCCAGCATACATAACACCCATTTGGCATCCATTAAAGGATCTCTTCCTGGATGATTTTAAGCCTCAAATTTAAGAGAAGTGGTACATTTTTCGACTGTGGGTCTAATTTTTGTCATTAGCCGGCACGATAAGCATTAAAATGAGGGGAAAATCATGGAATATGATAAAAGAATAAGGAAGATATTGAGGAACGACAAAAAAAAACACGCTAGAGAAATAATATATAAGATGATTTTCTTTCAGATTGTTAAAACCTATTTTTCTCTTCATGCACACAAATAAAAACCAAATAAAAATCTCATAAATAAAATATTCAAGTAGATCAACTACCTTCTTTTGCTTCTGAATTTTCGGAACTGGGACCCTTTGGGACAGTCGACTTTTGCTCCGTTTCAATTCCAGAATGTCCCTGGCATCCACAGTTCCAGGGCGAGTTGCTGCCCAACCCCCCTTGGGGAAGTTGCCCATGCGTCCTGGAGACGTATTCTTCCATTTCTTTCGATTCAGCAGGAAACGGGCGTCATTCTTCATCTTTGATCTGAAACAGTTATGTCGGTTAAGTCCACAAAATTTATTCAGCATCTCAAAATTTCTTATGAAAAACAAAATTTAAATTATACAATAATCTCTCAATTGCAGCGGTCTTCAATCCGAGTTTCGCAGAGCACAGATTGAAGACTGGAATTAGACTTCTGGAAAGGACCCATTGAGGTCCCCTGGACTTTCCTGGAGCTTTGACTCAAGGAAAGGACCCGAAAAGTTAGAAAACTTTTCATTTTTATAAAAGACCGAAATTTTAAAGGCAGCTTGCTTATAAAAATGTATATTAATAAATATTTTATGGAAAAAAAATCTTAAAAGTAATGTGCCTCAAATATATCCAGATGCATTAGATCACTTATTAGTCTCTATTTAATAGGTTCCTTGGTACTACTGTGATATAATCCCCCCTTGGCGACATTCGAGCTAGCGCGCCAATTTGTAATGATTTTCGGTTGGCGATATCTTTTCGTTTACCCAGCGCCATCGATGTTGGCTGAGGTAATGTGTGGCAACCCTGATTATGCAATGGGTGTTTTTAGAGTGTGATGGTTGGACCTTTAGAAAGTTCTCTTTAACTAATAGGTAGCTTTTTAGTAGTTAATTTCATCGTTAAAGTTTGTGGAGATATTTCCTGTTGATAAAGGAAGAATGTAAAGGGTTAAAGTGAATTAATTTAGTTCAATTGTTTTGTATTATGGCGAGATAAATGAATTCATATTAGTTTGTTAAGGCGCCATTTTTCGAATCTGACGGAAACGTGGTTTGTAGTTCGTGCTATCTGAAGTACGAAATTGTTTTGGTTGATAAGTGCATAAGTTTGGTTAATTGTGACTAAAAGCAAAGAAAAATAAAGTGGTAATTTTCGGACCATTTCGTCGTATTGGATTGTAAGTTTGATGCTATTTGGGATTAACATTGAAAAGCCAACTTGTTTGAAGTGACTTCTTTATTTTTTTTAGTTTATTATCTGCTTATGTTATGTGTTTGTAAGGTTATAAAACAATGAATTTTCAATTGTTCTAAAATATTAGCTGTAGTAATTAGGGGCGTTGCTAGTTTTGATAAGGTGGGTTTCCGTTAGTTTAATGTAAAATGTATTTGAAGTTTTCCGTGCAATTGCGCGATATTTTTACTATGTTTTTCGTTGAATAATGCATGTCATTTTATATAATGATAATTAATTGCAATAGTCATTATTGTGCATGAAATGCGTGTTCTTTCAACGAAGTGTTTTTATGGTATTTTTAATGTTGGTTTCGAATAGTTTAAGACAAAATGTACTTGAAGTGATGACCGTTATTAATTTTGCCTAGTTTTTATGCTAGTTTTAGTGTAGGCTTCCAATAGATTGATGTAATATGTGGTTTAATTGATCAATGTTATATATTTTCTAATGGAGTCTCTTATTTTAAAATTCCCACAGCTTTAATAAACATTCGTTCTGCGTTGAACTGCGCGATATTTTAATTATGTTTTTCATTAAAGGATGCATATCATTTTATTCAATAGTGAATCATTGCAGTAGTTATTATTGGGCATAAATTGCGTGTTCTTTTAAGAAAGGGTTTTTATTCAACTTTGAGTGTTTGTAAAGTAAATAATTCTATTTTTCGAGTAATTATCGATCCGTTAATGTATTGAATTGCTGTTGAAAAATGCTGTACGTGCTTTACATAGTAGCGTTGATATTGTGTCTAAGATATAATTTGCAATTTTTGGTATTTTACTGTTTTTTAGTGATTTTTCTTGACATGTTTGCTATGTGTATGATGTAACATTGTTGGCGATATAATTATCGCCAAGAGTGTTGTATTGTGTTTGAAGTTGGCGACATAAAAATCTTGTTGTTGGCGACGTTTTCTTGGCGCCAACGAAAAAGTCGCCAAGGGGGGGTTATATCACAGTAGTTCCGGTTCCTTCAAAAAAATGGTAATCTCAAAGAGTCCCCTAAAGGTAGGCTTGCCATACGCCCCGGTTTGACAGGGGCAATCCAGGTATTTTGCTCTTGTCCCAGCGTCCCGCCCAGTTTTATCAATGTCCCGGAAACGGCTATAAGATGGAAAAAGTACTGAATTTATGTCTTTAAGAATCTTTTATGAAGACATTAAGAATCTTTAAGATGACAGCATTAATGAGGGAGTCCACTGCAAGAGCACTGATTGCATGTAAAATAAACTTTGGTGTTTTCTTTGCTCCGACTTCTATGAAAAAGTCAAGCTCAACAAAGACATCTTGAAAAAAGTACATTCAAGCCAGAAATATGAGTGGGTTGAAACCAAAGAATAACATTGTTAACTTATTAATTGCGTTTTTAGTTTGACAAAAATGTTTTTTTTTTTGAAATAGTTTTTGTAGTTAGACAAAAAGTTGTAATTTAAAAAAATAAGACTTAGTCATTAATTGTTCAATTAAAAAATTTTAGGAAGTATTTTAAACTTCATTTTATTTTAACACTTCTTTCTAGATGGTAGAATAGAAAAAATTTTCATTAAAAATAAAAAATATATGTATTTTTTTTTTACTTCCAATGGCACATGGGTTTGACAAAAACAGTATACAAGGAACTAAAACAGAAGAACAAAACAAAAAAAAGTCATTTCCATTCTTCTCCTCGCCTCCCAGTAACGGTCTGTAATCTCCGATCCACGGAGATCTCTGCACTGTAGAAGGTGGCAGCCATCCATAATCAGCTGGCTGTTGCAAAAAGGACAAAAGGGATCACGACCTGGGGTACGACTTTAGACCTACCTCCTCATGGTGTACCCTGGAAACCTTCAACGGCTAAGAGGTCTAAAACTTTGGCATTTCTTCTCACTCCCCCGATATGTTAGAAAAAAAAATATTTTTAAGTAAATTAAGTAACAAAAATTCCTTATTTTCAAAAGGTGGATAGTCTAACAATTTAGGGTTCCAGATTCCCCACCCCGTTATTTGCGAAGCTTAAAAAAAGGCTTGAAACTCACCATTTTGCTTTTAACTTTTTAAAAATTTCCCCAGACCTCCCCTACTGGGTAGTATTACATACCCCCAGACCCCCCAGTATGCCCATCCTATATTAATGTGTCCTGGTTTCACTAATCAAAAATATGGCAAGTCTACCTAAAAGGTAAAGATTATTGCTGGCTTATTGTATGCCGGCAAAAAGGACCAACGAAAAAAAACTCATAAGTGAGCTGAGGTACACTGACAGGAAGCAGGGTTCCTGATTTTTTATTTTTTTTTCAATTAAAAAAAATCAGATTTTTAAAATTTAAATCAGCTTTTTTAAATTAAAATCCAAATTTATTGATTTTTTTAAACAGACCTTAAATATTTTGGATACTTATTATGTTACATTCATAGAAATAATATGGCATGTGAAACAATATGCAAAAACATACTTTAAGCTATTTTCACAGCAATAGATATTTTTTAATAATAGCAATAATGATAAACACATTTTGATACAAATGTATGACTCAAATGAAACTTAACCCCTTACCAAGAATAATAGTCCACTTATAAAGTACAGAAAAACAGAACAATTTTAATCTGAATTCTTTAGCTGTTGAAACAGAGGTTGCAAATGCGACATATTTCATTTTTATACAACACTTTCTAACCCTAAAATCGAGAACAATAAAAGGATTAAGTTTTTTGTTAAATCACTTGATTTAAATAAACAAACCAGGGAGGGGATTTTACTTTTTCAAATGAATCTATTTATTTAACATAGTACATTTACGAAATGACATATGCAAGGTATTGCTGCGAGTCCCCCCCCCCCTAAATCTTTAAAACTATTAATATATAACTTAAGACATTAAAAGAATGTTTCCCCCTGTACTCTTTAAGCACAATTTTATATATACTTGGCTTTATGCATCAGTGATATAGTATCCGAAACAGCTATTTGTGCTTCATAAACTAAAATTTCTGCAATTAAATTAATCTCTATCATTTTTACAAATAAACAAAGCAAAAGATTTACGATTTTAATCGATTACGGCTTATAGGCTCTAGAACACGTATATAACAGTAATTTTTCAAGTTGACCAAAATATTGTAGAGCGAAGTAGAAATCCCTTTAGTTACGTTCGAAACAGGTAATTATTTTTTGTAATCAATCAATCTGCACACAAATTTAAGGTGAATTACTGGGAGAACTCTAGCATACAATAAATGCATCGTTTAAAAATACGATGGTAAATAACAGAACTGACAACGTTAATCATGCGATACAACATATGCCTATGCTAAAGATTGTTCTCCGTATAAAAGGCATGGTGCTCTGTTAAGCAAATAAACTGTTGCGTTGTTTCAGAGAATCCTCTAATGAAAAAGCTCCAAGTCCTGTATTTTCTTTTAATGAAGAACTGACTATTCAACTGATATACATCAATTCCAACAACCAGCACGATTGGATTCGACTAAATAAACATTTGGAGTCAAAAGTTTTTAAAAAGTTAAAACACGTTACAAATATACCAGAAATAAAAAAGGTGTGTCTGCATACAAAACCCATAAAATGACTCACTTTGTTTTAAAAAACTTCTTATGAAAATAATATCAGTGATGTTCCAATCTCAACACAATGCGGGACTTTTTCAGAAAAACAATGCAGAAAATGAATTTAATTGCCATTGCCATGCACAAAATGCTTAATTCACGAACGACTTCCAAATTTTAAGTTTTGCAAAATTTACTGGAATGATTATCTCTCGTAGTTTCTTTACTCTGTATTTTAAGCGATATATGTTGTAAAATATGAATTTTTATTTTCCATTACTTATTCGTGCTGATTTTGAGGACTCCCGTAGCCCGTCGGTTTTGCTGGCACTCTAGTGTCCAGTCATCAATATGTCATTAATAAAATAACCAAACATTCCGATTTGAACAGCATAGCATAATACGCTGACAGCATAATACGGCATAATACGCTGACTTGTGTTTTATTCTTGGTTATGAATAGTATGATCCGATATTCCCGTTTTTAGGTAGACATCCGGCTGTCCCCAAACATACATGTTCACTCGTTGTCCCCAAACACAGCTTCAGGACACCGAAAAGTCCCGTTTTCTGAAATAGTCATCTGAAAAAAAAAAAGCAGCAATAGCAAATTTAGAAGAAAAAAAAGTTGGATACCCGACCACTGTCAATAGTTTGAATCATATCAACTTCCACATTATTATTTTTTGATATACTGCCCGTCACTAATAAAATGCTCTCGTTTTGAAGGGTTTTTTCTTATGAATGGGCGGACTGACGAAAAAACATGTGAAATCCAAGTTTATATATGCGTGTTTTTTTTTATGGATATCAGATATCACCCCCCCCCCCCCCCATTTTGGTAAAATTTGAAATTACCTGCCTGAAGCAAGATTAAGTCTCAAATATAATAAATTTTTTGAGATATAATAGGTTTAACCAGAAAAAAATATTGGATTGGCCCACCCCTTGAAAAGAGAATAGTGCCAAAACTTAATCAGCAAATGTTCCCATTGCTCCACCTGTGTAGCAATTTTTCTTCCCGCCAAACGAGGAAAACGTTCGATTGCTCCACCCACCCTCGAATGAATTCGTGCCAAAAACTAACCGGCACCACATTTCCATCAGCGCCAATGTGTGCAGCAAACGTTCGATTCCATACACTTTGAGTTGAAAATGACCACACGCACAAGTAAAATAAAAGCTACCCAGAACAGCCAGACATTTTTGAGAAATGATCAAGGTTCAGCACATCTTAAAATGTGTAAATCTGTTAAAATACGAAAATTTTAACGAAACTCCTACACATTAATCTCCCTTTTTGAGGGAGGGGGGGGGGGGGAATTGTTTCTTTTTTCCTGGAAAAGAATGGCTTGTAAATGAATCCAAAAGGTGTAATAATTTTCTAATAGCTTTATTCTGTTGTACATGTATCCTTCTACAGTAGTAGTTTCTTCTTCCTTTAATTTCGGAACTTATTGTACTCGTAGTACAAAAAGCTGAAAATTTAATTTCTTCACTGAATTTGAGCCCATTCTCTTTCTAAAAAAAAAAAGTCTTATCTTGTCTGAATTAGTGTTAGGTTAATTCAGGTCCATTACTTATGTTTATTTACTAAGAATAGAATGTCTTCGTTTTGATCCAGTTAATGTATTAAATCAGCAATCAAGTTTACCACCATTTATTTGCCTGTCTTAGTCACCTACCTTCAAATAAAACTACAAGAGGTTATTTAACAAATAAGCTCTTTGCTTAGTTTACGCTTATGAAATAAAATCTGAAACCTTGAAACAGCTATTTGATTTAAAGCAAAACACTTTTTAATTTTACATTACACTTGTGGGTTTTTCCTTGGTATTTGAACAAAAGTTTATTACTTGTATTCCTTCAAGTACTGTAACTTTTCATTTACTGAGTGAACTTAGAAGTTCCAACGATTTCTCAACACTTTTAAACGCAAAAATGCTTCAACGTCCAATTCCACACAGCTCAAAAGTTGGTTAGCAGCACAAAGATGATTAATCTAAAAAAATTTACTAAAGACCAAGAAATAAGATGTTACAAAGTTGTTTCAGAGGCAAAAGGGACAATTTAAAATATTTTCTTTATTCTTAGAAAATCTCAAAATATTAACAGTACAAAAAATGAAAGACACGCATCGTTTCAATTTCCAAATATCAAATAAAAAATGAATGCTCAGAATGTTACATGATTTTATAAACACATTTCTTACATTTAGTTCAACATTCAACAGGAATGAAAACTTTCATTCCATGTACATGCTGAAAGAACATTTCTTCTTTTAAACTGATAGCAAAGAAATATTATTTTTTAAACAAAGTTCCTATTTTCAAGTTCCAGCCATTAACACAAATATATGGCTTTATAACATATTAATATGTAACCCTTATTAAATGGTACCAGAAATATTTTTGAAACTTGAACATTAGGAAACAGGGTTTACAAAGTTCTACAAAACAGGACTTTCCCTTGCATAGGTTCAACGATCTTTTCACTGGGCCTGAATTTATTTTGACATGCAATTGAACACATTAATATGTAACCCTTATCAAGTGGTTCAAAAAATATTTTTGAAGTTTGGACAGTAGGAAACAAAGTTTACAAATTTCTACAAAATAGAACTTTCCCCTTGCATACATTAAATGAAATTTTACTGGGCCCGAGTTTATTTTGAATGTGATTAAACACATTCTCATATATTTTAGCTACATATGTATAAGTTTTATAACAGCACATCAAAAACTTGCATGAAATTTATTCTATGTTTATTTTAAAAAAACAGTCCTCAAAGTTGAATATTCCTTTAGTTTTATATTGCACCATAGGCGTAACCTGGGGGGGTTTTGGGGGTTCAACCCCCCCCCCCCCCCATTGGGTATTTACTTATTTAGGCACACACAAAAAAAATTTTGGCTACGACCTTGCAAAGCACGTATTTTTTTCCCTAAGAAAATTAAACACACATGCATATGATTTTATTTCCTCTTTCTCTGAAGTGTTGTGATCATAACCAAATTATGCAGCTCATAATAAAGAGGACTTTTCATCTGGTTGTAATCAGCCCCCTTACGACCTTGGGGGGGGGGGGCAGCGATAGGTGGCTTCAATCACCGGGACAAACAGAGATCCTTTCAATCACTCCAGAGGGTTTTCTTTCCTTCTTGATGTCTTTTTTTATCCAAAGGCAGCAATTTGGGAATACAATCGCACAAGTAATAAGTTTCATGGAAAATATTCTCTATACTCCGTGATGGAGTTTTGTTTTCTGATAAACGGCTGTTGTAAGCGCTGGAGTCTGAAAATGCCAACAATTGTCCTAATGGGTTAAACCTTCAAGCCAAGAAGGGATGCTCATCAAGAAACTTAAAGAGCAGTTTGTATTTATTTATGACTTCCTGTCCAAACACCCATTTTGGTGAAATCTATTTTGTAGATGAGCCGATTGGAAAACTGATGAACTGTATTTGCATTGCATTCTCATTTACAGATGTTCTCTCCTCTCTTATATTTTAAATGTTTTTTTTTTTCTTATTATGGTCCATCACTGATTGCATTACGACGACTCTGGAAATCATCCGTTCAACGTTTCCAATCTCACTGCTGCGGTTTAATGCTGCATTTTAATTTGCAATCAAGTATTATTGATATTTTAGCTAAATTTTTAATTATTTTTGATACATAATAATTTTTGCACTCCAGCGATGGACACGTTCGTCACCCAAAAAGAAAAGAAAATTTGATTCAGACGCTTCCACTTCTGAGGTATGTTTTGCTACAAATTTTAAAAATTTTTTAGAAATTTATTGTGGGGATGAGCATTTTTGTAGGGGAGTTTGGATTTTTTTCTCTAAAATTCCACTATTTCCCAGTTTTAATATTATGAATGCTTGGACATAGAAGATTGTTTAGCGCTAAATATTGAATTTTCTATTGCGTTTGATTTAAAAAATAAACTAATAGATCTTGTAATGAATGTTTAATGTTTTTGTGAATTAAGGCCGTATCCACAGGGGAAGAGGGACCCACGGGCCACTCCCCCCCCCCAGAAATCTTTTGCAATGTATCATATATTCTTCCCTGAAACTTTGCTTAACATAAGTGTGTCGAAGTCTGGGTCCCCCCCCCCCCTCCCCCGAAAAAATATTCTGGATACTGCCTTGGCTCCGGAGCAAGGGGAGCATGTTAAGAATTAGGAAGGGCAGTGTATGCTTCAAAATCATACCCTTTATATATACATATATATAGATATAAATGACTAGAAATGATGTTAATATGATTTTTTTTACATATATGATAGCTATTTGATATATATATAGTAGATGTATGTTTAGATCTTTGGTGAAGTTAGAGGAGTGGGTATTTGGGGCTTCTGCAGCTTAAATTTTTGTAACTGGTCTTACATCTATAATGCTTAGGCTAACTCTGGAGGCAAGGGTTCGAGGGCTTTCCCCATTAAACTTTTTGAAATCTTAATAGCAATGCAATTTCGGGGTACTTTGGCGATGTTAGAGGAAACAGAAAGGAGTTTGGTTACTCTCCCCCGGCAATTTTTTTCATAATACAGTTTTTATCTTTTAAGTTACTTTTGGTGTCGCTCGTGATAGTGTTCAATGTCCTTTCCCTGAAAGTGTTTCTGAAAGTAAAGTGTCTTAAAAGCGTAATTTCTCTTTTTTTTTTCTTTTCTTAAAACTTGTGATCTGACTTTTTTGCAGGGGGGGGGGGGAATAGTTTACTTGCTCCAAGGGGGTAGCTCGTAGCTCCCCCCTGGAGATGCCAGAAATAAACACGGAGTATATCTTTAGAGACAAGTATTTATGACTAGTAAATTTTCAACTCTTTTACACTTCTTATTGGCGTTTAGTCAGTACATTTTTAGGGCCCCCCCCCCCCTTTCACCAACCCTAGTTACGCCTATGTATTGCACTGGAATAATAATTATCACCTGTCACAGTGGTCATGAATAAATACGATTGTGAGAAACAGCTTTCCAACCATAAGAAACTTTTTTATGGAGTGCATTGGATCAAAATATCACATAATTAAAATCAGAGAACATGTAAAGATGATTGGAGGTGTGAAAGAAGTTGAAGCAGTGGTGTCATCGAGGGGAGAAGGCGTATCCCACATATTTAAAATTGTAACACAAGCGTCCTCCCGCATTTTTATGTTCACATCTGTATGAGCCCCCCCCCCCCCCCTTTCTTCCCAGAACTACACCACTGAGTGGAAGTGAGGAGGAGGAGAAATTTTTGTTGAAATGTTACATACAATGCAAAAGTTGTTGAAGTGATTTTTGTTGAAATGTTGCATCCAATGTACGGAGTTGAAGTGATCTTTGTTGAAAAGTTGCAACAGAAAACGTTCAGCACATTTACTAGTGTATTCAATACACCTAGTCTTTACATAACAAAAATCAGTATTTCCTAAGTTAGTTTCATTTGAATGAAGAAAGAAAACCAATATGATTTTTCATCATTACTTAAATATAACAACAAAACTATGAATTTAAGAGGGTTGTAAAATGAAACATGAAAGCACACATTATAAATTAATTTTCACATATAATGCACATAATATAAATGATAACAATTTGCAATTTATGTGAATTTTTCCCAACAACTTTAAAATATTCTCCTTATTCACATTAAATAGGCATATGCTGAAAGACAGTTTCACTGCATAGACATGGCTTGATTTTCATGATCAAAAAAACTTTTAAAAGCAAACAATGTAACAAAACAATATTGCCACTAATGTTTCAACAAATTTTGGACTGCCAAGCAATCTGCCGAAGATTTCTTTTGATAAATCTTGCGTTTATATCATTTAAATCTGTAAAAGAAAATTTAACATTTAGTAATGAAATAGTACAAAAACAAAGAAATAAAAGCATGCCCTTTATATTGTTACAAATCATTAATCTTCTATTTTTTATTAACATTATTATGATGAAATCTTTCTAAAATGGTCCATATCTATTAAATTGACTTTTAGAAAGCAAATTAGCAAGCAATATTTCGTATTCACTAATGAAGCTCACTAAGAGATAGTGAGCTTCATTAGTGAATAAAAAATATTGATGGATGTAAAAATTTGCATGGAAGGAAGGCAAAATTCTAACATTTAAGTATTAAAGTGAAACAAAAGTTAGGGCTCAGAAATTTTACAATTCATTATACGGCCTAAATTTGAAATAAGTCGGTGAGTTTCTTTTTGCAAGAAAACATTTTGAAAAAAAAAATGTATACAATTGTAAATAAGAAATAGGTTTTTCGTGCTTGCAAATATGGATTACATTACATTTCTTATTGAAATTA
Organism: Octonoba sinensis; assembly: GCA_038502835.1. Lineage (NCBI taxonomy): Eukaryota > Metazoa > Arthropoda > Arachnida > Araneae > Uloboridae > Octonoba > Octonoba sinensis. The sequence goes on from CM076604.1 coordinate 8,369,741, forward strand.
ATAAGGTTTTTTTTTAAATTACAGGGAATCTATTTTTCATTTCTTTATTTACAGGTTCCACTTTTTTGTGCCACTAGGACAAATAATAGTTCAGAGCAAAGGGACCTTATGTGGCCTGCTGCAGGGGTTCTCAACCCTTCCTGGCTCTGTGGCCCCCTTTGAAGTCTGATATGAGGTCACCCTGAACTTGAAACTAAAGGTGGTATTTAAATGATAACAGAGATATTTCACAAACAAAATTTAATATTACATACATTTCTTACAAGAAAGGGTTCAAAGGAAGGTTACTAGGTTGGTTAATGGCATCTTAGACTTATGAGGTCAGCCTTAAAGGGCTCAATAGGGTTGTAGGGAATTGGAATAGTTTACCGGAAGCCACTGTTACTTGCAGTGGGGTAAAAACTTTTAAGAAGGCTCTTGATGCGCATTGGGGATAGTTTCAGTGACTCACAATTTACAATGTAATGTAAAATTTTTAAGGGGAAAAATATTCCAAACATGAAAGAAGCATACTTCCTTAACTCTGTGTATCATAGTATACAGAGACCATAAACAACATTGCATTCGGTCGTTGTTTTAGTAAATTTTCTTTATAAATAATTGAGTATTTTCTGGAATATGTGTATTTTATTTTTTATATTATCTTGAATTCAAAAATCCCACAAGTAATGTATTAAATCTCCAAAAAATGTTTTAAGTTACACAGTTTTATTTTTAAAAAACTAAAATGCCGTAATGGTGGTCGAAGAGTCTGAAATAAACTTCCGTGACTAATCAAGTTGAATAAAACCGTGTAACATCGTTGCATTATGCAAACATTTCAAACAAAGATATTGTTGCCATTCGACAAATAATAATTCTGATCATTTCCTTAGAGCCAAAATTATTAATTTTTTCCCTAATTAACGTTATAATAAATTCTAAAATGGATGGTATATTGTATTGTCATCGGAAGATAAGCTTGTGTGCAAAGTTTGAAGGTGTAATTTATGCGGTGGTCCAAAACCACGTAACAAACTTCCGTGACAAATCAAGTCAAATAAAACTGCGTAATAAATAAATAGAATCTAAACATGAACTAACTCTGAGTTTATGAGTGATAGTGGGTTAAAAAAAACCCTAAAATCATGAAGTACAGTAGAACTTGGATAATTCGAACTCTTTAATTCGAATTTTCCTTTAATTCGAAGATTTCGCTTGGTCCCTTGAACTTTGTATTCAAATCAATGTTAAAATTTTTGGATAATTCGAAGCTCAACTTCTTTAATTCGAAGGTCTTCTCATCCGAAATCGACAAAAGTAGGTTGAAATAATATTTTTGTCTTCTAAAATTTTACCCTACTTATTTGTTTGCAAAACAAATGGTAGATTAGGGAGATTTCTGTCTTGCTTTCTACTGTGAAAGATTCTATCCTTTCATCCACCTGTTGGGAACTGACCTCCCGCATTGATCCCCGAGACCGAAAGTCTTTCAGGAACTCTTAACACTTTACTGGTTACTGGTTATCAGTAAATAACACCTAATTCCTTTCTCTTCACAATGTTTCTACACGCGACTGACTATTATTGGTTGCTCGAATGGTCAGATCATGCGTAAAAATATATTTCGTCTTTGTTAAAATCAAAAGACTCATTTTAGAGAAGCAATCCAAAATTTTTCAATGTTTTTGAAACTGTAGCAGGTACTTTTTTAATATAATTTTCAGTACTTAACCAAAGAATATTTTGTAAAACAAATACTCTACTTATATGTTCCTGTTTTCGAATATATATGCTATAGTTTTATCTTTTACATTACGTACAAAATAAACTTGATTTTGTTGACAAATTCAATGTTTAATTATTTATATACATGTCTTGACATTTTCCAGAAAAGATTATTGACGTTATTTTGGAGGAAATAAAGATTACCGGCATTCGTGGGCCTTAAATTAGGCTGCAAAAATTAGACTTGTGTAATTCGAAGTTTAGCTGTGGTCCCTTCAACTTCGAACTATCCAAGTTCTACTGTATAAGTTTTATTTAACATAGTTAAAAATATTTCCCCTCAATGAACCTAGTTGTGGAATTTTGGGTTATAAAAAATAAATGGTACAAATTCGGCTTTTTTTTCTGACAATTCTCTGCATTTTTTTTTTATAATCCTGGTGACTATTACTGGAAAATCTGTTTTAGTGGATAATGAGAGTAATGATACTATTGTTTTTTTTTATGTTTCAAAGCTAGTTTTAGCTATTTACAGAATGTTTTATGTAATATTTTAATAGCTTCATTTTAAGCACCTATAAAGTGATTATAATCATGAACTAAATATAATGTAAGTAAGTTATTTATTTCTTAGCAACCTTCAAATTAAATTGAATATATCCTTAATTAGTGTATGGTTTCTGGTTTCATAAGTTCAAAACAAACTTTAAAATTAAACATAGATTTCTACTATGTTTTATTATGTGGTACGATTGCGCATAGCTTAAAAGACAATATTTTATATGATAATAATTACAAAAAGAATATTCACAACATTAATAGTTATAGGCCGAACCACAACTCATTATTCGGCCAGAAAGAAACTTTATTAAATCTCTAATTTATTTATTTTTAAAATCTGTAGGAAAAAAAATTATAACTTTAAAAGTATCTGAATAAAACTATTTTGAACAAGATAAAAGTTCACTAAAAAACGGTATTTCTTTCATTTGAATAAGATATTTATTTGAATGATGGAAATGCTTACATTAAAATATATGTCAATTGCATTACAATTATGGGTGAAATTATTGGTTTTGCATTCTAAGCAATACAGAAAATACACTAATTTTAGATGCTTTTAAGATTTAAAAGAAACTTAATCAAAGCATAGAAAAAAATACTTAAAAACTTTGTGATTACTTTAAAATTCAACAAATAATTTCAAGTGCAATTAATTTTGAGAAATTTTATTATTCGGCCAGAATTTTAATATTCAGCTTCAGACTGAGAGAAATGGCAGAATATTCAGTATTCAACCAAATCACTATTCGTATGATGAGCCTTAGTATGAGAGCATACAGTGTAATAAAATTGTTTTAAAATGTTAAGAATACAAGTATTCGTACTTTTCTGCGTTCAAGTGTCAGAACCCCAGGAGCAGAATTATATTCAGTGTTTTGCAACATGACCTCAAACAGTTCCAAATGTTCAGCAGGCATGTCGTCCAAATTTGATGGACCACAGTACAACACAAAATAGATATAAGAATATTAATTAACTAGTAGAATATTTATTACTCATTTTTAATAAAACATATTAAATTATTTATTTAAAACCAAGGCATACATTCAGAATTTGCAATTCTGTCAATGACTTTTGAAGTCGGATACTGCAACATTAATGCAGATGTACTGTTTACAAAAAATTTGGCATATACATTGTGACAATGGCTGCTTTTAACAACTTTCTAATGGATTTATAGCCACGTGGTGCACCATTGGAATATATAAACATTCTTTTGTCAGTTGTTCTGCAGAACATAAAGTTTTTTTTTTTTATTTGTTCTTTTGTGTTTGTTATCGTGTTTTTTTCTTCTTTTTAAGGAGAAATGTCCTGTAGAGACCGCGCTTATTCTGCGACGTATGTCACACTTTTAAGCACTTTCTGCTCCCGGGGTCAGAACTACATAGTCATATTCTATAATTGTATTAGAAATTCATTTAAAATAAAATAAATGAACAACCCTATACTTAAATCAGCACTTACAGCACTCAATTTTTCTTATCTTTCTCAACACCATTAAGAATTGAATCTAATTTTAAAAACATATCTTCAATTATTTTATCAATGAATTTTCAACTTTACCAATTTCTATGCCGTCAGTAGAATATCATCGCCCGGACGTTTCAATAAGACATCATCTGGCACTTCCTGCATAGTCAAATGCCTACGAAATAGCTAAAAGAGCAAGGAATTATTTTTACAGTGATACTAATAGGAATCATTTTTAATGCCAATTGAAAGTAATCTGTTACTATACGGATACTTGAAAGATAAAACGACTTCTTGACGGGATAAAATGGAAACTATTCATTGAATAATAAGTGTACTATAGCTAGGCTTGCCATACGTCCCGGTTTGACCGGGGCAGTCCCGGTATTTTGCTCTTGTCCCAGTGTCCTGCCCAGTTTTATCAATGTCCCGGAAACGGCTGTAAGATGGAAAAAGTACTGAATTTATGCTTTTAAGAATCGTTTATGAAGACATTAAGAATCTTTAAGATGACAGAGCATTAATGAGGGAGTCCACTGCAAGAGCACTGATTGCATGTAAAATAAACTTTGGCGTTTTCTTCCATCTGACTTTTATGAAAAAGTCGAGCTTAACAAAGACATCTTGAAAAAAGTACATTCAAGTCAGAAATATGAGTGGGTTGAAAACAAAGAATAAAATTGTTAACTTACTAATTGTTTTTTTAGTTTGACAAATATGTTTTTTTGAAATGGTTTTTGTAGTTGGACAAAAAGTTGTAATTTAAAAAATATAAGACATTCATTAATTGTTCAATTAAACAATTTTATGAAGTATTTTATAATTAAAATTAATTTTATTTACACTTCTTTCTAGATGGTCGACCAGAAAAAATTACCATTAAAAAGGAAAAAAAATACAAATTAAGTAGCAAAAATTCCTTTTTTATTTTTAAAAGGTGGGTAGACTAACAATTTAAGGTTCCAGATTGCCCACTCCCATTACTTGCGAGGCTTAAAAAAAAAGACTTGAAACTAACCATTTTGCTTTTGTTTTTTTTTTAAATTTCCCCAGACTACCGCCTCCTGTTAGAGGGGGGTATTCCATACCCCCGGTTTTCCCATCCCATATTAATGTGTACCAGTTTCACTTACCGAAAATATGGCAAGCCTAACTACAGCAGAATGAAACTCTAACTGCAGGGGACAAATTTTACAATAAAGATTTATGCATACAGCAACTTGGCTGATGGGCAATGGCGTTAAAATGCGGCGTTTCTGCAGAATACATCATCAGGGCATTAAAAGTTTAAAAATTTTAATTTTAATATCTAATTATAAAACTTTCATTAATAATGTGAACATTAGAATGAAAATAATACTGCATTACCCAATTAAAAACAAAACTAAGTAAAATTAATGAGGCAGACACATTATCTGTATTTGTTGAATCATCAAGACATTAAAAGCTTAAAAATTTTCACTTTTACTTTAAACATGAAAAATTTAAGAGATAAAAAATAATAATAGTTAAAGACTGTTGGAAAACTAAAGGCGCCCTGGAGTCAAGTAAATTTCAGGGCTTCAGCTCGAGGTCCCTGCTGACAACGGTAACACATTGACTATTTTAGCTTCTCACAATGCGGAAAGTAAGTCATTGTCAATTTTCTAAATTTTTAAGAAAATCGAATAAGTTCTTAAAAATATGTTTACAAGGTTTTATATGTTACAAGGAAAAACTAAAAGGAGCCCTGGAGACAGGTAAATTTTAAGAAAATCAAGAAAATCAAATAAGTTCTTAATCTTTAGACAAAAATATTATACACAATGCTATTTTCAGAATGCTTCACATGAATGAAACAGGGTTGGGTTTTAGCCGTCAAAAACTAGTTTTTGACGTGACATAGGTTTTAACCAGCTTAAACCGTCAAAAACCCCAATACAATTTAAATACTACGCTAAAAATTAAAAAAGAAGGCTGTTAACAATAGCAAGATACAGTGTTGTTTTTGTTTAATTATAATGTTTCTTAGTTTTAGTATACATTAAACTATAATTAAATATTAATTGATGTACTTTTTTTTAACTTAATTTTTGATTTTTTACACATATTTCTTTCTGGTGTGGATTTTTTGCATATTTCACAAGAATACAGGGGGCAATTTAAAAAAGTTGTTTTATGTCAGTATTTCTTTGTACTGGTAGGAAAGCATCGTTTTTATATGCCCTATCCTAGGGAAAGTACATCCTTAATTAGCTTTCAATTGTGATGGATTAGTTTCTGCTTCTATCCATAAAAAAGTTTTTAAAATCTAAATTTATTTCTGCAAAATATTATATTAAACCTACACAATTTGAATTACTACAAATATAATTAAGGATTTATTTACTATAACCTTTGCTGAAAGTAATTAAAAGTATGCATTCACAATAAAAGGATTCATTAAATAAGTGTTTGACAATTTCTATTAAAAAATCATCACATTATAGTCAGTTCATGTTCACGAAATATTCTACAAATAGAATGTATCTCAAGGATGCACTGGTTGGACACAGAAAAAGATGTGTTTTAGGACTTAAAACCCCTCCTACAGCATCAGAAAACAGAAGCCTGTGTTTGTGCACTTAAAAAACAATTACTTGATTTTTAAAACAATTCTTATGAATAAAATCACTCTCAGACATAGTTTCTGGCTGTGCTACAGCAAGAATATATTTTTGTAGTTTATACTCAGCAGTTTTAATGCATTTATGCTGTTTTATTTTAAATTTATTGATTAAATTCTATCCAATTATGCTAAATTATTTCTTTGATAATTTTTTTTACAAGTTGGGTTTTTGACACTTTTTAACGTTTTTGACAAGCCAGTTTTAACTATGGTTAAAACCGCAGCATGTCAAAAACCTGCCAACCCTGGAATGAAAATATCAAAAATCCCGATATTTTAAAAATAAACATTGGATATATATCGGCGAACCCAGGATAAAATGGAGCAAAAGTTTGACAAAAAAGTGTTTTCATTCTTTTTTATTATGTTTTTAAATTGTGCGCCAACTCTACCAACTTTACCATGTATAAAAAATCTTGAAACCGTAAGGGAAAAATTCTTAAAACAAAGTAAAAAAATCTTTGATTGCAACCGAAAATACTTTAAGGCTGTACGTAAAAATATCACAGACTTTTGAACCAAAATTTACTCATTAAACTTCCACTTACATTCGACAGCTTTCGTGAGGGAATCACATGACCGGGATTGCCGAACGATTTCTCCGCACCACTAGTTTCCCTAAAGTGCATCAGCCTTCTCGTTGGTGGAGTGACATCAATAGCAGCCAAAATGTTCGAAGTATCGGCCAACTGAGCTTTGATTACCTCAGCGGGTAAAATCGTTACGTAATCAACGACCAGATTCCTCTTTTTCTTCTTGAGATTACCGTTTGGATTCAAAGAGTAAAAGCTTAAACAAAAAGACAAAATGGTTTAAAACATTGCAAAAATAAATACAGTTTATAGTGGATTCAAGGAGAAGAGATAGCCGAGGTAAACAAGGCAACTTGACACTTGGCGATACTGTTGGCTGCTTGGCGCTGGGAAGACTGGAAACGGTGCCAATCAGACAAGGAAAATATTTATTAGGGATGTAACTAATAGTGATTTCGCCATTCCTTCCAGGCCAAAGCCAAATATTCGACCATTTCTTCTAGGCTGAAGCCGAATACTAAAATTTCTAGAAAATCATCGTAATAGAAAGTATTTGTCAAATTTAAAAGTACTCACAAAGTCAAACACCAATTTCACACATTAATCTATGATGTATGATATATTTCTGTTTGTTAAGAATCTAAAACTATATAAAATTAATGTATTTTCTAAATTGTTTTGAACGCAATAAAACTGAAAATTTCATCCACAAGTGGAATAGAAATGACAGGTTTTAATGTGAGCATCAGTATTATTCTACTAATTATTGAATTCAAATTAAAGATTTATGATTGCTTTGCTTAGTAGTGAACTTTTACCCTGCTCAAAATAGTTATATGAAGATATTTTAAAAGCTAATATTTTTATTTTATGGGGTTTCTTACATACCTATTTTTAAAAGCTCTATTAAAATTTAATGCATTTAACTGGACTATATTTTTATTTTCAAAAACCCCAATAACTTATGCTATCTTAATATTCATGATAAATTCTAGGCTTTTCATATTTCTCTCTTACCCACTATTCAATAAATCAGTCTACCCAAACAAAGTCCGACTTCCACTTTGTTAATAATAACAAAATAAAAGTTTCATATTTTCCATCATAATTAAATATTGTAAGCGTTTGTGATCCAACGCTAAGTATAAAATAGAATATTATAACTTTAAAATCTGTTTTTGGTCAGTCAAACCAAAAAACAATGTCGAAAAAAACTTTTTTCTAAACATTTATTTATTAAAACTATACATTACTGTGTTATTTTTAAATACCTATAACACAATTTTTAATTGTAGTAGAAATAAAATTTCATGTTAATTTAAAGCACAAATGAGCATTACAACGCAGACATATGTTTCGGGATTGCTTGGAATCCCTTTTTCAATGCGACAGGGAGCTTCTAGATGCAAAACATCCAAATGAAGCATCTAGAAGCTTCCTGTCGCATTGAAAAAGGGATTCCAAGCAATCCCGAAACATATGTCTGCATTTTAATGCTCATTTGTGCTTTAAATTAACGTGAAATTTTATTTCTATTACAGTTTACTTGCACAAAGTTAAATTATTATTAACAATTTTTAATGTTTAAAATCGACTAATTTCTTTACTTTTTACATTTGTAATGTAGCAGAACTATTCGGCCGATTAGTCCATCAATATTTGGCCAGGCTGAATACCGAATAGTGGCGGAATATTTGTTACCTTCCTAAAATAAAGCAATGCGACACTTGGCGATACCGTTGCCTACTTGGCACTAAGAAGACTGGAAACAGGGCCAATAAGACAAGGAAAATATTTATGCTCAGTTTTTCCCGACTCCCCAGAGAATTGTCAGTTCAGCAATAAATCATAAAAGTGGCAACAAAACAGCAGCCCTCTACGTTTACTTCTGGCATCGCTTCTCCCAGAATGCAGTATAGTTTAGCTTTAGATACATGACACTCACTTAGGGCCAGTGGTATAATCAAGGAGTGACGTAAAGGGAAGGCGTTCCCCACTTTTTTATGTTAACACAAACGTCCAACCACATTTTAAAATTTTAACAATTGTCCATTCACTTTTAATTTTCAACAATTTTAAGGTTTTGCCTTTGCAAGTGTCGCCAATCTTTTTTTTTTTTCAGGGCTATACAACAAGAAAAGACTAAAAAAGTACTTAGGGACCATTCATAAATGATGTCACACTTTTTTTCAATGTATTTGATCCCCCTTCCCCCTTTGTCACCCTTCAACATACCCCTCTTTGTCACATGTCACGCTGTATTACATTAGCATAAAATAAGTTTAATTTACTATTTTTAAATGTTTTTATAGAAATCAAAATGTATGATGTCACACTTCTTGTCACCCCCTTCCCTCGTCACAAACTGTCACACTTTCTTGAACTCCCTCCCTCCCCTTTTTTTTTATTAGGCCATGAGAATAAGTTTTAGAACACCTAATTCTTTAATGCATAATTCACTTCCCTAAAAATGAAATGCAAGAAAGAAAAAAAAACTTTTGGTTCTAGGCAAGTTTAAGCAAGGAATTTAAAAGAAAACTTCTTATAATATTGCATAGTACATGGCAGTTACCACTGATCGTTGTTCAAACCAGGCTCCAATAAAGAAAAAGAATGGGATCCAAAAAGTTACAAAAGTGGTAAAAAGTTGCGAATGTTATGAAAAGAGTCCCCTCACACAATTGAACTCAAGTTAAAATTCTTATTAAAATCAATGAAATAAATAAATTAATGGTTACAGAAACAAATTTCGATTTTACATGAATATTTCCAACATGCATTTAAAAATCTTTAAAAAATTTCGTTGAAATACTTACTTAATGATTTTAATTGGATTTAAAACACGAGGGAACCAAGAATTTTTGCAATCCGACATCACTTTGCTTCAAGTCACTGTTTCTACTTCGTACAAATCAGTGTAACGCAATGATTCATATTCAATACAGAAACAAAATCTTTTGAATACAGATGCTACTTCAAGTTTTAATCAATTAATCAAAATATATATGCCGAATGCTTATCAACGTTTATACGTGAATCACCCGTAGGTTGAAATACAATTGTTACAGAAACGAAAATCAAGTCAGAAAACCATTTTAAATCTTCCCAACATTTTCATCTACAGAAAAGCAAACAACAACAACAATCCTGCCGTTTTGGAATCATTTTCACTTCGTTCCAAGAGGGGAGGCAAAGCCGCATGTATAAAGTTGAGTTGTTCCATACTCGGGCTTTGGTTGTTTCGTGTTTTTGAAGCTCCCAAATTTGAAGCATGAAAGGAATAAAAATAATTTAACTTTGTGCAAGTAAACAATAATAATAAAATTACACGTTAATTTAAAGCACAAATGAGCAACAAAATGCAGACATATGTTTCGGGATTGCTTGGAATCCCTTTTTCAATGCGACAAGGAGCTTCTAGATGCAAAACATCCAAATGAAGCAGACAGAACAACAAAAACAAAGCTTATATAGCCTAAGAATTATCTGTAAACCAATGAGAATAAAGGCAGCGTGAAGTGGAAGTAGAAGTAGCAGGAAGACACCAATAAGAGAGCAACAAACGAATCCAGTTGAAAGTACAGGAAGTAACAAGGAATATCAATAAAAATAAAGCAAAAAAGACGACAGTATGCATAAAAATTGCAAAAATAATAAAATAAAATACAAAGAATAAAATTGAAATAAAAATAAGTACAGAAACCAAAACAAAATGCAAAACAAAGTACACATGTAAAGGAGGGGGAGGGGAGGAAGGAGAAAAATAGACACAAAAAAGGAAAACAACAAGAAAACCTAGAAAGAACAACAAATTAAAGAAATTTATGCCAGACCTGTGAAAAATAAGGAGTTGAGGAAGAATCATTAACCAAATTAGAACTATTCCTATTAATATGATAAGCTTCCCAAAAGTCAAGCTCTAAAGGGGAAGAACATTTTTGAATAATTTTACCAGAATTGAAATCAAAAGAGTGGTTGGAATTCCAACAATGTTGAGCAATGCTAGACTTATTTAACTCTTGCTTTCGTACATAACCTTTATGCTCATTTAAGCGAATTTTCAGAGCACGTTTTGTCTGACCAATGTAAGAAAGGCCGCAACGGCAACTAATTTGGTAAATACCCCAAGTGTTAAGTTGATCGACAGGATCCTTAAGAGAAGAGAAGGAAAGTTTGTTACTAGGAGCAAAAACGACTTGAAATTGAAACCTTTTTAGGATTTTAGCAATACGGAAACTGACAGAATGAAAGAATGGTAACACAACCAAATTCTTTCTAGAAACCACATTATTGGGACCAGAAGTTTTCTTAGAAAGTTTGTTATGAATAGAATCAATTAAAGAGTGAGAAAATCCTCTATCAACAGCTACAGCTTTCAGATAGTTGAGTTCAATCTTGAGAAGCTCAGGAGAAGAGCAAATATTAATAGCACGATGGACCAGAGCATTAAAAGCCGAATATTTTTGGTTGGGAGGATGAGACGACAGTCTGTGAGGAGGTAAAGAAACAGCAAAAGGTTTACGATAGACAGAAGTAGTGAAACCAGACTCACTCTTAGAAATAAAGACATCAAGAAACCCGAGGCTACTATTAAGTTCTTTCTCACAAGAAAACTGGATATTAGGATCAATGGAGTTCATAATAGAAAGAGCATCATCAATACCTAACAAGTTACTGTCCGTTAGGACAAAAACAATCATCCACATAACGAACATAAAATTGAAATTGCAATTTCTGGAACAGTTTTTCCTCAAAATAATGCATATAGAAATCACTTAAAATAGGACTAAGAGGACTTCCCATAGCCAGGCCATCTACCATAGCATAGAATTTACCATTAAATACAAAAGTGCTCTGTTGCAAGCACACACGAGTAAGGAAAACTAATTCCTCAATTTCCACAGAAGTAAAATGGAATTCAGAAAGCCTTTTCCTGAGGCAAGTCAAAGCGCCATCAACAGGAACATTAGTAAACAAAGAATTAACATCAAAAGAGGCCATAACTGAATTATTCGGAACGAAGTTATGAAGTTTCTTAACAAAATCGGTGGAATTTTTAACAGTGAAAACATTCTGACTTCTAAGTGGAGAAAACACAGAAACTAAATACTTGGAAAGTTTATATGAAGCAGTGCCAATATTGGAAACAATTGGTCTGAAAGGAATACCTGCCTTGTGTACCTTTGGTAAAGCATAAAAACGTGCACAATTAGCAACAGAAGGAATCACAGACCGTTTAGCAATCAAAGGAATAGAATGAACAAACTTAACAGCAGAAGAAATAGCTTTTAACTCCTTGTCACTAGGATCTTTATAAATTTCAGAATAAGGACCAGAAGCAATTAAGTCATCAGTTTTTTCAACATAAGATGATTTATTAAGAACAACAATCTGACCACCCTTGTCTGCTTTGGTAATGACCAAATCAGAATTGGAAACTAAATTATTGACACATCGTTTCACAGAATGGGTAAAACCAGTATTAGGAACTTTTGAATTGAAATCAACATTGGAAGCAATAAGATGCCGAACCGACTCTTTTTGAGTGGAAGTTAAGGCACTAAATTTGAAAGCTTTTTCAACCGGAGCAATAAGTTCAGAAAAAGAAGGCTTTTTAGCCAAAGCAAAATTGTTATTACATTTCAGAGCATTGATTTCATTACTATTCAAAGGAAATTTCGAAAGATTTACAACCGTGTTCCTATTAACAAGAGGCAAATCAGCCGGAACAGGAACATTTGAATCGTTACACAACTTAGTAAATTTCTTATTTAAAGTGATTTTGTGACTGTCGGATGAACGAAGAGCTCTTGCCCATGACATTCTATCAATAGACTCAAAATCAAAATTAGAATTAGATACAGAAAGATGTAAATCATAAAGTTCACGTTCTATGAACGAAAGTTTTTTCCTAGTTTCTTGGATAGAAGCTCTAAGTAACGCTAATTTAGAACGAAAAATTACCTTATCAACCCTAACAGAACGCGGTAAATTACACTTCAAGGTGATAAACTTAGGAATAACTTTCTTGCGCCTGCAAGACTGGAGAAATTTTAAATGGTTCAAAAACCGAACCTTTTTAATCCGTAGATTACAAAATCTGTTAACATGAGACATAACCAGAATCAAAACAACCAAAACATAAGGGGAAAACAATAGCTAAACCATTCAATAAATAAAAATAAACAGAAAGAACAAAATTCAAAAACAAGTGCGAAAAATATCCAGTTTTCTTGTGAGAAAGAACTTAATAGTAGCCTCGGGTTTCTTGATGTCTTTATTTCTAAGAGTGAGTCTGGTTTCACTACTTCTGTCTATCGTAAACCTTTTGCTGTTTCTTTACCTCCTCACAGACTGTCGTCTCATCCTCCCAACCAAAAATATTCGGCTTTTAATGCTCTGGTCCATCGTGCTATTAATATTTGCTCTTCTCCTGAGCTTCTCAAGATTGAACTCAACTATCTGAAAGCTGTAGCTGTTGATAGAGGATTTTCTCACTCTTTAATTGATTCTATTCATAACAAACTTTCTAAGAAAACTTCTGGTCCCAATAATGTGGTTTCTAGAAAGAATTTGGTTGTGTTACCATTCTTTCATTCTGTCAGTTTCCGTATTGCTAAAATCCTAAAAAGGTTTCAATTTCAAGTCGTTTTTGCTCCTAGTAACAAACTTTCCTTCTCTTCTCTTAAGGATCCTGTCGATCAACTTAACACTTGGGGTATTTACCAAATTAGTTGCCGTTGCGGCCTTTCTTACATTGGGCAGACAAAACGTGCTCTGAAAATTCGCTTAAATGAGCATAAAGGTTATGTACGAAAGCAAGAGTTAAATAAGTCTAGCATTGCTCAACATTGTTGGAATTCCAACCACTCTTTTGATTTCAATTCTGGTAAAATTATTCAAAAATGTTCTTCCCCTTTAGAGCTTGACTTTTGGGAAGCTTATCATATTAACAGGAATAGTTCTAATTTGGTTAATGATTCTTCCTCAACTCCTTATTTTTCACAGGTCTGGCATAAATTTCTTTAATTTGTTGTTCTTTCTAGGTTTTCTTGTTGTTTTCCTTTTTTGTGTCTATTTTTCTCCTTCCTCCCCTCCCCCTCCTTTACATGTGTACTTTGTTTTGCATTTTGTTTTGGTTTCTGTACTTATTTTTATTTCAATTTTATTCTTTGTATTTTATTTTATTATTTTTGCAATTTTTATGCATACTGTCGTCTTTTTTGCTTTATTTTTATTGATATTCCTTTTTACTTCCTGTACTTTCAACTGGATTCGTTTGTTGCTCTCTTATTGGTGTCTTCCTGCTACTTCTACTTCCACTTCACGCTGCCTTTATTCTCATTGGTTTACAGATAATTCTTAGGCTATATAAGCTTTGTTTTTGTTGTTCTGTCTGCTTCATTTGGATGTTTTGCATCTAGAAGCTCCTTGTCGCATTGAAAACGGGATTCCAAGCAATCCCGAAACATATGTCTGCATTTTATTGCTCATTTGTGCTTTAAATTAACGTGTAATTTTATTATTATTGTTTACTTGCACAAAGTTAAATTATTTTTATCCGTTAGGCTTAACGTGCCTGAATTTTGTTCTTCTTTCTTTTGTTTTTGTTCTTCCATCTGTTCGCTGCTTGGTGAGTGTTTGTTTTTTGTTCTTTTCTTCATTGCCTTTCTGGACTGTGTTTGTTTTTGCTTTTTTGTTTTCGCTTTTTTGTTTTCTGACATTCATTCCGCATATTGTTACGTTGTGTATGTTTCGCACTTGTTTTTGAATTTTGTTCTTTCTGTTTATTTTTATTTATTGAATGGTTTAGCTATTGTTTTCCCCTTATGTTTTGGTTGTTTTGATTCTGGTTATGTCTCATGTTAACAGATTTTGTAATCTACGGATTAAAAAGGTTCGGTTTTTGAACCATTTAAAATTTCTCCAGTCTTGCAGGCGCAAGAAAGTTATTCCTAAGTTTATCACCTTGAAGTGTAATTTACCGCGTTCTGTTAGGGTTGATAAGGTAATTTTTCGTTCTAAATTAGCGTTATTTAGAGCTTCTATCCAAGAAACTAGGAAAAAACTTTCGTTCATAGAACGTGAACTTTATGATTTACATCTTTCTGTATCTAATTCTAATTTTGATTTTGAGTCTATTGATAGAATGTCATGGGCAAGAGCTCTTCGTTCATCCGACAGTCACAAAATCACTTTAAATAAGAAATTTACTAAGTTGTGTAACGATTCAAATGTTCCTGTTCCGGCTGATTTGCCTCTTGTTAATAGGAACACGGTTGTAAATCTTTCGAAATTTCCTTTGAATAGTAATGAAATCAATGCTCTGAAATGTAATAACAATTTTGCTTTGGCTAAAAAGCCTTCTTTTTCTGAACTTATTGCTCCGGTTGAAAAAGCTTTCAAATTTAGTGCCTTAACTTCCACTCAAAAAGAGTCGGTTCGGCATCTTATTGCTTCCAATGTTGATTTCAATTCAAAAGTTCCTAATACTGGTTTTACCCATTCTGTGAAACGATGTGTCAATAATTTAGTTTCCAATTCTGATTTGGTCATTACCAAAGCAGACAAGGGTGGTCAGATTGTTGTTCTTAATAAATCATCTTATGTTGAAAAAACTGATGACTTAATTGCTTCTGGTCCTTATTCTGAAATATATAAAGATCCTAGTGACAAAGAGTTAAAAGCTATTTCTTCTGCTGTTAAGTCTGTTCATTCTATTCCTTTGATTGCTAAACGGTCTGTGATTCCTTCTGTTGCTAATTGTGCACGTTTTTATGCTTTACCAAAGGTACACAAGGCAGGTATTCCTTTCAGACCAATTGTTTCCAATATTGGCACTGCTTCATATAAACTTTCCAAGTATTTAGTTTCTGTGTTTTCTCCACTTAGAAGTCAGAATGTTTTCACTGTTAAAAATTCCACCGATTTTGTTAAGAAACTTCATAACTTCGTTCCGAATAATTCAGTTATGGCCTCTTTTGATGTTAATTCTTTGTTTACTAATGTTCCTGTTGATGGCGCTTTGACTTGCCTCAGGAAAAGGCTTTCTGAATTCCATTTTACTTCTGTGGAAATTGAGGAATTAGTTTTCCTTACTCGTGTGTGCTTGCAACAGAGCACTTTTGTATTTAATGGTAAATTCTATGCTATGGTAGATGGCCTGGCTATGGGAAGTCCTCTTAGTCCTATTTTAAGTGATTTCTATATGCATTATTTTGAGGAAAAACTGTTCCAGAAATTGCAATTTCAATTTTATGTTCGTTATGTGGATGATTGTTTTGTCCTAACGGACAGTAACTTGTTAGGTATTGATGATGCTCTTTCTATTATGAACTCCATTGATCCTAATATCCAGTTTTCTTGTGAGAAAGAACTTAATAGTAGCCTCGGGTTTCTTGATGTCTTTATTTCTAAGAGTGAGTCTGGTTTCACTACTTCTGTCTATCGTAAACCTTTTGCTGTTTCTTTACCGCCTCACAGACTGTCGTCTCATCCTCCCAACCAAAAATATTCGGCTTTTAATGCTCTGGTCCATCGTGCTATTAATATTTGCTCTTCTCCTGAGCTTCTCAAGATTGAACTCAACTATCTGAAAGCTGTAGCTGTTGATAGAGGATTTTCTCACTCTTTAATTGATTCTATTCATAACAAACTTTCTAAGAAAACTTCTGGTCCCAATAATGTGGTTTCTAGAAAGAATTTGGTTGTGTTACCATTCTTTCATTCTGTCAGTTTCCGTATTGCTAAAATCCTAAAAAGGTTTCAATTTCAAGTCGTTTTTGCTCCTAGTAACAAACTTTCCTTCTCTTCTCTTAAGGATCCTGTCGATCAACTTAACACTTGGGGTATTTACCAAATTAGTTGCCGTTGCGGCCTTTCTTACATTGGGCAGACAAAACGTGCTCTGAAAATTCGCTTAAATGAGCATAAAGGTTATGTACGAAAGCAAGAGTTAAATAAGTCTAGCATTGCTCAACATTGTTGGAATTCCAACCACTCTTTTGATTTCAATTCTGGTAAAATTATTCAAAAATGTTCTTCCCCTTTAGAGCTTGACTTTTGGGAAGCTTATCATATTAACAGGAATAGTTCTAATTTGGTTAATGATTCTTCCTCAACTCCTTATTTTTCACAGGTCTGGCATAAATTTCTTTAATTTGTTGTTCTTTCTAGGTTTTCTTGTTGTTTTCCTTTTTTGTGTCTATTTTTCTCCTTCCTCCCCTCCCCCTCCTTTACATGTGTACTTTGTTTTGCATTTTGTTTTGGTTTCTGTACTTATTTTTATTTCAATTTTATTCTTTGTATTTTATTTTATTATTTTTGCAATTTTTATGCATACTGTCGTCTTTTTTGCTTTATTTTTATTGATATTCCTTTTTACTTCCTGTACTTTCAACTGGATTCGTTTGTTGCTCTCTTATTGGTGTCTTCCTGCTACTTCTACTTCCACTTCACGCTGCCTTTATTCTCATTGGTTTACAGATAATTCTTAGGCTATATAAGCTTTGTTTTTGTTGTTCTGTCTGCTTCATTTGGATGTTTTGCATCTAGAAGCTCCTTGTCGCATTGAAAAAGGGATTCCAAGCAATCCCGAAACATATGTCTGCATTTTATTGCTCATTTGTGCTTTAAATTAACGTGTAATTTTATTATTATCATGAAAGGAATGCTTGCGCAATTTTTCTTTGTCAGATCATTTTCTGTTTATTTTTTGTGTTCTTTAAAAAATAAATACTTAGTTTCGCAGTTAGATCTCTTTCTATAACGTGTGTATTCTTACTGTATAATATACATGTATATTATACACATAGTTTTATCATTGAAGAATTTGGCTTTAAATCCAATTTGGTGCAGGGGACGGGGGGGGGGGGAGGGCGCACTGCAGCAATAGGGCTCGTGCTAGTTTGTATCTACTCAGGTGAAAATCACCTGTCATACATGATTTTGTACAAAGTGGGGAAAAACGTAGCAGCATATTCTCCGTTTCATATTAAGTTAAATATAAATTCTGAAGTAATACAAAATGAACTTGACAGGATTTTTTTAATGGAAATCATAAATACTTAACAAATAGTAAACCACTTTATTGTTGCAACATTTTTCCGTTATGTGAAATGAGAATTTTATTGAGCATTTTCTTACAAAATAGTTTCCCCCAGATGCTTTGATGGACTTTTCATCAGTTCTTAAAGTTCTGAATTTAGAATTACTATAATTTTTACCCTGCTTTTCGAAGTGGCACCTGTTTTAACTATGGTACTTTGAGTTTAAAATGTTTAGAGGAATGGGGATATTAAAAATGGAGAACACTGTACATGTGTGCTAACTCAAAAAATGATTTAAATTAAAGGTATATATTTTTGTTTTTATTAATTTATTTTCCAATAGAAGGGATTTAACCTCTATAATGCTTCCTTTGGGTACGTTTACAGGTTCAAGCTTCTGAAATTTAACGCATCTTCAGGTGTCAGAGCGTAGATTTTTTTTTTTTTTTTTGAAATTTTTGAGCTCCAGATTGCTTTTAAAAGCTTCTGAATTCCTGATTGTCTTCCAAGTAAGTTTCTTAATTCCGGCTAGTAAACATATACAGGTTCATTACGGGGACCATTTGCGAACATAACAATGTGGCTTACGAAAATCCCATTAAGCACTATACATTTTTAAAAATCTTATTTATTCAAAGTCAAAAATGTATTCAGTTACAATACGAAATTAGACCTGTACAACTGTGCATTTTTTCTTTCTCTTCTTTTTCATACAAAATTGGTATTATTAATTTGTACGGAAATGTTTTTAGCGTTTCAATTAAATCATGTGTTCTTTTTTGTTGGCTATTCACGTGTTGAATAATTTCAAATAAATAATGAATAAATCCAAATAAGAATAAGAATATAATAAAATCTCTTTTTATTGATATTGTTCCACACCAATACTCAAAGCAGTTCAAAATCTTAATTACATAATATCTGCTTATTTGTTATAAAACCAAAACCAGTTATTTCCATTTATTAAATTGTTCTTGCACAAAATCACAAAATAGGTAATTAGTAAAGTCCCCCTTACACCTGTTTTTCAATTTTAGAAGATGGGCACACAAAGGACCACAGTGGTCTTAAAACAATGTTCAACTCCAAGGTTCCACGTCAGTACATCTCTGAATTTCACGAGTCAGAGTAAACATGTAGAAGAAATATTAAGCACTACAAAGAAGTACAAACATAAATACAACCTGCAGGGATAGTAAAATGATAGACTTCGACTTCGACAGTTTGTATTTAAAAAATGCAAGAAGAACGACTTTGAAAAGTGCGATTAGCAGTGATACTAAATGGCTAGACTTTGACAGTTTGTATTTAAGATGTACAAGAAGAACAATTTGGAAAATGGCTACTAGCAGCGATACTAAAATGATGAAAAAACAGGGAGAACAAAAATGACAAATGCGTCGATACTAAAAGGCTAGACTGACAGTTTGCATTTAAAAAAAAATGCGAGAGGCGTAACTATGAAAGATGTGACTTACAGTTATATTAAAAAACTAGACTTCGGCCAAAAAAAAAATGCAAGCTCACCCCCAGTCACCAAATAGAATGCAAAGACATGTATCTCCAAGACACGAGTTAATACTAATTAATTTCACGCTGAAATGTTTAGTAGAAAAATACAATACTTTGCTGTCTTTACTTGAAGTACCTTCAACACAGTGATATACTCCAAACATTATTTTTTAAAATATATATTTTTCCAAGGAAGGAGAAGAATAACAAGCTTTATAGTTTGAACGGTTCCATGAATCGGCAAATTTTGAAATCATTCGTCTAAGGGTTCCGTGAGTCGACTAAGTTTAAAGGCTTGGCTATGTTCCGCAAGTCAACACAGTTTGAAGACCACTTGTCTAACGGGTTCTGCGAGTCGAATAAGTTTGAAGACTTGGATGTGTTCCGTAAGTCAACACAGTTTGAAGACCACTTGTCTAACGGGTTCCGCGAGTCGAATAAGTTTGAAGACTTGGATGTGTTCCGGAAGTCAACACAGTTTGAAGACCACTTCTCTAAAGGGTGCCGCGAGTCTATAATGTTTGACGACCACTTGTCTAAAGGGTTCAATGAGCCGATAACGTTTGAAGACCACTGATTTGCAAGATGCTCCGGCCCCCAATTTTTTTTTATTTCGCTGATGAATAGAGCTGGACGTCAGCAGGTGATTCTGCCCTGGTGCCCGCCTCATTAGTATTGACTATGGCTCTGAAGCCCCCTTCGTCGGCTACGTACTCCACTTTCCTGTACCGGCCGTCGGGTACCGAGAGAGTGTAGGAACCAACCACTTTGCCTCTTCCGTCACCAGATTCCAACCTGTAGTGGGTACCACCATCCTCCAGTTGTGTGTTGTAGAGGAAGGAGTAGGCGGAAGGGTCCTGCTGAGCTGCTGTGGCGGCGTGGTAGCTCTTTAAAGACTGCGGAAAGATTTTGAATGGTTGTCAATATAGGCATGCATTTCAGCTGAGTTTTCATTTGATAAACTGATTAAACGATGCATTTTAAATAACTAATTAATAAATAAATGAAAATCACACATGCACAGATATGTACTAATTACAATTAATTTTAAAAGTGGAAGCGATGTTCAAATTTTTAAGGGGACTTGGCACCTTTTGACATTTTTTTTTTAATTTAAGAACTTTTACCTATTTCATTTGTATGTTATCATGTGCTATTGTTCAACAAAATGATTTTCACATGAAAAATCAAAATTCAACTAACAGAAAATTTTAAAATTTAGTTTTTTTAAAAATTATTTAACAATTTTAAATTTCCTTCTTCTTTTTCATTTCTTGACTTTTTTTTACCAAATTTTTTAAAAGTATTTATTATAGTATGGTTTGAAATTTTAGGGATGGGTTTTGCTATTAATCAATTAGTTTTTGAGAAAAAAAAGTTTTTAAAGTTACATCGATGGTAGAACACAGAAAAAAAAGCGACTTTTGTTACATTTTCATTTAAAAAAATTTTTTTTGAAAATATATAGCAAATTCCATCCCTTAATTTTATCAAGCACATCATATCGAACACACACAAAAAATTTCAAGTTGCTACATGAATATATGAAGAAGTTTTAGCATTTTAAGTACTACAATACGGCGAAAACACACAAACCGAGAAAACGCAGTTTAAAGAATACAAAATCCTACTAAAACATCAGAAATATTTGAGTTCTCTTACTTCTTAACTACATTTATATTGGTTGTATCGCTTCAAAACTTCGCTCAGATATACTAGGAGAGTCAAACCACATTTTAAGCAAAAAAATGAAAAATCGTTATTTTCAGCCATTTTCTACATTTGAAAGGTGCCAAGTCCCCTTAAAGCGATTTCCCTTTTTTTGGTGCGTGTGTTGTATTCACGTAGTAGGCGAAGTCCCAGAGCATTTTCTCTCTCTTTTTTTTAGCACAAAAAATAAATTCAAGAGCTAATGGCTTTAAGCCAAAGCATTTGGAACTTTTCACAAAGAGCGTTCCAATTTTTTAAACTGTTTAAAAAAAACTGAGAATGATTTAATAAATAAATACATATACATTTAAAAAAACATATAGCTGAACATGTTCTATGTTAGAAGCCCTCTCCATAATGTTAGTTCGAAGCAAATCCAACTGTTAGGTCTGGATTTATGTGTGGAATTCAAAAATTTATCTGAACCTAGGCTTGAGTCTCTTTTTTTTTTTGAAACATTCAAATTTAACGAAAACTAATTTCTTTTTTTTTTTTTAATTTCTCAATGCTTTATAGAATTAATCCATTTTATTTTCCGACGTATTTTTGCTCTCAGAGACTTTTTACGAGCTTTTAATCATTCTTTTATGTTTATATTTATTCATTTATTTGTACTTTTACGGGTACGTAGATTCAAAAGTAACTTTTAAATAAGCTTCAGTTATGAATGATCGAAGTCACTTCCTTTTTAAGTTTAACTTCTTTCTATTGCTTATCCATAATTTAATCAGTGTTGAGGATTCTTATAAAATGGTCTCACCTGAAAGCGGTCTTGTTGAAAAACGGGAGCTGAATGCATCTTACTCTGAAATATAAAACAGCACAATTCACTAAATGCAAGAAGTGAAGGAATAAGAACATTGATACGCGTAGGTAAGCACGGATCTGGAATGGAGCTGGAGCAACGAGATTTTTCTTGAAACTGGAGCAAAAAAAAAAACCTTTTGTGCTCCTGTGCTTCGGATTTTACTTTAACTTTTCAAATTTTTTATCATATAAAAAAACCAAATTAACTAAAAAAAGAGAAATAAATGATATAATCTATTAAAACTATTCGGAACGCGTAGTCGGAGCAGCTGTTATAGAAGTCGGAGCGGAGCACCTCAAAAGAAAAAAAAAAGTGGCTGCTAATTATCATGTAAAAAAAGCAAATTAACTAAAAAAAGTGATATAAATAACATAATATATTTAAAATATTCGGAGCGCGTAGCTGGAGCAGTTATTTAAAAGTCGGTGCGGAACAACTCAAAAAAAATGGCTGCTCCAGATTCATGTATATAATTGCTACAGTTAGGATTATATGCAAATGTAGGGGAGACTGGCAATACTTGATCCCCACTTTGGTTTTCAATTTTTTTCTCTGCTGAAAACTATCAGTTTTTAGACATTTTTGACATGAACAATGGTAATGTTTTCATTTCTAAAGACCGAATTTTTTTACTTGAAACTAAACAGATAATTGTAGCAAAATAATTTTTTTACAATATTTTTCTAAAGGGATTATGTACCCCCCCCCCCCCACACCATGGGATGCATGATCCTTTCGCAAGGGATACTTGATCCCACTCTAACATAACATATAGGCTATTTAATAAAAAGTAATATACCTGCTCGTTTTAGTAAACTAAAAAATTCTTATGAATAAATAATTTATTAATGAAGCGCCCTCAAAAGCTTCATCGTTGTTGCTTGTCGCTGTTGCATTTGGTGTGAATGCACCTTAATGATTGTTTTAATTAATATAACCCGGGCTTTAGTAAATCGCAATTAAATATCACCCTGCTATTTGGTGAATCATACTACTAGAATTGAAGTTACATTTTTGGGAAGCATTTTCGACCCAAACTAGCACTCATCAAATTTGCTATCGAGGTATTGTACCATTTCTTTAGTGAAAAGAAGTGGAATCATATCGCGGTCTTACCTGAAGACGTTCTTGCTGAGCAGGAGGTGAAGAGTACATTTTATTCTGAAAAGTAAAGCATCAGCATTTTGTGAATGAAATAACTGGAAAAAGTGATAGAATAGAAACAAATAATTCAAATATGTGATCACATTTAACATTTCGAAGCATCCCATTATTAACAAAAAAAAAAAAAAAAGAAGTATTTCAGTGGCATTTAACTAAATTTTTACCGACTAATACAGTATTATTTCTGTCATTAAGATATTGTACCGTTTCTTCAGCGCATGAAAACATAATCGTGAACTAGTCTCACCTGAAGACGTTCTTGTCGAGCAGCAGGCGAAGAGTACATCTTACCCTGAAATGTAAATCATCAGAATTTAGTAAATGAAGTCAAGTGGAAATGAACACAGCGATTTGTAAAAATGTCTGTGTTTTACCAATACTGTGTTACACTTAACTATCAAGATATTTTTGAATAATCCTAATACGAAAAACAAATACAGACGTCGTGGTATTTTACAAGATCTGCGTCGACTAAAAAAAAAAAAAAAAAAACTCTTTTTGTTCCCTATGCCCATTCACGGCATCTCTGCCATCTACTGGGCACGGAGCTGCCCAGTAAAATTCTGATAAATTATATATAAACGAGAGTAAGAACTGGCCTCCGTAGAATTGTCGACAACAAATTAAAAAACAATAGGGCAATTCTCAAGGTTGCCACCACCTACATCAACCTGATGGCACAGAGGGCAAAAATCAAAGTCGTCGATTCCTATCTGATGTAAATGTGTCTGCAGATACAGATTTACCAGCAAACGAAGAATCTGCCTGAATCCATTCATGTTCAAGGGAGAAACTGCTGGTGTAAGGAACGTGCAGCATTCAGTTCTCGTTTTAGTTCCTAGGAATATTTTATTTCTTCCGAGCCGATGTTACATAGTTTATAAATTTAACAGAGAAGCAATCATTCTGATTCGCGTATTAATAAACGTATGAACGCACCTGCATAGCGAACTTCCCTAAAACTCGACCGAATTCGTTCTTTTCCGCCATGGGCAGAAGCTTCCAAGTGTCAAATCCCCGTTGTCGAACTATAATCGTGCAAAGTTGTTACACGAAAGCAAGAACTCCAACACATCGAAACAAAGAACTGGGGATTTAGTTGCTTCTGTTGAGCAGGAGTTTCCACCTCACGTCCATCGCAGCCTCAACACACAAGGATATTCAATTATCTTCCATTTGGTTGTAAATAATTCGTTTAATGTACTACGCAGAGGCTCAGGCGAATCAGGATGAGCCGTAACCAAAGCTAGAATATAAGTGTGTTTCATTGATTGTAAAGTCCCGCAGTGGGGATCAGTCAGCAGAAGCTCGGTTCCCGTAGAACACCGAAAGTGAAGTAACATCGACTTAGGTCGGTGTTTGGGAGGGTGACAACCTCTCGCTGCTGGTTGCTGTGGTGTCCGTGTACGCTAAAGGGAGATGGTGCACGTTAAATAGGTCGTGGCTCCAATGTCCTCCAAGTGAAACGATACCTCTGGGACTACCAACCCCAGGTGACGGTCTCTCATTTGGGAGCTGGTTCAAAAAATTAAGAGACCACATATAAAGGGGCGGAAGTCGGACTCCTGCCCATAAGGGCCCCGTTAGACTCAGAAGCAGCGCACCCAATCTTTCTCGCTGCGCGCGAGGATACGACAACAACAACAACAACAACATTGATTGTAAAATTTATTCAGTGCGTAGAAACAAAATCCTTTGACGATCTTACCTGAAGGCGTTCTTGTTGAACAGCAGGTGAAGAATACATTTTGCCCTGAAATGCAAAGCATCAGAACTTTGTAAATAAAAGAAAGAAATCAAACACAGCTTCATATGCGTTTCCAGAGTTAAATATTGAGATTTGTGAAGCTTTCACTAATGAAAAGTAAGGAATTCAACCAAGTGCCGTTTGTAAGACCTGCATCGACCATGAAAATAGCATTCAAATGTGTCCATTGAGTTAATGCACATATTTTCAAGTGCATAGAAACGGAATCATCAACTCGCACATGTCACTACACTTAAACATCAGCATATTTCTTACTAACAAAAAATAAAGAATTCAAGCGCCATTCCACAAGTTTTATCAGTCAAAACAATGGCAATAAAATGTGACCCTGAGATACTACACCATTTCTACTACCAAGTAACGGAATAATGGTATAATCTCACCTGAAGGCGTCCTTGTTGAGCAGCAGGGGAAGAGTACATCTTGCCCTGAAACGTAAAGCGTTAGAATTCAGTGACTGAAATATCTGAAGACAAGGATAAGATACAAAGAGAGTTTTTTCCATATTCAAATCTACAGATATTTTTGGAGAATGATATTACAAACGAAGAATAATGAATTCAAGTGGCATTTTGAAAAATCGTTATCGAAAAAAGCAATAGCCTACAAGTGTGCTATTGGCATAGTGTACCATTGTTTCAATGGATGGAAGCAGAATCATATGATAGTCTTACCTGAAGGCGTTCTTGTTGCATAGCAGGAGCAGAATACATCTTACCCTGAAACGTATAAACAATGTGAAAGAATGTAAACAACTATTCTATACATCATATTACCCCATTTAAATATCAGTAATTTTGGGGGGAATTCTCTTGCTGATAGAAAGTAAATTTTTCAGAGGTACTTCACAAAAACTTTTTTCAGCCGAAATAATAGCATGCAAGTATGCAATTGAGACATTGTACCATTTGATCAGTGCAACTATATTCAGCCTGCTGCCCGCAGGCCTCATGTGGTCTGTGGAGCTTTTTATATTGTCCCTGTAAAAATAGTACATAAACTTGACAATCTGTGATATAAGCTTATTCTCATGCAGATGAACCCTAAAAAAGCACTGTTATCACTTTTTGCCAGTTTGATTTAGGTGTGAAGAGAACCGTTTCTTAGAATTTAGCTACATTAACAAAAAATCGCAAATTATTTTTTATGTTGTAGCGTTGTAGCCCATGGGAAAAAATCATATGCGTATGATGTTCGAGTGTAAAAATGGTTGAGTACCCCCAGAGTGCATTGAAATCGTATCCTTTGATACGATGTCCTCACCTGAAGGCGTTCTTGTTGAATAGCAGGTCTAGAATACATCATGCCCTAAAATGGAAGGAAACACAATTGAAGAATAAAAGAATAAAACTGAAGCAAGTAAAAGAACAAAAACAGAGATTCATATGCGTCACCGTATTTTAAATCTCAACACATTTTTGGAGAATAATATTATTTACAAAAAGTAAAGAATTTAAATGTCATTTTATAAACTCTTTTTCGACCAAAACGATAGCATAATGATGTATCATTTTTTTCAAGTACATAGAAACAGAATCATTTTATAATCTCACCTGAAGACGTTCTTGTTGAACAGCAGGTGGGGAATACATCATACCCTAAAATGTAAGGAAACAGAATTAAAGAACGTGAAAGAATAAAACTGAAGCAAGTAAAAGAACAAAAGCAGAGGTCCATATGTGTCACTATATTTAAATCTCAAGACATTTTTATAGAATAATATTATTTACAAAAGTAAAAAATTCAAATGTCATTTTATAAAATCTTTATCGACTAAAACGATAGTATAATAATGCACCATTTTTTTTCAAGCACATAGAAACAGAATCATTTGATAATCTCACCTGAAGACGTTCTTGTCGAACAGCAGGTGGGGGATACATCATACCCTAAAATGTAAGGAAACAGAATTAAAGAACGTGAAAGAATAAAACTGAAGCAAGTAAAAGAACAAAAGCAGAGGTCCATATGTGTCACTATATTTAAATCTCAAGATATCTTTAGAGAATCACATTATTATCAAAAAGTAAGAAATTCAAATGTTATTTTATAAGATCTTTATCGACCATGTAATAATGTGTCATACAATTGCACCATTTCTTAAGTACATGGAAAGAGAGAATCATATGATATCCTCACCTGGAGGCGCTCTTGTTGAACAGCAGGTGTAGAGTACATCTTACCCTAAAACGCAAGTCAACATAGTACAAATTGAAGAAAGAAAAATAATA
Source organism: Octonoba sinensis (assembly GCA_038502835.1). NCBI lineage: Eukaryota > Metazoa > Arthropoda > Arachnida > Araneae > Uloboridae > Octonoba > Octonoba sinensis. Next base: position 8,396,903 of record CM076604.1, read on the forward strand.
AAACTGAAGCAAATGAAGGAATATAAACAGAGGTAATGACACCACATCAAATATGGCACCACATATAACATATTGCACCACATTTAAATCTTAAGGCATTTATGGAGAATCATATTATTAAGAAAAAGTGAAGAATTACAAAACACCTTTATAGAACAAAACGACATCTTAAGGGGCCGTTCATAAATGACGTCACGCTTTTTCCCCATATATTTGACCCCCCTTCCCCCTTTGTCACAATATGTCACACTTTAGCGGGCCCCTTTGTCACGCGTCGCGCTATGTTGCATAATGCATGATGTCACACTTCTTGTTACCCCCTCCCCTCCTCTTTGTCACACTTTGTCACAATTTCACGAACCACCCTCCCCCCCTCGAAGCGTGACATCATTTATGAATGATCTCTAAGGGTGGAAATACGTGTAGACGTATCAAAAAATTAACAAAAAATTTTATTCATATAAATCGATTATACAACTATTCAATTGTATACCCTGAAAATTTCAAAGCAAAATTCCAAGTCTTTTAAAAGTTTAAAGCATTTGAGCGAGCGCCTCTTTTGGAGCGGTTGAGCAGGTTGAGCCTCATTCATGAACGACCTGAAGGGTATTAGAGAGACAGAAGAAACGTTAGCAGATTCCCTTTTATTTCTTTTAACAATTCAGACCTCGGATAAAAATTTCTATAAGTATTAGTACCTATAAGTATTAAAAAAAATTGATTCATTACTGCCTTAAATCTACCTTCACTACCACTCTTTTTTTTTTCAAACGCGTTTTCTCGAAACTACTTTCTCGAATTTGCGCACACTCTAGCTCGCAGAGTTTTGGATCAATCCTTATCAAATTTAGCACACATTTTCTTTATATATATATATACGCTCTAGTTGAACTAGAATCCATAAGCATATATTTATTTTTACTCTTTTTATTATAAAAAATAGAACAAAAAACGGTTGAAAATCGTACTTAATTTTCCCATTCTAAAAAAATACAGAAATTTTCAATTTTTTGTGATGATTTTAGTTCAACTAAAAGAGCGATACTGATAAAAAAAGTAAATTAAAAACAAAATTGATTTCAGATAAAAATTGTGACCTCCAGGATGTATGCAAACTGCCGATCCGGGTAGCGACTTATAGTATGCAGCAGCTGATATCTCCGGGATTTTTCAAGAAAAATGTTTGAAAATTTCAGTAAATGTTCTTCAATATATCAATAAAATAACCCCAAAATCTCAATAAAATATATTTATTCTTTATATGTTAAAAAAAATTCCTGAAAATTGTTCTTAATACGCCGTCTTTACACCTATTTCCCCCCTTAATAATTTGCCCTTTAGAGATTGCGCTACTTTTTAAGAGCACGGAAAGAGAATCATGTGACATTCTCACCTGAAGGCGTTCTTGTTGAGCAGCAGGTGTAGAGTACATGTTACCCTGAAATGTAAACCAACAGAAATTAGAAAATGAAACACCAGAGCAAAAAATAAAAATAAAAAGAGTTTGGTGTACCATATTTACGGGGACCAGGACCAAATCGTATACATCGAATTCAAGACTCAATGTTCTCGGCGACATATGTCTTTAAAAAATAGTAATACAGTTTACATTTCTTTTGTATATAATAATGCTTTTAACCAGTCTATAGAAGTACTGTTTGTTCTCGAAAGCTGCGACGACCAGTCGGGAACGATTCCATTTGTCGGAGGGGGGTGATACGCTGAGACCACAGTTTTGGAAGTTTTATTTTAGCTAAGTATTTTTTTATTTTTCTCGACCTTGAATTACTCCATTTCTCATTTAAATATTTAGCACAAAAAGAAAAGAAAACGAACGCAGCTAGTTTGTTATTCTTCTTAAAAAGTAAACATATCCTCATCTTTATTTCTTGTACTACCTCCATTTCGAAATTGAAGCAGTCCGGACGCATGCGTAAAACGAGGGAAGGTTCCGGCTTAGACAAACAGGCAGCACAAAAGACTTTTTTCAGAGGATATTTTTTTTTTTTTCAAATTCGTAATTGAATTTCGGTTTGTGCTCATCTGGGAGCGTAATACAGCACCATTTAAAAACGAACACTTGCAACACCTTTTTATCTGTTTTGAAAATATATTAAGCAACGAACAGGTTAAAAATCGATATATTATTTGTGTATTCTAGTTCTTAAAAGAGAGACATTCACACTTTGCACATATAGTACAATATTCAAAACGAGTAAAAGCAACGTTAAAAGGCGCAGGGGCAGGCGTTAAAAGGTTAAAAACGGCTGACGGTTTCAAGGGCAATCAGCCCCCTTCGTCAGTCCTGCAAGTAGAAATTTTATTTACGCCTTATAACGTTGCTGTTAATCATTTTGAATATTCTAGTTCCTACACATTTCATTAATCACAGGGTATTTCACAAAATTTTAATCATGCCAAACATGAAACCCTCACCTGAAGGCGTTCTTGTTCAACAAAAGGGGATGAGAACATCTTAACCTGGAAGATAAAAGATCCGAATTCAGTGAATGAATTTGTTGAAGCATAATCAAGCTAAAAACTAAAATAATTATTGTTGTTCTTCCAAAGAAGAAATGAACTCCCTCAAGGTCAGAGTCGGACTGTGCGCTCACCTGTTCTTTCTGAAGCGTCTGTCGCTCCTGCATAGCAGCCATTCTCTTGGGGGATACCGCTGCGTTCGATCTCACGACCACGTCGGCCGGCTGGTCGTCACTGGTCCCGGCTTCGTCCGTCTCCACCTCTGCCCGGAACCCCTGGTCGTCAGCGACGTACGAAACTAGCCGGACGGACCCGTCCTCGTTGCTCACTCTGTATGATCCAGTCACTTTGCCGGACGCGTCGGAGGACTCCTGACGCGCGCTTTCGGACGTTTCGTAACCGAAGGAGTAGGGGGGAGCGGAGTTGAAGGGTGCCACTCCCGAATATTCTGGGTAAGCCTATAAATTGAGAGTAGTATTAGAAATATAGGTGAAAACTGAGATTTGGTTAGTAGCCAATAGCCGATAGACTCTGTTCTGTTAGTGGCCCCTTTTTAAAGTTAGTAGCCACTTTTTAAAATTGCTAATAAGAATTGAAAATTAACTCCAAAATCGTTTAGAGAATAAATATATTATTGAAATAAAACAAGAAACATGCAGATTTGATTTAGCACATTCTAAAATGTTTTAGAACTTTTAAAATGATTTAAATATATACAGGATGCTGAAGGATTGAAACTTGAAATACGGCATGAAATTTTCGCCAAAGCACGTGTTCAATATTGGCATTTTTCCAAGGGAAAAACAAAAAAAAAAAGAAGGTGATTTTTTCAAAAAAAAAAAGAGGATTACAGTAGAATGTGCTAAAAAGCACCGTGCGGGAGTGGCGATCGCTAACGCTTTTTTTAATCTCCACTTTTACTACTTTAGTCGCCATGTGGCGAGTGGTGACCGCTAATTTAACTAAATTTCACCTGTAATTAGAAATGTAATTACACTAATATCTCATTGCATCGAATACCAATACAACGAAATTTCCTATACAATGAAAAAAATTTTTAGTTCAGTTTTCAACCATAAATGTACGGGGGTTACAACGAAGCCTTTTCCCGGTCCCTTGGAGTTCGTCACAACGTAATTATAGTGCACATTTAAAAAATATATCAGACATACGTTTTGGGGTTAACAAGTGTTGCTTCCAGGGGCACGCCGACGGGGGCGACCGAACGGGACCACCGGCCCCTCCCCCTCCCAAAAAAGCATTGGATATCCGATATCTAATGGGTTTTTAAATATCCGGAATTTGATTCGGCCTCAGCACGAAAGATCCGGTTAACTGAGATGTAAATTTTGGTTTTTAAAATTTCATTGATTAACATGATTTGAAAATAAATGTTAATTTGCTACACGTTAAAAAGTTTTGGGATGTTACAAAATATGTATAGAATTTACAGTTTTATTTTATTGTTATTATTTTGAAAAGGAGAGGGATTATAATAATTCTGTTTGAAGTTGCTCATCAAAGTAATTTTGATTAAAATATCTGAATAAAGAACAGATTTAAAAAACAAAAAAATTCAATAAAAGTGAAAGAATAGAATAATTTTGATTAGATTATGAGATTAAAATAATTAAAATGCATGATTGAAATCATTTTAACTGAAGTTACAAAATATATAACTAGAATACTCTTTAAAAAAAATTGACTTCATTTGGATGTTTTTTGCATCTAGAAGCTCCACTGCTGCATTGAAAAAGGTATATCCCGAAACATGTCTGCAATTTAATGCTCATTTGTGCTTTATTAACGTGAATTTTTTTTCAATTTTAGAATAATCGTGCTTGAAATAGTTAAAGTTATAAATTGAAAATAGTGATGTGAAAAATAAAAAAGAGGTGATTAAATTAATAGACATATATTATTTGATTAGAATAATTTTAATTGAAATATTCCATTAAAGTAAGAAAAATAAATGATTATAATCATGATAATTGAAGAAGATACTTGGGTAATAACCCAAACTACCGATCATCTAATCTTGAAAGAAATTAAAAGAAACAAGTGATTATATAAAGTTGAGAAAAGATGATTGAAATAACAAAAGTGGTGATTCAAATAAGTTTAAAGTTCAAATAAATGAAATAAAAATTCGCTAAAATAATTCGTTGAAAAAAAAATTCTCTTATGATTTACCTGTACCATGGCAAGGCCGCCGGTGATAGCTAGAAGCAACAAGGAAATCTGAAAGAGAAAAATATTGTTAGATATTGTTTCGCAATATTCATCGTACTTAATCCATACATTTAGTACATTAAATAAGAACCCATTAATTATGTAAATAATTAAAACAATATTAAACTTGAATTAAAAGCCAACGAATTTAGCAAGAAGTAGAACCATTATGACATGCATTTCAAATTAAATTTAAAAATTTAAAATAAAACTAACTAAATAATTATATAAAAAAACTTTTTAGTTACACGGTTTTATTTTTTAAAAAACTAAAAATTTTCGCTATGATTTGAGTATTTTAAAATTCAAAAAGGCGTTGCATTACCCAAACAAAGCTATCGTTGCCATTCTACAAATAATAATTCTGCTAATTTCCTCTGAGTCAAAACTAAATATTTTTTCCTGATTAATGTTATAATAAATTATAAAATGAATGGAATATTGTATTGTCATCGAAGATAAGCTTGTGGGCAATGTTTGAAGTTAATGTATGCAGTAATAGTGGTCGAAAACCGCGTCACAAACTTCCGTGACAAATCAAGTTAAATAAAACTGTGTAATAATAAAAAAATTAAATTTTTCAACAAGCTGAACATCTAATAATAAAACACACATTAATAACATTGGACTTGGGATTTGAACTTATTCCCTTGATGAAAAAAAAATCCAAGCAAAATAGGATCGAAGATAAAATAAATTAGTACACTTGTAATGTACAGTTAGTTACCCAATCTTAAATTTTGAAACGCTTTTTACATGTAATCAATAATTTCACAAAAGAGTTCTGAATAAATGAGATTCGAATAATTCAGATTTTACTGTGCTTTTTTTTTTTTTTCAAATACTTAGAGTACACAACCTAAAAACTAAATTTTTGTAGATAGTGTTGTTTGATAATAACATTAAAAGAAACAAAGCGTCAATTTACTTAAGACTTTTTTTAAAACTTCCTTTATCACGAAACGACACAGAAAATTAAAAACTCATTTTTGCAAATGATGTTGCTTGACATTTAAAGAACGAAGTGTGATTTTATCGATGAATTTTATGAACTTCATATTCTCACGAAACGACAGGTCTGACTGAAAGCTCCTTACACGGCAAGTATCTGACCGTCGCAAAGAAGCCACACTTACAGGGAGGTAAGTGCTTTTATTTGTTTTCCAAGATGGCCATTTCTGGAGTGAAGTTGTTATGCGTGATTGTAAATGGTGGCACTAAATAGTTGCAGTATTCTATCCAGGAATGTTTTTCCGGGAGGGGGCGAGGGGTGGGTGGGGTAATATTACTTGGGAGTCGTTAATAGTTAATGGCTGTTTTTGAATAGCTTTTTTTTTTGATATCGGATTTTCGGAGGGGGAATTATTCCGATATGGATATATTACGCCAATGGAATAGTTACTATATGCTTTCTCTTGGTGTAATTCATATTTTTATGTTTGAGTTTCAAAACGCTGGGATTAAATGTAATATTTCGTGAAAAAAAAGTTTCAATTGAATTTTTCAATGTGTGAATACTAAAAATCACTAAACTGTACATTTTTTTTTTCTTTTGCATTAACAAATAAATATCAGATTCGAGAAGTTATACTCACAATGAAATTGAGGTCTTCCTAAATTGAAGGCGCAAAATATCTAAATTAAATGATATACGTAGTGGCCTTCTAAGATTATTCTTATTGCTAAAAACGTTCAAAACATCGCCTACACATATACTGGGGCACACTGACGACGTGGGGGGAACAGGTCCTCCAAAAGGCATAGTATACCCAGTGTACGATTGTTTTTTAAATTTTAAATACCTGGAATCAAATACCACTGCACAAAAGTTCTTGAAATTAAATTTGATTTTTACAATTTAATTAATTGGCATGCTTTGAAAATAAACTTTACAAACTTTCGACTTATTTGGAAGCTGTGAAATGCTTCTTAAAAATGTGCATTGAATTTAAAGATTTCAAACATTAGAAACGGATATCCAGTGCAGATCCGTCAGACAAACATACCGGATATCCGATATCTGTCAAAGTCAATGTCCGATGCATCCCTTATCCTGACCTCCCCCCCCCCCACACACACATAGTTTTTTGGATTAGAATTTTCTTTGTTGAAAAATAGAGTTACCAAAGCGAACTTTCTGGCATCAGGTCATAGTATCACCAAATCTCGCAGAATTGGGGAAAGTTTAAATGATAGAAAAAATGAAACAACGCCAAACGGTGATACATGCAAGAAAGTATAACCACGCGCTCTGATCCAAAATGGCGGATGCGTCAGCTTGACTATATAGGGGCTCTATGTTTGTTGTTTTTGGTTCTAATGCCACTTGGGTATTCAAGAGCCCATACGTGAGCGACCAGGAATTATGCCTTCCGTTTATAGATGAGCACCACAGCGGTGGAAGTACGATTTGGCTCATTAGGTATTTGGATGACACCAGATGGGGCCACCACAAATACGCCACCTTCCTTTTTTGAGCTAAGAGTGAAGGGAAGGGAAATTCTAAATCCTCCAGTACCCTCGGAACTTCAGGATCCACGGATTTTACTTGCACGCATTCCAAAGTGCACATGGTGGGTCTTCAACGGGTCGGGGATCGAACACCCATTCCGGTTGGATGCCCGACATCCTAACCACTAGGCTACCACGGCTCTCTGGCCTTCGTTCATAGTATATAACCAAATCTCGCCAAATTGGGGAAAGTTTAAATGCTAGAGAGAATGAAACATCGCCAAACGGCAACGCATGCAGGAAAGCATAACCACGTGTTCAGATCCAAAATGGCGGATGCGTCGGTTTGCCTATATAGGGGCTCTATGTTTGCTAAAGGAAAGAGAGAGAGAGAGGCTGTACTCACCTTTCGCATCATCTTGCTCTTCTTCTGAGAAAGTGAGAGTGGTGTTCTTCGACTCTCGCCATCCTGCTTTTATATCATTTGGATCACGTGAATCGGTCTCTTCCATCGCCATCGGATGAGCCAATTCTTCTGCTTCGGCCCCCCTGCGGCTAGGTTAACGGAGTGGACTACTTGCTTCATTTCGTAATCACTCTTCTGGTGATTGGAAGTCTCACTTCTGGGTGATTGGAAGTTGGGAATTACATACTTTCCTTTTTTGAATTGTGTTAATTACCATATCGCAATAGTTTGCAAACTTTCTTGACATAAGAAATTCTTAGAACTTTTGGAACTTTTCAATCCGCTCATCCTACTTTAAGAAAAATATATCTTAAGGGGAACAGGAGCAAATCCACATTGTAAATATTGAATTCATAACTAATTATTCAAAGCGACATACAGTTGATCCTTCTTAATACGAACACGGTTAATACGAAATCACGGCTAATACAAACATTTTGTTCATCAAGTTTGATTTACTATTTAATTACAATAAATATATGACACATATTACGAAGGCTAAAATACAAATTCCGGCTAAGATGAACAAAATTTCTGACCTATTCAAGAAAATTTTTCTCGATTGCTATATAATAATAATTTTTTTAAAGAAACTGTTGGTTATTTTAAGTCATTGTAAACCACCAAGTACGCGTATGATAAAATTTAATGAGCCTAAAAAACAACAACTAACCATTAAGTATTTTTTCTAAAAGGTAAGTTCACATTTTCTCAATGTACTATCGTAAGATTTAAAAATGTATATTTGTAAAAATAAATCATTTGTTTTCACTATTTATTTTTCTTTGCATTATAAATAGTAGTAATTACTCTTAAAATATAAACATACATTTCTAATATTTTTTTACACAATTTTACGTATTCACGGTTGTTGCGAATAACGACTAATACGAACAAATTCGCGAATTTTTGGTATTTCGTATTAAGCGAGTTCAACTGTATGTCTTACCAGTACGGTACGTAAACGGTACGTAAACTTACCAGTACGGTACGTTACGTACTTTACCAGTACGTAAAATTACCAGTACGGTTCATATACAAAGTTCTTATTATTTAGAATTACCATTTTTCTTCTGATTAATAATGAGACTTTAATCAGTCTATGGAAGTACAACAGATTTTTCAGTCAAAGAAATTCTCGTTGAAGACGGATTTGTGCTTTTGGAGCGTAATACATATAATGAAGCTCCTAGGAGCAAAGAGGTATAAGTGACAAAATTGAAAAATTTTGAAGCACCTAGAAGCAAAAAATTGAAAATTTTGAGATAACTAGGTAGGGAAAGCACTAACGGTCGAGACTAGCGGTCGCCAGTCGCCGTTGGCGACTATACATTTTTATTTGGCGACCACAATATGTTATGTCGGTCGCCAAAACTGGCGACTAGAAAAGGTTTGTGGTTTATTATTATTTCTTTAAAAAAGGGGCTTTGTGTAATTTTGTGACAAACTGTAGTTTGAGGTATATGTATGCAAAATGAAGCAGCTGTTTTGGGTCCGTTTGAAACATGGTTCAAAGTGGCGACTAAGTTTTTTGGCTTTACCGGCCGCTGGCGCCATTTTATACTTTAGCAAGACATGCTAGTAACAGCTCTAACAGTAGCTCCACCCCAATTTGATTTAGAAAAAATAATAATATTGAAGGTCTCAGAAGATACAAACTTTAAACGCGTTTTACTCAGAATCATTTTTTGTCACTTACATCCCTTTTCTTCTCACTATCTCGTATGTGAGTATAAATACAATCAAAAAGGGAACTCTTGCAAAACATGCTTCACATTTTTTCTACTTCCACAAAAAAATAATAGTAAATAGAGTGAACCAAAAACTAAATGATCTCTGAAATTGAAACATACCTTAAGAGTGAGTTATGGCTAGGGTGACCAAACGTCCTCGAATTTCGGGAACAGTCCCCAAATTTGTATATTTTTGATGCTTTGTCCCCAAAAACACTTTAACTACTTGGGGAGACGCGTAATGTCGCCAAATTTCAAAGCTTTTTTCTCTTCAAATTGCTTCTCGATTTGCACTTTAGAACTTTTAGATAGAATTTTGTAAAATTTTAGATAATATTACGGGAATTATCAAATTGTTGACTTAGTATAACAATTTCTAACGTGCAATGATCTTAGAAAATTTGCGTACATTTTGCAGAAAATATGTTTGAATACCCTTTGAAATACATTAATGACAGAAATTTTTCATAATAGAAAGGAATATGTATTGGTTTGTTATGTACCCAAAGATGTCCCCGAAACATTTTTCTGGCGCCCCCAATTGGGGACACGTCCCCAAATTGACGCTCAGAAATATGGTCACCCTAGTTATGGCCAGCGCTGCCAAACGTCCCGGATTTTCCGGAACAGTCTCGTGTTTTGAGAAATTGTCCCGCGTCCCGGAGAACGTTAATACGGGACGGCAAAATTCCCGTATAGCCAGGATATTGATTTTTCCGGAGATCGGGTATAAGATGGTTTCTTATTTGCAGTGACTGGATATTTAACCACTTAACGCGTTTGCCCGTGTTTGACACGGGCGAAAGCTACCGCCACATTTGCACATGCCCGTGTCTCACACGGGCGAGAGTTACCGGCAGATTTGCACATGCCCGTGTCTCACACTGGCGAAAGTTACCGGCAAATTTGCACATGCCCGTGTCTGTCACGGGCGAAAGCTACCAGCAAATTTGCACATGCCCGTGTCTGTCACGGGCGAAAGTTACTGGTAAATTTGCACATGCTCGTGTCTGACACGGGCGAAAGTTACCGCCACATTTGCACATGCCCGAGTCTAACACGGGCGAAAGTTACCGGCAGATTTGCACATGCCTGTGTCTCACACGGGCGAAAGTTACCGGCAAATTTGCACATGCCCGTGTCTGACACGGGCGAAAGTTACCGCCACATTTGCACATGCCCGAGTCTAACACGGGCGAAAGTTACCGGCAGATTTGCACATGCCCGTGTCTGACACGGGCGAAAGTTACCGGCAAATTTGCACATGCCCGTGTCTGTCACGGGCGAAAGTTACCGGCAGATTTGCACATGCCCGTGTCTCACACGGGCGAAAGTTACCGGCAGATTTGCACATGCCCGTGTCTCACACGGGCGATCTTGTATCTCGCGTTACTTTATTTCCAATGCCCGTCTGAGATCCGTTTGCACTTTGGTTGTATAATAATTTTTTATATAACTTTTACCCCACCCCCCGCTCTGTAGTCGAGTCACCCCCTACAACTGAAATTGCCAAAAACAATTTATACCACACCTATATACTCATTTTCTGTCAAAAAAAGCTCTCTCATTTTTCACCAGTTTTTCCGAAAAAACTCGTGTTTTAAGGGGTCGGTTAAAAATACCGGATATCCAGTATCTGTAGGACGACTCCCCTCCGCCGTCGGTCTGCCCCTGTTGACCTGTATTCGTAGTTTTTAAGCTTGGCTGGTCATGGCCCTCGTGAAAATCCCTTTCTTTAGAAACGAATTCCTTATGTACTCGGCATTTGCGGGTTTTTCATATCTTAAACTTTGTGTTTTGAGTTGAAAAAGTGGAAAAGAAATGCATTGATTATTAAAAGTGATAACATTGTCATGTCAACCCGAAAGCAACTTAAAAAAAACGCAACTATAAATCTGAAAGTATCATTATTAAATGTCAATGTTACACTGTTAAAAAAAATCTGAATTTTCAGTGTTTTTTGACTGATTTTAACGGAAGATTTTCGTTGTGCTTCAATACATGGTTTTTCCTTCCAAAAACGGAAATATCACGTCTTGAAAATACGAGAACGGAACTTTTCCGTTTTAAGGTTGCTATATTTTCACAACAGGTTTGGATTAACGGAGAAAAAATAAATGGAATTTCTGTTAAAACTCGGTAAAATATTTTCGGAAACGGAATATTTCCGGCAACTCTGCTGCCGTACTTTCCCGTTATTTTCAGGAGATTTTTTTTAGTGTAGCGTGAACGCAATATTAATGAACACAAATGAAGAGCACAAGGGAACAAAGGGATCCTTCATAAATGATGTCACGCTCCGAGGGGGGAGCGATTCTATACCTTCTATACACGTTCGTGAAATTGTGACAAAAAAGGGGAGGGGTGACAAGAAATGTGACATCATGCTTATATAACATAGCGTGGCATGTGACAAAGGGGGTAGGGGTATGTCGAAGTGTGACATTTTGTGACAAGGGGAGGGGGGGGTCAATTATATAGAAAAAAAGCGTGGCATCATTTATGGACGGTTCCAAAGGCGAAATGTCAATCTTTCCTGTGTTCGAGGAAATCACGTTTGAAAGTTCAAAAGCCAGGCTTTTGGGAGTCTTCAATATGTTTGACACCCGCCCCTTTTGTCACATGTTATATTACTTAAGCATATATACTTGCAGTTCAGAAACAACTCACTGCGTTATAGGGGCCGTTCATAAATGACGTCACACTTTTTTCCCATATATTTGACCCCCTTCCCCCCGCTTTGTCACAATATGTCACACTTCAGCGGACTCCCCTCCCCCTTTGTCACGCGTCATGCTATGTTCCATAATGCATGTCACACTTCTGGTTTCCCCCTCCCCTCCCCTTGTCGCACTTTGTCACAATTTCAAGAACCCCCCTCCCCCCCTCGAAGCGTGACATCATTTATGAATGATCCCATAAATAACGTTTTTTATTTTATTTTGAACTTTTAATGACACTTGTAAACAAAACTCTGAAAATGATTACATGTGTACTTAAATCTATATATAAGTACAGCGATACCTCGAGATACGAGTTTAATTCGTTCCGCAAACTTGATCGTATGTCAATTTGCTCGTATCTCGAAGCAATTTTCCCTATTGAAATGTCATTATGTTAATCCGTGTTTTTGAATAAGAAAATTACATTTATAAGTGACAAATATTGTATGAAAACATAATAAATGAGAATGTAAAGCAAAAAGGCGCAGTAAACTGGGTGGGCCGTGTGCAGCGTCGCAGCTGGCCGTTCCTCGTATCTCAAATATCGCTCGTATTTCAAACCAAAACTTCGCTGCTCGACAGCGCTCGTATCTCAAATGACTCGTATGTCAGGGCACTCGTTAAAAGTACAGTGATACCTCGAGATACGAGTTTAATTCGTTCCGCAAACTTGATCGTATGTCAATTTGCTCGTATTTCGAAGCAATTTTCCCTATTGAAATGCCATTATGTTAATCCGTGTTTTTGAATAAGAAAATTACATTTATAAGTGAGAAATATTGTATGAAAACATAATAAATGAGAACGTACAAAAAGGCGCAGTAAACTGGGTGGGCCGTGTGCAGCGTCGCAGCTGGCCGTTCCTCGTATCTCAAATATCGCTCGTATTTCAAACCAAAACTTCGCTGCTCGACAGCGCTCGTATCTCAAATGACTCGTATTGTCAGGGCACTCGTTCCCGAGGCACCACTGTAGGCAAAGACAAAACAGTTACGAGCCATTTCCACCAATATTCTTACTTTTTTTTAAAATTTAGTAGCTATTGACAGTTTTAGTGATATCAATTAAAAGTTTTTGGAAACAGTTTATTATGAGCTAATTATTTCTCCTTTTCTTTTGTCAGGCAAGCCTCATTTATAATTGTAATGCCATACTGTTATAGATAGCAGATGGCAACATGTCTTCGTTGAGTTAGGTAGTATGTATATAAATATAAAACTCATTATTAAAAAGAGTTTGTTGCCATTAAGCAGTCATATTAAAAGTAAATATAATAAGAGTTTAAGTGAAGGCTTCTCTGAAACAATGAAATGAAAAATGAGAATAGTGTACGGAAGCAAATATTTAAATGTTATTCTACTGCCACTCAACTGAGTACGAAATCGGCTAAAGTACATAGAGCGCAATGGAGGCAATTCAAGCAACGTCATTGGTCACGTGGCACCGATGAAAGCAATGTAAACAAAGGAAGCATCGCTTTACATCGAGTTCGACAAATCTAATTAAAAACGAGGCCTAAATAAAGTTCTTCCACAATTCATAAAATGAACACTAAATAAAACACTAAAACTTTTGTAATAAGTAATAAATTTCTTTTATAGTGATTAAATCAAATGTAAATACTAGGTTATAATCAGAAAAGGCTGTGAAAACAGTCTAATTATTTTTAAGATAACTCATTTTGCCTAGTGAACTCCACGTAGAACTCAATTGAAAATCTTAGTAGACAAAGAGCGGATATCATGTGACAACGATGATCGCTCATGAGTCCCTACAGCGGTGAATTACCGCCATTAGCCCTGCGGTCAAAATGATTTACAATACGTTTGCTTTAAGTGAGGATGATGAAAATAAACTCGACGTTAAAATCTCCAAATATGATGAATAATAATTTATATAATGATATAAATAGCATAATGTTTTCAATGATGAATTTAATTATCACAGTCGAATTTCGACAGTTGGGCGAACTCTTGTTTGTATAAAACGAGATTAGGCTGAGTAGGCGGACTTCCGGAATGGTGTATTCGAAATACCGGGACCGTACTGTATTTTAACTTTTCAATTCGCAAAAATAATCTTCCACTGATATGGTTTTTGATAAATCAAGTTTAACTGAAATTAGTTCTTTTCTTAAAAATACTTTATTTATTGACCGAGTATTCTCAAGCATGGGGTGGGATCTTTGCAGTTCCTACGCAACGCCTAGAAAGTTACATTTTACATTCTAAAACGAACCGATGTCGGAATTTCCCGAAACGAAAACTGTTCTGAGATCACGAATTAGCAATTTAATCGCTTATTTTGCCCACAGGACGCGTTCTTGGTGATCGAGTTATGCAAACAACAACTCGGTATCTACGCCCTGATAAAAGGACACCCTTTGGTGTTGGAAATCGTTCTATGCGAATGTGGAGTTCAATATCTTTTTTTTTTTGGCGACATAATTTTGGCGGAAGAAATATTTGGAACACGACTAGAAATAATGCTGAGGTAATAGTTTTTAGAGAGAAGGACATGGTAGTAAAATTACATTGAAAGCGGAAGATATTAGCATAGCTATACGTTCCACCTACTTTATACGTTATATATAAAAGGGCTCGTTTGTGTATTTGCTATACAGAGCCACAGGAAGGATTGGAACAAAACCTAATCACCTGAAAAGCTAACGCACGAAATCCCATTCGAAAAATCGAATTAGTTTTGTTATTATTCCAGTTTTAAGTAAAATTATAAATTTGACAATGTGGAAAATGTCCAAAAATGGGACAAAATGTATTTTTCTGAAGTTAAAAGAAAATTTTCGGAGCTTTACAAAACATTTCGGAAAAAGTATGCGCCATCAATTTAAAATTAAAAGTATATACTTAGATTAACATGCCCCCTCTCTCAACACACAATACATGCGCGAGTATGTATATAAGCTTCAAAAATAAACCTTCAAGTAATTAACTCAAAAGTCTAATATATTAATACCAGAAGTCTTTTTTGTTGGAAAAAAATTATTGTATTGAAATTTTTTTAAAGTAGTACAAAATATTTTGCTTGTCTGAAGGTAGAAAAGCAGATATTAATTGTCGAAGAAATCTTAAGATTAGTAAATTTAAAAAAAATCGGAAAACCGATTTTTTTTTTTTTTTTGTTAAGTTTTAGAACAGGTGCTCGAAAATTTTCGAAAATGTCGGAGGATTTCGGATCAGAATCACACATGGTTCGTAGAACTATTAGAAAGCCTTTAATATTCGTTTTAAGATATTTTGAATTCCTGAAGCGAGGCTTCTCTTTATAGCTATTTGACTGCTTAAATTGCGCATTTTCGTTAAAACAAATGCTAGTTATTTTTTCGCCAAAAGAATACTTTATGCTGGAAGAAATGCTTGACTAGGCGTTGCAAAAGCCCATTTTGTAAAACGCTAATAGTTATAGACTACACTTTTTGTAATAGATTAGAATTGAGGACTATCTAATAGATTAGCGAGGTTGAACCCTTTTTTTAATTTTGCTAGTGTATATATATATACGAGTATGTATAATATATATATACAGGGGCGGATTGAGAAGAAAACTCGTCCATGGCATATTTCAAATAGCACTACGGGAAGGAACATTACCAGGGATCAGAAAATGAATGACCCCCCTCACCGTCCGATTAGTGGTCAACCTCAACAACCCCACGCCGCAAATCTTTTTTGATTTACTCACTAAAAACAATGACTTATAGCAGCGTGTCAAGGATAATTATAGTTTTCTTTTTTTTTTTTTTTTTAAATGAAGTGTTTTTTAAGAAAATATAAGACGCTCAACAAAAAATGCAGCAATTTACATGAAGAGCGGTAGAGTTAAGGGATAAACTGTTTTCTAGGTCTTTATCTAAATTATTTCTTAATTTATTCCTTAGGTTCCACCTAAGAAAAATTTTTGGCCATAGTTCAGTCTTATTAACCTCGTAAAAATCGTTTACTTTGTACAAAATAAAATTGGTAGATATTTTTCAACTTGTTCAGGGTGGATCAGCCTTTCGATATATAATAAATATAATATATATACATATATATATATTGGCGTTCCTAGCAGGGGAGGGGTGTCACCCGGGGCGGGGTAATTCGTGGTCCCCTCCCCTCCCCGAAAAAAACTTCAGAAAGTCTATTTTAATTATTTGGTGTAACTTTGACTAAACTCCACGTAAACGCCATACGTTGAAATGGCGTTAATAAAATTGTATAAATTAAAGTATATGTGTTTTTCAAAAACTCTTTTTCTCATTTTGGGTGTCTCCCTTCAAAAGGGTGTCACCCGGGGCTGGCCCCCGTTGTGACGTTACGGTGTGTGTGTATATATATTTAAGAGCTCGTCTGTGTATAATTTTATTGCTGTTTTGAAAAATTGGTTTTGTCTTTAAAAGAAGTTAAAACAACAATATTCACAAGTAGTTGAGACCATTGCGAATTATTGGGTTGGGGAAAGAGAGGAAACCTTAAAAGGTAGAACTAAAAAACTTACAACTCGTGTTCTATTCAACTTAGAAACTTCAAACAATGTCCATCTTGAACAGAAAAATCAGCCTTTTCGATTAATATGTGCAAGGGTTTGTTTTACACCCATATTAGGGAGTTTCTGAGGAAATTTCTCTTAAAGTTGGAATAAATAAAGAACTTCTTGCCGGACTTTTCTTTCAAACAGGTCTATAAACCTGCTCCCCGTGATGAAATTAGAGACAAGCTGAAATTTTCCGCGAAATCAGAAGGGCAGTTTTCAAAGTCAGCGACCTCATACATACCAACATCCTCTTTTATATGGGTAGATTTGCTTAAAATTGGAATAAAAAAAGAACTACCTGTCGGATTTTGCCGACAGGTGCTAATAGAGACAAACTGAAATGCTCAGCGAAATCCAACAGGTAGTTTTCGAGATTAGAGACTTCATACATACCAACATCCTCTTTTATTACATAAATTAGCTTACTTGTTGGCTTCAAATTAAATTTATTTTGCTTGACATTGTACTGAACAAGCAATTTGATTGATTTATGCATATTTTGGAAATGGATTAACGAACAACTTTAGATTATTATTTTGCTTTAGCGTTAACATTCATTTAATAGATTACATTTTTGCTTTTATTTTGTCCTAAATATTTCTTCTTTGAATTATAAATAATAAAAAATGCATCAAGTATTGTACAAATATTGTAGACTAGTAAGCCCGGTGGTCATACGAAATGACCGCTGTTCTAGATATTATAAATATCCAATTCTCCCAGTAACCGGAAATGCACATCAAATAAAAGAGATATTTATCAGGTAGAACAGTAAAGTTTAATGAATAAATAATAAACATATAATTTCGGGAAAAAAAATTCTTACCGAAAAAAAAATCTAAGTAAAATAAAAATACTATTTACTATATAATCAAATTGTTTGTGAAAAAAATGTATTTATATCCAATATAATCATCGTCAAAACAATAGGTTTTAACGAATCTGGGAAAAAGAGCGCTGCTACTTCAATATTTATAAAAAGCGCAGACGATAATTAGATAAGAACGACGATAAGAAGGATTACATTAAATTCGTGTTTATTTACATTAATTTTTAACGGACTGCAAATCTAGCAATGCCTCACTCAAAATTCAAGAGAAATGTTTTGATTATTTGTCGTTTTCAGTATACAAACAATTGTGTAGATGGCAGCACGATGCAATTTTCTCGGAGTAAGAAATTCGGAATAAGCTATCGGCGACAAACAGATATTTAAGCGGCTTATATATAAGATGAAAGGAGTAGTATGAAAGTGACGAATAAAGACTTCTAAAAAAATGGCTTCTAATCTACTTCGAAGGTAGGAGAAAAATAAGAAAAGGAAAGAAAAAAAAATAACTATCCAAATTTTTTTTTATTTATAAAACTAAAACTGATCAATAGCTACTAAAAAAGAAAAGAAAAGAAAAGAAAATTGGTTTATGGAACTTAACTGTTTTTTATTTTTCTATTTATATTTAGATTAGAGCATAAACGCATAATATCCATAACAATAATCATTAATTTAAAAAAAAATAAATTGAAAAAAACAAAATCATGTGTGTTGCCATAGTAAAAAAAGTCATAAGACAATAATTTTAGAAGGAAAGTAATATACTATGAGTAGTAAATGTGTGTAAACCTCTTCTGTGCAATTATATAACTGTTATATAACAGCGTATCAAAATATTTTTTACATATTTTTATAAAAATTACTGTTCCTCGTATATTTGATTTGAACTCAACTTCAAAACTGATAAACTTTTTATAGTGGCGCCATCTAGCGCAAGGCAAGAGGTTTAAAACTTGCGGCTAGAGGAAAAGCAAAGTCTCAAAGCTGACAAATAGAATGGTCGTGGGAACAATAACATGAATTATACAACTTTATTTTTATACACACACATATATATAAAATTAATGCATATTAATATTTTATTTTATGATTGTAAAATGAATGAAAAAGTACAATTCATGAATTTGAATACATCAAAAATCAATTAAAGGAATAATCTCTCGTAGAGATAGAGCTCGACTTTGTGGGGCGGGGTAAAGTAGTGCAACGATCGTCCCCCCCCCCCCCCCCCCCAGAAGAAAACTCAACCATGCTTTTGCTGGAAGAGAGATGGGAGAGCTTACGAGATATGGATGCTGGTACGTAGTCACAAAAAAAAAAGAAATGGTTGGTTCATTGAAATGTTTTTTATCATGTTTTATGAACGACTTTAGTCGGATCAGTGGCGTAGCTAAGAGGGGGCACCCCGCCCCGGGTGTCACTCGTTCTGGGGTGACACCCGGTCACGAAGAGGAAACACTAAACGTTTAAAAGCTCTATATAATGAAACGAATACCTTGAACTGGAAAAAATTTCTATCGTTTTCTTTTCCATTTTAAACTGAGCAGAGTGTTTCCTTACAAAAATATATTCGAAGTGGTTTTGAACAGCTGAACATACTATTGCCGTCAACAAATACTTTAAATATTATAACGCCCATGACACGAATGGAATTTTTTTTTTCTTCATTTTTTAAAAAAATATATTACATTAAAATGCATATTTCACCCTGACATGATTTTGTGTGCGTGTGAGGGGGGGGGGGGGACGGGGTGACACCATCAATTCCCGCCCTGGCTGTCGCCTAGCTACGCCACTGAGTCGGAACAATGTAAAAACTTAAAGGGGCCGTTCACAAATGACGTCACGCTTTTTTCCCACATCTTTGACCCCCCCTTGGTCACATATGTCACACTTCAGCGGACCCCCCTCCCCCCCCCCCTTTGTCACGCATCACGCTATGTTGCATAATGCATGATGTCACACTTCTTGTTATCCCCTCCCCTCCCCTTGTCACACTTTCCCGAACCCCCCTTCCCCCCTCTCGAAGCGTGACATCATTTATGAATGATCCCAAATGTTATTGTTTGAATTTTGAAGCTCTGCATTAATGTACACATAATAGAGGTAAGGGGACTCCGAAGTACGGGCGGATTTAGGACTCAGACACTAGGATTACGAGGGCAGGCAAGGGGCAAGTATGAGTGGTGCAATGAGGCAAGAAATATAAGAAATATCCTGCGCCCCTGATATGTGTATTTTGTAGCGTTCAAGGGTTAAAAATATTGACAGTAAATAATGCATGTATGTATTTAAATAATATTAATAAATATCCACATGACATATTTTTTTTTAATATTCATTATTCAAGTATAATAGTACGTAATATATTAATAATTAGCTGCTAATAGCTGCCGCCCTTAAGGGCATTGCACCGTAATATAAGAAATATCCTGCGCCCTGATATGTGTATTTTGTAGCGTTCAAGGGTTAAAAATATTGACAGTAAATAATGCATGTATGTATTTAAATAATATTAATAAATATCCACATGACATATTTTTTTTTTAATATTCATTATTCAAGTATAATAGTACGTAATATATTAATAATTAGCTGCTAATAGCTGCCGCCCTTAAGGGCATTGCACCGTGAGGCCATCGCCTCGCCCCCTTAGCCTTCCTCGAGCCCATGGGTGATTCTCAGCAAGAAACAAAATTTGGAACTTCCTATAAAATTTTAGAAAAAGTGCACTACGAATATAAAATAAAAATGAGATAATTAGGCAAACAAGCACCCCCTCCCTCCCCCCACATAATACATTCTTAAACATATATAAGCTCAGAAATAATCTTTCAAGTAATTAAATGAAAAGTCTAATAACCAGAAATTATTTTTTTCTAGAAATGTAGCTGTACTGAAAGTTTTATTTTGTTTTAAATAGCATTTCTGTTGAAATTAACATTCATTAAAACTTTTATTAGATTCATAGTTTTTCATCAGATTTTTCGGTAAGTAAAACATAATTAACTGTCATTTATTAATTAATTTTTTTTTTCATTCGCATTAAAATAACTTATGAACTTATCTATCAGTGAAAGGACGTCCATAAATGATGTCACGCTTTTTTCCCATATATTTCCCCCTTTTGTCACAAAATGTCACAATTTCACAACCCCCCTCCCCTCGAAGCGTGACATCATTTATGAATGATCCCCAATAAAATTTTATTATGAAAAGATTCATAAATACGGAGAATGGTCCAAAAGCACTTAGGTACCATTTTTTTTTGTGATTTCCATGTGACAAAACTAAATATTTTTAAATAAAAAATATTATTAGCCCCATTAGATAGAAATTTGATAATAATCTTACTCAAGATGCAAAAAAGGATAGAGTAGTTGTTTATACGACGCTTTTGGTCCCAATTCTTCGATTTAGCGAGACGGGTAATGAATCGATTATACGACGCTATCGTTTATAAGACGATTTTCATCATATAAACCAGGGGTCTCCAAACTTTCCAGCCTTAGGGCCATATTGATTACTCCAGTAAATTCCAAGGGCCAAAACCATATTATCATTAATTCAGGGTTGCTACTCAAACAACAGAATGAAATTCCCTGACTTTTCCAGGTTTTCCAAACATATATTTAAAAAATTCCAGTCTTAAATCCATGGCATCAAACCAGTAAAAAACATACATTTGCCCCAAAATATTCTGTTTAAAACAATCACAGGGATGGCTAATCTTAAAATAATTTCTGAAAAATTTTGAAACACTATTCAACTAAGTAATATAAGGGAACAAGCATTTCCATGAAGTAAAAGTAGGCACTTTGCAAAATGTTTTTTTTAAAGGTCTAATAACTCTGATTCTAAATGAGAAAATGGATTGCTAACAAACTTTGAGAGAGAGGGGAAAAAAAAGAAAAACTACATTAGTTACTTAGTGTAAAAATCTGAATAACAATAATAAAATGTTAGTTACTTTTAACTATTTAAAAGTTAAACTTGAAGAGTTGAAAAAAAAAATTCTGATCAAATCCTTGGTTGAATCAGGTTGCGTCAATCTCTGCAGGTTCCTCTGAATGCTGTACTTTGAGTGAAGCAAAAAAGAGTTAAGGTCATTTATATTGAACTTTCCGTGTCAGTGCTTCAAACATTGGCTAAAATTCCCTGACTTTTCCAGATTTTTGATAAAATATTAAAATTCCCTGACCTTTCCCTGACTTTTTCACTCAATTTTATAATTCCCTGACTTTTCCAGGTTTTCCAGGTAGCGTAGCAACCCTGTTAATTGTTGCCGGTGGTAAAAAGTTGAATCAGTCCACTAGTGGTGTAAAATATGATTACTTTTTTGCCAGATGCCATTAGCGACGGGGAAGCTGATGTATTTTCTGTATCGTATGGGTATCCGTTATAATGGGGTACCCGCATCGTATCGCCATAGTAATCATTGATTACAAAAGTAATGAAATACACAAGTAATCATTGATTACTTTTTTCTTCAGTAATCGTTACTTCGGTTCCTAACGAGTACTCAAGTAACGAATGAGTATTTTTTTACATGAAAAAAAAAGTCCGAAAAAGTACGCCACGTTTAAAAAAGGCTGCAAATCGAACTAAAGTCCGCAAAACGGCAACACTGCATATTATTAATTTTCCTGTCATTATCTGTAATTTCTAGATTAGTCGTAGAGTACGAGCGAGCCATGAGGAGTAACGTGACAGGACATCTGGTGGACACAAGCAGAAATAGGTAGTACCTTCTATCCCTAACAGATGGCGCTAATAGCACTTACAGAATAATCTCGTTGGTTCGATAAAGTTCTGGTGTCTTCCACTCACTTCTAGATGGCAGTAAGTGAAATATATAAGAAGGCTAGTGGCGCAACCACAAGTCAGTTCCTATGACACTGCTGTGAAATAAAATAGTGCGTACCTCCTTAAAACGTGTTTGTGCGTGTTTAAGTTTAAGACATCTTTGTAACAATATTTTTATTTGAATTGTTGCTTTTGTGTGTGATTTAGTAGAATGGAAAAGAAGCGAAAAATTGATAGTGAATGCAGAAAATTCAAAGATCAGTGGAACATTCAGTATTTCGTAATTGAGTCCAGTAACAAGGCGCTATGTTTGATTTGCAATGAAAGCATAGCCGTTCTCAAAGAATATAACATTAAACGTCATTATGAAGCAAAACATTTTCAAAATTACTCAAAATATACAGGAAGTTTGCGGACAGAAAAATTCGAAGCTATGAAGCGCGGATTGAAATCGCAGAAATCTTTATTTACAAAACTCAAAACTGAACAAGAGGCTGCAACTCGTGCCAGCTTTCGTGTGGATCTTGAAATTGCAAAACGTGGAAAACCATTCACCGATGGAGAAATGGTCAAAGAATGCATAATCGTAGTAGCCGAAGAAATGTGCCCTGAAAAGGTAAATTTATTAAAAACTGTCAGTATGTCAGCAAACACTGTGGCTCGAAGGGTAGAAGACATCGCTGAAAATATATCCTCTCAACTGTTCAACAAAAATGGACATGTTGAGTGGTTTTCTTTGGCCTTGGATGAGTCAACGGATGTGTCAGATACTGCTCAGGTGTTGATTTATATTCGAGGAGTAGATAAAAGCTATGAAGTGCATGAAGAACTTCTTGATATGTATAGTATTCATGGCACAACTACTGGTTCAGATATTTTTAAAGGAGTTGAAATGGCCCTTAAGCAAAAGAACCTTCGATGGAAAAACTTGAAATGTATTACAACTGATGGAGGCAAAAACATGAGTGGGAAAGATAAAGGAGTGGTCGCTCTTGTGTCAAAGGCTGTAGAAAATGACGGTGGTTCAAAACCAATAGTCTTACATTGTATCATTCATCAACAGTCTTTGTGCGGAAAATGTTTGGATATGTCTGAAGTTCTGAAACCAGTCATATCAACTGTTAATTTTATCAGATCTTTTGGGCTGAATCACCGACAATTCGTGCAATTTATTAAAGAGATTGGAGAAAATGACTTACCTTATCATACTGCCGTACGTTGGCTTAGTTGTGGGAAAGTCCTTCAGCGCTTTTTTGAACTTCGAGCAGTGATCGATTTTTTTTTGAATGAAAAGCATCGCCCTCTTACTGAATTGCAAAACAACGCATGGCTGTGGAAGTTAGCATTCTATGTTGATTTGACAAAACATGTGAACGAACTGAATTTGAGATTGCAAGGAGAAAACCAGCATCTTCCTGATTTATACAATAATATCAAATCATTCCGGAAGAAATTGATACTTTTTCAATCACAACTACGAAGTAAATGTTTTTCACATTTTAAAACATGTGAAATATTTAGCCACACCACTGAGACCGAGTTTCCTATCGATTTTGCAATCGAAACTTTGAGTGCTTTGAAAATAAATTTTGATACTCGTTTCTCGGACTTTGATGCCATTGCGAATCAAATTAAGATTTTTCAGAATCCTTTTGATACTGACATTGAAACCCTAGCCCCGGAACTTCAAATGGAAATGATTGATCTACAGTGCAGTGATATAATTAAGAACAAATATCAAAACTTATCTTTGTTGGAATTTTATAAGTGTCTTCCACTGACACAATTTGATAATTTGCATAAATTTGCTCGTGGGCTGTTTTCTGTTTTTGGTACTACTTATTTGTGTGAGAAGACCTTTTCCAAAATGAAGTACACAAAAAATGTTTACAGATCTAAATTAACTGATGAGCATCTTAAATCTCTTTTAATAATTGGTACAAGTAAAATTAGTCCACAACTACAAACTATTGTCAGTGGAAAATCTCAATTACATAAATCTCATTAGTATTTCATATGTCGTTATGCTTGTTATAAGTTATCTTTTCATTTAAAATGTATAAAATGTTAGTTGGATTCATTTCAATAATTTGTTAGTTAGTAAATAATAACCTACAACAATGTTATGAGTAGTTAGCCCATGACCATATCAATGTAGATGTCATATTAATAATTATTCAACATAAAAATAGATTACTTCAGTAAACTTAATTTAATTTGCTATAAAAAATAAATATGTTCTCTAGAAGGAGTTTTCTTTCAAGTATGCTAGCTCTCCGCGGGCCGGACAAAATCTGTCCGCGGGCCGGATGTGGCCCTCGGGCCGTAGTTTGGAGACCCCTGATATAAACGATACTCCACTGACAATATTTAAAACTTTTTCCATTATTACTTTTTACTTTAAAAAATTCAAGAAGTTGTACTGTGAAATATTACATATGAGATAATGAGTTTGGTATAGAATAGAACAGAGCTTTCCAAAGTTTCCCTGATGGCGACACCCTTCCAGTACATACAATTTAACGAGAGACCCTTTCACAGAAACTAATGAAACATATTTGATTTTATCATAACAAATGGTATTTTAAAGCAATAACTTTTTCATATGTGAATTGGAAGTACCGTATAATTAATTGGAATTACAGTTTGGAAGAATTTTAAGTACAGTTTCTCTCCACAAATCACACACTCCGGAGTTGGACATTCTTCAACTCCCCACCACGTAAGTCCCATTTTTATGTATTCTTCCTTATACATTCTCACTTTCGTGTTCTTGCTACTGCATACTGGCGAGGAATAAACAGAGGTTTGAGACACACTATTTAATTGTTGTTCAGTAACTACTGAAGTTTCAGACACACCACTTGACTGTCGCTCTGCATCTGATGCTTCATAAACTATCAAAGGTGTCTTTCTGAAAATAAATTTATCCATAGCGGATGAGCTCCGTAAAATTTATGGCATAATTGTGTCATTTTGAAGCAGGTAAAATAATGGCGTGTGTAACGAATGAAAGAAAGAAGCAGACTGAAGGAAATGTACAATGCCCAATGTCGCCGCTCGGAGAACTAGTTAAAACAAGAAGCTTATAGAAAGCGCCAATGTACAGCAGCACAGTACAGAGACATATAGCGCCATAACTGGAAGTTACATGGACAAATTGTAGATATCCAGATATCGAGCACGGGATTACTATATGTGATCTATGATTACACTGAACCAAGAAAAGGATGTTTGATATTATTTTAATTATTATTTGATATTATTTCATAAGCTCTTCATTCGTTTTGCAATCTCGCGACACCCTTGATGCTAGTACGCGACACCCAGTTTGGAAAGCACTGGAATAGAATCACCATATAACTAAAGAATTTCATTCGTTGCTGAAATATAG
Organism: Octonoba sinensis; assembly: GCA_038502835.1. Classification (NCBI taxonomy): domain Eukaryota; kingdom Metazoa; phylum Arthropoda; class Arachnida; order Araneae; family Uloboridae; genus Octonoba; species Octonoba sinensis. Next base: position 8,422,557 of record CM076604.1, read on the forward strand.
TATGTTAATAAATTTCTCAAATGTTCATATTTCAAAAATGAATTCACATCGCATATATTGCTCAGCATTAATAAACTATATTTATTTCTTAAAAATATAATACATAGTTATGTACAAAAGTCATGGAAATATACAATGACTATACAATAGTTAAGCCATATTAAATATGATGCATAAATTAAAAACACCGGTTTGAGGAGCACCGGAGTCGTTCAACGTGAAATCAAGTCTTCTCAAACCTAAATTAAAACAAAAACAACAACTTCAGAAATTGGGTGAACCATGAAATTTAAAAAGCAGTCATATGCATTTCATTATTTTAGTAAGTGATAAATTCTTGACATCAAGTGCAATCGGAGGATAAAGCGTAAGAAGTTATAGAATACCAGGCCCGATCAGGGAGGGGCAATTGACCCCCCACCCCTCCCACTCTCAGAAATACATTTATTGTATACATATTTTGATGTACTTTGTTGTTTTTTTTTACCTATAATATAATATGCATTAAAAATATATCCTTTGCCGTCCCCCTCCCTCGTAAAATTTTGAAATGACGGGCCTGTACAATAACCTATATACGGAGGAAGAAGTGGCAATATAGAACGCCATTTTGATTAAAAAACCCACTTTGTTATAAAATAAATAAAAGCATGAGGTGAGAGAAAAATATTCCTATTTTCTTTTTGAGTTTACAGCACCAATCATAATATAATAAAATAAATATTCTGTACGTCTATTTTTTTCCCTTTTTTACCTATGGATACGATACGAATATATATTCTTAAAATTTTAATAACTTTCAGAATACTGTATGAAAAGCATTTATACCCCTTTTTTAGCCTACTTTCCCGTAAAAGTAAAAAAAAATAATAATAAAGCATGAAAGAAGGCTTAATGTATCGTGAAAATATCGTTAAAAATCAAGAAAAGTCAAAAATAAGTGAAGTAATTAAATAAAGATTGAAAAATAAAAAATTTGAAAGTAGGGTATTGAGATGGGGAAAAAGTGTGTCTGTCGGTCTGTCGTCTGTCGTCTGTCTGTCTGTCTGTCGGTCTGTCCCCCCCTAATAACTTTTGAACGAATTGTCCGATTGGAAAAATTCTTTTTGCATTCGAAAGATCTCGTCGAGGACATCTCATTTCTATATTTTACTTTTTGATTTGAACATTTTTTTGTTCAATTTTGAACAGTTCAAAAAAATTTAACATTAGCGCCTATGGGCGAAAATGAGGCAAATTATGTAAACTCTGGGTACAAGATCCATGTTCCAATGAACAAGCTTACTGGAAGAATCTCTTGGCGTGAAATATCGATTTGAACAATTTTTGTTCATTTTTGAACAGTTCAAAAAATTAACACAGAGCTTACGGGGAAATTTCAACCCTATATAAATCCTGATCTAACGGACCGATTTGCTTGGAACAAACTTTATCGGAAAGCTCTTATAACGTAGAACATGTAGAAATAGAAAGTTTATCCAGAACTTACGAGCCTATTTTGCTATGAAATTTTTTGATCGGGATTTTCAAGGATATTTCTCAGTGACTCAATGAGTGAAATAATGAATGAATGAATAAATGAAAGAGTGAAAGAATAAATCAATGAATAAATGAATGAGGAAAAGAATGAATGAATAAATTATTGAATAAATGAAAATATAAATAAATGAGTGAATAAATACATGAATGCGTAAATGAATGAATAAACACTTGAATGAGGTAACGAATGAATGAATAAATGCATGGCTGAATAAATGAGTGAGTGAATGAATATGTATTATCCGTTGAAAAAGGTATATTTTCAATAATTAGAACTAAAGATAAATAAGAAAGAGAGAGAAAGAGATAGCTAGATTATAAATTTGAATTTGGTGTATACGGGAAAGTAGGCTCGTATAGTTCTAGACGGAACTTCTTGTTTCTTTTTACATTTGGTTGGCTACTCTAAATTTTCATTTTAAGGAAACGTGAGCTTTCCAGGATTTTTATGTATGCTTTCGCTTGTGACTCCCCCTTATGATCCCTCCTCCCATTTTATGAAAGAAATAACAAAACATTAATGAATAAATAGTTTAAGTCAGGGGTCCCCAACCTTTTTGTACCTAAGAGCACATACCAGAATATCGGTCGAATAGCGAGCACCATTTAGTTTTGCAAGATAAATTTATAGTTGGTGGACATAGTTAATAATACACACTACATATAATGCACAAAAAATTTAATTAAAAAAATTAATTTAACATATGAATATAATTAATATTACTATTCTTGTGTGAAATAAATGATTACTAAATTGCTTACAAAACATATAAAGTATAAAAAATATTTATAAAATATATAAAATACAGTCAATGTGATCTTTGGCATTGCATTTCACTGAACAGCGCTTCATAATTGGGAGAATCTAATAAAATTCCTGCTCGGAAGCAATCGTCAAGGTATTCATCTGTAAGGCGTAATCTATATTTTGATTATATGATATTCATTCTCATTTATCATTATAGAGTTATTCATAGTTTTATATGGTCATTTATTCATATACTCTAGATTCTAAATGTTCTCTAGTTTCTAGTTTAAAATGGAAAACTGAAATATTTTATCGTTGAATACAAGCAGTGGGGCCCACCTAGATCGATCGACGGGCGCCATGGTGTCCGCGGGCATAGGGTTTGGGAAGCCCTGGGTTAAGTTAATTATAAAAAAAAAAATAAAAATAGAGTTTTTTCATTTAATACAGAAACTTACTAAATTGTAACAAAACAGGTCCAGAAATTTAACAAAATGGTCCATTAAAATAACCCCCAAAAAAAAAATTTTAGTACTTTAGTCTAAAATATACTTTTTACACTTAATGATCGTATGTAAATTTATTTATAATAAAACTTAATTAACTAGTATAGCTATTTGATTCAATAGTTGAATAAAACATTAAGGTTACCATGGAAATAAATTTTAAGAAAAAAATAAATAATAATAATAAAATCAATAGCCATCGTTCCAGATTGATCAATTGACCACCAAACGTCGCATGTTAAAGAACTTCCTCCGAAAAGGGCAAACAACGCCCTCTTGCACTCCGCTAAGCCGTATTCACCAACCATTCGACTGGCAGTCAGACAGCGTTTAAGTCCAAAACGGTATTCCCCACGCCGAGGAGACAGCTATTTCCCAGCGTGGTCGGTCGAGAGACTTCGACCGTAGAAATCGAAGGGTCCAAGCAGTCTAAATTTACAGCGCGTGCGCAGTAAACAAGCGGCCATCTTGTAGTTTCTTGATTTCGAAGTAAAGTGCAAGGTGAAAAATAAATAATCTGGGCAAGACATGGGAAATTCATTTGGGGTCGAGACTTCGTGAATAGTAGTACTCCTTGAGGGTGTTCAACTCTCAACGTAATAGAGCCGAATGCTTGTTAAATAGGAGAAAAGAAGATTAAAAATTTTAAACGCAGTTTAAATACTAATAAATTTGTTCATGAAACACCGCCGAAATAGCCTATTCAGTAACGTGCCGGCGTTTAATGTGAATGTTAAGGGTTCGAATCCCGCCGTTGGTTATTTTTTTTTTTATTTATTTATTTAAGTTATTATATTTACATAAAAATAAATTTATTCAGAAAAAAGGCTCATTGGGTATAAAATTATATTTTAATTATGGTAATAATTTTACTTTTTAAACTGCAAAATAACTAATAGCTCTAATATCACAACAATTCCTGTCAATCATAAAATGTAACTGTTTTAAATTGTTTCATGTACGTAAATGGGCGTAAAAGTTCATTTTATAGCTTCAATCCTAGCCTTTTCTGACGAAGCAGTACTCATGTGAATGTTAGAGTTGCTTTTTTTCTACTGAATGCAAAAACTGGTCCAATGAAATAAGGGACTAATAAGAAAGCAGGCTATTTCGAGGCTTCTTGTTGGTAGTTAAAAATGACAACTGCTAACAAATGACTGCCTGTGTGACTGCCAGTCGAAAGGTTGTTGAACACAGGCTGTAATACTAACCACTGTCAAGACAGCTGTCTCAAGAGAGGCAGTCGAAAGATCAACGATGCTAATGTCTGGTGAATACGGAATTCGACAGCGGTCTTGACATAGGTTCTTTCGAATATTGACTGGACCGCCTGTTTGACCGTGTTTGGTGAATAAGGCCGTAAACACACTAAGCCATCGGTCGGCAGCCTAAATTGACTGAAGATCTACTTTCTAAGCTCGGCGAACACTAAGTTTGGCTCAGAGGATCTAGAGGGGGGGGGGGGGGGTATACACTGTTAATAGGGCATGTTGGAACTGCGCTTGTCTTCAAATTTTAGGTTAAGTTTTGATGCTTATAAAATACCTACTTTAAAAATTCTAAAATAATATTATGTTAACGCCTTTAACTCGTATCAGAACAATATTTCAGATACTGAAATGCCTACTTCAAATTTCTAAAATAATGTTACGTTAACACCGTTAACTCGCATCAAAACAATATCCCCCCCCCCCCCCCCCCTTTTTTCGAATTTGACAGAAAAACTGCTAGTTTTTGTTTTGTTTTTTAAATAAAACACACATGTGAAATGCCCTTACATTCTTCTATTAACATTCACCGTGAGTATAGTTAACATTCCATATTACACTGTGCAACACGAAAAATGTCCTTTGGATGAAAATGTCTGTTAATTATGTATTTTTGGCTGAGAATTACGAATCTGCTATTATTTTTTGCCTATCACGTACCATTTTCCCGAAATTCCACATTTTAGCTTTTTACGCATTTTCTGGATAAATGTGCATAGTTTCGAAATTTATCGAATTAATTTATTATAAATTATATCTTTCTCATTGACAGTGAAATCGTTGCCATTCTAGAGACCTTTTTAATGAACGTGGGTTACTTTAGCGACATGTTTTGGCAACAAAAGCTTTATCTACTTCTCAAAGTTTCGAGTTCTTTACAACAGGACAAAAACATTTTGTAGACTGTTTTGCGGAGAAAAAGAAAATAGTATGCTGCTGTGATGTGAATGTACTATTTCAAGCATTAGGACATGAGCACAATTCAGCAGAGTGGCGCTTGTTTATAGGTGCTCTTCCATCTAAATATTGTTTTCCTATTCGTTCCTATACCATATTCTGCAAACACAAAGGAAATTTCAAAATTTTGAGTGGCAAAAGCATATCAAACTAGCCACTTGTAAATCTACAATGTGCCTTTTTCCCTCAATTGTATATTGAATTTGGTTTATCGAAATATTTGTAAAAGCTCTCTACAGAGGAGTGACTTTCTTGTATTTCAGGAAAAAATTTAAAAAATTAAGTGAGGCAAAACTAAAAGAAAGGATTTTTATTGGCTCACAACTTAAGGAAGTTTCATGATAAAGAGTATGAAAACAAACAGTGAGAAGAAGAAAAATCTACCTAGATGGCCTTTAAATCGGTGTGCTCTCGTTTCCTTGGAAATGAGAAAGCTGAAAATTACGAAAATCTTGTTGGTGACATGATAAAATGCTTTTGTATTATTAGGCTGCTGTATTTCATTAAAACTACACTTTTCGGACTCCCATATGGACCTCGTTCCTCAAAACCTAGGCGTAATTAATGATGAGAATGGGGAAAGGTCTCATCAGGATATCTGTGTTTTAAAAGCGTTTCAGCGGTCTAGAATGGAAGTATACGAACTGAATATTGCTAATCTATTATCAGGGCACACCAACAGATGCCCACAAGATAAAACGGCCAAAAAAAATCTTTTTCGTGTTTGTGTTTTCAATAAGTAAGCCGCAATTACACTCTTCTATAACCAAATTGTATAAATATGAGAAGTGGGTCTCCAGCAAAAATGGTACGTGATGGACCATTTTGGTTTGGATATTTGAATCAAGCACCTTTTGTTTATATAGAATCACATAGTTTTATCTAAAGGGCAAAAAAAAAGTTCAAATTTGTTGCACAGTGAATTGGCAAGTTCTTTTTAGGTCCGGTGAATGGTCGGATAAACTAATAAACATTTTCTGAAGGAAAAAAATAGATTCGCCTTCTAATTCAAGTCATTTGATTATTGTTAAACTATAAACTGTCCAAAATGCTTACGCGATCGACCGAAAATGGGCTCGCGATCGACCGGTCGATCGCGATACACGGGTTGCCGACCACTGCACTAAGCTAATACTTTATTAACGAAGAGCAAGGTCGCTGGTCTTGCGGACTACCAATAATTTTTTCTTGGTGGTCCGAGGGGGATGTTAGTGGTCTCGGACCAGAGGACCACCAGTAATTTCGAACGCTGGTATAAATGGTAAAAGCACACAAAAATTATATGACATATGTATGTGTTTACGTCTTTTTTGTATAAACTGTGTAAATACTACTTATGTACATGAATTGATGCTTTGATGTAATAAATTGAGCTCCGTTAAGATAACTAAAAGTTTGAAAACATCATTAAAAAAATTCTTTTGGGGAGGAGAGGGATCGTATGGCTCATGCAACTACCTTGCACTGACATCCGATACTCAAGCACAAATAATTTTAAATGATTTTTCGGACAAAAGTACCTGTCGAATCTAGGAAAGCAGTCCTCGCCGGATCAGACGATGCCGGCCAGCTCGGGATCGGAGCGCAGCTCTTCGAGCTGGTGCGCCTGGATCCTGCGGTGCCCGGACGCCCGGAGGGAGTGGATGGACGAGGACCCGCCCGACCTGGACGAGCCGACGGACCGGCCGGACCTCAGGCTCCGGCGGTCGCAGCCCCGGCCGGGCGAGGAGGAGCTGCGGGAGGAAGAGCTGAACCAGGCGTGCGTCAGGGCCGTCTGGGCGCACGGCCGCCGGACCGGATCCGCGTTCAGGAGATAAAGCACGAAGGATTTGGCCTCGTCGGACACTTCGCTCCACACCTGAGGGAGAAGTAAAGAGAACAGTGGTAGAAAATCTGAGAATATGCAGGGTAGTCATAAATTAACATCGTCACCCTGACCCTCATATGAGGCTCCTAGTTTAAATATCGATACAGTAGAGTACTGTTTATACGACGTTGACATTTAGACGACGTTTTAGTGTGGTCCCAATTCTTGGATTGTAAGCCAGAAGCAAAGCCGTAGCCAGAAATTTTTTTCGGGGGGGGGGGGGGGGCCTGACTTTGAAACACTTTTGTTGAGGACAGTTTCAGGGAGGAATATATACTACATTGCGAAAATTTTCGGGATTTCGGGGGGGGGGGGGAGCTGGATACGGCCCTGGCCAGAAGGGTAAATCGATTATATGGCGTTGTCGATTAAACGACGATTTTCGATAGTCCCTTGTGTGTTGTTTAAACGAGTAGAGTATCGTTTCTATGACATTTACATTTATACGACGTTTTTGTGTGGTCCCAATTCTCGGATTTAGCCAGAAGAGTAAATCGATAATATGGCGTTATCGTTTATACGACGTTTTTCAGTAGTCCCTTCGGCGTCTTATAAACAAGTAGAGTATCGTTTATACGACGTTTTAGTGTGGTCCCAATTCTTGGACTGAGCCAGAAGGGTAAATCGGTTATTCGACGATTCTCGATAGTTATACGACGTTTCTCGATAGTGTATTTTGAAATTAAAAATCAACGTAAAATAAAGCACAAAATTTGCAGACACGTGTTTCGAGGTTACAAGGAATCCCCTTTTCCGATGCAAAAGAGTGAGCTTCTAGATGAAAAACATTCAACTGAAGACAAAAGACTTTTCGTCTAGAAGCTCACTCTTTTGCATCGAAAAAGAGGTTCATTGAACCCTTGAAACACGCGTCTGCAATTTTTTTGCAAACTTTGCCCTTAAATTTACGTTGATTTTGATTTTTACTTAGTATAGCAAAGTTGACACTTTATTTCAGCGATATTTTGGTTAAAACAAATGCAAAATTGATCTTCACTTTGCTCAGTGACACCTTTTATTCATGTATAACACATACGAGACCTTAAAATGACTACAAAAAACAATCATATACAATTATATATCATGAATCGATCAATTGTACATTTATTTTGAATTTTGTCATTCACAGAATTTGCCCACATACCAATAATCAGAGTCCGACAAAAATCCGAAAATCTTAGGAGCCAATGAAAATTTTTTAGGAGCCAGCTATAATATTTTCATTTGGCGCCACCTGAAAAACTAGTCGCCAAGGCATATTTTTTAGTCGCCCGGGCGACCTGGCCCCGGGATTTTTCGGACCCTGCCAATAATTATTTTAAAATATAATGAGTACACAAAAATGAAGCAAAATTTAAATTACTGTTATCAGGGGTCGATCCAGCCTTTTTAACAGGGTCCGTTGTTCGTGAATTTTAAAGAGATTCTTGTGAAAAATCAAATAATTTTGTGAAAATTGAAAATTTAAAAATACAGAGATGAAAAATTCATTAAAAAATCATATGACTTGTGGTGATATTTTATACACATTAAGTAGTTGAAACTTATATTTTTCTTATTTACTCATAATTCGGAGTCGAAAGGACTAAGCCTTGAAAAGGGAACAATTTTGCGTCCCAGTGTTCCTTTTGGGGACACCGGGACTCGTAATCAAAAAAAGGGACAGTCCCGTTCAAAACGGGACGTCTGGTCACATTATATATACCGTATGAATGCCCTCATTTGCCAGACAAATTACAGTTCGAACACGAAGTTTTGACACTTGGACGCTTCTGCGCATGTCAGAAAAAGAAGGAATCCATTCGAGTTTTTGGGAAGTTCGTTTGCGTGTGCGTTTATTAGCACGAGCATCAGAATGTTTGCTTCTGTGATTGTTGAAAGAAATCAAATTTATAAACTGGCAGATGGCATCGGTTCGGAAGAAATCAAGTACGCTGAACGAACTAGAACGAGAACAGAATACAGCACGTTCCTTGTATGAGCAGTTCCTCCCAAAAACATGAATGGATTCTTCTTGGCACTTTGCCAGAGTTTTTTTTTTTTTTTTTTTTTATGTAGAACTGTTACTCTACGTTTTCAAAAAGCTCTTTACTTAAGCTTTAAAAGTGTTCGATTGACGTCTAGAGAGAGAGAGAGATAATTCATAATAAAGCGTTAGTCAAATACATTATAAAATCATACCACAGTGAAACCTCCTTTAAGGGACACCTCTAATTAAGGGACACTTTTTCTGGTCCCAGTCCCTTTCAATAGGGACTGCAATGTATTTACCTCTGAAGGGGCCGTTCATAAATGACGTCACGCTTTTCCCCCATATATTTGACCCCCTCCCCCCCTTTGTCAACATGTCACACTTCAGCGGATCCCCCTCCCCCCCTTTGTCACGCGTCACGCTATGTTGAAAAAGGCATGATGTCACACTTCTTGCTACCCCCTCCCCTCCCCTTGTCACACTTTGTCACAATTTTAAGAACCCCCCCTCCCACCTCGAAGCGTGACATCATTTATGAATGATCCCGAATAAGGGACACTCTATTTAAGGGACATTCACAGAGAAAAATTTCCAAAATTCAAGTTATACCGATAGATAAGAAAAATTTACTGGAAATTGAAGTTCTTTTTTTACCTATAAATTAACTTCTGAAAGTCCTAGTCTGAGTCCTAGAAGCATGAACAAAGAAACAAGTGCATGTTAAAGTGCTTGCCAAAACCTGTTTGTAAAGGTTTTTCCCTCTCTTGTACTATGGAATACATGTGTGCATTGACATACAGTACCCGACTACCAACAAGTTTTTTATGCAGGGATTGGAAAAGTACACGAAATGTAATTTAAGCTGTATTGCCCGAATTTCGTACTTTAAAACCAACCATCTCATAGATTACTTCAAATACATTTCTGTAAGCTACAAAACTTTGCCAATACGACATCTATGCCAAAATTTTAGTTTTTGAGTGAAAAAATTTTAAATTTCAACAATTTCCACTTATATTTTGTATGCATGAAACATTTTCAGTATTTAATCTTAAATGGTAACACATGTTTATTCTTAAAAAGTTGAACCAAGTTAATACACTCTATGTATGCATCAATTTATGAACCTCTGAGAAAGGGACACCTTTATTTAAGGGACAAAATTTCCAGTCCTCTTAGTGTCCCTTATTGAGAGGTTTTACTGCAGCTGATTCCGCAGAACCTCTGCGGGCTATAACCATTTTAAAATCGTAAAAAACGCTTCAAAATTCGACGGTCTTAAGAAAATATCGCTATATATAAACATGAGAATGATCGCTCGATATAAACAAACTAAGGTGTTGCCACTCCAAAAAACTGGAAATTAAAAAGTCAGTTATGAATGGAACTACTTTTTTAAAAAATAGAAATAAATTTGTTAAAGTCCGTAACTTACGACAATAAATAGAAATATGATGTTACTTTTCTGTGTTAATCATTAAAAAAATTTTTACAATACCGTTTTGGCAAAGTTTGCTTTTTGCATGATATCAGTATCGTATTGTACCGCAAAATTTTATCTTAACTGGTCCAGCTTAAGTGAAATATTAAAATCATATTCGATCTCTCTCTCTACACGACGATCGAACACTTTTAAAGCTGAAATAAGGAGGTTTTTTAAAAAGTGGAGTTTATCGATAAAGCAAATGAGCCCCCCCCCCCCCCCATATATCTCCTCCAAAAAATATAAATTCTTCTTGCATCGTTACATGTATATTATACGCACAAAAAACGATTAATTAAAAATAGAAACATTTAAGACTGGAGAAGAAATATATAATAAAAACTTAGTTGTCTGCCAGAGATAATAACAAAAAAAAAAAAAAAAAAAATGACAAATCTTTATCAGAAGTTTTTGAAAACCGGGAGAGCATTTCTTAATCGTTCACAAGTTCCCAACCCTGCTGTAACATGGCTTATCACGCTCAAGCCTGAAATGAAAAGTGGAGTGTTTAAAAATTGCCTGTCAACGTCTGGCACTGATAATGGTATCTATCGGCCATGATTCCTTCATTCCTCTCTGACCAAAGACAGCAAATATTTTTATAAATCTCTCTAATTAACGTGGTGTAATCCGGGAGAATAACGTAAGGGGTCGTTCACGGATAGATACAAACATAAGTTATTGAAATCAAAAAGTGGATAGACGCTTATGTTAAAGCTTTTAAAATGTGGCTAGACGCATGTGTTCAAATTAGAACAAGATGTTATAGCCTACTTTCCCGTATACACCAACTTCAAATTTATAATCCAGCTATCTCTTTCTCATTTGACTTTTTAGTTCTTTCTCAATTACTTCAAATATACCTTTTTCAACGGATAATACATATTCATTCCTTCACTCATTCATTCTTTCATTTATTCAGTCCTTCATTTATTCATTCATTCATTCAATTACTCATTCATGTATTTATTCACTCATTTACTTATTTTTATTCATTGAGAAATATCCTTAAAAATCCCGATCAAAAAATTTCGTAGGAAAATAGGCTCGTTCAGTTCTTCTTGAACTTCGTATCTGTACATGTTCTACATCGTAACATCTTTCCGATAAAGTTTGTAGCAAGCAAATCCGTCGGTTAGATCAGGATTTATATGGGATTGAAATTTCCCCGTAGGCGATAATGTTAAAATTTTTTTTGAACTGTTCAAAAATGAACAAAAATTGTTCAAATCAATATTTCACGCCGAGAGCTTCTTCTAATGAGCTTGCTCATAGGAATTTGGATCTTGTGCCCAGAAATTACATAATTTGCTTCATTTTTACATATAGGCGCTAATGTTAACATTTTTTGAACTTTTCAAAATCGAACGAAAAATTGTTCCAATCAAAAAGTAAATTATGGAAATGAGATGTCATCGCCGAGACCTTTCGAATGCAAAAATAATTTGTTGAATCGGAGGGGAAAGACTTTTGAGGGATGGGGAAAGACCGACAGACACACATTTTCTCTCCCCCCCCCCCATTTCAAAACCCTACTTTCAAATTTATTAATTTTTCAAATTTTATTTAATTACTTCACTTTTTTTATTTTTAACGATACATTAAGCCTTCTTTCATCCTCTATTATTATTTTTTTTACTTTTACGGGAGAGTAGGCTAAAAAGCGAGGAGACGCTTACGTTCAAATTAGAAAAAGTGACGAAAATACTTGCGTGACAGTAAAAAAGTCCGGGGTGCCCCCCCCCGTTAAAAATTAACAGAACCTCGCCATCAAAAACGACGACCTCCCAAATCAACCAATCTCACTCCCCAAAAGCTCCTAAAACAACTCCCCCCCCCCCCAAAAAAAAAACTCAATGTCACAGTTTTCACCATGACCCTCGCAACCAGTTGGCACCCCTGAGAAAGTAGGGGGACGGAGTGCCCTTCACCACACCGACGCTACTAAATGTGCAAAGGTTTGAAGGAAGATATACACAAAATATCATCCTTAGTCTTTACTAGTGTCAAAAATCCTCAAGAAAAGAAAATTAACCTGAACATAACGGTTTGCACTTTGAAGACAATGTAACTGCTTCTTTTTTAAAGCCTTATTGTGTGAACCACATCTGAGAAACTCAAAAAATTGCTGCTCCAAGACCCCCGCTTTTAACTATGTTTCCCACCTTGTGGCCATTCCATTAACGCGTCAATACAGCACTAAAAATGCATGGTATCGGCTGGAGCAATAGAATATATTTTCGGTGCCCAAATTGGGCTTGGTTCATCCGAAAGCGCTCCACCAGCAAAAGCGATAAGCGAGTTATGCGCGAAAAAGAAGACAGCTACTCCCTCTCTCTCTCGCATCCCAAAATACATAATAACAACGTCGTTACTGATGTCGATCGGGCAAGAGAAGGGATGTGTCCGTCTTCACCCCCTCCCCTCCTTTGCCGCTTCTCGACAACAGAAAAGTACTTCACCCGAACAAGCGCCGCCTTTGTGTGTGCGCCCGCGAGATAGAGAGGATGGGGAGGGGGGTGGGGGGGGAGACGGCGGCGATCATGACGAAACAGATGATGGAAGCAGCTGGGGTGGGGCGCGCGCGAATCGAACACTCTCGACAATGAGCTCTCTATCCGAAAGTGGCCTCGTTTGAGCACATCGCTGTTGTTCCGAGATCGAACCGCGAAGGAGCGAGAGCAAACGATGACAGCTACTAGCTATCACGTTCAATACGGAGAAGAGCTCTCTTTTCCGTATAACAACAGCCAATTTACGAATCCGTACCCGTCACATAGAAAGCTTCTGATTTGCTGTAGCCGTAAAGATAGCAGAAAGTATGCTTTACATAAATTTTAAAATGAGAGTGTAAACGCTGGACTAAACTTTTAGATGGAGGATAAGTTTGTTCCGATACTTTGTTTTTATTGCAACAAGTGTTGCAGGGGGCCGTGCCAGAGGAAATTCAGGTCCGTTTTCGAACCCTTCAAAAAATTCCAATTAATGAAAACTGGCCCTTCACCAAATTCCAGTCAATTAAAACGGTCACTTCACAAAATTCCATTCAATCAAAACGGACCCTTCAACAAATTCCAATTAATGAAAACTGGCCCTTCACCAAATTCCAGTCAATTAAAACGGTCCCTTCACCCAATTCCAATCAATCAAAACGATCACTTCACAAAATTCCATTCAATCAAAACGGACCCTTCAAAAAATTCCAATTAATGAAAACTGGCCCTTCACCAAATTCCAGTCAATTAAAACGGTCCCTTCACCAAATTCCAATCAATCAAAACGGTCACTTCACAAATTCAATCAAAACGGACTCTTCAAAAAATTCCAATTAATGAAAACTGACCCTTCACCAAATTCCAGTCAATTAAAACGGTCCCTTCACCAAATTCTAATCAATCAAAACGGTCCCTTCAAAAAATTCAATTCAATCGAAACGGACCCTTCAAAAAATTCCGAGCTACAAACTCTTACTTTTTGCAGAATTATTCATTAAATAAGCGGCAAACAGTAATAAAAAAAATTTTATCGCCGTATGTTTAAATTTTGCATTTTCACAGAATTATTTGATTTTTCACAAAAATATTTTTAAAATTCACAAAGCCCCGACCCTGATTTTAAAAAATGCTAGTCGACCCCTGTGTTGTGAAAATGCTTTTCGCACTAACTTGAAAAAGGTAAATAAAATCGAAGAGCTTCCTGTGATACACTTTAAAGTATTTTATCTGAAATGATTATTTGTCCATTTTGTCAAAGTCATATTTGGCAAAGGAACCATTTTTTATTTCCAAACCTTCGTTTCATTCAAATGTTTTCCTTTAATTTTCTAAACACCGTAATTAATTTACAAAATCTACAAAGTAAATTTAGTTTTTATAAAATGTGTACAAAAATTTTAACCAAGTCAGAATTTTTTTTTTCAACTGGTTTCGTTCAACCCTCCCCCTATTTGCCTTTAAGCTCCCACCCCAGATTGGGAATCTATGCTCTAAGTCTTTATAAAGTACGTAATTTTCCATTGTTTAAGGATATTTGGGCAAACAATGCGTACATATAAAGCGCAGTACTTTCTGAAGAAACACCCATACTTCTTCTTTTTTAACCCCCCCCCCCCCCATTCTCGATAGCCTCGCATTTTCAAACTCGGCCACCCTTCAGTCCACATTAGGGGGACATTCATAAATGATGTCACGCTTCGAGGGGGGGAAGGGGATCGTGAAAATGTGACAAAGTGTGACAAGGGCAGGGGGTAACAAGAAGTGTGACATCCCCGCTTAGGCAACATAGCGTGACATGTCACAAAAGGGGGGAGGGGCTCCGTTGAAGTGTGACATTTTGTGACAAAGGGGGGAGGGGGGTCAAATATGTGTGAAAAAAGAGTGACATCATTTATGAACGGTCCCTAGGCCGAGATTTCCGGAAATGTAGCAGATTCATCTCGTGGTAAGGCGCGGGACACTTACGCCCCAGTTTATAGAATCAAGCCTGGCAGTGTCAGCTGATTTTTTCAAGATGCAGAAAATCATCTGCGCTTATGTCATATGATTAAGCGACATGCAAAAGATCCATTGAGTATCCTTTGGCTTGGACACTCTCGCCTAAATAAAATTCATAGCGCAGTTTCGCATCAGTTAGAGTTCAGGTGCCGCCATCTAGGGGAAACTGAGCTCCAAAACTCTCTAAGTAGTAATGGCATCCGCCGGTAGCGGTGTCACTTGCAAGAATGGATGCCGCTTTCCGGGAAATGCACTAGGTTTGCAAAGGTTAGTGACCATAAGCAGCCCCATTAGAATGAGAGAAGATAGAATTTTTTTCATGTATTATAAAATAAATAAAAGCAAGAGATGAGGAGCGGCCTAGTCTCGGCACAATTAAATTCCTAGCGCAATTTCGCATCGACAGAGCCAAGGTAAGTCGACTTATCGAGTGAAGAAAATGGGCGTCAAAATCAACTTGTGGCAATGGTAGACCACGCCCAATGTGGTGGTGCGGAAAAAGTTGGTAAGAATCCCCGGGGAACGCATTTAGTCGGCAGAAGCCAACAGCAGCCCCTTAGAAAGGAAAAAAAAATCAGCATTTCGAATACACTCGAGATGCAGGCCTTGAGAAGCTGGAAGATCAAGCACAAAAAGAAAGAGCTCTTGTTCGGGAGTTTCAAGAGGTTGTAAAAATACACACAGCACTCCCTTCCGTATAAGTGCTCTAACCGTCCAATCGGTTGCAGAATGCAGATCATGCAAGAGCCGATAAGACATTTTTTTCGGTCTAAATAAGAGTACAGCATAGAAACGAGGATATTCTAGAAATGTACTGTACATCCATAGGAAGCAGATCCTTTATAAAATGAATTAGCAATCTATTCAGCCAATATTAAATACACCATAAATATGCACATTTCAGATTTTTAAATGGAATTATATTTCGTCACAAATCCAAAATCGAGAACACACAATAGAACAAGAAGTTCCGTCTAGAACTATACGAGCCTACTTTCCCGCATACACTTTTCTACTTCACTCCTTTACCCTGTTAGCCCGTGGCCTTAGAGCTGCCCTCCCCCGGGCACGGGTAAGTGAAGTTCGACGACAGCTCGTGACCGACCGGAGGTAGATTAGCTGGGAGTCAGCCCAGCCTTCCTACATTGCTGTGTGGACCTGGCCCTCCTTGATACCCCTATGCTTGAAGAGTATCATTGAAGAGTTGTGGTTCCCTTCCCGCATTCACTGAATTCAAATTTATAATCTAGCTATCTCTCTCTCTCTCTGTCTTTCTCGTTTAGTTTTAGTTCTTAATTGCTTCAAATATACCTTTTTCAACGGTTAATAGATATTCATTCAATCATTCATTTATTAAGTCATTCATGTATTTATTCACTCATTTATTCATTCATTCTTTTGCTTATTCATTTAATCATTCATTGATTCAACACTATTCTTGAAAATCCCGATCAAAAAATTTCATAGGAAAATAGGCTCCTTAGTTCTGGATGTACTTTCTATTTGTACATGTTCTACATCATAAGAGCTTTTCGATAAAGTTTGTTCCAAGCAAATCGGTCCGATAGATCAGGAATTATATAGGATTGAAATTTCCCCGTAGGCGGTATGTTAATTTTTTTTGAACTGTTCAAAAATGAACAAAAATTGTTCAAATCAATATTTCACGCCAAGAACTTCTTCCAGTGAGCTTGTTTATGGGAGCTTGGATCTTGTACCCAGAGTTTACATAATTCGCTTCATTTTCACCCATAGGCGTTAATGTTAAAAATTTTTGAACTGTTCAAAATTGAACAAAAAAATGTTCAGAAAAGTAAAATATGGAAATGAGATGTCCTCGCCGAGATCTTTCGAATGCAAAAAGAATTTTTTGAATCGGACAATTCGTTCAAAAGTTATTAGGGGGGGACAGACCGACAGACACACTTTTTCCCCATCTCAAAACCCTACTTTCAAATTTTTTATTTTTCAATCTTTATTTAATTACTTAACTTATTTTTGGCTTTTCTTGATTTTTAACGGTATTTTCACGATACATTAAGCCTTCTTTCGCGCTTTATTATTTATTTTTTTTACTTTTATGGGAAAGTAGGATAAAAAATAATCTATTTTCCCCCTGATATTTTACATCATTCTGAAGTGAATAAAAAAAAAAACTACGTCAGACAGAATTAATTCCAAAAGTCTAGGATAAAATAAATAAGACGCGAGGAATTGCACAAAATCTTATTTCTCCTAGCGTGTAATTAAGTTGAGCTGCATTGTTAAATATGGATTTTGGGAAATTTCAGTAATTATTTTTTATAAAAATAAGCTCGTTAATATAAAGTTAATTTCTACATACATACACAGGGGATTCAGCATCTTTGACAGGATCCGTTTTTTGTGAATTTTGAAAGAATTTTTGTGAAAAGTCAAATAATTTTAGGAAAATTCAAAATATAAACTTAGTGATAAAAAATTTTTTATTATAATTTGCCGTTTACTTAATAAATAATTCTTAAAAAGTACGATTTGATAGCTTGGAAATTTGTGAAGGGTCCGTTTTGATCGATTGTAATTTTGTCAAGGGTCCGTTTTGATGAATTGGAATTTTGAGAAGGGTCCGAAAACGGACCTGAATAATTTCCTCTGGCGTGACCCCTGATATATGTATTGAAATCCCATTACAGCGAACTCCAAAGGACTGGGAAATTATTTCGTTGTGCCGGGATTTTCGTCGTAACGGAATGCACGTTATCATAATGGCGTTTAACACGGAACTGATATTTCAAGGCACATTTCATTGTATCGGAATAGGCTATTACAATAATTCGCTGTACCAGCAGTCTCTCCAGTAACCCCCATGATGAAACACACAGCTGAAACACACTCGTTCTCTCTTCCAGGAAAAACAGTCGGCTCATTGATGTGCCCGGCCGATAAGCGATCCCCCACAAGTGCAGGCCCTTGACCCCTCCCCCATCCTTATCCGACGTAAACAGAAGCCGGCTTTATCGCCAGTAGCTCCCTTCTTCGCCACACCCCGTTCCTCTTCAAGGAACAGTTTATTTTGGAAGGGCAGAGGGGAATTCCGCTGCTCTGCGGCTGCACACTAGATAAACTTAAAAGCCTCTTCTAGAATCAGGTGGATATCTAGTAAGCCAGTCTCTAATCTTCGTTTTCTTTCTTTTTTTTTTTTTTTTTTGTCAACTTCTTCAACCACTCTGCCTCTTTTCTAAGGCGCAAGGTCACTCAACTTGCAGCCCGTCGAATTTTGGAGGGCTACAAGTTGCCCCCATAAGACCCCCATGCCTTTGTTAAGGCCGACCGCAAGGCCGCATCCAGAAATGTTTTTCTCCCACCCCACCACCCCCCTTGACTTCGACGAATGACCCCCATGACTTCGACGAACATTACCAACAGTTTCAAGATGGAATTTATGTTTAGTTTAGAAAAATTTCGGGGGGAGGCCCCGGGTCTGAGCACCCCCCTCCCCCTCCTCTGAATACGGCTTTCGCCGGCCGCACCCTGAGAACGCTCAGAGGATTTTGAAGATGGGAGGACATTTTTTGCCTAGCTTCTAGATCCGTGGTTCCTAACCTTTTTCACGTCGTGATCCCATTTTTAACAACTAAGCAACCGGCGACTCCATACATTTTCACACACACACAGTTTCACGCATGTATTTTGACACAAAAACCATGTTTTAGATCTCAAGCTGTTTCTGAATCTAACCCCATTGTAAATGTGTTTATTTTATAATGTCCAAAGACTGTAAAATAAAACAATTTACAGTGGGAGTGGAACAAAAAGATTGCATTTTTACTTCAACACTTTTCTGTGTCTACTCTAACTGAAAACATAATACTGCGAAGGGAACTAAATTTGATACACATGAGGTCCCTAATGGGAAATAGTACCGATTAGTTTTCGGCGGTAATCATGTCAAGGGGGAAGGATGGCTCAATTGAACGTTTTTCTCCTTAAGCGTTACTGCCCTCAAGAAATAATGGAAGGATTAAGAAAAATTTGTTGTTAGCACATAATAAAACATACACTTTTTATTTGAATATTTCTAAATTTTTCGATTTTTTTCAAGTTCAGTTCTTCATTTGAATATTTTTCGTATGTTATTTGAATGTTTTTCAAACAGTTTTTTTATTTTAAATATTTTTGCAGGATTTTATTCCGGCAGGATATGGCTAAAATGGCCACGTCGGTAGACAATTTCTTTGTAACTTACGCCTTTAAGTTTAGAATAAAATTATTCAAAATGATATTGAGTGCAAGAATAAGTCTTTTTGGCCATGTTCAAAAGTTTTTTTTATTTAAAATTAGAAATTATGTAGCGACCCCAGGAGAAGCGCCTCGTGACCCATCAGGACAAGGCAATAACCCCTCCCCTCTCCCCCCCTCCCATCACCCTGACTCTGAGATTAAGGGGTCGCTCCAAAGAAAATTCCGGTACGTTTTCGGACCCTTCAAAGTTCCAATCAATCAAAACGGACCCTTCACCAAATTCCAGGCAATCAAAACGGTCCCTTCACAAAATTCCAAACTACCAAATTTTACAGAAATATTTATTAAATAAGCGGCAAAACAAATTAACATTTTTTATGTATGTCTAAATTTTGAATTTTCACAAAATTATTTTATTTTTCAGAAAAATCTTTTTAAATTTTCAGTAAAAACGGACCCTGTTAAAAAGCTGGATACCCGCCTGAGATTAAATATGTAGTTACAAATGATTCTGATTTTTTTTTTACTTCTACGTAACGTATACGACATCCAACCCCCTCCCCCTCCCCCCACCTGATCAGGAAAGACGCGCTTTTTTAGACTTGTAATATTTCAAATATTGATCATACTAAGGGAAGCCGGGGGGGGGGGGGGGAGAGAGTCATAAAGTCAATGAAAAAAATACAGTTGCATTACAAACAGTTACGCATTGTATTTTACTATATTTTATATAATTCATGACAACGATTACTTTATACATTATTGAAGGTTTCTTCCATGCAAACATATACCAGAAGGAATTTTCGAGAGCTTCAGAAATAACTGAGCAAATGTAACGAATCAATGTACTGCTGTGTTCATCGTTACTAGAGTTAATGCATATTTATTGCTTCTTTCAACCCTATGCCTACTAGGACTAGTCTGATCTTTTCCAAACAGAAGATGGTATATTTTTTCAAAAGCAAAACTTCAAGAAGTGCAAAAACTCGAAACCGACAAATGACGAATAGTTCACCTTATTTCCGACAAGTCCGAACGCGACAAATCCATTTGTACAGACACGTTATCGGCAGCTTTTTTTCGTTCGATATATGAGGACGGAGGAATGCGCGATTCGAATTCCAGCGCGGGGAGGAGACAGGCGCCGAACGCATCAGCGTTGCGTCCCACGCATTCTAGAACGTTGGCGGGGCGGATATTTACGATTAGCTCGAAATGGGAAAATCGGCGGGAAATGGACCATAGTTTCAGAGAGAAATTAAGGGAGGGGGAGGGGGCGGGGAATTCCCCAATTCCACTTCTCTTGACTCTCACTGTCAACGCAGAAAATGGCATCCGCTATATTCTTATTACAGGGAAAAAAATGCCCTTCCGCATTTTAAGTCATATTGGCGTCTATTAGAGAATGCATTTCAGGCTCAAGACCGCGACACACAGTGTATCAAAGGATTTTCCAAACTAGGTTTATCAAATAAAATAAAAACTACTAATCATATTTTTTCAAGCATTTTTATTCAAAACTAACTGCGACGCCCTGCGTTGCACGGTCTATCTTAAAATATATTTTGCAAATACAGCGATGCCTCATCAAAATGTTAGAAACGTTGATTATTATTATATTTGATTTGTTTAACAATGGCAACTGCATTGATTTGTTTGTTCACACGGCAACTGTAATAATTGCGAAAACGATGCAACAATGCAAATAAAATAAATCGGTCATCATCTAGGTCAAAAGTTAATTAACGTGAAAAAATTATTTCAAACTTCAGAGAACAACGCTTATAACTTCTTTTCTAGTTAATTTAGAGGCTTCCAATTTTAGCACGAAGGACAAAACTCTGTCTAGGACAGGTTTTTACGGGATTTTCAATGGTATCAATCTCGAAAGGGTGCGATCATTTCTTCCGATAGAAAAGGACTATTTTATGCATTTTCGAAACTCCGCTCCACTTCAACTGGTCTTAGCGTGATGATATATAGCCTATAGCCTTCCTCGGGGGCTATCTAACACTGAAAGAATTTTTCAAATCGGACCAGTAGTTCCTGAGATTAGCGCGTTCAAGCAAACAAACTCTACAGCTTTATAATGCAGTGAAACCCCGATTGTACGTCCCCCGAATCTACGTTTTTCCCGCCTTTTACGTTTTTTTCACCAGGTCCCAGTTTTTCCGTATACTAATAATGTTAATTTAACCCGGATTGTAAGTTTATTATATATGAAATTTCCCGCATTTTACGTTTTCCCTGGAAAGTGAAAAAAAAATTGTTCTAAAATAAGCAATATTTTTCCGTCTGTACTTTTCGTCAACCGATGAAGATCAACAAAATGAAACGGAAACGCAGCCCATCCCTTCTTTCACTATTGCAATGAAGAGCTTACCAATAGTGAAAGACTATTTTCTTTCTTATAAAGACCAGGAAAAAAACTTGCAACGTATTTCAATCCTAGAAGATGCTGCATTCCCTTTGAACTCAATGACTAAAAAACAATCCACTATTACGGATTATTTTCAGCCTAAACGCCAGGAATCGCATCTAAATCTGTTAAAATTATCTTAAAATGGTATGTATAGTTCTTTTCGTAAAAGATAGATATGATACCTTTTGAAAGAGTCATCTTTACTACTTTTAGTTTTTTTTCTATTTGATTTTTGCATTCTATGTATTTCCCGTATTTTACGGTTTTTTTTCCCCCAGTCCCTTGAGAAACGTAAAATCGGGGTTTTACTGTATTAGTATAGATAAGCTCCTTCGGCTTCAATAGATTTGTTACAGCTATCTAACAACGATTCGAACGTCTGTTCCAGCTCACATTGTGGGACTGCATCTGAAGCTCGCGTCGGAGCTGTTTTTATAGTGTCAATGTCATTAAAGAAAAACAAAGAGTAAACAAATGAACTGAGGTCGTGGCAATGGATCAGCAGATAGTTACACGAAAGCCCGATAACACAGATAGCGCTGCTGTAAGCAAGCTTAGTTCCAGCCAGGGTTGCCAGATTTTCCAGGCGACTTTTAACCAGTTGGGAGAGAGAATTTAGCCAAAATTAGCCATTTGAATGAATTCGGTTGTTGTTGTTACTGTTGTGGTTGTTGTTGTTGTTATTGCTGCTGTCGTTGTTGCTCTGAATTGTAGTTACAACCAAAGCTCCAACTCGGATATTCATTTTGTCGGATATCGGATATTCGATGTCTCTTTGCATGACGGATTTGTACCGGATATCGAATATCCGGTTTCTCAAGTCTGACGGGTTTGTACCAGATATCCGGTTCTGGTGTCTGAAACCTGTAAATTCTATGCATATTTCTAATCTTGGTTGAAATAAAGATAAAACAAATAGTAAACTTTAAAGCGGTAAACTAAATTTAAAACTAGCCAATATTAGCCAGAATTGTTTGCGGCTAGTGATTGAAAATACTTTTAGCCAGTAGCATCTTAAGCTAGCCATAATGACTAATTTTAGCCACATTTGGCAACCCTGGTTCCAGCTGTAGTTTTAAAAATTCTTTGATACACAACGTACAAACAGCTTCGACGCGAACTTTGGAGGTAGCTGGAACTTTGGAGGTAGCAACGTGAGCCGTACATGCATTCGAATCGTTGTTCAAACGCTGTAACAAATGTATTGAAGCCAAAGGAGCGTATTTTGAATAAAAATACTTTTAAAATATATAATTACTTGTTTTTATTTTAATTTATAAGCCTAGTCTTAAAAATTCTTTGATACACTGTGTATATTAGTTTTTCTATGTTTCCAATTCTTTGTTTTCTTTTATGTTAATTGATAAATTTCTCTCAAGGGAAGAAACATATATAAATTTAATAGCCTTTTTTAAGAATAAATAAATAAATAAATTTTTAAAAGTTGCAACTCTGGCAAAAGATTCTTCGCACTCAAGATAGATACAGACGCACGATTGCTTGGCAGCCATTTGCTTGTTTACGCTGGTAAATTTATATTTTCTAATTTGTGAATAATTTATATTCCATTTGTATTTTTTTCAAGCACTGCGTTGACACAAAAGCAATTTAAATGCTGCCTATAAACCTTCAATTTGATCATTAAAGTTCTAAAGTTATGCAAATGACGACAAATGCGTTTGTAGTATTTGAAAAAAAGCAAAACAGTTTGCAAAATATCAAATAAAGTGTATTTTTCCTCACATTTTGTTTGTTGAAACAAAAAAACGACAAACCAAAGCAAATATCCGTTTTTAACCGACTTCACAAAGGAAGGAGGTTATACATTCAGATTGTATGTATGTCTTTTTTTTTTGTTTGTTTGTCCACTCATGACTTCTTACCGGATGAACCGATTTTCATGAATTTTTAATCGATCGAGGGTGGTTTCCCATAGGTCCCATACCTTGGTTGACCATATTCGATAATTAGAAAAAAACATTATGGGCTGAAATGTGATCATTTTTTTGCTTTTCCATCCACAACTTTTGACTAAATGAACCGATTTTGATTATTTTTTCTTTGATCGATAGAGGGTCGTCTAACTCAAATATCGCGCATCAGTTTGACTACATCTGTTTTTTAAAAAAAACGTTATGGGTGAAAAATTAGTATTTTTTCATTTTAATTGGAAAGGCTAGGATCGATTTTTCTTTGTTGGAAAAGTTGTTAATAAAAATGAAACTCATTGTTAAAAAAGAGTTTGTTGCCATTAAGATGTCATATGAAAAGTAATTATAACAAGAAATAGACTGAAGGCTTCTCTGAAGAAGAAATTAAATCCAATCAGTTTGCTTGCTCTAGTGACTCTTTAAAATCTATTTTAAAACGAAATTTATCTTTCAAACGGTTAGTTTTTAGTGTCATTCCCTCAAAGGCTTCCCCTTTGATATGTATGTTATAAAAATAGAATATTTATATAAAAATGTATTTACACTAAAAAGTATGAAATAAAATAATTTTTGGAAAAAATAGAACCGACTTCAAACTATAAATTGCGCTAAAAAGTAAAAAATAATATTATTCTTTAAACAAATTCGATACGACTTTTAAACATAATTTTTGAAGTCGGTGCAAAATTATGATGGATTTTGATGCATGATTCCTTTTGTAACTATGAACCAATTACAAATATAAATAGCGTAGAGTTTGCAACAGTTTGTGTAAAATAACGCATGGTGGTGGTAAAAATTATAATTGGACTGTCATAATTTTGCACCGATTTCAAAAATTATGTTTAAAAGTCGTATCGAAGTTATTTAATGAATAATATTATTTTTTACTTTTTAGCGCAATTTATAGTTTGAAGTCGGTTCTATTTTTTCCAAAAATTATTTTATTAAAGCACTTTTCTTCAAAATTTCAACGTAATTTTCGTTACTCCTTCATTCTAACACTTGTTGCCATTCGCACCAAACCATTTAAGAATTTTTAACCCCACTAAACAATTTTAAATCATCAAACCACGCCCACTTTTATCAGTTAAGCCAATTGAATTTTAAAGATATTGTGTTTTAAAAATACTCATCAAAAATTTTTAAACTTAATTTTAGTGCAAATGGTCATTAGTGACCCACGAGCTAGCACTAAAAAAAATTATGAATAAAATTTAATCCACGTCTCAAAAAGGTTCGCCATTCCTGAGCTAGAATACACATTGGAGGCAGGGCAAAGAGAAGAGAGAGATAATGGAAGGAACAAGGAATACCACTCCCATGCCTCAGCATACTTCCCTACAAAAAGGGGGGATGAACAGGATGTTTAGGCACCGAATTGTCTCCTAAACCACCCTCAACTCAGCTGTCTCCAACGCCCTGGTACAGTGGTCCGATTGGGGGAGGGACCGTCATGGTGTGTGGCTGTGTTGTTGGGTGTTTTTTTTTTTCTTTTTGGCAAGGGTGGGGGAGCTTTTTTTTAAAGAGTTTTTCTTGTGTGAGAAATTTTCCGCCAAAAAATAAATAGAAAAGGAAATATACTGTAAAGGCCCTTATTTTCGCGGGCCGTAATTTTCGCGAATTTTATATGAACAGAACCGAAAGTTGAAAAGCTCCAAAAGTGCCTAAGCAAAGTTGAGAAAGTTTTAAAATTTCCAAAAGTACATCTTTTGCATGAAACATTTTAAGAAACTTCCTTTCGTCCGAAAAGTTCGTCCCCCCCCCCCTCCCCCATTTAACGGTATTGAAGCCACACATGAGATAATATTGAATGGCTTCAAAGAAGCTGGTATAAATATTGTAAGTGAATGAGCTGCCTTCTATTAATTTTATTGTTTTATACTCGAGAAATAGTTGTACGTTATTCAAAAAATAGTTATAAGAAAGAAAGTTGTCAAGAAAAAGCTTGTAACTATGCAATAAATCAATAAATTTTGGGTAAGTAAAAAATTTTTTTGATTTTTTATTATTATTTGAGGCGGAAAAAGTATTTCACGAGGCTTAACTTTTCGCGATTACGACGGGCTCGGGAAAATAAGGGCTCAGTATATACCAATGGCGCTCCTAGTAAGAGTTTTATGCAGAATGGAAATTTGTGGTGTCACCCCCTCTCCCCTAGACAAAAAAATATCGAAGGTTTATTGCAAATTAACTATGCAATTATTGCATGGGTATTTAAACGATGTACTTTTAAATAACCAAGCAATTATTGCATGGTTATTTAATCAAAAAAATAGTAAAAAATAATTTAAAAAACGTTGTAGCGTTGTATAAACTTGTAGTTTTTTTTTTTTTTTTTACAACTGAAAATATAGTAAAGAAATTCTACATTATTTATCTGATATAATTTTCAGTAAACTACATTTATATTGGAAATAAAATTTCACGTTAAATTAAAGCACAAATGAGCATTAAAACGCAGACATATGTTTCGGGATCGCTTGGAATCCCTTTTTCAATGCGACAGGGAGCTTCTAGATGCAAAACATCCAAATGAAGCAGACAGAACAACAAAAACAAAGCTTATATAGCCTAAGAATTAACTGTAAACCAATGAGAATAAAGGCAGTGTGAAGTGGAAGTAGAAGTAGTATTAAAGGCACCAATAAGAGAGTAACAAACGAATGTAGTTGGAAGTACAGAAAGTAAAAAGGAATATCAATAAAAACAAAGAAAAAGACAACAGCGTGCATAAAAATGTGAAAATACATGAAAATTGCAAAAAAATAAAATAAAATACAAAGAATAAAATGGAAATAAAATAAGTACAGAAAATACCAAAACAAAAAGCAAAACAAAGTACACATGCCAAAAGAGGGGGAGGGGGGGAGAAAAAAAAAAAAAAAAAGGGAAAACTAACAAGAAAACCAAGAAAGAACAACAAATTAAAGGAACTTATGCCAGACCTGTGAAAAATAAGGAGTTGAGGAAGAATCATTAACCAAATTAGAACTATTCCTGTTAATATGATAAGCTTCCCAAAAGTCAAGTTCTAAAGGGGAAGAACATTTTTGAATAATTTTCCCAGAATTGAAATCAAAAGAGTGGTTGGAATTCCAACAATGTTGAGCAATGCTAGACTTATTCAGCTCTTGCTTTCGTACATAACCTTTATGCTCATTTAACCGAATTTTCAGAGCACGTTTTGTCTGTCCAATGTAAGAAAGGTCGCAACGGCAACTAATTTGGTAAATACCCCAAGTATTAAGTTGATCAACAGGATCTTTAAGAGAAGAGAAGGAAAGTTTGTTGCTAGGAGCAAAAACAACTTGAAATTGGAACCTTTTTAGGATTTTAGCAATACAAAAACTTACAGAATGAAAGAATGGTAACACAACCAAATCCTTTCTAGAAACCACATGATTGGGACCAGAAGGTTTTTTAGAAAGTTTGTTATGAATAGAATCAATTAAAGAGTGAGAAAATCCTCTATCAACAGCTACAGCTTTCAGATAGTTGAGTTCAATCTTGAGAAGCTCAGGAGAAGAGCAAATATTAATAGCACGATGGACAAGAGCATTAAAAGCCGAATATTTTTGGTTGGGAGGATGAGACGATAGTCTGTGAGGAGGTAAAGAAACAGCGAAAAGGTTTACGATAGACAGAAGTTGTGAAACCAGACTCACTCCTAGAAATCAAAACATCAAGAAACGCGAGGCTACTATTAAGTTCTTTCTCACAAGAAAACTGGATATTAGAATCAATGGAGTTCATAATCGAAAGAGCATCATCAATACCTAACAAGTTACTGTCCGTTAGGACAAAACAATCATCCACATAACGAACATAAAATTGAAATTGCAATTTTTGGAATAGTTTTTCCTCAAAATAATGCATATAGAAATCACTTAAAATAGGACTAAGAGGACTTCCCATGGCTAGGCCATCTACCATAGCATAGAATTTACCATTAAATACAAAAGTGCTCTGTTGCAAGCACACACGAGTAAGAAAAACTAATTCCTCGATTTCCACAGAAGTAAAATGGAATTCAGAAAGCCTTTTCCTGAGGCAAGTCAAAGCGCCATCAACAGGAACATTAGTAAACAAAGAATTAACATCAAAAGAGGCCATAACCGAATTATTCGGAACGAAGTTATGAAGTTTCTTAACAAAATCGGTGGAATTTTTAACAGTGAAAACATTCCGACTCCTAAGTGGAGAAAACACAGAAACTAAATACTTGGAAAGTTTATATGAAGCAGTGCCAATATTGGAAACAATTGGTCTGAAAGGAATACCTGCCTTATGTACCTTCGGTAAAGCATAGAAACGCGCACAATTAGCAACAGAAGGAATCACAGACCGTTTAGCAATCAAAGGAATAGAATGAACAGACTTAACAGCAGAAGAAATAGCTTTTAACTCCTTGTCGCTAGGATCTTTATAAATTTCAGCATAAGGACCAGAAGCAATTAAATCATCAGTTTTTTCAACATAAGATGATTTATTAAGAACAACAATCTGACCACCCTTGTCAGCTTTGGTAATGACCAAATCAGAATTTGAAACTAAATTATTGACACAGCGTTTCACAGAATGGGTAAAACCAATATTAGGAACTTTTGAATTGAAATCAACATTGGAAGCAATAAGATGCCGAACTGACTCTTTTTTTTATTTCTATTACTTTGCACAAAGTTTAATCATTACTACATTTATATTATTTGCAATTATGACACATTGAAACTGCATATAATAATATACAATTGTATGATTCAAGTGTATGCATTTTCAAACACTCTTTATCTCATTTTGGGAGTCCCCTTTAACACCCCTCAAAAAAAAGTGTCATCCGGGGAGGACCCCCCCCCCCTTCCCCGTAGTGAAATGTTTCAGCAGTGGCGTCCCTGACATGGTGTTACCCCTCCCAAAAAAAATTCAAATAAAAAATCTTAAAGAATTATATTTTTTTTTTTTTTGGTGTAACTTTCACTAAACATTTATTTTCCGTTACATATTCAAATAGCATCAGTAAAACGATAATTCAAGTACAGTATAAAACTCCTCTAGGGACCGTTCATAAATGATGTGACGCTTTTTTCCGATATATTTGACTCCCCTCCTCCCTTTGTCACAAAATGTTGCACTTCAACAGACCCCCCTCCCCGCTTTGTCACATGTCACGCTATATTGTATAAGCCTGATGTCACACTTCTTGTTACCTCCTCCCCTCCCCTTGTCACACTTTGTCACAATTACAGGGACCCCCAGCCCCCCTCGAAGCGTGACATCATTTCTGAATGGTCCACTATGGCAGACACCATCAGGATAAAAATATTTGTCCGTAATTGGGAGGTGTCTGCAAAAAAGGGGCTTTTTGTTCCTGACTTTTTAAATTGTGTCTCAATGCAACCATACTTATATTATATGCATTTGCATCAATATAAGGCTGCAGGTTTCTTAATTTTCGTAAAATTATTTTTCTTCCCTTAGCATCTATTTACCAATTATTCCACCTGAAAAATGTATTTTTGTTTTAAGATGCAAGTCATATGTGTTTATCCAACACTGAAGATATCAGTAATTTAATAAAAATCAGTAAAAATATCACTGCACTGATTTTTGTATTTTTGAACAATTATTACTTCATCTTACTCCCCCCCCCCTACACACACAGAGAAGACATAAAGTGTCAATTCTTTTTAATTATTGAAATAAATTTTGAAAAGGGACCATATTCATATTAAAATGAGTATTAACTTTTAATTTTCAAATACAATGACCTATATTTGACAACGGAAATGAGCTCAGTGTGCTCAAATTAGTCTCATACCTAATTTGATTACATTCTGTTCATTACAACAGAAGATATTTGCAAAAAGCCTTTTGGGGGTCACCACTCGTTGAAGTTACTACTTTTAAGCTCAACGTTTATCAAGCAACAAAAATGAATCCAGGGGAACACATTAGTTTCAAAACTAACGTTCTTTGGGGGTTGCATTTTATATTTGGATTAGTGGCACAAATATTTTCTACTTGGTTTCAAAATTCGCATCATTTTTCTTTGCTATACTTTCAGTTGCAGCTATACCATCCCTTAAACGGTAGTAAAATGAATAATTTTTGAATTTTAATTTTTTGCTCCCGAAATAGTGTCTTAGTCAAAGTTCTAGCTAAGCAATTTCCTCCCAAAATAGCACCTGCATCCATAATTGAGACCCTTACAGAGAGGTTTTGAATACATTACATTCAATGATTTGCTGCCTAGCAAATAAAAAGACATCCTTGTTAGAGGGATGTCTATTCAAGGAGGTTTACTGTAGATCTATTTTTCAAAACTCTTGTCTTACTTTGGGTGGCACCCCTCAAAAGAGGTTCCACCCACTGGCATAGATAAGGGGGTAGTTTTGGGGATAAAACCCCCCTGAAATGGTAAAGATTGCCTAGAATTTGACCAATTTTTCTAGTAAAACAATGAAATTAGCTCACTTCTCCCGAAGAAAAGCCCCCCCCCCCCCTAAAATCCGGGTCACTGGTTCCACTCATCCAGGGTGGACCTTCTCCCCAGTCAGTGGCGTAGCTAGACCTGGATTTCAGGGGGGGTTCTTCGGGAAAAGTCCGCCAATTTCATTGTTTTCCAAGAAAAATTGGTCAAATTCTAGACAATCTTTACCATTTCAGGGAGGGTTTTATCCCCAAAACCAAGGGCGTAACCAGGGGGGGGGGGTTCAACCCCCCCCCATTGGGTATTTAGTTATTTATTCATTTTTTCCCCTCAACTTGGTGGAAATCATGTCAAGTCAATCGGGTTGTGGGCTTGGAAAAACCTTTTTTTTTTTACTTCGTGTGAACAACATAGGCGACAAGATGTGGAATTCCCCTCATCCCTTTCCTCGGGCAAAATCGTGGAGATGGACGTTGAAGGACAAGACCCTCGGGGCCCGGAGCACGGTACACCGCTAGTTCATATTCGTTGAGAAACTGAAACTAAAACGGAGAGTCACGTGATAAGGGGGGGATGCATCTGTCAATCGTCATTTAGGGGTGTCAATCGTCTGCACTAACAGGGACTCTAGTCTGCACTTGTTGTAGCCAACGGAATTGGTGCAGGGGTTGCTATTGCTTTCGGCAACTAAGCTTCCGAGAAAACCGAGGGATGTGAGCTTGTTGGGGACTTAGACCATAGTCTAAGGTTGGGGAGGGGGGGGGGGGGTTAAGACGCAACGAGATAGTCTTTTGTATCTATAGCCTTGAAAGAAAATCACAAAATAGTTACAGATGTGCAATGTCTTTCTTTTCTTTTTTACCAACGTACTGTGAGAGTCATGTGCTTCAGTTTCTGCAGTTCAAAAATTCAGATTCATGCATCACTCATTTAGTATCAAAATGCGTAGCATTTTCCTTCCCTAACTTACCTTTTCAGTTTAATAACAGTAATATTAAAGGATTATAAACATAATTTTAAGTGACTTCTGCTGACTTATATTATCAATATTCCTACAAAATCCCAATTAACGTACAATATGAAAGTACTTTTTTATATATATTATATATTTCTAATGATATTTTTATATTTATGTGTATATATTGTTTTTTACTCCTCTTTGCGCTATTGCACTGTAATTAGGTAAGTTTTAATATTTTCCTTCCGATCTTGAGTTAGCAAACGGAAACTTTCTAAATTGGTATTGTCTTTGATATGAAAAGTCATTCAGCGGGAAAAAAATAAAATCAAAACTTTTTAAAAGGGTTATTTTAACATTAGGGAGATGGGAATGAAACTGGTATTGAAATTAAAAACTTCTTGAAAAGATTTTACTGTATTAAGATTTTAATGTGTACATACTAATAATAAAAATGCATAAAAACTTTTTTTTACGAAAGTCCTGTTAAAATTTTTGTAAAATGGTATTTTGCTCGCATAGGCGTAACCAGGGGTTTGGGGGTTCATCCCCCATTCGGTATTTAGTTATTTAGGCACATTTATTAGGCATACAAAAAAAATTATGGCTACTCCTTGCAAAACACATATCTATTTTTTCCCTAAGAAAAATAAACACATATGCATATGATTTTATTTCCTCTTTCTGAAGTGTTGTGATCATGACCAAAGTATGCAGCTCATATTAGAGCGGACTTTTCATCTGGTTATAATCAATCCCCTTATCACCTTTAGGAATTTTACAGCGAAAGGTGGCTTCAATCACCATATCACACACAGACAGACAACAGATATCCTTTCAATCACTCAAGAGGGTTTTCTTTCCTTCTTGATGTCTTTTTTACCCAAAGGCAGCAATTTGGGAACACAATCGCACAAGTTTCCTGGAAAATATTCTGTGATGGAGGTTTGTTTTCTGATAAAATGGTGCTGTAGGCGCTGGGGTCTGAAAATGAAGGACCCCTAGCCAACAATTGTCCTAATGGGTTAAACCCTCAAGCCAGGAAGGGATGCTTATCAAGGAAACTTAAGAAAACAGCAGTTTTTATTTATTCCTGTCCAAACACCCATTTTGGTAAAATCGTTTTTATAGATGGGCCGATTGGAAAACTAATGAACTATATTTGCATTGCATTCTCATTTACAGATGTTCTCTCATCTCTTATATTTTAAATGTTTTTTTTTTCTTACGGTCCATCACTAATTGCATTACGACTCTGGAAATCATCCGTTCAACGTTTCCAAGCTCACTGCTACGATTTAATGCTGCATTTTAATTTACAATCAAAGTATTATTTATATTTTAGCTAAATTTTTAATTATTTTCGATATATAATAATGTTTGCACTACAGCGATGGATACGTTCGTCATCCAAAAAGAAAAGAAAATTTGATTCAGACGCTTCCACTTCTGAGGTATGTTTTGCTATAGATTTAACAAAAATTTTAGAAATTTATTGTGGGGATGTGCATTTTCGTAGGGAAATTTGGATTTTTTTTCTCTAAAATTCCACAATTTCCCAGTTTTAATAATATGAATACCTGGACTTAGAAGATTGCTTAGCGCTAAATATGGAATTTTCTATTGAATTTTAAATAAAAAATAAATTAATAGTCTGGGCTCCCCCGACAAAGATTTCTGGATACGGCCTTGGCTCCAGGGGAAGGGGGACATGTTAAGGAAGGGCAGCGTATTCAGCAAGGTATCCGGACAGGAGGTAGGTCCAAAACCATAGGCGAGGATTCAAGGGCTCTCCCCTGGAAACTTTTTGAAATCTTTCTTGTCAATGCAATTTCGGGATTCTTTGGTGATATTAGAGGAAACAGAAAGGAGTTTGGTTACTCTGTCCCCGGCAATTTTTTTCAAAATAATGTCTTAATACCTTTTAGGTTACTTTTGGTGTCGCTCGTGATATTATTCGATGTCCTTTCCCCGAAAGTGTTTCTGAAAGTAAAGTGTCTTAAAAGCGTAATTTCTCTTTTCTTTCTTTTTTAAAAAACTGGGATCCGATTTTTTTCGCCCGGGGGGGGCGGAGTTGACTTGCTCCGAGGGGGTACCCCCCCCCCTAGAGATGCCTGAAATAAACACGGAGTATATCTGTAATGACAAGTCTTTATGACTAGTAAATTTTGAACTCTTTTGCACTGCTTATTGGTGTTTAGTCTGTACATTTTTAGGGTGACCCCCCCCTTTCCCCAACCCTAGTTACGCCTATGCCCAAAACCACCCCCTTATCTACGCCAGTGTCCCCAGTGGTGTAGTCGAAGGGGGATGCAGGGGAACAGCGTCCTTTATTTAAATACAAGCTTCCCCCCCCCCCCAAATTTTCTACATTTTAACATATGCGGCCGCCCCAATGTTGTTATCAGTTGCTTATCTTTGTATGTTTAGGCGTCCTCCCTACTTTTTTCAGGACTACACCACTGTCCCCCTCTCCTCCACACATAGTGACACTACTGCAAAAGCACAAATCATGCAACTTAATCATCATTCACAAACAAATAAGCTTGCTTACCATTCAAAGGTTAGATCATTACATCATGCACTGCTACATAGTTTTTTTTTTTGAATTGCAGTTTCAGTCAAAATTCAGAAATTAATCTTTTTTCTATATGTTGTCATGCTTTTTTCATTACAAAGAGGTCACACAGGTGACACGAATTTAAAGTGCTTAAGACGAGAAATTGAATCTTTACGATCAAGTGGTCGGCTTGAAGCGGAATCCCCAGTGTTTAGTTGCTTGAGAAGCAAGCTCAGTCCTTCTTTTACTGACCCCATTGCAGGGTTGAAAGCAAGGCCCATGGGCCCGCCCCCCCCCCCCGAAATGCCGAAATTTTTTCGCAATGTAGCATATATTCCTCCCTGAAACTTACCACAACATAAGTGTTTCAAAGTCTGCTCCCCCCCCCCCCAAAAAAAAAAAAAAATTCTGGCTACTGCCTTGGTTGAAAGGTTGTGTGGACCCAGCCCAGCCCGGGAATCGAACCCCAAACCTGTGGCATGGTAGTACGGAAGGCTACCACTCAGCCACTGGTCCTCAAAATATATACACACAGGTATAAATATCGGCCCGAAAATTATATTGCGCGACATGTCCGGGGCCTGTAAAAATTCCTATCATGCATGAATCTTCTATCCTTACCTGCCTGGCAGGGTATGTAAGGATAGAAGAAGTGTTTTCCAACAGGAAAGGACAAGGTAAAGTCTGTAGAGTAGGCCCCAGCTCCAGCATTTCTAATGGCCCCTACAGCTGAACCATCAGTGTAAACATGGAGCCAGCAATAACCAGGATAACATTCATAAATAGTAGCCAAGGCGATACATTTCAATTCAGAATCGGGAGAGAATTTCTTGCTAACATCAGAAATCAGGAATCCTCAGCAAGATTAAAATATATCAACGAACACCAGGGATCTAGAAAAGGATGACGTTCCAAAAAAGGAAAATCAAGGGTATCATGAAGTTCTTTTATACAAGATAGATAACTTCATTGTGTCCTCAACCTCTCATCAGCTAGCCAGTAGTGACTCAGAAAATTCTCTACTTAATATTTTTTCGGTTAGGTTCAAAGCCAATCTCCGTCTGCGGTCACACAAGGACTCTAAACCAGATGGTAGCTCCATAGCAGAAATAGGAGTGGATTTTATACCACCAGTAATGAGTCTCAAGTTATGGTTTTGGAAAACATCCAATTTATTGGAATTTGTTTCAGAGATTGTCAAAAGTGCTTCGCCACCATATTCGATTACAGGTCTGACATAGGACATCCTGAGTAGAACCCCAGGTCGTACCGGCTATTCGTTTAAAAAGTTTAGTATTGTAAAATCCTAGGAGAGCCCCACCTGGTTTCAAAACCCCCAATTTGGTGTCCATCTCACACAACGATACAAGCAGGGTTACGATCAAATCAGGATTACCAAGATGGTGTACTCATCACCAACGGGGTGGGCTCTCCTAAGATCCAACCATTATATAAATAGGTCAATAGCTTTTTTAGTTTGACTAGTCCAATTTAGCTTTGAATCCAAATCCAAACCCAAATAGGTTGTACTTTCAGTTCCTTTTAATTCCTTTAAAGTGAAGGTTTATATCATGGTGCTTGGTGCTGAGAGAGAATAGTTGAAAAGTAGTTTTGTCCGGGTTTACCGTCATCTCCTTTTCGAGATGACAGTAAACCCGGACGAAAACTACTTTTAAAATTCTGTGTATTCAACTTTCATAAAAGTTGAATACACAGAATTTTAATCGGAAATTTAAAAACAATTTGCATTCCGGTGCCTGCAGAGCACGGGATCATGTCCAACATTGTTGGGTTGTTTAACATGGTCATATTAATGAGCTATTTGTTAACGAAATTATAAACACAACAAAAATTAAGCACATCTTTCTAGAAAATGAACAAAATGTACCATAAACAAATAACTAACCTGATCTGTCATTTGAACTTTGCCCCGAAGGATGAGTTTAAAAATCTGCGAGTCTTGCTCTGCATCAAACGGAAAAATACCACACAGCACAATGTAGGTAATAATTCCCACTGCCCACAAGTCCACTGCACACGTATAAGGCTTACGAGTCACTATTTCGGGAGCAACGTACTGAGGAGTACCACATATCGTGTTCATGTAAGGATTCCCGGAAGGCTTCCGAGAACTCGCGAAACTGAAGTCCGTTATCATTATTTTGGAGTCTTTCCCCGGATGGTAATACAACAGATTGTCTGGTTTCAAGTCTCTATGAGTTATGCCCAACGCATGGAGATATTCGACTCCCCTGATGACCATGCGCATGACGATGCGAGAATCGTCTTCCGTCAAACAGCCTCTCTCTTCGAGACGATCCAAGAGGCTGCCCCCTGTGGCCAGTTCCATCACCATGTACACTTTACAGTTGGATTCGAATACTTCATAAAGTTTAATCACATTGGGATGGTTGAGCCTTCGCAACACACACAGCTCTGCCTCGAAACATCCGTATCCATTCGGGGCTTCGATGACTTTCAAGGCATAAGGTTGTTTTGTGACGCGATTCTCAACGCGCAAAACACGGCTGAAGCTGCCTTTGCCTATAATTGCCTTCATGTCATACTTTGCTGTGATTTTTGGATCGTAAGTAGATTTTACTATCCTGTCATTTGAAGGTTTGGGCGATTTTCGCTTGTTCTCACTATTTTTGGAGCATTTTGAGTCGCTTCTTTTATGTTTACGACTCCGTCCATCCGTTTTGGAGCTTTTATGAGATTTGTTCTCCACTGGGTTTAATTTAAGAACGGTTTGAATTTTAAAATCGTTACCAGTAAATATTGGAGCATCTTTTATTTTGTACGTTTCAATCTTACCGGCAGAACAGCCCATACTTTCACATTCCACACTGATGTTGCACTGAAATAGGTGGCTAAAATAAACACACGGAACGAATTGCATAGAAACCATGAGATACTTGTTGATAGTCAACTCACATAAACATCTCAAATAAGAAAAATGAAGTCTTGGAGCTAAAACGAATTGCAAGTATAAACTGTCCTAAAACAGGAGAAATCATGTTACGCAATAGTACGGACAACTGTTAAACATTTTTAAAAACTCAAAATACTATCAAGAGCACAGAAAACACAGCAGATCCTTCTATTCACATTGTGCGAATGATAAAAAAGAGCAGAAGAAAAATTTAATCGTCAGACTATCGATAATCAAACCGCTAATACGATTAATCGACAGCTTTATATTTTTCTTTAATATTAAAAAAATAATAAAAAAAAAACTGAAATCTAAGCTAAAAATACTGCATTGCATAACATAACCGAAAAGTATTAACAATTTTTACATAAAATCACTGAGTTGTATGAGAAACCGGAGTGCTAGTTAAGCGCTCCGTCGTCTCGTCCCTGTTTCAATGTTTAATAAAAAATTTTCATTTTCACTAATCACAAGCGGGACGCATACAAATCAGTCCTCTTCTCCCCTTTACAAAAAAAAAAGTTGTAATTGTTTTAATGCATTTGCAGTGGCGGATTATGGTTTAGTGGGACCCTCAGGCACGACCTAGGCAAGCGCACAAAATATAGATAGTTCGTCCATATAAATAATGCAGAAAATTCTCCTTTTTTCAGTTTCGCCCATGTCCAATCATGCAACCGAACGCTTTTCATGCTAAGCGTACGACAGAAATGCAAGGATTTAAACAATAATTTTGGTCTGTGTACCTCATTGAGAGCCAATTGTTCCAATAAGAGGGTTCCGCACACATGCAGTCGCACCCTTTTCTCGCTAAGTGCATATCTCAAGTAGTAATGCAAGCATTGAAACAAAAATGGGCATACAGAATTTTGATTCCGCACCATATACTCCGAAGGGAGTGTAACCATCACGCAATATCGAACTATTCCAATAATTAGTATGTTTGTGGCCATAAACAGAACATTATAGGGGCCGTGGTAGTCTAGTGGGTAGGATATCTGCCTTCCAACTGGAAATTTGGGAGTTAGATACCCCGACCTGCTGAAAACCCAATATGTGCATTTGGGGATACGTGTATGTAAAATCCGTGGACCCTGAAGTTCCGAGGGTATCGGAGGGGGCGAAAATTTTCCCTTCCCTTCACTCTTAGGTAAAAACGGGAATGTGGCGTATTTGCGGTGGCGCCATCTCGTCACCACATCCAAATACATAATGCGCGAAGTCGTACTTCCACCGTTGTGGTACTCATCTATAAAACGGAATAATGCGCTCCTTACTGCTTTAATACCTGTCGCTCAGCTAAGGGGAGCTTGAATAACTAAGTGGCATTAGAAACAACAACGAAAAAAAATTTTCTGCCCCCCCCCCCCCTGGAGAGTTTGAAATAATTGGCTTGAACTGTGATAAATAATTTAATTAAAATATTCATTTTCGTTTCTCTTTCTTTTTTAAAAATTTATTCCATACAGAATTTTCGTACTTATTCTATTTGGTGCAATATAATTTCAAGAGGAGGGAGCTACAAAAATAGTAGTAGTGGAGTAGCGTTTATACGACGCCGAAGGGACTACGAAAAACGTTGCATAAACGATAACGTCACATAATCAATTTGCCCTACTGGCTAGATCCTAGAATTGAAACCACATTAAAACGCCGTATAAAATGTATAAGCATCCTACAACCGTTTCGTCGTATAATTGATGCTCCACTGCAATATACATACGCAGACAAACACTTTGATTTTTTAAAAATTTATTATAGTTCTTATCATCACTCTTTTTTGCTCTTTGCTTTATTAAATAAAAGCCAATTTATGCACTTTTTTTAAAAAACTTTTCATTAGTGTTCGGCAACTACTCGTCAAAAAGTAGTTAACTACCAACTACTAACTAATCTAAACAAAACTAGTTGTAACTAGTAGTTAACTACTTGTTTCTGAGACTAGTTGTAACTAGTGGTTAACTGTTCTCCAAAAGTAGTTAACTACTAGTTAACTACTTTCAAATATAATTCATTTGAATTTTCACTTTTAAGCTTGTTTTTAAATATTTAATCCTAATAATTCAACTCAATATTATTTTAAATAATTAAAATAATTTTAAAGAAATTCCTGTAAAACATTCAAAGATTGAATATTTCCAATTCACACTGAACAATTAATATATAAAGAGAATATGAATAAAGGCAAAACCTTTTCCTCTAAATTTAAACTTTTATTTTAATATGTATTTGTTTAATAAAGTTAATAATTTATGTTTTTAAGAAATAGCAATTTTTCGGCAGTTGTAAAATAAAGGGGTTTACCCTTAATAGCAATTTAAAATTATCCCTCTGCCCAACCCCATCCATTAACAAAATATCTTTATAACGCACATGCTTTAGAATTTAGATTATATGCTTTCAAATTGTGTTGAAGGCAGGGTTGGTGATTTAAAAAAAAAAAAAAATAATTTAAAAAATAGGATTTTTTAAATTTAAATCAGACTTTTTTTATTTTTTAAAGCAAAATATGTATGTGCACACAAATACAGTAACAAATTCAGTTAATTATTTATGTCTTCAAAGAATTTTAGGATATTTCAGTTGAAATAATTATTTATTACTAGTTAAAAATTAATTATTAATTAATTATAGCATATAAAAATGCATGCTTAATAAACAGAGAACAACAAGAAACAGAAGAGAAAGCTTATGTTTCTGAATATATAAGCAGGGGTAGCAAATATCACGTAAAATGTTTACTACAGCTTAATCATTTTTACTATTTAGATGTTTCATCAAGAATACCAGTTTTGATGCCTTATCAACCCCCAATCTGTTTCTTAATTTTGAGTGCACTATTCCAAATGTAGAAAAAATCCTTTCCAAAGGTGCTGTTGATGCTTTTGCTGTAGTCAGCATGTCCAAAAACTTAATGTCCTCTGATAAAACGTCATTCTTTGACATCTTAACGAAGCTATTCCACTTTTCCCTAGACAACCAGATGGATTAAGGCTGCCATATAGTGAGTTAAAACTCTAATGAATTACTTGAACCCGGAATATATTAAAATTTATAATGAAAAAATATTTATATTTTAATAATTTGGAAGAAGCTGATATAAATAGTTTTTTTTTTAAATCATAAAAATCAATATCTTGTCTAAAAAAGAATAATATAAATCAGTTTTTTTCTAAATAAATCATAAAATCAGTATTTTTTCTTTCTTTTTGTGTTTTATGGTATCCCAAACACATGCATGGTACTGGAGAGGAGGTAAAGCCTCCCCATAATGAAGATTTGGTCTTTGAATGAAACTTCATTGTGCCAGATATGGCGCGGGCGCTATTTATTGACTATATTAGAAAGCTTTTTCTAATATGGGTAAATACTGCAATAAATATTATGATTTTTATGAGTACTTTTTCATTCTATAACATCATATAAAAAATACATTCGTGTGAGTAATATTCATAAGCTAAAAATTTAAATAATTTAATGTTTAATAAATAGTTTTCTTTTTTCTTTTGTTTTTCAAAAAATAGATTAAAATTTTTTTTCAAAGTAGTTGGAATTTTGAAAGTAGTTGTAACTAGTAGTTGGGAAAAAAGTAGTTTAAATAGTAGTTAACTAGTTCAAAACAAAAGTAGTTACAACTAGTAGTTAACGACTAGTTAACTAGTAGTTGCCACTGGTAGTTAACTACTTCTAGTTAACTACTGCCGAACACTACTTTTCACCATACCTGACAAAGTGAAAGGGCTAAGAAGTCAATCTGAGAAAATGATTTCCAATTACATTCATCATGGATTTTGAACGATTTTTAGTTTATTGGCTAATGTGGTAATCAAGCCAAAAATTTCCCACTTGCTTTAAGTTTATGACTTTCTCTTGGCTCTACAGTTGATGACTTTCCCTTGGCTCTAGTTTATGACTTTCTCTTTGATTCATGCTATATCAAAGTTTTTTTTAAAAGTAAGACATTGTAGTAATAATGCAAAAAAGATGTGCATGCAAATTTCGAACTTATCAGCTGCTCATTCTGTTTAGATGAGAGCAGGAGTAATTGTGATCCAATTCAAAAATTAAGAAAATTGCCGTAGCAAAATCCTTTATTCCCCCCACCCCATGTTTCAGCATATTAATACCATTATAAATTGGAATCGCTGAAATATTAACTGCACGGAAATATGTGCAATTAACTTCAGTTTTAATTGCACGCATACAAGAGACAGTCAAATTTACCTTGGAGCATTAAGTTGTGAATTTCAAAGCATTTCTTTTTGAAATTCCATTTTATTCTTGTTTTATTCCAATTTTGAGCAATTTTTCATGTAAGTTCTTCTACAGTTTAAAATTTGGTCCCATTCAAAATTTTGGATTATTTTGCATAAGATAAAAAGCTTTCGAGTTAATTAGCACGGGAAAAATATTTAATAAATTGCACCTGCAGTGCAAATGATTGCCAATTACATTCTTCATGTTTTGAAAGATTTTCAGTTTATTGGCTAGTCTGAAAATCAGGCGAAACATTTCCTTTGCTTCAGTCTTGTAGTGGAGGTGGGATGTAGGGGGACAGCGATCCCCTACCTTTTTATTTTAATACAAGCATCCCCCCAATTTTTTTGCACTTTAACATAAGCACCCCCCAACTTTTTTCAGGACTACACCACTGCCTTGCTTCATAAATATCACTCATATTCACTGGCATAGACAGGGGCAGGGGGCACCCCCTGAAATGGTTAACATTGTCTGGAATATGACCAATTTTCTTGTAAAAAATGAAATTCGCCCCACTTCTCCTGAAGACTCCCTCCCCCCAATCCGGGTCTAGCTACACCTACACCACTACTCATATTTTCCACTAACCTCTACAATTAACTTGTTAAACAGGTATTCCAAATGCAATAAAAACTACAATAAACGAATGACTTTGTTTTTGCAAAAATGTATATAAAATTTATTTTAAAAATAACATAACAGATAAAACTTTTGAATAAACAATCATCAATCACTAACAAAATAATTGTGCTTTTGATCCAATGGAATGAAAACATGGGATCAGAAATCCATTCGTTCCACTTGAAGCTTCCCATAAGAAGCCAGAAACAACACCTTTGAAAAGAAAAAAACTTGTGAGTTTTAATTATATCTTGAAAGGTAATCAATGTTTCAAATAATAAAGCAAGTAAGAAAGTAATAAAATTTCATTAATAAATATTTATTACTAAATATTGCTTTCCACTTATGATATATAGCAGGGATATGGAGCAGCCCCTTTTTTGAGTTGCTCCACTTCAACTTTTAAGTAATTGCTCCAGCTATGCTCCATGCACCGAAAAGATTTAACAGTAATTTATTATTATTTGTTGCTTTTATTTTGTTAATTTATCAGGGTGTCTACCAAGTTTCACAAAGTCAATTTGGTGACTTTTTAGTGACTTTTCGGGGACTTTGTAAACTTATTTAGTGACTTAGTATATTTTCATAAAACCTGTTTTTAAAAACTTTATTTTTAACAACAATTAAATAAAATGACAAAAAATATTTTTAAAATTAGGTTACCAATTAGGATGTAATATTTAAAAATAATACGCCACTTATTTGAACACTAACACTTAAAGGCTAAAAATAATTTCTAAAATATATATTTTTTAAATAATTATTTCGGCTGAAATTTCGAATAGGCGTGGCAAAATGAAGCCCATGCAAGTCCTTTACTACAGAAGCTGAAACTTAAGAAATATTAAAAATAATGTTATGCTCAAAGTTGCTGATGTTCAAGAGGAAAAATCCGATAGTAAACGAGAGCTAGGAAGTTTTACCGAAGTCGATGCAACAGGATTTCGAAATGCGTAAAAAATCGGATTGACCTTTCAAAGTGCAAAAAGCGGACCAAATGCGTAAATTTTAATCTTAATTTGTAAAACTATTAAGGCATGCAAGCAGACTACTTTCAAAAACTTTCATAGGAAAACAAAAGAGAAAGCCTTGCAATATTACGAATTTTCGCGGAAACGAAATTTTTTTCATTTTCAAATTAACCAAAAGTACGGAATTTCGTCAAAATACTGATAAACCACATGTATGATCATATAGATAAGGTGCAAGTGGTTTATCAGCCTGAAAACAAAATTTTAAATTCTTCCAATTCCTTGGTTATGGACAGCAGAAAGTTATAAGTTTGCCAAGCAGCAGATCATCAGCCAAAATTTTTTTCAAAATTTCAAAGTTCTTTGTATTTGGTGGATTATTTTTTATACCTTCCACCTATTCTTTCAAACAGGAACCAACGCGCCCAATCAACCCCACTTTCAGTTCTAAAAATAGCTGCACCGCGAACTGTCGCCATTATCGGAAAGAGAAACAAACATTAAGCGCCCTCGATTTTTTTCGTGACCTGTGATTCAATTTTATTACTTTTTGGGGACTTCCGTGACCCATTTTCCCATTTGGTGACTTTTTGGGGACTTCCATGACCGGTAGATACCCTGTTTATTAATAGGTCTCTATGTGATACAATTTCATTAAAATAGTTTGCAAATAGGCAGGCATATATGTGATAAAGTTTAAAACATTATTTATTATTAATCATATAATATTTTAC
Source organism: Octonoba sinensis (assembly GCA_038502835.1). NCBI lineage: Eukaryota > Metazoa > Arthropoda > Arachnida > Araneae > Uloboridae > Octonoba > Octonoba sinensis. The sequence goes on from CM076604.1 coordinate 8,465,433, forward strand.
ATGCACTGTGTTGCCAAAAAAAAGAGACTTTGGATAAAAAATCCGACAGTTTTAACAGGAATCATATTATTTATTTCCTTTATTTTATTAATAAATGTCTCTGTGATACAATACGGTATAAATAGTTTGTTAGTGGGCATGCATACATGTGATAAATTTTAAAACATTATTTATTGTACTTATTTATTATTAATTATATAATATTTTATATGTACTGTGTTGCCAAAAAAAAGAGAAACTTTGGAAATAAAATCTCAGACTTCCTCAGTAATTGCTTTGGCTTTGCTCCATGCACTGAATAGTTTGAACAGGAATCATATTACTTAATGCTTTTATTTTGTTAATTTATTCATAGGTGTGTGGGGGAGGGGTCTATGTGATACAATTCAAAACATTATTTCATTATTTATAGACTATTTATTTATTATCAACAGTATAATATTTTATATGAAGCGTTGACAAAAAAAAAAAAGAAACTTTAGAAAAATACTCCCACTTCTAAGTATCTGCTCCGGCTCTGCTCCCTGCACAGAACAATTTTAACAGGAATAATATCATTTATTGCTTTTATTTTGTTAATTTATTAATTGGTGTCTATCTGAGACAAACAAAAAGTTCCGTCAAGAACTATTTTTTCCTAAAATTGCTAAACTTTTAGTTAAGCGATTAAAATCACCTGGACTGCCAAACCACAGAAAATGACTCATCAAGTTCCCAGGATTTGATAGAACACAGGTTAAGGACCACTGTGTTAGAGCAAAGCCATTATGAAAATAAAACCCAATTATCTTTTCATGATTTACATTTAATTTTCCTATTTTTCATACTTTAATATTACAATGTGAATTCATACTGCCATCAGAGGAAATATCTAAATATCAGCAGTAAATAAAAACGGCGCATGCTTACGATGATGAGGACAGTCACAGCTAAAGGAACGGCAAAAAGAAAGTAAATGTTGAATAAGAAAGCTCCACCCCACAACGGTCCCATGATGCAACCAAGACTGCCCATGCTCCTCCTCAATCCTTGGAATAGAGCTGAAATGAGATGTTGAGATTTTAGAAACATGGACATACATATCGGTGCCCTAGTTCAACACTAAGACATACTAAAACTGCTGTTTTGAGATAAATACCCAAGGAAAATGAAGTCTGTTTTTTTTTTCTAAGCTATGCAATTAGAATTTAGTTACAAAATTCTCCATTCACTTGGATTTTTTTCTTTTTAAGATGTCTCAGTATTGAACTAAAGCAGCAAAATGCATACGTTTAGGGAAGGGCTAAAGTTGTTTTTCTTTACTCATTCAGTGCCCTGAACTAATTAAACGCTTGAAGGGCTAGATTTTACATAAAACACATACAAATAATGCTACTTATTATTACATTATACTCAGTATTTCCGTCAGAAGAAAATATTTGTGTTGGCAGTCAATGTCCAATAAATTTTTGGAACATTTGCCAGGGTCAGGCCAGAGGAGATTCAGGTCTGTTTTCGGACCCTTCATAAAATTCCAATTTCACAAAATGGACCCATCACAAAATTTCAGTTTATCAAAGTGAACCCTTCACAAAATTCCAACCAATCAAAATAGACCCTCCACAACATTCCAAGCTACCAAATCGTAGTTTTTACAAATTCAGTTTTTAAATCTGTAAAATCAGCAGCAAAAAAAAAAAAAAATTTTAAAAATTACTACTGTATGTTTAAATTTTTCCAAAAATAGTTGATCTTTCACAAAAATGTTTTAAAAATTCATAAAAAAGGCACCCTTTTAAAAATGATGGATCAATTCATGTTTGCATATTTCACACTCAGATAACATATATCTGCCTTAAACCTATTCAAGAAGTTATAAATTTTATGCTGCAAGTGTATTCATGTATAATCGGGGCAGATACAACTAATGGAAATTTAGCTGAAAAAGAGATATAACTTCTGGTTTAATAGAATAAAAAATATATAAAATGGCAGACAAAAGTAAAGTTTACATAAATACACCCCTTTTTATGCATATTTGATTAGTTATATACATATATCAATATTTTTAGGTAAAACGGCATATACTCCACTAATCTATATCAACAATGTTTATCAAAACGATGCAAATTAGACTTAGAAACTTGTGGAAAATTTTACATTAGTGCTTTAATTTCTAAAATAAATCCCCACCCCCCACTCCTAATATTTTTAAAATATTGAAATATGTTGGATTCCACTTTTTAAAAAATATTAACGAAAAATAGGAAAAACAGATTTTAAAGTATTTTAGGCCACAAATTTGCATATCATTTTGGGAACAAAAAAACAAAATTTGTGATAAAGAAAGGGAAATAATGTAAAGTTTAGTTTCAAATTTTGTTAAATTTGACTTATCTTCAACATAAGCTGCATAATTATTGTACTTAAATAATAGTATAATAATAATTAGTATTATCATTTTGATCAATTTAACAGTATTGAATTGTGACCTTGACAGGTTTGCCACAGAAGAAATGGAATAAAAATAGTTGCTTTAGTAGCATAAAAGCACGAAAATAGTAGCCTAAATAGTAGCCACGGCTCAATGACAAACAAGTCTTAATTAACTTGTGGCGGTACGATTTGACACCTTCAAAAGCTATCTTCTGTCCTGGCTATTAGGTACCTTTTGGCAAAGCACAGAAGCACTGGCTTTCCATCAAGAAGGTCCGAGGTTCTGGCCCTGCCTCCGGCAGACAACCTCCTCCACCATCACCTCCGTGTCCTCACCACGTCGACCGCCACATTTGGTGACCCGGACGTGATATGAACACGCAACCTTCTGATATGATCACGTCCGGGTCACCAAATGTGGCGGTCGACGTGTGAGGACGGAGGTGATGGTGGAGGATGTGCTTTGCCAAAAGGTACCTTTTGGCAAAGCACGGAAGAACTGGCTTTCCATCAAGAAGGTCCGAGGTTCTGGCCCTGCCTCCGGCAGACAACCTCCTCCACCATCACCTCCGTGTCCTCACCACGTCGACCGCCACATTTGGTGACCCGGACGTGATATGAACACGCAACCTTCTGATATGATCACGTCCGGGTCACCAAATGTGGCGGTCGACGTGTGAGGACGGAGGTGATGGTGGAGGATGTGCTTTGCCAAAAGGTACCTTTTGGCAAAGCATGGAAGCACTGGCTTTCCATCAAGAAGGTCCGAGGTTCTGGCCCTGCCTCCAGCAGACAACCTCCTCCACCATCACCTCCGTGTCCTCACCACGTCGACCTCCACAAACTTGTTCAGTGATGGGTACTTACTTATTACATTCGGATCTTATATTTTTACATAAAGAGTTGCTATGAATACAGTGTAATTTATAAAAAAGCAATTGCATTTTTATATGAAATAAATACGTTTCCGAGCATTAACTTTTTAAACTGAAATAAGTATTTCATATCTACCAAAGATTAAAAATATCAATGAATAAGGAGTGAAGTAAAAAAAAAAAAAAGATTACAATATGAGAGAGAAGAGCAAGGTTATTAATAGAAAATAAACATACTTGAGATTTAAACACACAATAGCTGATCTCTTATTTAGATACGTGTATAATATCGAGCTACTTGATTAATGAAATTCTAAGACCAAGAGGAGACAATATCAAAAACATAAAGTTTACTTTTTTTCACAAATTTAACAATTACTTTATAATATTGGAAAAATCACCCAATAGACAATTGCTAGAGATAATAAAATTTTTTTAAAAAATCAATTTGAAATTACATGGCAAAGGAAAAATATATATATAATATATATATAAAATATTTTTGGGAAAAAATATTTTTTAAAAACTAGATTATTAACAAGACTGAAATATTTAATTCTTGTAATTAACTTGTATGATCACTAAAACTTACAAGAATTTTGACACAAATTATTTTATTCTCGGCCGAATTTTTCGAGTGGGCGTGACAAAATGACAACCGTGCAAGTTTGTACTACAGAAGTTGAAATGTAAAAAAAGATTAAAAATTATGGTAAGTTCAAAGTTATTGAGCTCCAAGATGCAGAATCTGATAGTAAATGAGCACTAGAAAGTTTTTCCGAAGCCTATGCAATCGGAATTCGAAATGCGTACAAAATAAAGACCAAGCCTTTAAAAAGCAGAAATTATTTTATACAGAAGTTTGGTAAGACCTCATTTGGAGTATGCTGTTCAGTTTTGGTCTCCGTACCTAAAAAAGGATATTACCTTATTGGAAAGGATTCAAAGGAGGGCTACAAGATTGGTAAGTGGTCTTTCAGACTTAGATTATGAGGTTAGGTTTAAAAGGCTCAATATGTACAGTCTTGAGCAAAGGAGAGTCAGAGGGGACATGATTCAGTTGTTTAAATTCATTAAAACGGGAAATGTTGATGGACTACAGCTATGTGCTGAAAGTAGAACCAGAGGTCATCGTTTTAAACTTTTCAAATCTCAGGCTAATCTTGAAATTAGGAAAAACTACTACTTCAATAGGGTTGTGGGCAGTTGGAATAGTTTACCGGAAGCGACTCTTAATTGCAGTGGGGTAAAAACTTTTAAGAAAGCTCTTGATGTTCATTGGGGACTGCTAAATTAACTAGGACTAGCCTAGCTGGGCCCTGAGCCTGTTGCTGGTCGTCACTTTTGTATTTGTATTTGTATAAAGCGAAAAACAGAAAAAATGTGTAAATTTTACTCGTAGTTTGTAAAAGTTGGCAGGCTCGGCTACTTTCAAAACTTTTCATTGAAAAGAAAGAAGGGATTTTCGTGGAAACCAAATTCCTACTTTCCAAAAAAATATAGAAAAAACACATGTCTGTCTATGTGACGATTGGGTGTTTCGGACATATCGTTGCAATCCTTCGCTGTGCAACACTGTGGATATTGTGGTCAAGCACCACTGCCATTGGTTGCTAGTGTTCGAGAGAAAAGGTAAGAGTTACAGAAAAATAAAGAGAAAAGGTGCGTATCACGATATTGAAATGCATATCGCGTGCACACAGCGCAGCTTCTGTGTTGACTACCAAATCACCCATGAAAAAAGCAAACTAACCCCTTTCATTGACAGCAGTGTCAGCTTCATTGGCAATTGCTTCAAGGTCAATATGAAGTGTAGGCAGTCGCTTGGGCCAAGATGGAAGTTTGAAAAAGTATGGCACGGTTTTCCGTGAAATAAAAGAAAATTCTTTTCTCAAAAATATTTTTTGGTGCATTTGAATAAAAGAATTTCAAAAGAGGCACAAAAAAAAAAGTCGCCTAATAGTTGCCTCTTGGAAAAATTAGTTGCTTTTTCGCCCGATTGCGAAGAAAATAGTTGCCATAGTCGCCTGATGCTGAAAATAGTTGCAAATAGTTGCTTTTTTGTCGCCTGTGGCAACCCTGCCTTGATCATTCTCAGCTGGGCTAATTGGTGGTACAGTTTCCCTTGGGCTAGTACATTCTTTTTTTCCTGTCTCTTTATAATATTTTCAAAGAACAAGATGCAGGAAGCATAATACTTCTCTTAGAACAAACCTGTTCTATTTTTTTCTCTTTTTTAAAGTTTTCCAAGAAAAAATAATTTTGTTTTCTTGAGATTTTATTCCTAAAAGATCATCTAATCATATTTTTCATCCATATATTACTTGACTGAGCAAGCCGACTGTAAACCAGAAGGAATTGAATAAGTATTTTGTTTGATATAATACAATGAATAAATGGTAGAAGTTAAAATCATTAAAGTAAAACAATACTATACCTTGACTGTCATCATTTGTTAATTTTGAAAGCAAAGAGGACGAACAAACAATAATGATGGCAATTCCAATAAGATCAATTATGATAGTAATTATAAAATATGGCAGCGTCTTCATCTCCCCTGAAATAAAATATAGTGCAATTATTTAACATAGTAAGAAAATTGCAATAATTTTGCAATAAACATCTCAATAGCGGACATAGAATTTTGAAAAAAATAGAATCCTAAAAGGGTTCTAATACTTAAATTTTTAAGAGATAACATTTTGTTTGGAGGGAGAATAATAGTAAAAATTATCGACTATTTCAGCGTTTTATGTATGGTTGTCTTGTGCTTTTTCCACAACTGTTATCACATTTTCATAGCAATCATTTACTTTTTATTAAACTTTTTAAATTTAATACACGCGTTAAACCCAATTATAAAGTAAATTCTATTTTTAGTAGAATGGTATAACATTGAATATTTACGGTTTTTTTCTTTTTTTTTTGGCAAGTTGTTTGCATGCACATACTGAAGTACTCAAAGAATTAAGTTGAAATGAAATTAAAAAAATACAGCTACTGTCTAGACATTACTGAAAAATACTTTGAAAGATAAATTTTTAAATTTTTGTTAAGGATGTAAAAATATTGCATATTTCCCTTCATAGGTGCAGTAAACAAAAGGTTTAAAGTGAAAATTTTCTTTTTAAATAAATTTTTCCACTTTAGAGATATGTATTTAGTGGAGTTACACACACCTCATCCCAGAAATTTATTTAAAAATATTTTTTTAAAACTAGTATTGGTAATTTCACACAAAAGGCAGATTTCTGCATCTTCAGGGAAACTTTTCGAATCTACGAAATTTCAGGGAGAATATTGCCATCCTGCTTTGTGATTCAAATTTTAGCTGCTGACCTATGTGTTGTTTGAATATTTCTTCCTAGTAGAAAATTTTTAAAAAAAATTAAATTGAGAAATTGCCAGCCATTGTTGTGTATGATAATATTGATGTTAGTGTTATTGCTTAATTCATTACGAAAGACAAAATGCAAAAGAAACTGAAATTAAATAAACTAGAGTTCGCCCAACAGTCGAAATTCGACTGTAATAATTAAATTTAGCATTGAACACATTACGCTATTTACATAATTATATAAGTATTATTTATCAAATTTGGTGATTATAACGTCGAGTTTATTTTGATCATCCTCAGTTAAAGCGAACATATTATAAATCAGTTTCTCCGCAGGGCCAATGGCACTCGCAAATGTAGCCGCTTGTACTTCTGATGACTTCTTACTAAGTTGGGTGGCAGTTGAATAAAACTTAAATGTTTGCGTCCCATACCCCTATTCTCATTTTTCATTGCTTTAGAGAAGCCTTCACTCAAACTCTTATTGCAATTGCTTTCGAAGAAGCCTTCACTCAAACTCTTATTGCAATTGCTTTCGAAGAAGCCTTCACTCAAACTCTTATTGCAATTGCTTTCGAAGAAGCCTTCACTCAAACTCTTATTGCAATTGCTTTCGAAGAAGCCTTCACTCAAACTCTTATTGCAATTGCTTTCGAAGAAGCCTTCACTCAAACTCTTATTGCAATTGCTTCGAAGAAGCCTTCACTCAAACTCTTATTGCAATTGCTCTCGAAGAAGCCTTCACTCAAACTCTTATTGCAATTGCTTTCCAAGAAGCCTTCACTCAAACTCTTATTGCAATTGCTTTCCAAGAAGCCTTCACTCAAACTCTTATTGCAATTGCTCTCGAAGAAGCCTTCACATTGCTCTCGAAGAAGCCTTCACTCAAACTCTTATTGCAATTGCTCTCGAAGAAGCCTTCACTCAAACTCTTATTGCAATTGCTCTCGAAGAAGCCTTCACTCAAACTCTTATTGCAATTGCTCTCGAAGAAGCCTTCACTCAAACTCTTATTGCAATTGCTCTCGAGAAGCTCTTATTGCAATTGCTCTCGAAGAAGCCTTCACTCAAACTCTTATTGCAATTGCTCTCGAAGAAGCCTTCACTCAAACTCTTATTGCAATTGCTTCGAAGAAGCCTTCACTCAAACTCTTATTGCAATTGCTTTTTTTCCAAGAAGCCTTCACTCAAACTCTTATTGCAATTGCTTTCAATATTACTGCCAACAAACTCTTTTCAACAATGAGTTTTATATTCAACTAGTAATCAACTGTTTCCAAAATTTTTTAATTGATATCACTAAAATTCATCAATAGCTACTAAACAAAAAACATTTCCCATTACATGAGCCGGATATCATTCGCTTACTGGGAACAAAAATCCGTTTCATCGGACCAGCGAAATGAAAGCAAATATAAAACAGGAGCCCTATGTAACCAGTGTAGAACGGATTTAAAGCGGGTCAACGAATATGAAAATTAATTTATTAAACATCAATCACAATTCCTGTAACTTTCAATAAAATCCAACAATATTTGCAAGGGAGGGACACTTAACAAAATTCCCACTAGATGATGGTGCTTTTAAAGCAAAGGTTAAACTGCAAGTGAATTTTCGAATTTACTCGTCGCAGCAGTCGGCGATTAAATTATAATTTGAATAAACTTCTTTGATTGTAAAATAAGTTTTAGTGGAAGTTTGTGTGCTGTTGTGGACTGTTGTGTGCTTTTAAAAATTGCATACATAACGTATAGTATGTCCAGGCTTGTTACATATTTGCGTAATCAGACTAAAATGATCACGTCCCGATGTGGTCCGATTAACCTGAATCAACTGTATGTCAAAACACCATATAACCAAAAAAAAAAAAAATTACTAATAATTTGTTCCCCTTCATATCGTTAGACTTGTGACAAAGTAGTGTGTGTGTGTGCAAAATTAAAATGGCAAGCTAATTAAAAATATGGTTTTTATATTGCATGTTTTGATACATTAACAGATGCTCACCATTTTGTAAAACTTGTTAATAACCATAGGGGTCATTCATAAATGTCACGCTTCGAGGGGAGGGAGGGAGGGAGGGTTTAAGAAAGTGTAAGTTTGTGACAAGGGGAGGGGGTTACAAGAAATGTGACATCATATATTTTGATTTTTAAAAAGATATTTAAAATCAGCAAATTAAACCTATTTATGCTAATATAATATAGCATGACATGTGACAAAGGGGGTAGAGGGGTATGTTGAAGTGTGACACTTAGTGACAAAGAGGGGAAGGGGTCAAATGTATTGAAAAAAGTGTGACATCATTCATGAAGGGTCCCTAGCATAACACCAAAAATTTCACACATGTTGATTACTTACCTGGGACAGCAATAGGAACAAACCATATAGGCAAGGCCATTGCTATGGTTAAGGTAAACAATCCAAATAATAAAAATGTTCTGTCTGAAACTTTGTGGCTGATATATTTGATGGCACCAAAGACTAGAATTATCTGCAAATCAAATAAAAACAACATAAGACAACTTGTGAAAAATATGTCAAACATTTTCAGTCTCGCTATTTTTAAATTAAAAATATGCAATGTGCATTGAAAATAAGCAGGTTGCATAGGTTGTTGTGCCTCTACAACAAGTTTAAATTTTCAAAATAGTTGGAATAAATTTTTAGCTTATGTATACAGACACGCATGTATGTGAATACCCCCCTCTACTGATGACATAGAATCGCTTCATGTTCAAAATGAAACATAAGTTTGAATCTCAATTTTGGTTAGCCAATTTTTTTTCTGTAACTATACAAAAACATGCATTTTCCAAAAATTACCTTAATATATTTCATGTATTAATTATTAAACACTTTTTAGTTTTCATAATAATGAGATCAACATTAGTAATAACAGTATTTAATACTAAAGGTGAGAACTTAAGACAAATTGTTTTAAAATAGCTCTCAAGTGTTAACAAAAATTTCTAAATTTATTATAATTAGAAACCACTACACATTAAGATTTTATGAAACAATACCAAAAAATCATTTGTAACACTTATAAATCATTTTGTTCAGAACATTCCATCTTTTTCCATTTAACAATTTATTCAAAACAAAGATGAAATCTGTTAATAGGTGGAAACAGAAAACATTCACCCATGAAACTTATTCCTACTTATCAACTTATCTATCAACACACAAAGATGTAAAAAATCACAAAATCCTGGATTTTACCCATCCTGGAATATGAAACACGACACACATATAATTCATGTATTTAAGGGTATGCTTTTTGGAGAATTCTCATTCTAAAACTTTGCATTTGATATTATGCCTATGTTTTCAACACTCTATACAAGTAGTTAACACCTGCTCACTTTATTCCACTAAAATTACTTAAACGGGACAATAAATGTTTCAGCTTTAAGCACCCATTAATAAATCTCCTGTAGACGGTATGACTTCTTTCAAAGGAGGGACTGTAAGAATTTTTAGACGGAATTTTGCCATCCCACCTTGAATTTTATCTTCTGAATTAACTATTCATATCTTTAACATTACATTAAGTCTTCTATCTTACCCCAAATATTATATTAAGTCTATCTTACCCGAAATATTATATTAAGTCTTCTATCTTACCCCAAATATTATATTAAGTCTTCTATCTTACCCCCAATATTATATTAAGTCTTCTATCTTACCTCAAATATTATATTAAGTCTTCTATCTTACCCCAAATATTATATTAAGTCTTCTATTATTAAGACAACAGTCTAAATTTAAGAATTTTTACTTTTAGCAAAAGAATGTAGTAGTTATTCAAAAATGATTTTATAATTAAGTATCCAACTTATGAAAAGGTAAAATATATTTACTTCAATTCCAGCAATTAAGTAGATATAGCTATTATCCATTTCGGAGAAGTTGTAAAATTTTTGAGCGAGCGGTGTGACAACAGTCTGAAAGAATAAAAATCTGTCATTGCTTGGCACCGCATGTATATATTATAGAGTCAACAAATTTTATGACATTTTTATAGCATTTATACATGACATTTAAGAAAATGCTACACACATGAAAAAAATAATAAATAGATCAATGCAAATGTTAAACAATCTATAATAATTCCTTATAAGTACTTAATTAGAAAATATGAATGAAAATAGGAATAGGTTTGAAAAATATTCCAAAATTAAATATTTTAGTTTGAATCTTTTGAAACGAGTTTTTTCTTTTTTTCTCAACAAATCATCTAGTTCTCCGTATAATAATGCAAGTGCAGGCTGTTCAATTGTTGTTTTTGAAATTTTCATTATCGCTCATTAAAAAAAAAATCTTGAAATAAAAGTATATTTTTTTGTTACTATCTTGAATAAAAAAAAAAATTATAATTAATTAATCTTATGAGTGATAGAGCGAAAGATTGAACTTTCGAATTAGCTTCAAACACATTAAAAACAATAACATAAAATCAAAATGAATAAAAATAAGTACAAATAAATAAATAAATGAAAAATAAAGATATACTCGATATGTTACAGTTATGCTGAAACGTTTTTATGCCTGTAAGCATTTGCTGAATCCTGGTAGCTACCTGTCTCTGAGGTGAATTAGTTCTGTAAATTCATGCTACAGGTGTTCACAACTCGGAAGATTTATGAAGTCCTCTTTACGATCACAGTTCATACTTTGTCAAAATTATTTTTGAACACTATTATGTGTGCAAGTGCATATTTGTAAAAGATAAATAGTCATAACTTTTCTACTGCCCTTGTAATATAATTTAGAACTTTCGAAGAATTTCCAATTATATACAGTTGATCTAATATTTAATAAAATTTAGCAAACAATTATGAAAAACAATTTTTTTTTACATCCTGCATACATTTAGGAAACATATCTTTACACAAAACATTTTGAGCTTACATTATAAATAACAAAGATCAGGAACACTAAATTACACATTTTCTGCTAAATATTTCAAAATAATTACCTCCAAAACTGTTTGAGCAAAACAGGATATAAAATTTAGACCAAGAAGCACAACGATTTCATCTCGAAAATAATCTGCAAATTAAGAAGTAGAAAATCAACATTCATATCATTATTAAAATTTATTATTTTTTTCTTCTTAATGGGGCTGCATATTGGGATCATTCATAAATGATGTAACGCTTCGAAGGGGGAGGAGGGATTCGAGAAATTGTGACAACTTTTGACAGGGGGATGGGAGAAGGCAACAAGAAGTGTGACATCATGCTTATGCAACATAGCATGACATGTGACAAAGGGGGGTAGGGGGGGGGCCGTTCAAGTGTGACATTTTGTTACAAAGGGAGAAGGGGGGGGGGGGTCAAATATATGGGAAAAAAGTGTGACATCATTTATGGAGGATCCCATTGGCTAACCAGCATTTTTAAAATTTAAACCAGGACAAATACTTTACTGAAATTACCTTCTTTAAGGTGCCTCAATAAGCTTGTCTTTTCATCAGGCAGAGATGGCGGCCCAGAAGAGTCACGAGACGTACTAGGACGTGTACTAGAGACTCGTGAATAAGTCGTTTCCGTACGACTCCTGGCATCGGTTTCAGTGCCATAGGTTCCATAAGACCCTGACATACTTTGTATTACTCTTTCCGCTGATTCTATCATCCTATCAGATATGCTCCTGGAACGATGTGGGGCAAGTTTTTGCCTTTTCAACTTAATCTGTTGGGCTGGAATGTTCGTGTCTACCAGAACCTTTTGACAATTTATGGACTCTATTTCTTCTTTTCTCAATAGGCTCAAGTTGTCCACATTGTCCTGCAACCATTCCACCTGGAGATTGGGTTGCGAAGAGCTGTAACTCATCCCAGACGGGAGGGATTCGGAAATGGGGGTCCCTCCCCCAGCGTAGGGTGGGTAGGACGAAGTGAAGGCGACTTCGATATTAGAAGAATTTTCGAAATCGCTGTACGGAATGCTGCCGGTGATGATAGAGTTGTAGTTTTCAAATAATTTTTCAACATCTTCATCATTTTTCAATTCTGTAAGATTGTGATAGCCGAAGAACACGACGAATTCGAGAGCTAACCACAGAACAGCCATGAACAGCTAGAACATAAAAATATATGGTATCAGAAAGGAACATAGCACTAACTGAACATATGCACATTACTTTACAATTTTGTTAAAAGAATACTTTTAAAAGAAACGATAACTTTTCCATTTTTTTTTCTAATGCCCCAGCATTGTTATTTTAGTTTGTCTCTAGTAGAACAAACACCTTGAAACATGGTTATCATTGTAATCCAGCACCCTGTAAGGAGTAGCTGTAGCTGTGCCATAGATTCATATAGGTTACCTACGTAGGTAATACACACACAAAGTACCTATAATGGGTACTTTGTGCATGAACTTTCAGGCCATGTTTTAGCATGAAACGGGGCTGATCATTTGTGCTGATACAAGGAGGTTAAAATAAACATATTTATTTATAACAAACTTAAAATTCAAGTAAAAAAATTTCATTGAAGCAATGATATAACATCAATAATATTACATATTCTAATATATTAACACAGGATTACTTTGCAAAAACAAACAAAAATTGAAAAACAAACAATCACTCTGATGAAAAAATCCCCATCAATGACATGAATTGGTAAAACTATGTAACCAAAGTATTTACTAAAGATTTAAACATTTTATGAAACCTTCTCAGTCTTTACTAATGGTTTTAAATCAAACTGGAATTAGTGCAACACAATTTTGACAGAAATACTAAGCACATTAACTTCTTCAACTCTTTCTCTATCTAAAATTAAATTTTCCCACAGTAGGGTGGAGGAGAAAGTAAAAGAAAAACCAAGGGTTGTGCCGTGCAATAATAAAATTTTAAATTTCAGATAATTGAGTCTTTTTTGCAGTACATAGCATTCATCTTTACCACCACTTTCAGCAAAAAAAAAAAAAAAAAAAAAAAAAACTACTCTTTTGAGCGGTAGCAAGAGTAGTGACTCATTACATAATTTATCTAAGATAACTTTACAAAATTTGTTTTTTTTTTTGCTATATTTGTGTTGCCTGTAAAAGTTGCGAGTATAGAATGTAAAAAAAAAAGCTGATCATCTTGTATCAGGGCTAGAAAAATTTTAAAGTTTTACATGTTCTGCCGGGCATGTTTGTCTAAAATATTACATGCCTGAGCCAAATTTTTACATGCCCAGAAGTTGTTTTGTTGCATATCAACAAAAACGTTTGAATTTGTCATATGGCATTAATCAGACAAAAAATCAAATTAACAGCTCTATATCTGAATCAAGAATTATTTTAATGTTAATCTAAATCATTAAAAAACTACATTACAAATAAATATTGCATAATAAGTTGTCGAAAAAAGGTTTTGGAAAAAATATTTGATTTGAAAATTCATGCTCGATCGGAATTTGTACAGGACCTGTGCATGTCGGGCAATATAATTTTCGAGCCCTGTATTGTATTAACCCACTTGCTATTTAAAAAATTCATTACACTATAAACTTATAACAATTTGAAAAATTGAAATTATATTTGTTGTTTTTTAAAAGATGAATTATTACCCCAGGGGCCGAGTATTTATCGACTGGTAAAGAAAAGAACTCGAAATTGATCTGCGTCAGACCAATATTAAAAGCGGGTCCAACGATCAACCCCAGCTGTCGACAAGCGATGACGGTAGAAAGTACTGATGTCCTTTCTCCCTCCTCTGTGGTTCGAGTGATGTCTGCAAGTACAGCAGCTCCCCCGCCAGAACCGATACCTGAAATGAAATTTCAATATTTAATTTGGAGATATGATGTCGCTCCTATAAATGATGCTACATCAATATTTTTCAATCGAATAACATGCTTCAAACGTCAAGCAAAGTTAATATAGGACTGACATGACAAAACATGCCTTTTTTACTTCATTTCAGGTACAAGAGAGGGTTGGCAAGGTTTCAGACAATACAGTAAATACCACAGTTTTTACCGTTCTACTCAAATATATATTTTTAATGCAATTGTATTTTGTGAGCAAATATGAAAAACAGAATAAAATTTATTAAAGTAATATTTTATGAATATTTAAATTTAAGTTAAGACTTAATTTATTGAATGTGCACCATTCAAATATATTTACAGTAGACTTTCGACAATTGAAGGTAGACGGGATCGGAGTTCCCTCGAACTATCGAAAACTCGAATTATAGAAATCATAACATTTTATAAATAAGTAAAAAGGAGTAAAGCAAACTTTAAATTTCAGTATTGTACATTTACAGGAAAAATGTACTTACATAGTTACCGATTGAAAGATAATTATATTTTAAAATAATTGTCAATTGTTTTCTGCTTGAATACACTATTCCTACTTATTAATGAACTTTTTGGTCACCAGTCATGACTAAAAGAAGCCCAATTCGCTATTTTCCCTGCAATCTGGCAATCCTACGTTTTTGATTTATTTTTGGAATGTGGGGAGACAAGGTCCCAGGCTCCCTGCAGAAGAAAAAAGGGGTGAGGAAAGGTGGGCTCATTGTAAAAATTATTTTCTTGGAATTGATCCCTCTCCCTATTACATGTATAGGAAGATGAAACCGTTTTGTTTGTGAGGGAAGTTTGGCAGGTGGCTTCAAGGCGTGAATTAGGCGCATGAATTGTCAAATAACAATACAGACCAGATGCGGTATTTTTGTCATGATTTTCGTTGTTGTTTATTTGGCAGCTAACTCTATATTTTTTTGCCAGCCTGCATTTATGGGAACTCGAATTATCGACACTCTACAGTATATAATAAAAAGTATACATAAATTATACATATGATTCTAATCTAGTTACATTGAAGTTGTAATTCTTCATTAAAAATTTCAATTATTATGCAGGAATTCAAAGATTATTTTTTAACAGTACGCAAAATTCCTACACATATACACGTATGAGTGCAAATGCGGGAGTTCAAAATATAATGCAATTGACTTAAATGCAATGAAATGAAAATTTCATTGCATCTAGTTTTTCTTGTCTTAACAGTGTACATTGCACAAAATATTTAACCATTTGTTCAACTGTTAAGAATAAATTTAAAGATCATAAAAATAGAAAAAATCCGTAGTCCAATTCATTTGCTCCTCTTACAGCAAATGACCAGTTTAGTAAATAGTTTCACATAAAATACTTGTAAATAAGTTTTTTAAATTAAAATTTCAGATAAAAATATTATTAAATATTTATTGATTACAACCAATTAGTATTTATATTTATGCCTTACTGATATTACAATATAAATTCATTAGATTAGACCCCTTTAGATTTAATTTACTTCTGGACAATTTAAAAGTTTTGGATGGTAAAAACTACCTGTCTTAAACTTTATTTCCATAGTAACCATTTTAATCAACTATTGAATCAATTAGCTAAAGTTAATTAAGTTTTATTATAAATAAATTTACAAACGATCATTAAGTGTAAAAATGTAAGTTTTAAAATAAAGTACTATATATTTTGGTTAATTTTAAGTGGACCACTGATATTGTCTCTGGACCAGTAACTGGTAACCATGTTTATTTAACAATTTCTAACACTGCGTATAGAAAGTCGACCATTCATAGGGAGCAGGAAAAATTGGCAGTGCCCGGGGCATGAAAATCTGCGTTGGGCCCTATTTCAGGTACATGCCTTTCTTACTTCATTTCAGATACAAAATATTGAAATAACTTAACAAAAGAAATTTAAATCTCATCAGATACATACCGGCAATCAGTCGACCCAGCACCAACACCCAGGTACGAATTCCAACGAAATACAGGAAGCTGCCGACAGCTTCGGCAAAGATGGTCACCAAGAGGATAACTCTGGTGTTCAGGCTCCGGTCACTCCACCACCCCACCAGAGGATTAGCGACCAATGAGGAAAAACTGTATGCAGAGATGACCACACCCAGCATGTAGCTCTCGCCTCCTAGCCTCTCATGGATATAATTCCAGATGGTGGGGAATATGATAGCTGAAAGAAATAACAAGAAGTTCCGTCTAGAACTATACGAGCCTACTTTCCCGTATACACCAGCTTCAAATTTATATTCTAGCTATCTCTCTCTCTCTCTTTCTCGTTTAGATTAAGTTCTTAATTGCTTCAGATATACCTTTTTCAACGGTTAATACATATTCATTCAATCATTCATTTATTCAGTCATTCAAGTATTTATTCACTCAGTTATTAATTCATTCTTTTGCTTATTGATCATTCATTAATTCAACACTATTCTTGAAAATCCCGATCAAAAAATTTCATAGGAAAATAGGCTCCTTAGTTCTGGATGTACTTTCTATTTGTACATGTTCTACGTCAAAAGAGCTTTCCGATAAATTTTGTTCCAAGCAAATCGGTCCATTAGATCAGGATTTATATCGGATTGAAATTTCCCCGTAGTCGCTATGTTAATTTTTTTTGAACTGTTCAAAAATGAACAAAAATTGTTCAAATCAATATTTCAGGCCAAGAACTTCTTCCAGTGAGCTTGTTCATTAGAACTTGGATCTTGTACCCAGAGTTTACATAATTTGCTTCATTTTCACCCATAGGTGCTAATGTTAAAATTTTTTTAACTGTTCAAAATTGAACAAAAAATTGTTCAAATCAAAAAGTAAAATATGGAAATGAGATGTTCTCGCCGAGATCTTTCAAATGCAAAATGAATTTTTCGAATCAGACAATTCGTTCAAAAGTTATTGGGGGGGACAGACCGACAGACAGACAGACCCACTTTTTCCCCATCTCAATACCCTACTTTCAATTTTTTTATTTTCCAATCTTTATTTAATTACTTAACTTATTTTTGACTTTTCTTGATTTCTAACGATATTTTCACGATACATTAAGCCTTCTTTCATGCTTTATTATTTTTTTTTTTTACTTTTACGGGAAAGTAGGCTAAAAAAGGAAATTAAATTATTTTAGTACATGTTTTTAGTTTTAAGAACCTACTAAATGTTCAATTTTTTAACAAAATACAGCAAAAATTCTCTATTTTATTGTTACATATTTGAAATCCATAGTTTTGAGAATTTAAATACGTGGCTTCTTTCTTCAGGGTGGTCAACTAATCTTATCTGTTGACACTCCTGATTTTTAAGTCAAAACATTGCACAAGGTACACTACTGATAATTAAACATTGAAACATGGGACGTGTTTTTAGGTAAAGTTAGTTACTTTTAAGTTCGGGGGTGTTCATAAATGATGTCACGCTTTTCCAATTATATTTGACCTCCTCCCCCCTTTGTCACAATATGTCTCACTTCAGCAGACCCCCTCCCCCCTTTTGTCACATGCCAGGCTATGTTGCATAATGCATGATGTCACACTTCTTGTTACCCCCTCCCCTTGTCACATTTTGTCACAATTTCATGAACCCCCCTCCCCCCTCAAAGCGTGACATCATATTTATGAATGATCCCTTATGTCAAGTTCAGGTAATTATCAACCTTTTCACTTTTGCAGGTACTTATGTCGATAGAAGTTATGTTAGTATTCATTTCTGCCTTACACATTACTAAACAATTTTCTCGGCAATATTTTACATACAAGAAATATTATTTAAGACTGGAGATGTGCAGTTTTCATGCGCAAGGAAACTCATTGTAAAATTTTACGATTTATTACGATTTTAATGAATTGCTGATTTTTGTATAGAGCTAGCGTTCATGATTTAAACAACTTTTATAAATCAGTTTTTATTTTGACTTAACATTAATAAAATTTTGTTTAAAATTCTTATAACTTTATTTACTTTTTTTCTCAATGAGATCAAATTTTCGCATGATCAGCTTCACAGAAAATCTGCAAACTTTGAACTTGGCGTTTCTAGCATCTTCCCGATAGTAAGTTTTTACATTAATTAAAATTGTCAGTAAAAATACTGAACACAAACCAAACATGGTGCTTACCAAATTTGCCCTATTTTTTGAGCAAAGACCTAAGCTCCAGGAACTTCTGGAATTTCGAAACAATTTTGTGGTCCTGAGCGTTTTGAAATCGGTGTCATATGCTGCACTTTCTTTCCATAAGATCGGAAAATGAGATAACTTTTAAAAGAAGGAATTTAACAAAACATCAGATTTTTTTTAGATTCTGTGTATGAGTATGACACAGCTTTCAAACTTCTAGCAACAGCTGTAGTTCAAACTCTTAGTGTGATACAAGCCAATTCTGAGAGAAATTTATGAAATATGAATATTCTTTCTTCAATTTTTCCTTTAAAGTTGAGAGAGAGAGGGAAAAAAACAAATTCCACATTTAGTACCCTGCTCCCCTTGTAAATACCTTTTTTTTTTAAACAACCTAGTTTTGCCCAAACACGGACAATACATGAACAGAACAGTCATTCAGGGTAACTCTGAACCATGGGAGTTAACTTTGTACTGCCAGCTTAGTCCAGTGCTGCACTAAGCTGGCTAAGCTATAAAAGCTGTTTTCTATTCTTAATTTTACAAAATAAGTTTGCAACCCCATACACAGATAAGTGTATAAAATAAACATTCTGAATTGAGTGCTTTGAAGCTATTTTTCAGTGCAGGTTTGAAGTTACTGAAACCCTTAAAGTTGTTGAAACTGTTCTATACACTACCATAAATTATAGAAATTGTGCAATATTGCGAAGAAATTTTTTTTAAACATTTGTAAGTTTTGTTTTGCTGCTTCAGAGTAGTGGTGCAACTATAATACTTTTATTAAAGTAATTCTTTTTAAAATCACTTTTCTGAGGTGCTTCAAAGTTACCCTGAATGAAAGGATCGCTTTGAAACAGGTAATAATTCGTTTTTAAATTGTTTTTATAATCATTATTTCTTATTTTGTGGTGGCTAAGACATACTTAAGGAGTTAATCTTTAGTTTTATACCATTAAATCCAGTAAAATTATTAAAATATGAGCGGGGCAATTAAAAATGGAGAAATAGTGGATCAAAGCTACCCTGATTGACTGTACATCACTCATCACATAACGCTATTGTGCTGCAGTAATGAAAAAAAAAATCAATCAAAATATAAGAAAATGAACAAACTGTTACTCACCATAGCCGAGACCTGTAAACATGTTAAACATCAAAATTGTCCCATAAGTGAACCTTCTTTTGACTTTTATACTCATAAATGAATCTCGCTTTGGCAACATCTCTTCCACAGCCATTCATTACTTGCAATGATTTCAAGGGTCTAACAGATGCGATAGCTTCTTACAAAAGATTTAGCTACACAAAAAGGTAATGCAAGAATTTTAGAACAAAAATATCAAATTCATTGAGAATAACTGACAAGCTTATTTCATTTTATAGAGGGGAAATTTCAGAGGGGCTGGAGCAGACGTGGATTCAGGATAAGGGGCAATTGAGTCGAGTAC
Source organism: Octonoba sinensis (assembly GCA_038502835.1). Lineage (NCBI taxonomy): Eukaryota > Metazoa > Arthropoda > Arachnida > Araneae > Uloboridae > Octonoba > Octonoba sinensis. The sequence continues at coordinate 8,485,452 of CM076604.1, forward strand.
AGTTGAATTTGGTTATAGCCAGGCTTGGAGTAATCGCGATTACTTAATCGTAATCTCCCGTAATCGCTTACATTTTGGCAAAATCGAAATCGTAATCTGACAGTGGCATATTCTTATAATCATAATCGAAATTGCGTAATCCATTTTCTTGCATAATCTAAAGGGAAAAAAATCTGTAATCCCTTATTAAATCAAAAATTTATTCAAAAATCATTAATTTTTTATTAGTGACACTGCTCCAATAATGAGAGTTGTGTGCATAATATCAGCTAATTTTTCGCTAATCTAATCGTATGCAAAATCGTAATCGGTTATCAATATCGTAATTGATTACTTTTTTAACGACTGTAATCGCTGCCGTAATCGTAATTACTTTTTGGCAAAGGATTACAATCGTAATCGTAATCATAATCTCTCAATTTTTCTGTTTGTAATCGTAATCAATTATGTTTCTTCGTAATTGACTCCAAGCCTGGTTATAGTGACACCTATGTAATAAAGTCAAGCTCTTCATTCCCCCATAAATAATAATTCCTCCATAAATATCAACAAAGTCTTACTGTATTCAGTGAATATAATAGAACTAGTATTCAAAATTCAGCATTTTTAACACGGTCCATTTTTTGTGAATCAAATAATTTTGTAAAAATTCTAAATTTCGTCAAAAAAAAAAAAAAAAAAATGTTGTTATTTACCACTTGTTTAATAAATAATTTGTGTAATAATATGAAAAGTACAATTTGATAGCTCGGAACTTTGTGAAGGGTCCATTTTGATTAAGTAAAATTTTGTGAAAACCGATCTTAATTATCCTCTATCTTGAAAATAGTTTGGACAGGATACTCCTATCTGCAGATGATTCAAAAAATTCTGAGTGTACATATAGTGATGAAAAATTTCATAACTATTTGTCTCTTTTTTTAATAAATAATGGGGTAAAAAGTATGATTTAGAACCTTGTAATTTTGTGATGGTCCGTTTTGATTGATTGGAATTTTGTGACGGGTCCGAAAATGGAACTGAATTTCCTCTGGCACAGCCCCTGATCAAGGAAGCAAAAAGATTACTCATTCTGCTGTATAGTTGCTGCAAATAAAGTAGGAAAAAAAGATGAGATGACAATTTTTCAATTTTGTAAAAATCAAAATCAGATTTTTTATCTCTGGAATACAAATATGTCACATTACACCCAAAAAATATTTAAAAAAAAATAATAATAATGGGAACCGAAAGTCTATGTTTTCTAAGAATTTTTTGAATCTTCTGTAGGTAGTCTCCTGTCCAAACTAGTTCCAAGATGAGGGTCTGAGAAATTTTGGCAGGATTCCAACCCTGAACTTCCTCCTCTAACTTTAGACTTAATAAAAAGTAATAGATGGGGGCATAAGTTGGTGCATGGTCATTCACGTCTGTTTTCGATCCCCTCATAAAACTCTATTTAATCAAAACAACCCTTCACAAAATTCTAATCAATCAAAACGGACCCTTCACGAAATTCCGGGCTACCAAATCCTACATTTCGCAAAATTATTTATGAAATAAGCAGCAAATAGCAATTTTTATCACTAAATTTATAATTTTTACAAAAGCATTTTATTTAAAAAAATATCTTTTAAAATTCACAAGAACTGTTGTCACCCTGTTGAAAATGCTGGAACAGCCCCAGAGTTTACAAATTTTCAAATACTTGTAAACTGATAGAATTGGACTTAATTTTATAGTCATCAATGCAATTACAGGAAATATTTGTTTTTGCGTATAGCTCAAAAATAGTTATCCTTGTAACCCTAAAACAAGGATTAAACTTCATTTTATGCCTCAATACATTTTTTTCTGAAGAAAAATTATAAAGCAAAAAAATAACACGTATGAATCAAATCTAACTGCAGCTTCAAATAACCTTGAGAGTAAAAGTTACTAAAACTAGTGAAGTATTTCAACTTTCTCCTTTGTTGAAAATCATCAAATCAATTAATTTTAAATCAATTTTCTTAATATTAAAAAGAATTTTTTTTTTACATGAAAAAAAAAAAAAAAAAAACGGGAAAGAAACTAAAACTTTTTTTTTTTCCTTTTTGGCCTTGAAATGTATCAAAGCCAAATGCATAAAAAGTTGAAATAGTTAAACAGTATAAAACTTTGTAATTATCCAGCATTATTGAAAAGGTTGAAATATTGACACTTGATTCATTTTTAAATACTTATTATGCGTAATGACATCAGCCAATTTTTAAAAGTTAAATGTTAAAACTCTTATAACCAAAAACTCTCATAACCTCCTCAAAAGGAACATTTGAGCAACTTCATATGAAATATTTTTTACGGAAGCATATAAAAGTTGACTATGAAATTATTTTTTTTTCGTACCATAATTTATATTGAAAGAAAATCCAGTAAAATCAGGAATACAAATGTATTCATATTCAGTATATTTTATATATGGAATTCAAAAAAATATTTAGCAAAAACAAATGTATTATAAAAGCACTTAATTACAACATAAAATATTAATACAAAATAATGAAAATGTTTAAATAATTTAAGAATTAGAACGTCTATGAAAATAATGCTGAGCTTAAGTGGAAATTACATACATGTTACAGATACAGAAATTTGGGTGACTGTTCCATTTTAAAATTGAGAATAAAGGAGGAAATATCCATTTTTAAGTAATACAAAAGGCATAGAGATATGAAAAGTAATTTATGAGGAAATTAAGTTCGCTGAAACAGTTCATTGGAAAGACGGTTTGACATGTGAAAGATGTAAACAATCAAAAGACTTAGCTCAGTGTTGCCATTCGAGTTAAATTAAAAAAGGAAGACCTTGGGGTTTTTTTTTTACCAAGGCCACAACCATTTCTTATGAAAATGCTGTAGCGTCCTTAAATTATGGATTATGTATGTATATAATAATTATGTTTCGAATATTTAAAATGTCTTATCAAATATACTTGTTTTGTAGCGCGAAACACTCATTATTTATAGAGCACAGGAATAATGCTTTGTGCACGAGCCTTACAAAGTCGCTTTATTAGATGTTTTCGTGTGATTATTTATTCTTTATTTATTCAGTTTTGTATTATATTAACTGTTAATACTATTAGTATCTGAAAAGAAACGGATGAAGAGAAAATCCGTTCGAAAAATAATAGGCCGATTAGATACACGACGAAAACATTTTCGGTACTTTTCCTTCCAAAGTAAAAAGAAATTAAAGTCTAAAAGATAATTTTCCACACGAGAAACGTAGGCGTTGCATCCGCATTTAGATGGTTTTCAAGATCAATGTGTCGATGTTTGTCCGAAGTAATATCGGTGGGCGATGGCTAGTTTTTTTGAACCATCGGCGCTGATGCATTGATCAAGCCGTAATATTTATTTATTTAGTGCTCAATTTAAAAAGTTTAATTGTAATTCACAAGAAATGTTGAAGTCTTAAGCAAGTCTCTATAAAAAATTATAAAACAGAAATCGGAAAAATGTCCAGATTTTCGAGGTTCTACCCGTATTAATGTTTTATAAATATGTATAAAAACGAATGATTTAAATTATATATAACTTTTTTGACAAACATCCTGTATGTTTGAATGATCCAAAGCGAATTTTTGCCATTAACCTTATACGATAAACAAAATATGATAGATAAAACGGCTTCCTCCTCCCGGAAGGGGAGCGTAAAAATCCCGATTTGTTTTTAATTAATACTGTCAACGTATAAACCAAATCCCTCCTCTCTAGAGGAAACTTTTGTTACGTCACGGTCTTCCATTGAGAAAAATAAAAAAATACATTGCTCTAACTAATAATGCTATTCGCAACCAAACAGGTTTCAACCCCTCCCCACCATGAAAAAAAAGGTAAAATTAAAAGTAAAAAAATAAAAAATTGAGCAAAAATTTCCCCTAGATTTAGGTGTCTCACATAATTGCTTGAAAAATGAGCATGAGATCATCAGTTTTCAATGAAGCTGCAAATTTAACATGTTAATTTTCCAGGCTTCAAAAAAAGTTTTAATTTTCATTTCTATTAAAAGGTGTGCTTTCTATTGTAACATATAGTATTTACAAAAAGAAATATTTGAAAGGTAGAAAAGGGATGACCAGAGTTAATGTTTTAAAAGATATCAGCAAAACCAGTGGGGTAGATAAGTTGGAGTGGCCCTCTGAGAGGGGAACCAATAGACCTTTAAAAGCTCCATATAATGAAACAAACACCATAAACTGGGTATTTTTCCCATCCTTTTCTTTTCAATTTTTAACTGAGCAAAGCGTTTCCTTACATATTCAAGGAGTTTTTTAGCTGCTAAACACACCATTGCCGGCAACAGGCAGGAAAACTTCCTTCAGGCAACTCGATAAGGATTAGACAATGTATCTTAATCGCCTTATGTACTTATGTTCTTGTACTTAATGCAGCAATGGCAATGCTTAGACCCATGGCCTGATTAAGGTGGGAGCATACGGGGCAGCTGCCCCGGGCCCCCACATCTGAGGGGGCCCCAAATCGAATAGAAGTTGCTCAGTTTTCTTCATTACTGAAGTTAGTGAAGCAGAAGGGGCCCCCAAGTAGTTTTTAGCCCCGGGCCCTGCTTAGACCTGAGCAAAAATGTAATTGCTGGGCCTAGTACATAAGCCGTGGTAGCCTAGTGTTAGAAGGTCGCGTATTCAATACCCGCTGAAGACCCACTATGTACACTTGGGGATGCGTGCATGTAAAATTTGAGGATCCCGATACCCCCACACCCTCACACTTGGGGAGAGGGCATCCCTAAGGTCTAGTGCTAACAGGGAAAGAGGTGGAGAAAAGCATATGTATATACTTTAATTTTATATAAACTTCTAAGCTGTTTTATGTTAATTGAATGAGTTACATTTTTAAAAAAAATTCCTTCAGAATTTTGCTTTATTAAAATAACAATTTATTCTTAACAACAGCATATTTAAACTTACAGGCAGTCTATAAAAAAAGATCATTGAAAACAAAAAACAGTGCAAATACTAGATCTTATATTATGCGAATTTACTCTTGAATTCAAAACGCTATATTAAAAATCAGCAGTGTTATGTTTGGAAATGAAACTTTTTTTCACAATAGCCTCAAAATTAAAAAAAAAAACTCATGTTTTTTTTTTAAATGAGCAATATAATAATGAGAATGGAAAATGAAATAACATACCACCACTGGAAAAAATCATTTTTATTTCAACTGTACATTTATAAAATATACATTAAATAACCAACCTTCAAAATTTCAATGACTCAGACTATGTATTGGTAAGCAAATGCTACCCTTAATCTTGTGTAAAATGAATTCCTGAAGCTGCACTTCTGTGTCGGTGAGGTTTACAGCTATATTACTTCTTAGCAGAAAATGTGTTGACATTAAAATTAGCTTCAAAATAATAAAATGCATTAAATTTCAAAGCTTAAAAAGGGTGAAGTGAATAAATACACGACAGGATTACATTCAAAATCAGTGAAATTTCCGAGAGATCACGCAAATATCATTTAATAAACTTCTCAAATTTGGAGCACTTAAAAATATTTTAAACACATTTGCTGGTTAAACTATAAGCTGCCTTCAAACACTGCTCTGCAGAAACCGGCAACTACACATATTTGTAAACTATACATAAAGTGTGAACTAATAACAATGTTTTTATATATTATGGTAAAACAAATAAAATACATATTCATAACATAACAATGACAGCCTTCAATTGTGTATTGGAAAAAAAACTAATAACATTCACAAAATTTGAATCACTACACATGCTCAATAATTTCGTTTTCAAAGTAATGTAGTCGCACTCGTTTATAGCAAATTTATTAACGATTTCAATTCTCGCTTGTTTTGCAGCATACTACTTGGTGGTTTTTATAACAAATTTATGGTAACAACGAAATTTTCATAGGGTTCCTTCGATTCCTTTATAACCGGGCTCAACCCTATTTCATTCATAAAGTTACTATATGGAAAAATAAGTACATAACAATTTTATGATGAAAAAAGATAATTTCTCATTATAGTTTTATCACCAAAAATACAGAAAATTTGTGTTTTAGCTCAGAATGGGAAAGAAAATTGAAATATATTAGCAAATTACGGAAAAGTTACAAAAATAAACATTGTATGCTCGCAAAAAAAAAAAGAAAAAAAAAGAGACAAAGTTTAGCTTTAAATTCCTAATAATACTAAATTTCTAATTGAAGCAAGCACTGAACTTAATTACGAAATAAAATATACTCAAGAAAGTGAATAACTTAATTATAGTTAAAAAAAAAAAGAGTGAGAAGAGAGAGAGAGAGAAGGAAAGTGAATAAGTGATCCTAAATGAGCTAAGAAATATATAGCTTCTATTTTTTAAAAGTCTGTTTAGAGTGAGTAATATAATTCTTCGTAAAAAATCATGAATCTGAGATGGTAAGAAAAGTTCAAATAAAATTCTGCACACTTTATCTTGGTCCAGAAAATATCTCTTTCTTTATGTACGTAAAACAGACTAATCAAACTTTTCCGAGCCATAATCATTTTTAATACTATTAAGTTCATCTTTTATATCATTTAAGTTATCTTCAAACTCCTCAGAATCATCATCGTCATTGATGGAGTCATCATCATCATCTTCCACCTTGAAAAGAAAACTCAGATAAATAGTGGCAAATTATTTTATTATTATAATGATGACATATTATAAAATTTTGTTTCTTAATAAAATAACTAATAATACATATTCTTCTCTTGGGATGCATTTAAATATAATTATGGAATAAAGAATTACCACTCACTATTAAGATATTAAAACTAATACAGAGAATACATAGAATATTTTTCTTGCATTGCACACAGTTGGACACCTAGGGTTCTGCTTTTTTTGGGGGGGGGGGGGGGGGCATTCGGTTCTCACATTTGAAACTTGTAAATTGTATATATACATACCACATCTCCCAAATATGTAGTAAGCTTGCAATTTAATATATATTGAAAACATGCTAATTAAGTAAATTTTACAAATCAAATTTGACATGCCAGATCACCGCGTCTTACAAGTAGTGACTTGATCGGATCCCAGTTATTTGAAAATCTGGTTGGATATTGGATCTCCAATGTCTTGAAATGGGGTGGGGATCCCATGATTAGTGTGTCCCTGTACATATATATAACATAAAAATGGTTATAATGCAAAAACATTGACATGAAATGAGAGTTGCTTGAAATTAGGAATTTCAATGTTACATGTTCATCATTCTAAATTCAGATTATATTAAAACAATGCATTTAAATCACGAAAAATCAAATCAGTCCCTTAGGCCTCTACTGTCCTCCCCTAGATAATTAGAACGAAAAAATCTCCCTTCAACTACATAACGATGAAAAGGCTCTCTGAGAACTACACTGTGAAGTATAAGATGTATAGGCAGATTTGCTTTTGATGGCAAAAAACCAAATATAGGGGAGAGTGGTAATGAATGGGACATGGGGTTGAATGGGACACTACTAGTTTCTAAAAATCTACTTTGAAAAATTGTTTTTTTTTTGGGACCACTAGATGGAGCTAAACATCCAGACAAGCTGACAAAAATTTTATTCTTATAAGTGAAGCCAATTTGTTGTGAGAGCACAGAGTGCAAAAATCTGCTCAAAAAGGAAGTTTTCACTGTTTTTTAAAAATAACTATAAACAGAAAACTAATTATTATTCTTAGTTTTTCTGATTTGCATATTTCAATTTGTTTATTTACTTATTCATTTTAAGATTCATTTAGATTTAATTCTAAAACTATCATCACTAAAATGTGAAATTATTTTAAAATGGCAATGTAGGGTTGAATGGGACACAAATTGCAGTAATGAATGGGACATAATTTTTTCTCCTTTTTATATACTAGGGATTTAGTTTTTTTTTTTTTTTTGATTTATTTACAAATGACATTCAATGTTTTGGTTAAGCCACCTTAAGTTATTGCATCATGTGGAACAAAGCAAGTAGGAGAAATAACATCTGCAGAGAGAGGGACATTAGTAACCATGTTAGGTTTTGTTTGTGCTAACGGCACCACAGTGCCCCCTGTGTTCATTTTCCCCCGTGCCAAATTTAAAGAATATATGTTAAATAATGCTCCTATTGGGAGCTTAGGATTAACGCATAGCACTAGCTGGATGACAGAAGAAAATTTTTTGAAAGCCCTTCACCATGTTGCGGAATTTGTTAAGCCAACGACAGAGAAAGTTTTGCTGTTATTAGATAGCCATGAACCACACAATAGCATGGACATTATCACTTATGCACATGATAATGGGATAATTTTATTAACAATGGCTGCAGTGTAAACCTTACTACTGTAATTAAAACTGGTTGGTCCTAGAATTTCATGTCAATCTACATAATAAAATTGTTTTTTGAGATAATGGAAAATTACAAGTGATTTTATTTAACATATGAAACATTATTTTGATATATATTTTACTTTGCATAAATAATTATTTTGTATTTGACAGTAGCATAAAACAAGTAAGTTTTTAGTTAGTTTAACTACTTTACTATAGTGTCCCATTCATTACCACTGGTGTCCCATTCAACCTCATGGGTGGGATTGAATGGGACAAACGCACTTTTTCAATTTTTGGGCTCCTTAACATTATGGGTTATATTTATTCTAATTTAATTTTTTTTATTGTATGCCTGAATATGTGAGGAATATATCCTGCAAATTTGAACAAAATCTGATAAATACAAAAAAATACAAAAATAAAAGAAAAAAAAAAAATGTCCCATTCATAACCACTTTCCCCTACCTAATTTTGTCTGCATTGAAACAATGTGTGTAACAACTTCAAATTACTGTAATGAACAGTAAAAGAAAATGATTCAACTTTAAAGCTCACTAATTAATTAACTTCAACATTTAATTTTCTTCATAAAATGCGAAAATCAGTTTTACTTGATCATGATATATGCACAGCATACGTAAGGAGCAGTGTTTCTTTCAGACCTTTTACTCCGGGGGGGGGGGGGGGGGGGGTTGGCATGTTAAGAATTAGAAGGGATGTTGTATGCTTCTATATTATACCCTATATATATATATATATATATTTATATATATATATGACTAGAAATGATGATAATATGAATTTCTACATAATGACAGATTCTTGGTACTATAAACAGTAGGTGCAGTTTTAGACTATCTTTGGTGAAGTTGGAGGAGTGGGTTTATGGCGCTTCTGCAATTTAAAGTTTGCATTTAAAATTTTTGTAACTGTTCTTAGAAGTATAATGTTTAGACTATCTCTGGAGTAAGGGGTAGTGGGTCTGGGGATGTTAGAGGAAGGAGTCTCAGAAGTTCTCCCCTAAGAAAATTTTCGAAACTGACGTCTTAAAAATGAAGTTCCAGCCTATCTTTGTATCTTTGTCAACATACTGGAGGCAGGGTTCGAGGGCTCTCCCCAGGAAACTTTTTGAAATCTTCCAAACCATGCAATTTCGAGATTCTTTGGTGATGCAAGAGGAAGCAAAAAGGACTTTGGTTACTCTCCCCCCTGCAATTTTTTTCAAAATAAAGTCTTATCTTTTAGGCTTTTTTTTTTTGGTGTCCAGTGATTGTGTTCGATATCTTTCCCCCAAAAGTGTTTCTGAAACTAAATTGTTAAAAGCGTAATCTCTCTTTTCTTTTCTTTAATATTGTGTGATCTGATCTTTTTTCCGAGGGAGGGGGGGGCAATTGACTTGCTCTGAGGGCGCAGTGCCCCCCTAGGAGATGCCTGAAAGAAACACTGGTAAAGAGAGGAAAAAGGAATTCAAAAATCAATATTTACAACTCTAACACAGAACACATACTAACCAAAAAAAAACACTTAAAATTATTATAAAATATAAATGTTTACAATCATGAAATCAAGACTCAAAATCTTGAACATTCATGATATTAAAAGCCTAAAATTAAAGAGATAAAAGTTATTAACAAATTTACCTGCTGGCCTAGATCTCGTAGCTTTTTCTTATACTCTGAGATTTTATCACTTTGTTCAGTTAATAGTATGAGCATGTCTTCTTGTTCCTTTCGTATCCTATTTAACTCTTCTTCGGAGGCCTCTTTTTCTTCAATAAGTTTCTTATTAGTTTTTTGTAACTCCTGACAAAAAGAAAGAAGTCCCAAATAAGATTTTTTAAAAACTTGATTCAACACAACAAAAATGTTGAAATAAACAAAAAAATTGGTCAGCAATGATTCAGGGTTCTAATTGATTTTGAGACACACTGAAATATTTAATGTTTATACAGACACACAATTACAGTAAGTGAAGTAAAGTAAACAGAGATGCCAACACAAAAAAAAGTTTCCCCTAACGAGCAAGGCAATTTTCCATGGTTTCTTGCTATTTCTCGTAGTTGGGCAGACAGGCAAATTTTTTGGCAAGTGAGTCACATTAAGCCACTGCTGTGACTGTCATATCAAATGTAGAATCATGGGTGAAAGTTAAAAGATTTCACAGGACGTAAGTTAAAAATAATTTTTGCAACTAGCCAAAAGCATGCATTTTCCAAAAACGTTGTTAATACATTAATTATTTATCTATTTTTTCTCCCAATAATAACTAGATTAATATTAGCAATAACAATATTTAATGATTAAGGTGGGAATGCAAGTCGAACATTTTAAAAATCATTCTTATGTATTTTAATAAAAATTACTAAATTTATTATAATGAGCAATATTATCATTCAGCTTTTTACAAAGCAGTACCAAAAAACATTTATAATACATTCAAATCTATATTATAAAATATTTTAGTTCCAAATATTCCTGTCCCTTTTGTGTCTAACTATTTATAAAAAAGACGAAAATCTGCATACAGACTGAATACTTTCAGCCATGCGTAGAATCGTTCATTACATGATTATGTGACATTCGAACAAAAGATTCCTGTAGCTTAATTGAACAACTGTTTTTCATAGAAGAGTTTGCAGTTTGAACAGATCATATATGTTTAGGTAACTGGCAAAATGTTAAATCAAATCTGCAGTGACATCTACTTCTAAATTCTTTCTAATGCTGATGTTTCCAGGAGTAATCATTTTAATTATGAAAAGTAAACAGGGGTCCCGCCAGAGGAAAATTGGGTCCCGTTTCTTGACCCCTCACAAATTTCCAATCAATCAAAATGAACCCTTCACAAAATTCCAATCGATCAAGAACAACACTTCCCAAAATTCTAATCAATCAAAACTGACCCTTCCCAATACTTTGAGTTACCAAATTGTACTTTGCACAGAATTATTTATTAAATAAGCGGCTAAAAGTAATAATTTTTTCTTATCATTCTATGTTTAAATTTTGAATATTTACGAAATTATTTTATTTTTCACATGTTTGTAAAATTCACAAAAAAAAAAAAAAAAAAAGACCTGGTCAAAATTGCTGGATCGACAAACTGGTAAAGTAAATATGTCAAATAATATGCATCATAGTGCCAAAATATGGTAGTGTTCTAACTTTCGGAAATCCGTTTCAAAATTTTCCAGGTTTTCATGTATTTCTTCAGGTTTATAAGACAAAATATCCACTTTTTTAACTCTTTAACTATGGGAGACCAATAAGGAATTTAAGGCAGTTTTATCACATCTTTCTGTTAGTATATTTTGGTTAATAGACATTATTGTGCTATATTTTTGCTGTATAACAAAATTTATGCTAAATTGCAGCAAAAAGAGGATTTTCTCTGGAACTAATGCCATCTCAATATTGTCATGAAAAGGTTAATCAAAAGTTGCAATTTTTAGAACTAATAGCATAAATGGGTTAGTGGTGGTGGTTGCTTGGAAAGGGTTTAATGCATTCACGATATACATTGAACTATTATTAAAGGACACAGGAAAATTGCTTTATATGAACTAGTATTAGACAAGCAACATTTTGTCAGATGAATACAAGACACCTGTGAGAGCACATTATTTTATGCAAAGAATTTCTTTGAAATTTGAGTAGAAAAACATTTGACATTGCAAAAAAGTATCAGTCTTATAATATAGACAAGAGAAGAAGCAAAGTTGGTCTTAAACTTTTCTGCATAATCTAATGTTGGAAATTAATACTCTCTCACACATATGGTTTTAAGAAATATTCTTTCCTCTAAACAGTAACTTTTAACAACATAAATAAAGTGAAAATTTTGGACACTAAATACCATACTTTTCCAAGATATGCCACCTTCAGAAAAACAAGAATTTTCTCACAGCACACTAGTCATAATATATATTCTTGATATAAACATAAGATACATAATACTTGTACATTTGTACAAATTTGAAGAAAATGTCATGGAAGTAAGGTGGTTAAAATTCCCAAAAATAATGATTATAACCAATGTGAAACATTCATGAAAGTATTTTATTTGCAACTACTAACACCTTTTTTTTTTCTTAGCAACAAAAAAGGTTTGACCTTGTGGTTCCCCTCATCTCTTGCTATAGCACCCAGTTTGAAAGCTGCTGCACTAAACGCTTCATTTGCGAAAGAAATAACTCTGAAGTAATATACTTCGAAAATATATCAAAACCTAGCAAAACATAAATGTTTTCAATCCTGAAATAAAAATTATTTTGCATTTCTCCTAAGATGTTAGACAAAAAATGTTACATTACCAGATTTGCTAAGCAACAACGGCAATTAAAGGAATCTACTAAAATAAGAAGCAAATCTTCAATGAAATTTGCATTTATGCCATTCAACACAAGAGATATTAATCTTCAATGCAAGGAAATAAAACTAGTAAAAATTTATGAAATTAAAAAAAAAGTGCAGTACAAAATTTAGAAACAGAAAATAAATTGATTATTTTGGCTATGAAAGCACCAAAAGAATTAGTTATAATTTTTGGTGCAAAAACCCTTTGCAAGTTGTTAAACTTATAGTTTACTAACTGGTCCCAGTGTACCTCTAAAAATTATGATAGAATTGATATACTGCTGAAAATATTATGTAAAATTTTGCAAAATAATTTGAATAATTCGACTGGCAATTCAAAATTATTTTTGAAGGCTAAAAAAATATACATGTCAAAGGGGGAGGGGGCATGTTAAAGTGTGACATTTTGTGACAAAGGGGGATCAAATATATAGGAAAAAAGCATGACATTATTAATGGACGCTCTCTAAGGACAGTTTAAACTCAATTGGACCCAAAATATGGAATAATTTTCCGAATAATCTAAAAGAAATAAATTCTAAGCAAAAGTTAAAAAATTAGTGCTTTTCTTGAAAAACTTTTTTTGTTATCATTTATATTATCTTTATTCTGCATATAAGATGAATGTATTTTTAAAATGTTGTAAAAGACTGTTGTGTGAAAATACATCTGTACTCATTTTTGTTTCTTCATAAATTTGGCTGGCTGCTCTAGATTTGTTTATTCTATTTTAAAAAGTCATGATCTTGTCTGGCATTCTTTTAATGCTTTTACTCATGACTCCTTATCAAAGTTTATTCTCTTTGGAAGATACTTGCTGTATTGAGCGTTTGTATTCAAGTTATAGAATTGTTGTTAAAACTGAAACTTAAATTTTGTTTAGAAATTTATTAATATTTAAATAAATAATTTGATTCCAATTTGAAAAAAAAAATATATATATATAAAATTTTAGACAGGAATTTGTTTATACAACGGCAGCAAGAAACGATCATTTGTTTGAACTCAAAAGCATAAAGCCCAATTTTGAAGCAAACCATGCATGAGGTATAACATAAAATGGTAAATATCAAAGACTAAAATATTAAACAAGCCAAAGTACCAGTAGTTCTTCAGAGTTTTGTGCCGCTAGTAATCGATCATTTTCTCGAAGGTTCTCCGTATGTTGCCTTTGCAAGCGTTCAATTTCCTGTCGAGCCGCTTGAAGCTCTATTTCTAAACGATTTACCACTTCTTGACTCTCAGCGTATAGCGTTTGAGTTTCAATGGTTGAAAAAGAGCCATTGGAAGGTTGCTGCATGAAAAAGAAAGTAATAATCATTGATACATAATTTATTTTTAAGTTATACAATGAAACCTGTGCAAATTGACCACTTGCGGTGCAGCACTTTAGTGGTCAATTTATAGAGGGTGGGGGGCTGATTCCGTTCCTGACAAAAGTGGTCAACTTAGACAGATGTTCAACTTAAAAAAGTGGTAAACTTTAGAGGTTGTACTGTATTTGATTGCATAAAATCATAATTTAGAATATTTTAAGGTTCTTTTTCCTGGTTTCCTCTTATTCTATTTATATTTAAGAAATACTTTTAAACACAATAAACTTAAATTTATAGAATCTTCTAGGTTGAAACAAATACATAAACCATCATGAAAAAAACAAATTTTTTAACAGATAAAATAAACACTTGTTATTGTTAAATAGTACTGGTACAAATGAAAAGATTTAATTTTCATCTACTAATTACTAAATATGACAAAAATAAAGTTTTATAGACTGTACAACTGATTTATTTAACTGATAAATTTCAAAATGTTTATGTTGTTCTGCTAACAATTTATTTTAAGATATTCAATGCTTGAAGAGCTTGAGTTTAATTACTAAATATTAATTTCTAGAGCACAACACTACGATTGCACAAAATGTAAGAGCACATAAATACATCAGAAGCTGCATTAAAAAATGGAAAGTTAAAATAGATTTCAATCAAAGTATTCTTGAACATTTTTACGATATAAAACTTTAAAAAAGGAAAAAAGGAATGCTTTTTCATTACAAGTGTAGTGATTGGCAAGTTTCTAATTTGTCACTTCAGACATGGCTTGTATATGGGTTCTGTCAATGGCAATTTGACATCCAAGTCATTTCCCAAGTATCTTAATTTTAAAAAGCCTAGATTTATTGGTACAATAGCATAATGAAATGTTTACATTACTGCAGTCTGCCAATTGTTATTAAACTAGAAACAAACCGTGATTAATAAGCAATAATGGTGGATCAATCATTACTAAGGTTGCAAGTTTGTCGTGGAAAAGAGCCCGAAATTGGGGGCAAATTTCACGAAAACACAAATATAATAAAATATAGGCTATCTGCAATGAAAGTTATTCTTCATCCTCAAATATAAGGATATTGTTAAAAATGAAAGAATGTTCAACTTTGTTAAAAATAAATATTTGTATTGACTAGGATCAAAAACTGCATGCTTTAAAAGAAAAATTCCGAATTTTTTCTTAGCACAAGTTTAGAGCCTTTTTCGACCTTGGGTGCTCACAGATTTTATATTTGCTTTCTTAAACCTTTGAAAAATTGGACATTTTGCAGGTCAATAATTAAAAACAAAAAGGACAGTTTGCCGGTATTGGAAAAAGCTTTAAAAATTGCTAAAATAATCGGGGGAATTTGCAGTTGCAGTGTGACAAACTTACAACCCTAATCATAGTACAACCATAGTAATTGCAGTTCTGCAGCCAAATTTGATGGATGTGTGGAGCGGCAAAAAGAAAAGTCTCACATTAAGTCAAGGACGTGATTAAGAAATAACACAAAATATGTCAATAACGTAGCAATTTAGTGTAGCTTTAATGAAAAACCACCAAACAATGATCTAAGCATGAAAAATACGAAAAAGCGCAAGTACAATTTGTTTTAAAAGGAATATATCTTACCTCATTGGCTGCGCTTTTAGCATCGATTTCAGCTTGTTTATTCTGGCATTCCAGCTTAAGTTGTTCAATTTCTTGTCTCAGTTGATGATGGATTACTTCTTGACTAGCATTGTTTCCAGAGACAGCTAAAAATATAATGCATTTTGAATACCCTATATTTTCGAATATAAGCCGATCCGTGTATAAGCCGAGAGGGCATTATTCCTTCAAAAATGTACCAAAAATTCAAAACTCGTGTATAAGCCGAGATAAAAGTTTGAAGGGAAAAAAAATTACAGTTCAAAGAAAATCGCCAAAATTAGCGAAACTTTCGCTAAGCAGGTAACACAGATCAAGTATTTTCGAATTAAGACGTTGTGAAAGTTGGCGCCAAGCTTAAAGAAGCTTGCCGCCAACGGCGACAGATTGATCTCTGGTAACCCCGTCTGAGGCGAGCGCCGATCACCGAGTGACCGAGCGTGAGCTCATGGCTTTCTGCCCCTGCGTTTGCTAGCTTGTTTTACTTTTTTTATTCAATTATTTTCTACATTTCTATTAGAAGGATGAACGGGAATAGAAAGGCATACACAGCTAGTCGCGAGCGTATTTTTGTAGTCGGGAGCGAATTTCGCCATTTCGTTTCCGCGATGATTTTACAAAATCCAGCTATAAAATATATGTATATTCTTTTAAATAAAACTCTACTTATTTTAAGTTAATTATTTCCTTAATATAGGAGACGTAAATTACATAATTGGAGCTCTATATCAGTCGATATTTCGTGATATATAGACCGACTTAATTTTTTTAGATTGTCGCACCTGTATATAAGCCGACCTACCGATTTAGCTTTCAAAAAAGGTCCAAATTCTCGGCTTATACACGGAAATATACGGTATACTGGCTGATTCAAGCACTATTTACGAACACATTTTACTAGCATAGATATATACATAATACAGAGTAAAATAAATGGTTTGCATCAAGAGGAAAAATTATTTAGAAAGAAGAATCTTCAACTGTCTCCCCCCTTCTTACCCCTAAAAAAAAAAAAGCAATTATTTCAGTGCCTTCATTGCATTATCTTACGTAGCTCATGTAATGGAGGCAATTCACCGCTAGAGGGACTCGTGAGCGATCACCGTTGTCATGTGATATCCGCTCTTTGTCTACTAAGATTTTCAATCGAGTTCTACGTGGAGTTCACTAGGCAAAATGAGTTATCTTAAAATTAATGAGACTATTTTCACAGCTTTTTCTGATTATAACCCAGTATTTACATTTCATTTAATCATTATAAAAGAAATTTATTAATTATTACAATAGCTATAGTGTTTTATTTAGTGTTAATTTTATGTAATGTAGAAGAACTTTACTTAGGCCTAATTTTTATTAGATTCGTGGAACTCGAAGTGAAGCAATGCTACGGCTTCTTTTGTTTACATTGCTCTCATCGCTACCACGTGACCAATGACGTCGCTTGAATTTCCTCCATTCTTTGTGGTAATACACAGATAATTTTTAATTTTCACAAGTAAAAAGAAAATCAAACAACCTATTTAATGAATTTCGATTTTAAATTGCCAAAAAGTATTTTTTGCCTTTAACATATGTTCTGGATTCAAATTTTCAATTTTAAAATGGCAATAGTGAATGTACTACGCTATCAAAGTATACAGTAGCATATAACTTGTAGAATGTCTCAAAAAAATGTCATCAACTTGTATTGCTATACAGCATTTAACAATATCTAATATACTTGAAAATGGCAAGATCATTCGTAATTCAAAGTTCTGTTAAAGCGTTACATTTTTAATATTACACAAAAAAGAAACTTAAAATATAATACTATGGGAAAAAAAAAACTTATTTAAAATTTGATATCTCTATTATTCTGCAGCAATTGTCTGTATTTCAGTGTCAGAAAATTTGAAAGTGAAATATAGAAATTTTTTTCTTCAATAAAATTTCAATTAAAACTCCAGTAAATGCAAACTAAACCACACAGTAATTTTTGATTTTTAAAACACATTTTACATAATTCTTATTTACGCATTTATTTCATCATTGACCAAATATCAAATTCTGCATTACTTGTGAAGAACTGATAAGTAAAAAAACATAATTTCCTATAGAAAATTTAGTAATTCCCGCAATCCATGGTAAATGGGAAATTTTGAAATTTTTTGTGGTTACAAGCAGTCTGTAGCGGCCAGCATCATTGCTACATTAATAAATGGCTTTAATGTACTCTTAACTTTGAGAAAACTTGTAAAGGGAAAAAATATTTGTTTAAAAAGAACTGAAATTCCTTTGAAGGTGATATAATTTTAACTTACAGCGTTGAGCTTTAAGCAAAGCATTTTGATCTTTAAGCTGTTGTACAGAGCTTGTCATGTCCTCAACTTGAGTTTTTGAATGTTCATATTCTGACAAAATTTCCTCTAACTTGGCTCTTAACTCTTGAATCTGCTGGTCCTGTGAGACAATGTATGCAAGTTTTGAAACATTACAAAAACAAAACAAACAATTACAGGAACATAAACAATGTAATTCAATCTTAATGAGGTCAACTAAAATAATTAAAAACGTGCAGTGGAATGTTTTAAGCATTCAAATACCTTAACTGCAACAGAGCATTTTTATACTTTGAGAGAGAGAACCCACATACACACACGAAGGTTCGCAAATATCATAATATTTTATATATATATACACCCGATATTTTCCAAATTATCAACCTATCGCTGATGATAAATAATTTCTGATTTATTTAATAAAACTTGCACATCAAAAAATATTACACATTAAAAAAAAAAACTAATATAAAACACTATTCTAATATAAAATAGTAGTTAGTTATATATATATATCATTATTATAATCAAATATTTCTTTTTCTTTTTTAACCACTTATAAAAAATTTTTAAGTTAAACATTTTTCTCTTTCGAAACACAAATTATAAAACTGCCTCAAATTTCTAGAATGTTTCACTTCCTTAACAAAACTTTAAACACAAAATGAAATTCACTAATTTTTGTTCAAAAATTTAAACAGAAGTGCAAGTTTGTCTGCTTGCTCAGTTCCTAGCCTGTTTCACAATTTAGACTGAACTACACCAAAGCTAGAGAAAATTCTTTCTAACGGTGCTGTAGTTGGTGAAGCAGTAAACAGTTGATTAAGTTAAACAGATTTTCTTTTAGTGGCTGTTCAATTTTAATATTGTCCCACCAAATTAATGGTTCTACAGCTAAGAACTAGTCTTCAAACATAAAGCTTGGACATTTTTGCTAAAAATTCATTACTAGAGGCATTTCAGTTGTGTGTAACTTATTTTTGTTAACTCCTTTTAACATTTTATTTACAAATTATAGTTTAATTTTTAATAACAATTGAAAATTCAAGGTTCTAATTTTTAGACAAAAAATATGATGTATTCAGTATATTCTATTTTCAGAATACTTCACATAAATGAAAATATCAAAAATTCCGATATTTAAAAAATAAATATTGGATAGATATCATGATATATACTGATTGATATATATCTACGAACCCCGACACACACACACACAAAATTATTTTAAATAGTTTATAACTATTGGGGGGGGGGGGGGGGAGATGTAAGTTAAAGTTACTAAAAGCATTTTTCTCACAAAGAGTCAAAGATTTTTCTCCCACTGCTAAACAAATATAAGCGCATCATTTACTTTGCATATATATACATCACAATGAATTTGTTGTAATTGTATCTTTCATGTCTTAATTCATTATTTTTTAAATCTAACCAGTTAAAATAATGTTATAGTTTTGGCAATGTTCTTTCTAATTAAAAAAATACATATGCCAAAAATAATCAAAGAGAGTTACAACATGCATTATCGAAATACATTCAAAAATTCCTTTTAACATGCAAAACTTTATTTTCAAAAATAATCTTATTGTAAAGATTGCGGTGAATTTGCACTGCAACGAGCTGAAGGAGTGATGAATTCATGTCAATATTACAAAGAATTCACCAAGGAATTGTTATTCTTAATTTGTTATGGTTACAAAATGTTTTTTTTTTATGGTGTAATGCTCATTTGTTGTGGTTAATTTGTTATGGTGCATTAGTTAGAATACGAATCAGAATGTTCGCTTCTCTGTTTGTTGAAATCAACTAAATTTATAAACTGGCATATAGTATCAGGTCAGAAGAAATAACGTATGCTAAACAAACAAAAACGAGAACAGAAATGGCACATTCCTCACGTACTGTAGTACAGACAATAAAATGAACAAATACCTGCTCTCTAATGAGATCCTTATACTGCCTAAGTAGTTCTTGTTGTTCAGGAGTCATCGATGATTCAGGGCCATTCAACAACTTAGGCTTTGGTTGAACAGCTTTGATGATGACACCTGCAAAAAAAAGAAAAAATGTTGTCACAGGATAAAACACGGGAAAGTGGGACTCCTCAAAAATAAAAGAAAAAACACATATATAGGGTCAGTTGGGGTAATTGTAAACGATTTTTCAATGTTTTAACTTTTGATACTTCCCTACCTCTTGAATGAATTCAGATATAAAATTGTGAGCATTGTAGCCACTACTGTACTTCTTGTGAGTAAATGTGAGGCGGTGAGAAGCAAAGGGATGTAAGTGACTAAGGTATCATTTTGAGTAAAACTCGTTTAAAGTTTAATTCCTATACTAAATTCTAGAGGTGTAAATATTTTTTTATTTTCGAGTCCTATATGTATGTGTTAGTTTAAGTATGAAGTTTGAAGTGTTTCTGATGATTAGATTTGGCGTAGGATTTTTTTAAAAAATAGCTTATTTTCACTTACATCCCTTTGCTTCCAACTAGGTAACTTACACCCCTTTGCCCCTAAATGAAAAACATATCTTGTTAATTTTGCTAATTTATACAATAATAAAGATCGTTTGTTAGTGATATAAACTCCATTAAAAACTGAATAATATAAATTTCGAATAATTATATTTATCAACAAACTAAAAATCATTGCCATTAGACAAATTGCCGAAAACAAGATAAAAATAAAATCTGCAGACGATTTAACCCTTGTTTTTATAATTAATATTCAACAATTCGGAATTCTTTTCCTATTTTTCTTCTTCTTCTCCTCTTTAAGTTTCGTAAATAGATCGTCTGCATCGCGTATTTAAACTTACTGAAAGGTCAAATCATTTTATTTAGAGGCAAAGGGATGTAAGTGCACTTGCATCCCTTTGCCACCAATGGGAATGCAGCTTTTATTTAGTCATTTTTTTAAGCCGTACTTTTTTGCAGTATCTGTCAAAGCTACCACTAAAATCTCTTTCCCACAAAACAGAAGGGTGTTTCATTTATCATTTGCACTAGCTATCTCAAAATTTTCATTTTGGTCACCCCTTTGCTTCTAAGTGCCTGATGTGTACAAAAATTTTTACTTTATGACTATTTGTTAGCGAATGAGCTCGTGTTTACCATTACCCCAGTATGTTTACAATTACCCCAGAGATCTGGGGTAATTGTAAGCAGTGATTTATTTTCGAATAAGGTTGATGCAAATGGAAAATTGTTTCATACACAGTCTACTTGAAGGCTTAAGAAGTTCCGGAGCAATGGTTCTCAATCTGCTGCCAAGAGGCCACATGTGGTCCGCTGAGTTATGTTAGAAGTCGGCCGAGATCATTTAACGAGAAACATCTTGCAAAGAATCAAGCAATGCGACACATTTATGTAAAATTTGTCCCGCAGTGGATCAGTCGGTTGAGCTTGGATCCCACAGAACACCAGAAGTGAGGCACAACTGGCCGTGGTCAACGCTTGGGAGGGTGACCACCTCCCGCGACTGATTACTCTGAGATCGAGTGCGCTAAAGGGAGCTGTGCACTTAAAATACATCATCACTTCAAATGTCACCAAGTTAGAAATAATTTCCTCTGAGGGACCAACCTAGGCGACGATCTCTCATCTGGGAGCTTGTTCAAAATCATTAAGCCCCTCTGAGCCAAGTGTACTTCATTCTAGCGGAGCTCATCAATAATCAGTAGGAGCTTCCTTAATTCCCCGTCGCCCTGCAAGGGGGGCTTGGATTTCCAAGAGGCATTAGCAGAAACAACAACAATTATGTAAAATAGACACAAAAGTGTAATTTACATCAAAATATAATGCTTATTGTCACCCCCCCCCCCAAAATATTAGAAATAGGATAAATTTAAGTGCTTACAATTAACCCAGAGTACAAAACATATGGGATAATTGTAAACCCCTAACTTGTATATGAAAAATAACAGGGAGGATTAAATGCATAACTAAATGTTTTCAGCAGCATTCCATATGACAAATAAAAATGGTTGAAACCGCTTACATCGCTTTTGTAGATGAGCTGGAGAGGAAAATGTAAGATCACTAAATCTCGTTAAACAACTTTTTCCACTGTGCCATTTTCAAACAACAGTGACGCCCGCACAGTTGTTTCGTAACTTACGAAACTGTTTCAACGTCTTCCCTGTGCTGCCAGTTTATCACTCGCAAGCAGTTAAGTTTTCAAAACCACCACAAGTGTAGTTATGAAGCTTGTTTACAATGACCCCAACTGACCCCATTTAGTCTCTTTAACTTGGGAGCACCGACTGCAAATTATTTCTGTGCTCTCTCTGAGTGCTCAATTTGTTTAGTGAATTTGCTTCAAAATATGCATAGTCACTTAAATCTACAGATGTTTCGGAGTTTAAATCAGTAATATATTTTTGCAACAAAGATTTTTTTTATTATTTTTGATCATAAGAACAGATAGATGTTCTGCAGCATCAATTTTAGCATAAAGTTTTCAAACTTTATGCAACTAAAGCCATCTCTGGTATAAAGCCTTAATTAAAAGTCCAAATACTTCAGAAATTGCATTATTGAAGTTCAAACAATGAAACAGCGGATTCGATTAGTATTTTAAGTACACGCAAAAAGCTCAAGCCTGTGGAAATCGCTGGTTGAGCAATTTTTGCTACATATACGTTGCACATGGAATTCATATGCAGGATAAGCAGTCGGAGGAATAAAAAGAATTTAATGCCAATTCGTCAGAAATTTTTGCCAGATAGCATTCTAAATTAACATAAAAACTGATAAACTGTGCATTAAAATAAACTGCTTAAAATGTAACAATATTATTTTGAAATTCAAATTGAAAAGCTTAGAGAGTGAAAGTGATGAGACAACTAAATTTGGAATGTTAGATTGCAAATAAAAATTTTTTTTTCGTGAGTTGAATGTGAAAAATGACACGACACTACACGAATTCTTATGAGATGGATCAACATCAGATTTGGTACATTAATTGATTGGTAAAAGGGAATTCATGCTGGACTCTCTTTTAAAGTATTAATAGTTTTTCTGCATATAGTTCTTCTCAGTGAATTTGAGGAAGTTTTTTTTACCTTTCTTCGTTGAATTTTCCCCTCGCTGCTATTATTGTCCTGGAATGTACAGTATACACAAAGAAAAATTGTTTAAGGACAAAAATTCTCCCAGAATAGAAATGTGGGTATGGCCCTGAATAACAATTGGCCACTACATTACTTTTACTTAAAAAAGATGCAATAAATTGCATTGAAAGCAATAAAATGTTTTGCTTACGTGAAATAATAATACAGAAGAGCCTTGATGATTTAAGTCCCCTTATTTTAACTTGCCCATAAAGCCGAGCTAGTGGAAAAAATTGGTTAAGCTCTCAAATACCGATCCCCGAGAACAAAGCTCAAGTTAAAACAGGATGTGTAGCAAATTCTTTCAATGAAAAATAAGCACTTTTTAAGCACTTGGGAAAATTTCTTTAAGCACTCAAAGAAAGATGACTTTAAGCTATGCACACTACATCTCCTTCCCCCCCAAATTGCTAAAACTCCTCAATACAAATAATATAAAATTTATATTACAACACAACAGCAAAAAAAAAATAAATAAATAAATAAATAAATAAATAAAAAAAATAAAATAAAAATGTAATTACATACCTGCACAAAATAAAGAAAAAACTGGTTTCCGGCAAAGAGCTCAATTCTTTATTTTACAAACCATCATAAAAATAATTACAGCATAATTTAAATGAAATTCATACACTATGTAGTTATTCATTCTATTCCTTACCGTAAAGTACCCCCCTTCCATGATTTTCTTCAATTTCCTTTCTGTGAACATACCGAATAAGCCCCCCCCCCCTCTCTAATTTGGATTCTCATTACCCTGACCAAGAGAAGCTCATGCCTCCCATTATTAGTTCCCAGACCAAACGCCAAGGGATTTAATAAGAGCATATGGTCCTCGTAATATACTACTGCCAAAGAATACCGGTCATCCTTTGTCCTTATCACACGGGAAGCGTTTCTTCGTGTGATTGACAGGGGTCTCGCGGAATTCATGGCGACATGTGGCGGTCGAACGAAAAAATATCTTTTTGCATAAGAGGAAATAAGCACTTCTAGCAAACATGGATAAAAAATAAGCAGTTTTAAAAGCTTTTAAAAACAACAGCAAAAACAAGCACTATTAAGCACTTTTAAAAACCGCTACGCACCCACCCTGTAAAAATACTACAAAGGGTTTTATCTTTGTTCCACAGTTCATATACCCCAATGCACACCCTGAAACCACCTGCAGAAATCTTCTATGAGGCTACTGCAGCTAATAACATGCTGCTTAAACGATGGCGCAATATGGTTCAGGGTATCTGCTACTTCAGGGTTTTCAATTCCACGACTTTTTCCTATAACTTTCCATGACTGGTATGGAAGTAATTAATTTACTGCAAGAATGTTTATGAGCCAAAAACTATGTCCTTCCCCATCTCAACAAACCAGATCAGTATGAAATTTATATGCTGCATAAGAGCAAACTGCCCTTTAACACCAATAATAAAATATATAGTTAGAGTGGACAAAAATATCAAATTTTATGACCTAATTGCAAAATAAAGTATACATACCTTCTAATGACTTAAAAAGACGACAAAATTCATAATCAAACAGAACATTGGATGGTTGTTGAAATTTCAAATGGGGATTTTGTGCTGCTCGACTGTAATTCTCGTTCTTGGCGATGGCGTCAAGCTTGTCTATGAAAGTTTCCAACCCTATTCGCTTGACAATCAGTTGGCACAAATCATCTCTGTTAAAAAAGTGTTATTAAACAATTTATATATGATACATAAACATATAACAGATTTCAGGAAAATCCTCAGAATCCGTGTTAGGACATTATTAAAAAATGCTGTTTATTAAACATGAGGAAAGTAGGTTATAGTAATCCATTAAATTGGGGCAGTGAAACCTGTAAAGTTGACCACCTTTGGAAGTTGATCCAAGAATGGAATTAGCCCCATATTACACTCTATAACCAAAAAAAAAAAAAAAACACACCAAGGCAGAGTTGTCTGATGGAAATAAAAATTGGTGGATAGGAAGATTATGTGCAGAATAGAAAATGATTGTAACCTGACCACCTGTCTATATTGACAACCGCGTGTTTGCCAAATTCGGGTGGGAGTCTTATAAAAAATCCTTTGTAAGATGACCACCTAATTACTATATTTATTTGTTAATCTATTTTTGCAAAGATAAAAAAATACTAATGTAACTTTTTTTTAATTTCCAATGCAGCAGGCATTTACAGACATTATCCTAATGTCAACTAATATAACATCTACAGGATATTTTTTATGGTATAATGTTAGACCAATGTTTGTCTGGATGGATGAAATGTCAATGTAAAATTTTCCTAAACTTCGTTGTAAGTTAACCATATGGGAAAACTGCTATGAGCACTCTTGTATTCTTTAAATAAGTTTCTTCTTTTTTTCTTCTATGTGATGTAGCCATTTTGAAAAATTATGTATTTTTAGGAAATCTTTTTTATTATTAAAGTAACTTGCATAATGAATAAGATATTTATCTTTATTTTAATCAAGTACTTCACTTGTAAAGTTTTATACCATACATTGTAAGTTATTCCAGGTTAAATTTCCCAAATGATATTTTAGATAGTTGGAAAAAGAATAGCTAGTTACTATTTTAAAGAAACGCTATCCATGAAGATATATTTTAATAAATAGTTACAAATGAATAAATGCATAGTGAAAGAAATGACAAGAAAAAAAAAAAATCCCCACCCTCTATCAGTTGACCACCAAAGTGCTGCACCGAAACTTGCAACTTACTCAGGATTCACTGTACTTGGTATTTACTGCTCTAACTTCACTATGCTTGCCGCTTTTTCTAATTGGTAATATCCGCTAGAAAACGTTCAGTGACTGACAGAGTATAAATTCCTAATTCTGAAAGGGATTTTAGTTTTTGATAACGATAGTGATACAGATTTTTTGGACTGCTTCTCAGATAGCGATGAATCAATGTGATTTTGATTCAATAAACTTGCAGAGTTTTCTTAGGTTTAACGTATTTTACTTTTTTATGTTATGTAATAAATAGTTAACTGTAATTTAATTGAAACATTTGAACATCTGAAATCGGGTTTTCTGACAGCCTTCTCAAGACAAAAAGCTATCTAAAAAATCTTTTCTAGAAAGAAAAACAAATGCATATTTCAATTCTCCAATATATAAAGATTTGAAATAGGAAATCGCCCCCCCCCCCCCTCACCACAACTTGTGAAGAAATTTTGGGCCACAAATTAAACAGTCAGAGTTAAATGAAACAAGGAAAAGCAGCAAAGTAGATCACACAAAAAAAAATATTGCAATGAAATCACTTCATGAAATTTTGAGTTGCGTTAAGCTTTTTGTGTCAATGACAAATATATTTACTATAAGTTCTATTTACTGGAAGGTTCTAGAAATCAATTCCGTCAATTTGTACTAAAATAAAAATATTTTAATAGTAACTCAATTAAAAATAATCAGTTAAAAGTAAATAAATGTCAGGCATAGTCCGTTTCAATTCAAGCAGGTAAAAATAAAATCTTACCTTCATAGTCTCAGAAGTTTTTGAATTTCACATATGTTAAAATTTAGAACTTCGTGAGTTATAGGTATGTTTTTGTTTTGCTCAAAAAAATTCCTGGTCCGAGATACAGGCCGCCAAAGATGGCGCCTTTGGCGCAATTTCTCACTTGCGATTTTCGACAAAAACTTTTAAGTGCTCTATTTCCTGAACGGTGCAAGATATTTTGATGCGGTTTTTTAAATTTGAAAGATAACTATATTCTGTTTAAGATAATAGGTTAAATTTTAAAATAGCTATTCAACTTTTTTTGTTGCAGCCTTTTGAAAATTTTTTCAAAAAATCTTTTTTAATTTTTTTTCTCAAAAAAGCCAATCTCAAAATTTTTTAATTTTTTACTGTTGGTTAATACCATTAAGTACTACATTCGCTGAAAAGGAGAGCTTCCACTTTTGCGTTTAACGGTTTTTACAAACAATTTAAGATTCTGCCATATATTTCATCAGTTTTGTTAATAACATAGTCGTATGTTGGCCTCATTAAGTCAAAATTATATTAATTTAATTTTTTAATAAATATTAGAAACATATCCCCCCTTCCCACAAAAGAAATTTACCAGTAGACAAACAGACGGACATACATTGCCCTATCCTATTGCCCGCTACTTTAAATCATTTATTGATTTCTTTTATTTTTTTAAATATCATTTTCCCATAGCTAGAGTTCAAATCTATTAGTTGTTAATTTTAATACATGTGTTATTCAGTAAAACATAGCTTTTTATATTTGATTTTCATATCTTGCTATTGATGTTAAGAAAAAGAACAAGGAACACTACTGGGGGGGGGGGGGGGGGGTCAATTTAGGATAAAAATCACTTTGCATTTTTCTTCCTTTTCTTTCATAAGGAAGTTAACAAAAACAAACCACATGCATGGAACATCACTAATTGCTTTATCCATAATTTACGACAGAATTTTGGGAAGTGGTATGTTTTGGAACATGTCCATATATTGTAAGCTTTAATATGTTTTTGGTTGTAATAGTGTTGTTTCTTTTTTTTTCTTTCCCTTCTTTTCTTTTTTGAAAAGATATTTCTAGTATTTATCAGGCTGTACATAATTTAAAGCAGATGGTTTTTTTTCAAAAAAAAAAAAAAATCATTGATTTAACTCAATAGTTCTAACAAAAATCGAATCAAACAAAATGTTAAAGAATTTATTACTAATTTGAGTTAGCATTATGAGTTGTGAGGTATGGGGACAGTAAACATCTTCTCAATTCAAAACAAGAAAAAATAATTTTATTAATTATGTTGTCCTGATAGTAACGAAATGGCATTCATCTTACCTTCAGAGGTACAATGGAATTAATTATATATTGTTCCATAAAAAGTTACATAAGCAATCAGCTAATTTTTATGCAGGTATTTAAAGAAGGAAGTAGAAATTTAATAGAGAAATAAATATAAAAATATTTTCAATGGGGCAATGGAACAAAATGTTGAGGATCTGCCTAATCAATTAAAACCAATATTAACTGCTTTAAATAATTTGAAGAAGATAACTAAATTAGCCGAAGCTGTTACAAGCATTCAGAAAAGCTAGAAAATAACCTAAATCAGCAAGATAAAGTAACTATACAATACCTTTTTTTTTAAAATATGAACGCATGCATTGACACCTTTCTTTCTTTTTTTTAGCCATCTCTAACCCCAAAATATAAAATAAGAGGTTTAGGAGCCTATTAAATTTGGTTAAAGAAAACACTGAACTATGAAGTAATGGCTTGAAGTTCATAATTTGTGCACTTCCTTCTTGTGCAATTTAATTTGAAAAAGAAATTGCAGTCTATGTCAACATTTGAGTGTGGGAAATTGTAACTGCTGTAAAAGAATTCATGGGTAATAAACATCCAAAAATAATTCAGATGTTCATTTCAGCAGCAATTGAACTAAAGTTTTCTACATTTGGATTTGTTCACAACAAGCTTAAAAAATAACCTTGGGGTAGAAAAGACAGCCAAACTTGTTTTCTGTTTCAAATTACTTGATGGCAAATGGAATCAAGAAAATACTTAACTGTACGTGTTATATAAAAATAAATTTAATTATTAATCAATTTCAGATTATGAATAAATGACATACATAAATAATTTTAATGGTTGTTATGCATATATTTACATTACTTGCTGACAACCTGACGAATGTGCAGTAATTAATTTTTCTTACACAAGCGTATTGGGTTGAAAGTACAGTGCATCAAATTTATTTCTCTAAATTTTTAGCATAAATATCCACTTTTCAATGTAAAATTCTTATTTTCACTTTAAATATTATATTCATTGCATTTTACTCAGAATGTCAATCTTAAGTTATGTTTATGGTTGTGATAAGCAATCTAGTTTTAAATCTAAAAAAAACTCTTTTCATTAATTTAAAAAAAAAAGTCATGATTTTTTCGCGCTAATATTATTTATTAAGAATTAATTATCATGTCAAAGAAAATTAAATTAATATAATTTTGACTTAATGAGACCAATATATGACTATGTTATTAACAAAACTGATGAAATATATGGCAAAATCTTAATTTGTTTGTAAAAACCGTTAAACGCAAAAGTGGAAGCTCTCCTTTTCAGGGAATGTAGTACTTAATGGTATTAACCAACAGTAAAAAAATAAAAATGTTTAAGATTGGCTTTTTTGAGAAAAAAAATTATAAAAGATTTTTTGGAAAAAGTTTCAAAAGGCTGCAGAAAAAAAAGGTTGAATATCTATTTTAAAATTTAGCCTTTTATCTTAAACAGAATATAGTTATCTTTCAAATAAAAAAAACCGCATCAAAATATCTTGCACCGTTTAGGAAATATAGCACTTGAAAGTTTTCGTCGAAAATCGCAAGTGAGAAATTGCGCCGGAGGCCAGTATCTCGGGCCAGGAATTTTTTTGAGAAAAACAAAAACATACCTATAACTCACGAAGTTCTAAATTTTAACATATGTGAAATTCAAAAACTTCTGAAACTATGAAGGTACCCGCCTGCCTGAATCGACACGGATTGTACCGTCAGTGACTTGTTTTATATTTAATTATGATATAAGAACTATAACTCCAGACGAAAATCTCGGTCGTGTCCTAATTCTTAAAAAGGTTCTGCTTATGAAATTTGTACTCAACATAAAAACTATTCATTCTGTTAAAATGATCAAAACTGAATTTACACACTGAATAAAAATGACATCAATGATCAAACGACAGATGCAAAGTGCGCTAAGAATTTAGACAACATATTAAAATACATTAGAAAGTCTCACTTGGTAAAGCTTTGCTGAGAGTTATCATTGAATTCTATGCAAATGCCTAAAAGAAACGCACAGACTCCTTGAACTATGTCCTCATGTTCATCTCCTTCGGCTAAATTTACTTGAGATGTAAGCTATATATGAATTAAGAAATAAAAAACAATTTTTCGAAGGTTAACAATGACAATTTGGCGCAGGTTGAATTCTTTGAAATGATGTAATAATAAATTTCAAGAGATTGTAATACATTTACATTAAAATTTTATTTTAATGTAAATAAAGTATGAATTAATAAAAAAAATATTTAAAGTTTAAACAATGCATTTAAAAGAACTACTATTCAATAGATTTTACTTGTTTTATTATTAAAAAACAAATTTCATCTATGATTCTGTCAACTTTTGCACATGAACTTATCTATTTCCATAATCCACTACATTTTTTTTCCCCATGTAAGCAGTAAACTAGTGGCCACAATTCAGATTTGTTATTGAAAAGCAGATTACAATTCTTTGCTTTGTTAACATGCAAAATGATTAACCAAAGAGCGCAAAAGTTAAATTTATTAAAAATAAAGATATTTAAAATCAAATGAGTATATATTTCTGATTGATAAGCATTTGCAGTCAACTCTCTCAAATCCGCGGACCCAAAATCCATGAGCTTTTAAAACCCGGGTCAAGATTTCCGATGTCAACAGTGAAATGTATTAAAAAAACTAGTTAAATAACTGGTTAAAAAACTGGAAAATTCTTAAATTTTCAAAACAAAAAGCATTTTTTTAACTTGAAATGTTCACAATAACTCACATCTGTCTTTTATATGCTGAAAACAATGTATTTTTAACTTATTTTTTGGTAACCCACAATATTAGCGTTTGCTGTAATTGGACATCAATCCTTTTGCATCTGTTTTTGGTTTGCGGGGATATTTCTTTTATTTTTTCATTAGTACACATTTCAAATCGTATTTAGCAAAAATATTAAGCTATTTTCTAGTACAAATTTCGTATTAGCATCGATTTTATGGTGCAAAGTTCTTCCTCAATCTAGTTAATGAAGACGTTTTTGGTCACCATTTAAAATTTTTTCGTAGCAAGTTGGCGAGTGGCGACCACCAATCTGCACCTTTACAAAGTAGTTGAATAAAAAAACTTCATTTAAAGTTCACATATATATACATTGCATCTAATTTTTATACACATTTTCTTTCTTTTCTATAAATTTTTTAAATATATTCATGCCTTTATAAATAGTGGTTTATCAAAAATTTTTTAAACTAATAAGTAAAAAGGGGTAACATTATAACCTCACAAAATGCGGACACAGACCAATGACCCGAAATCCGCAAAATTCTAAAATCCGCAGAGCCCTTGGTCCCAAGCAGTGCGGATTTCGGAGAGTCGACTGTATTCTATCAAAGATTAGCCAGAACAGTATCTACAACAAAGCTAATAGAATTGTAGCTATGAATTATCCAACTAGGAGCATATAAATATTTATTTTCTTGAAATGCAAAGCTGTGTCATAAGCAATAATTGTTTATTAAATTCAGTAAACCTCTAACAAAACAAAAGCAAAATTTTGAAGCAAGAGACTATACTTCTCTGGTCAACAAAACATTAATTAAGAACTGATGTGCGGCACTGAATCTATAATACTAGTAATGAAATTAAGAAGATTAAATGTTTCTATTTATTAATTATGTTTATCCTTAGCAGGGTTTTGTACAGAAGTATACAGGGGAGGATATCGGGGTACTTCCCGAAATTCTAACAACTAATAGAAGCCATTTAAAAAACAGCCTCTGAGCAATATCACTGGCCAAAAAAGAATCCAGGGCACACCTCCTGTGATTTTTAAAAGTATGTTTTTTTTCTTCAGAAAAAGATTCTACAGAAACACTTCTAATAATCTACAAAATTCTCTAGTTCAGGAAAACGCTGAACTCAAGCATTCTGGTTTTAAGGGAACAATAGAAACCAAAGTGCCTGCAAGTGCAGAGGAAAGTGAAATAATAATAACATTAAATGAAATAAAAAAAAGCTTTTCTACATTTTACCAAACCCTATGGCAAAACTATTATAACTACAAAATCTGAGCTGCATTATCTGAAAATGTTGAAAACTCATCAAAACACTGAAATTGCACTAATAAACTGCTCAATGATTTCGGAATTCGAGAGCACTGAGATACAAACCCATTCATATGCAGTTTCAGTATTGACGTAATACAGCAGGGGTAATAATTCTTTTTTTCTATAATTAAAGGATACAAATGGAATATTTGTGGGCACGCTGAGAAACTGCATTACAGCAACGGTGCAGTTGGCCAACCATGTGCTCATCAGAATTAAAAGACCCAATCTAGTTTGTAATTTACCACCCTGAAAGTAAAAGAAAGCATAGTTAACAAACAGCTTTTACACATAAATTTTTTTTTTTTTGAAAATATGGGTAGCACAATATTTTATGAATTATGGAAAATTTTGAAGGGAATAATAAAATCTTAGAAACAATCTGATGAAGTTTTTGCAACATAAATTAAATTTCACATGTGTACACAAGCAATAACACATAAAACATTCTTTACCCACATATATATACAAAAAATAGGGGAAAAAACACATTTTTTTGCACAAATACAAAATAAGATCGATTTGGAAAATGTCAATATATATACACTCAAGGGTGCAATCAAGTAAGGAAAAGGGATTTGGGAGCGGGTGAAATTTAAAATACATGTCAGAATACTCAGTTTTAAGCAATAGTATTGTCAATCCTAGCATTTTAATACATATATGTGCAAAGACACTTATGAACCAACTAAACAGGAATAAAGAAAATAAGGCGGAAAATACAAACCATTAAAAAACAATAAAAGCATGCCCCGCTGAATTCGCAAAAACTCGGAAAAATATGGAATGGTGGACAAATCATTTACTAAATTAAGCCGATTCTTCAAAATATTAATCTTCCAAAAATTATTTAAATTTATTGCAGTTTATCCTAATTATAAAGTTGGAAAAAATTCAACAGAATGGAAAAAACGGTTTGCTTTACCAGAATATGCATTTTGAGGAATAGCTTGATTTCATTTAATAAATGGCAGTAAGCAAGGGCTGAAAATGGCAAAACAATATTAGAAATAGCTGCATAATATATTTTATTAAAAACAGATACATTGTTCCAAAATTAATTTATTGGTTCAAGTGTTTCACTCCTTACTTGCTGGAGCATCATGGCACATTGGTTGATGAGAGAAATGGCAGGATTCCCGACACTTGTCGCCAGCTGCACCCTCAAGAGTTGCTCTTTTTGAGTTGGGTTGTCCACAAGGGCATGAGATAAGGCAATGGCGGCAAACCAGTTGGAAAGGCTGTCCACACTGAACAGGCCCCCACACAAGAGTTTGCCAACAGTCATTGTGCTCACTATAAAAATGTAAAATATGCATACAAAACAGTAAGTTTCCTTTTTTTTTTTTTTTAAATTAAATTCTTCAAGTATATTGAACAAATAATTACACAAAAATATGGAAGCTTAAAAGTCAAGTTTTATTTATGGAGAATAAAGAAAAGAGGTAAAACATGAATGGTGTTTGTTTTTAAACTTATTTGCAAACTTTTTGAAGCCTATTTGCTTATTTGATTTTTGATATGAGCTATGGACAAAAACTCCCGAAATAGTATCCACGCTCAGAGTTCTAGCAATGTAATTTACTCCCAAAACAGTACCCACATGTGAATTTGAGGTGTCCAGCAGAGAGAGGTTTTTAATATATTTGGCCTAATGCCTTGAGGCAGGGAATTAACTGTACTTAACTTTTTGACAGCTGAAGAAGGACAAAAAATTTAATGCACCTTTATCATATCTTTCTGCTATTATATATTAGTTAATATTAGTGGTATAGTTTTTAGGTATTGTACTATGGAAAAAATCTTGTCAGAATACTATAATATTAGAGCAAAAAGTGAATTCTCTCTAGGACTACAATTGCCCCATCCTTGTGGCAAAAAGGTTAAGAGTGGTGTTTGTCAGGAGGAGATTTATTGTATGTAACAAATTTACAAATACATACAATATTAAAATAAAGTTAAAAGACTAATTTTTACTTGAATCTGGCACCACATACACATTACAGGAACAAGCTGCAATAACAGTACCGGATCTTTAAGTTTTCAGAGGTGGGGCAAAACTTAAAAATGCCGCCACCTTCCATCCAATTGTTGATATATTATATAACTTTTATGCGCTGGCCAGTTCTTTTTTCTGAGGGTTTTTCACTTGGGGTCACTGATAAATTTTGAAAACTGTATGCAAAATGGAGCATTTAGACCTTAGGAGACACATTTGAGACTTCAAAAATTTGGGGGGAGGGGGAAGCAAACAAAACCTTAAAATTTGAAAGCTTTTACTCATAAAAATTAAAAATTTGCATTTTTTAAATCCAGGTTGAAAGAAACCCCTTCTAAGAAACTAACTAAGATTTTAATTCTCTTCCAAAAGTTAAATTTTCTTAATTAAATATTTTTTCTCTTCTTTCTTCTTTTCGAGCATCACAATTGAATTTGTCGCCCCTCAGAAGTGCCGCCCGGGGCACGAGCCCCGGCTTGCCCCACCCTAGATCCGGCACTGTGCAATAATTGTATGCACAAAAATATAAAACTAAAAATCAATAACATAGATTGATAAAGACGTCCATTTATGTAGAAAAACATGATATATAAATGAAAATATTTTATAAAAATAGTCATACTATCAGCTGTAGAGGGTAATAAAGTCTGTACAATCTGTGCTTGACCCAACTCGTTGCGATACAAAAAGCATTGGAAGCAGTATAAAACAGCACACCGTAAATTGAAAGGCTGTTTATTATTTCCCATGGACATTAGTAGTACAACAAGAAGTGGCCTAGGAAAAAAAAAAGGAATAGTAGAAACATATTAATTAACCCATGGATCTGGAATATATTTGATAAGATATAGCTATTGCACTTGAGAATATTTTGATTTAAAACCCAATTTCCATAAAATTTGTCATAATACATTTCACGAAATGGTATTAGTAGTGAGCTAAAACTCTTTTGAAATATTCTATTTTTTTTATGCTATTAAATATTCACCGATTAGTACATACATTATATAACTTAGATTGAAGGTAATAAACAGAAGAAAAGGTTTTAAGTAGAAGAATGCAGCAAATTGAAACTGTCATATGAAAAAGAAGTAAGTAATTAATTAATTAACCGGACTAGAGCATTACCAGAGAATATTTGAGCTATGATTAATTTTTACTTCAGAACAAACAAAGAAATACAGTATGGGACCTCAATTCCGGAACGCTCAGGACCGCGATCTTTCCGCATTTCGGAATTTTCCGGATTTTGGGTCCTCATTCAAAAAATTTTGTAAGTAGCATCAGAGCCCATACAATTTGCTCTGGAACATTTCATTAGCATTTTGCTCATGTATTGCATTTTTATTATCGTATATACTCGCCTATAAGTCGCGAAATTTAGCAAAAAAAACGAAGTGGGAGTAGGCTTACATTCGAGGCAAAGTATCGAAACACCTAGATTCTCCTTGATGTTATTTTAACCTCTTTAACTAAACAATAAAAGAAAAGAATTCTGTCAAATTTTGATTTTATACCCTCTAGCCCAGTGATGGGGAAACTACGGCCCGCGGGCCAAGTCCGGCCCGCGGAAAGGTTTAATCCGGCCCGTTTAAGAGTGCCGTCGTGAGAATGTTTGAACGCGTTCTTACTTCGTAATGTGACGACCCGCATAAAAACTACCTGCGGCGATATCCAAAACACAATAGTATTCTGGACAAATTAATCCGACCTAAACAGATGACTCATCTTCGCTCGAAACTTCCAGACACTCTCGCATTTTCGATTCACTGTTCTGTTTTCTCGAAAGAACCGAAAAACTCCAATTCCCGAACAATCCTTGCAGGTAGGTATAAATACAAGCGAGGCCGCCCGAAGATCAGTTAGTTAGCGACTTTATAGTCAGTCATCTGCAACGACCCGCTGTGACTCAAGAATTGTTTGTGTAATCCCCGAAACTCCCACTGCCTCAACAAACACCCGCGCAAGAACATTAGTTAGCAGTAAGCTTTCATCAATTGCGTTTCTGTGTGTTGTTCTCCGTAGTAGACAACGTCTAAAATGGATGTTAAAAAAAGAAAAGTGGATTCAGAATGTCGAGTTTTTAAAGAAGAATGGACGTGGAAATATTTCTTTACTTTATTTAAAGAAAAACCTGTGTGCTTACTTTGCAATACAACTGTTGCAGTTTTAAAAGAATATAACATTCAACGCCATTTCAAGAGCAAACATGAAAACCACTCCTACTCATCGTTAAGTGAAGAGGTGAAAAAAACTAAATCGAAAGATTTAATAAAAAATTTATCAAGTCAACAACAATTATTTCAGAGAGCTAATCATTCTCAAAGATGCGCTACGAAAGCCAGTTATGTGTTGGCTTATAATATTGCTAAATCTAATAAAGCATTTTCAGATGGTGAATTTATAAAGCAGTGCATGATAGATGTGTTCGATATTATGTGCCCTGCAAAGAAAAATGATTTTCAGTCACTGTCTCTCTCAAGAAGAACAATCACCGAGAGAATTGAAAATATTGATAAAAATCTAATTTCACAACTGACTACGAAAACTCAAAAATTTATTTTTTATTCAATTACCATGGATGAAAGTACAGATATCAGCAATACTGCGCAGTTACTCATATTTGTAAGAGGAATCAACGCCCACTTTAAAATTACAGAAGAACTTGCAGGGCTGCAGTCAATGAAAGGAACAACGACTGGTGCCGATATATTTTGTGAATTTGAAAATTGCATCTATAAACTTCATTTACCTATTGATAAGTTATGTAATGTAACTACAGATGGTGATCCTAATATGGTTGGAATCAATCAAGGATTTGTTGGGAAATTTAATTCTAAGTATCCGGAAAATGATGTTGCTTTTTTGCATTGCCTTATACATCAGGATGCTCTCTGTAAATCGGCTTTAGATATTGAGCATATACTTAATATTGTTGTAAAACTAGTAAATATGATTCGTTCCAGAGGATTATTACATCGCCAGTTTCAACAGTTTTTGGAGTCCGTACATGCTGAGCATTCCGATATCCTGTATTATTCAAAAGTTCGTTGGTTAAGTGCTGGAAAAGTATTTGAAAGAATTTGGGATTTAAAAGACGATATTGTGAATTTTCTTATTGATAAAGACATTTATAATCAATTTGACGTCTTAGAAAACGAAACGTGGCTTTCTGATTTCGCTTTTTTCACAGACCTCCTCGTACACATGAATAAACTGAATCTCAAATTGCAAGGGAAAAATCAGTTTCTTCACGATATTTGGCAATACCTGAAAAGTTTCAAATTACAGTTATTATTATTTGCTAATCAGATCTCTAAACCTGATTTTTCTCATTTTCCAAGAATACAATCTTTAAAATTCACTATATCAAACAATAAGATTAAAAAATACGAAATTAATTTGAGAAATCTATCTTCAGAATTTGAAAGGAGATTTCAGGACTTTAGAAAAATGGAACCAGAGTTTAGTATTTTATCGACCCCATTCAATGTTAATTACGAAGAAGTTGATGCAAAATTTCAACTTGAGTTAATACAACTGAACTGTAATACTCTCCTAAAACAAACTTTCCATGCAGTACCATTACTAGAATTTTTTAAAAATTTAAGTCCAGATAATTTCCCAAATCTAATTACTCATGCAATGAAGATAATGACAATGTTCGGCTCATCTTATATATGCGAACAAATCTTTTCAACAATGAAGCTTAGGAAAACTTCTTTAAGGAACAGAATCACAGATGAGCACCTTTCATCAGTTTGAAGAATCTCTGCTTCGCAAATGGAACCGGACTATGATGAAATTTTGATGAAACAGTCCCAATTTCATTTTTCTCGTGCACCATCAACCAGTAATGACACGAGAAAATAAAGTGATAATACTTCACATCAAGAACTACACTAAATTCATTTTATATTTTGTGCTTATAATTTTCTTACCTTTTGCTTTTTTACTATTAAAATAATGTGTATGTAATAATATATGTATATGTTTATAGAACACATAAATTTTTAAACGATTAAGCATTATTCTTTCGCCCGCTACGATTGTCTAGTTATTACAAATGGCCCGTCTTAAAAAAAGTTTCCCCACCACTGCTCTAGCCACTAAATTGTAGTAAAAGATCAGATTATCGGGAAAATGCGAGAAAACGCTGATTTTCAATTATGTGAATGTTCTGCATTGCGCGAAAATTAGAGCTCATTTATAAAAATGATAAGAAAACTACAAGAAATTTCAAAAAGAGCAAAAGTTAATGATATTAATTCAGAAAAACTAATCGCAAAAACGAACTTTTTTCAGAAATTCGCGAAATAATTTTTTTTTGAAAACAGCACATTTCCGATCTCAAACATGTTCCTTAATTTTTATTTTCCTTCTCTTTAAAACACCCATTTAAAAAAAAAAACAGGGCAAAACATTTTCTGCTTTTTTTTCAAAAAAAAAAAAAAAACCCCTGCTTTTTTTCAGCAGCCGATTTTTTTTACGAAAAGTTCCGGATTTTGGGTTTTCCATATTTTGGGATTCCGAAATTGGGGTCCCATACTGTAATATAATTGCTGCCCAAGCAGAATTGAAACATTCCATAAATACAACGTTTTCCCATAAATGAAAATGTTTGTTTATAAGATTCATTCAATAAAAACCACAACAGAAGAGTAATATTATCAACTAGAATAGAACTATTGAGATACAACTTTAAAACGTTTGTAAATGCTTATGTCGATATTATGAAGCAGTCTACAATTTACAGCAGAAAACTAATAAGTCATGTGCATTCACTTCATTCGCATATTGTTAAGTTCAATAAACTACATTTAATTAATTAGATAAAAGTTTTTATTGGTTCAGCAAAGCTTCCACTTACTTGGGAGGATTTACAGGTGCACATACTGAAGAAAAATACTCCTGATTGCTATGATTCCCTCTAATAAGTTCGGCAACTGTATTAATACTCTAAAAATACAAGCGAAATATGTTCAATATATCTGGAAGTTTTACAATATATTAATACATTTTTTCATTCAGTATTTTGTGAAAGGGATACAAACATACGTGGAATAATATATATTTATCTTAAGGAATGCATCTTACAAATGAGTTTTTAAATACACCAGCATATCATATTTTCAGGCCATTACAACAAATTTTATTATTGCTCTACTTTAAAAAAAAAAGTAGATCTTCATTTTAGAATTTGATTTAACCATGAAATATTTCTTAAATAGAAAAAACCCTCTCTTTTGAAAATTTGCTTATTTCTTAATTTTTTAAATATAAGTTATTATTTTATATTATTTTATGAGAGTCAAATATCTTATGTACTGTTTTATGAATGAAATGCTTGAGAATTAAATTACCACTGTTTAAAATAGCCCAACTTCATTGTCCAGGGTTCACCTATCAACTTTTCATAAACTTTCTACATTTTATTAAAAAACAATAAAAAGACTGACATTTTGATAAGCTGATTTATCTCAAGAGACATTAAATAAAATTTATATTCATTAAAAAAAAAGTTGCATACTTATTATTGTTACCCCAAATGGAAACTAGTATATTACCATATATAAACAGTTTATATCTGAATTAAAACTTTGCTTTGTAATGAAATTAAAAAACCTGCAATATTTCATAATTGGAATCAGTTAACAGTGCAAAGGATCAAGCAGGCATTTCTAGGTATAAATCGATGTGACTCGGGGGGGGGGGGGGGGGGGCTGCATTGGCATAAATTTAAAGGGCGTTTTAATCAAGAAAATCTCATTTGTAAAGCCAAAGGTATATTCTAGTTTAAAATGTAAAAAATGTGTTGATTTTAGTGCAAAGTTTTATAAACTAGTTTAATTTTGAATGAGATGATTCGAAGGTTTGCACACAGAAAGACAATGAATTTCACTATTAACACATGAGGTATTAAAATCTTGTTTTGGATTAGTCAGGATACATATTAAAATAAACAAAGAAATAAAAACCAATTATATAATAATAATAAATATTTTTATCATGGACTTTATAAATTTTTCTTGCTATGACACTCATAACTTGAATCCACGCTGAATTTAAAGATTTTTTCTATGAAGTTTTGTATATCTCATTCACTTTCCATTGAAATCAAAATCTTAAAATACAGTGGAGCACCAATTATACGTTTTTATCATTTATACGTTTTTTTGGAACGGCCACGGCGAAATCCCATACAAGTTAATGTTAAATAATTTCGTTTATATGTTTTCCTGAAATTGCAAATTTCAGTTACACGTCCCCCCCCCCCAAGTCAAAAGAGAGAATGCACATTTTAACCTCAGATTCTACGCTGGCGATTGTCCAGTTTTAAAAATCGCATGTGCCCTAGACCCACACCTGTCCTGACCACTTATGGTCATCACACATCTGCCTAAATGAACAAAAGAAATATCCCGGAAGAATGCAAATACCACAAATTCAGATGAAACATAACTGTTACCTTTAAAAAATATAACTGTCAGGTTTCTGCCTCCAAATTGTACTAGAAAACTACAGCCGCTAGATTTAGGAGTCTTAAGATCCCTTAAACAACCTTATCAGAAACTTTTAGTGCAAAAAACAGCTATCGCTACTTTAGACAGGGAATTCGAAAAAATGAACATTGAAATTTTGCAAGCTATGAATTTCATAATGGTGGCTTGGGAAAATGTTTTACTGAAAACAATAAGAAATGCTTCTTCCTTGGTGGGGTTTTCACTTCAGTAGATATCATTCCTAATGAAAACTTCGAGCCTGAACATTTTGTTCCACCTGAAAACTGGACAAATTTAAGTGATGTTACCACATTTGAATTACCGTTTTGTTTTTTATTAAGAAAATGATCGTTTTTTGGTGATTTTCATTTTTGTTTTTTCCGCTCAGTACCTTGAGAAACTTATAAACGGTGCTTGATTAAGAACCAATACTGAAGATAAGCTATATCAAAATACTGAGGAGAAAGTAATAGAAGTTCAAACACTGAAGCACAACATACTTACTTCAGTCAACACATCAGCTGGTACACCTGAAGCCAACAAAATATTGCACATTTGTTCCAGCAGACCTAAAAAAAAGCATATATGTTTTGCCTGCTTAAACACTAATTTTCAATACACTAATGACTGTAAAAAATTTCTCCATTGGAGCAATTTCAATCACACATTTGAACATCAAAAATAAGAGGCAGTTTTAAAACAAAAATGGAAAAAAATTACATCTTGTGCAATTTATGTATTCAGAGATAGAGCTATCTTTTTAAAAGAGTATAAATATTCTACCTCATTTCATGAAAGAGTTTTTTTTTCTTCTTAAAAAAGTAACTTTGACGAAAAAGAACAATTGTTGCATTTATTTCTAAAAGAAATTCTTATCCATTAAAGCAGTAAAGTAAATAGGTGCCAACTGAAAATAAAAGGAGTAACGGGCGCGGGGGGAGATCCACTAAAATAACGCTATCAGCAGAAAGTCTAAAATCCAGCAGCATTAAAGGGGAAAAAAGGAAACTTTAAATATCACAGAAAAATAACTTAAACATTGAAAGTTGTTGCGAAAAAAAAATGGTAACATGATACGTTTCAATTTTAAATACAATTAGCTAAATACTTTTGAGAAAAACCTCATTTTCTGCTGAATTGTACATAAAAAATCCTAGAGTTTCTAAGAGAAATTTATATTATTTCTCAGAACAATTTTGAATACTCAAACGTTTAAAAATAATAATGAATGATCTGAACAAAGAATGTAACTTTTATTTTTATTGCTTGAATAGCTACATAGCTACATTTGCTTCGGTAAAAATAAGTTACATATAAATACACAAAAAAGTAAAGCTCCATGACTGATTATTATTAACAATACCTACATACGTTCCACACCCGAAATCCTCGTTTTTTTAATGTCTTTT
The DNA here is from genome assembly GCA_038502835.1 of Octonoba sinensis. Classification (NCBI taxonomy): domain Eukaryota; kingdom Metazoa; phylum Arthropoda; class Arachnida; order Araneae; family Uloboridae; genus Octonoba; species Octonoba sinensis. The sequence goes on from CM076604.1 coordinate 8,527,357, forward strand.
TTCAAGGTTAGGATCCGAGAAATTTGGGAAATTTTTCCCATCCTGAATTTTAAGCATTCATATACAATTTTTTTCAAAATTTGTGTATGGGTGGTGGGGGTGGGGGGGGGGGGGGGGCGGGCTTTTGCCTGCCCTTTAAATGAGGTCTGGCCAAAAGGCAGTTTTTAATGCCTGTTACAAGTAAAAGTTGGAATTCAAGAACAGTAGAAGTACTTTTAAAGAGCACGAAAATGAGATTCATAGAATAGGTTTTAACGCTCGGAAGTTACTCACCACACTGAAACATTGCTTTTTGAGCTGCTTGGGTAACTTGCTGCGGATTATTGGGCGATACTAAGACTCTCACAATCTGGAAAGAAAATTCTATATATGTATCCAGAGCCGTCAGTTATTTATGTAACAAGTAATTCCTGACAAATTTAAGGACGGCAGAAATCAAGAATAATTAGATACAGTTTTGCGCACGAATTCAATTTCAACAAAGTTCCTTTAAAATAATTTCCAGGAAATATTCTCTTGAGTTAAGTAAATAATTTGAGCTGAATTTAGATTATGATAAGGAACGGCTTGAATATGAAAATCCTTACATGTAACATAGTAAGAGCGTTGACCGTTTTCTGGGGCGTCCAGCCTCTCTCCCCCGAATCGTGCAGATCGAAGAAAGGAGCCAGATGCTTGATGTAGGAACCTTCTTTGAAGAACATTTGATTTGATGTGTTATTCTTTAGAAGAGTCAGCATCACATGCAAACAATCTTCCACAATCACACCTATAGAAATAGGAGTTAGAAAAGAAGTTAGGCAGAGAAATTTGCACACAAGAAAACGGGAATATACAATATTTTATGAAAAGGTGAATAAACCACAGAAATCTAAAAACAGACAGATTCTAATGAAATGAAATTGCTCTCCTAATGATTCAGTTGTTTAAATTCATTAAAATGGAAAAATTTGATGGGTTAGTTATGTGATGAAAGTAGAACCAGAGGTCATTGTTTTAAGCTTTTCAAATCACAGGCTAATCTTGAAATTAGGAAAAATGACTACTTCAATAGGATTGTAGGCAGTTGGAATAGTTTACCGGAAGTGACTGTTAATTGCAGTTTGGTAAAAAGTTTTAAGAAAGCTCTTGATGTTCATTGGGCACTGATAAATTGACTAACACCAGCCTAGCTGGGCCCTGAGCCTGTTGCTGGTCCTCACTTTCGTATTGGTATTTGTGTTAAATATAATTAAATAAAAAAAAGATCACTTTAAAAAAATTGCAATAATGATATAATCATTAAAAAAAAAATAAATAAATAAATAAAACCTGCAACAGGATAAATTATGCATATAAAAAAAAAAAAATCTACATACAATATTTCCTTACCTCCATCACTATATCCTTCTTCAGAAATAATTGCAAATAACTTGTCAAAGGCATTTTCAAAGACAACAATTTTCTGAATATTTGCATTGCCTTTTGTAAGATACCCTAACAACAACAACGTCTATAATAAAGCAATATAAAATAAGATATTAATAACAAAGAAATTCTAAATATCTAAGCAAAAGCTTCTCACATATTTTTTTACTAATTATAAAGATAATTGTATAAATTTAGACTTACATCAATTTATAAATAATTAAACAAATTTCAATACTTTTCAATAACGGCATTTTTCATTTTGTGTATTTTAAATGCAATTTTTTCATATTAGGGCATGGAACGCAAAGTGACACATATGACTAATCACACACAACACATGCATTATCAGCATGCAAGCAAAAGTTACTAAAAAAGGTCCTCATATGTAAATAAAGAAATAAGCTTCCTTTAATTTATATATAAAAGAAAGGGAGTATGTTTGGTTATTTTCTTATGTGAAAATTTAAAAGGAATAACACAGTTGATTTCGGGCTGAACCCATGTTTCAATCATGTGGCACTGTTAAATCCGAATTGGTGATTCTTTTATTCTTAATTAGAGTTAAAAAGATATATTAAAAATTTTAAAAGTGGTCTGGATCGGACACCCAACTTTGTAGTCTTTCAGGCTACTCCACCACAGAAAAAGTTAAAATGGCTGTGCTGTGTTTAATTTTATATTTATTACATATTTGAAGGGGTGACCATGAAGAGCAATTAGTTCAGTTTTGTTCATGGCATAAGAAATAACAATTGTTGTGATTCTGAAGCCATTTGAAATGATCCAACATATACTGTTTATTGAAAATAGATAATATAGAACACACAAAATATGTGTATGTAAAATATTTTGTCGACATTTTAAAAATGAGAAAGACATTTTTAGAAAATTCAAGCAAATACGATCTTTAAACAATACCGTAAGAACTTTTACGATCTCACTATAATGTAATACAAGTACTACAGCAATAATACAGTGATCCCTCGTTTTTCGTGGTTAATGGGGACCAGAACCTTCCGCGAAAACTGAAAAACCGCGAAGTAGGATTTGCCCCTAAGAATTTCCGTGTATGCGGGTACACGAATGTTTTAAATATGTAAACAGTATTTAATACTTCACACATTTAAGACAAAAATTTCAACAGTATACGTATTTACTTAAACGTGTCGGTTCTAATTACTAAGGTTAATTACAAATCGTTATAGTACAGTAGTACACATTAATCAACATCGATTTCTGAGAGAGGCCAAGAGTCTTGTGTTGGTGGGAGCTTTTGAGAGCCTGTGGTATGTACTCTGAGTCAACTCATCTCTTTGTTTGAGATGCAGGGATCCTTCTCGCTTGAAACAATGCTTCTTCCCGCAATGTGGCTGCCGACATGGTTGTATTTTTTCATTTTTACTTTTTGATGAATATTTTGGAATAACCCGCGAAGCACTGAAGCCGCGAAACGTGAAGAGCGAAGTGGCGAGGGAACACTGTATAACTAAAACTTCAAGAATGAAATGAAATGCAAACACAAAGTAAAAATTAAAAATTAATGTAGAATTAAGCACACAATTTGCAAAAGTTGCAGACATGGGTTGTCTAGGTTACAAGGAAATGCAAAACAGTGAGCTTCTAGATTAAAAACATCCAACTGAAGCCCTCTATTAAAGGTGAATAAAAATAAAAAAAATATTCATTTTCAATTTTGATAACTCAAATTATTTTGAAACAAATGCTAATACTCTCTTCCACTCATATACAATGTAGCAACAAATAGTACAAGCTAAACTGATATTGACTTACATGCAAAGCTGAACCAATACAGACAGAAACAAATTGCAAACAAAACCAGAAATGAATACTCATACTCATTACCAGGCCGCAAAAGTAGATGACCTAAAAAATCCCTGAAAATGCTCTAAAAATGCCATTAAAGTTGAAAAAATGCACCTTAAGATCTGGAATCAAAATTCCATCAAAGCATTTACAAATATCAGTTTTTTGAAAATTTATAATAGCAACGTCATTAAATGCCTTTTTGAAATACATAAAATAATAATACAATACAGCAATAACTGGTAAACATGTGTTTTGATAACTTTACTGTCTTAAATGATAGTATGTTATTTTCCCTGAGTAATTAAATGTTTTTTTACCTTATCAAAGACCACATACAAGAGAATGGTCTTCACATCATTAAATACTTTTTATCAATGTAAACACAGTTTGGGTAAATTTGAAATAAATAAGAGCACTCATGGATCAATTTTCTTCAAACTCACACACTGTATACACTCCTACAACTATGACACCAACAGCTGTTTTCAACTTCAAAAATACCTTGTTTTGCTAAATTTGTTTTTATTCAGTTTTGGGTAATAGATTTACACTTCTACTCTCGATCAAACCTTGTTAAGTGTTTCATGAAATTTAATGAATGAATCAAACTAAATTTTAATAGGAAAATTAGAGCTAAAACATAGGAAAATGACAAAAGTACCATACCTGCCAACATTTCGAGGAAAAAATCCAGTAGATTGCGATACACTGCAATTTCGCACATATTTTTAACTGTTTTTTTTTTTTTTTTGAGGGAAATGAGAAGTGTTAAAGATCACTTAAATTACAACCACCCACAAGTTCCTTATATGATATGTTTCCCAGCATAACTAACAAAATATTCAGTCCTCTAAAGTTATAGTTGGTTTTACTAAATTTCTAAAACTGTAAGTTTCTTGTGTAAATCCATTTGTCAAAGAAATTAAATAGGATAATAATGTTGCTGAAGTGATTTTTTTCTATAAAATTCCCTACTTATAAGGGATAACCCCAAAATGCATGAAAACCAGGAGATTTTAAATACAAACCGGGAGACCAGTAGAATAGGGGTAAATCCAGGAGTCTCCTGGAAAAACCAGTAGAGTTGGCAGATATGAAGTACTTAAAAATGCTGTAAAAAGCGATATAACAGGAAAAACGTTGAAGAATGCATAACCTCAACTTCCAGGGTCTGCTCATTAAATACACATTGCAGAAGTCTTAGTCCCAAACATATTTTAATTATTTTAATAATTTATCACTACCTACAGAAGCAGAATTATTTCATTAGAACATATGCAAGATCTTCAAATAAATTTTCTCTCATGCTTTAGTACCAATATACTACAACTAAATAAACAGATATACGTATTTCTTATTTTAAGAACACATTACATTTTACAAATTCAAAAATAATTATATGTACATCCACAAAAATCAATAAATAACGGTTCTGAAAACAATTTCAAACTTATTAATATAAGAGCATTTATCTTTGAGCATCGATTTTTCTCTTTTAATGTTTCACTCAGTAACAATGTACATCATCAAAAATATTTAAAAAACAAATATATATACAGTACAAACATGCATATACAATTTAAAAAATGAAATACATATTTACATCATTTCTAATGATTTCTCTGGTATCAGATAAGAGATCCATCAAGCGGGAAACTCCCATAGGACTAACTAATATACATTCTTGCAACTCTTTAGGTTTGTGACTCAAGAGACCACTGAGAAGTCGAACGATCGGCCATCGTACTTTGAAATCAAATTCCTGGAAAATGTAAATGTGAGCAGCAATGAGATTTATAAGTTTTTCTCTAGTGACCACACATTGCAACAGGGTTTGTTGATACATATTAGGGATGTACCGAGTACTCTGTATATACTCGGTACTCGTCTAGAATTTTACTACTCTGCAAAATTCTAGCCGAATACTCGGCCATAACAGAGTAGTTGTAAAAATTTCGTAATTCTTTTTAAAGATTACTAATAGTAGATAAATTTAAAACTGATTAGAACAATAATAGGCAAATATAAATAATGGTGTAAAACACAAGCTTTTCTATATTTTCTGGAGACGGGCGATTTCTTTTTTCATTATAAATGTCTTAATGTCTTATAAAATCCTTTTTTATTCACAACTACTCAGTACACGGTACTCGGCCGAGTAGGAAATTGTTGAGTACTCGGCCAAAGTGCTACTTGGTGCATCCCTAATATATATCATGATATATATTCAATATTTATTCCTAAAATATCAGGCTCTTTGATATTTCCATTTGTGTGAAATATTATGTAAATAACATTATGCATGCATCATATTTTTGTCTAAAAATTAGAACTTTAAAAATTGTTATTGAAAATTAAACTATAATTTTAATAAAATGCTAAAAACAGCTAACGTAAACAATTTCTACGCATCTGAAATATCTCTTGTAATAAGTTTTTAGCAAAAAAATTCCCCTTTCTGAATGTCTGAAGACTAGTTCTTAGCTGTGGAATTATTGATTTGGTGGGGCAATATTAAAATTGAACTGAAATTTTTTTAAAACTAAGTTGATCATTCAACTGTTTACTGATTCACCAACTACAGCACCCTTCGAGAGAATTTTCTCACGCTTTCGTATAGTTCAGTCTAAATTGCGTAATAGGCTAGGAACTGAGCAAGCAGACAAACTTTAATTTTTGTTTAAATTTTTGAACAAAAACAAATAAATCTCATTTTGTGTTTTAAACACAAAATGAATTAATGTTTTGTTAAAGAAATAAAACATTCTTGAAATCTGAAATAGTTTTATGTTTTGAAAGAGAAAATCTGTCGAGTTAAAATTTTGTTATGAGTGCTTAAAAATAAAAGAATTATGTTATTTATAACATTTATACATATAAAATTAAGTATTATTTTATATTTGAATAATTGACAGCAGACTTGGGGTGATCGCGATTACGTAATCGTAATCTGCTGTAATCGATTACATTTTGGCATAATCGAAATTGCATAATCCCTTTTCTCACGTAATTTTAATCGTAATCTAAAGGAAAAAATCTGTAATCTGGTCTTGTAATCGTGTAGTCCTGACCTGCCGAAAGCTGACATTTTTAGTTTGCCCTTCTACCATAAACTGATGTTGAAGTTATTTCATTTAATTGCATCCATCATCATTTCAGTTATTCCTTTTTAAACAAAAATTTAATAAAAAATCATAAATTTTTGAATTGTGACGCTGTTGCAAAAAAGAGAGTTGTATGCATAATATCGGCTAAATGTTTGCTAATTTAATCGTAATCAAAATCGAAATCGGATGTCATAATCGTAATCAATTACATTTTTTAACGACTGTAATCGCTTTCGTAATCGTAATCATAATCTCTCAATTTTCCTCTTTGTAATCCACTCCAAGCCTGGTTGACAGTAACAATCTGTTAAGGTCAGCCACATGTAGCTTTAACTTTTTCAGTTCAAGCTATACAAAAATTTTACGTCATTACATTTATGTCTAGTTATAATAACACTATTGCAAAATTATAGAATGCATTTGCAGGAGTGCTGCCAGAGGAAATACAGATCCTTAACAAAAATCTAATTAATTAAAACGGACCCTTCACAAAATTCCAGTCATTCAAAATGGACACTTAAAAAAATTCCAAGCTACCAAATCGCACTTCTTAAACAATTATTTAGTAAATAAGTGGCAAAAAATGTTATGCGTGAATCGAAAAAAGTGGCAAATCGCGTTATCAAAAACACAAATAACAATTAGTAAAACAAAATAAACAGACCAAATATACATTACAAATATAAGGGCACACTGAAAATCCATTTTGTATTCTCTTCATATTTTTAAACAACGTATAAGCTCACGAGCTGATTAAAAGTTTAAATTATTATTCTCAACAGAAATATATTTTTTGCTCGTGAGTAATAATATTAAACAAAAAATAGTAATTTCTTTTATCACTGTAGGTTTAAATTATGAATTTTCAAACTTATTCGATTTCTCGCCAAAATCTGACCTTGTTAAAACTGCTGGATCAACCCCCGATTTGTAATGCATGGTCAGAATTATCAGTCTTTAACACCGTCCAGTTGAGAACATACTTTGCCTAATAATGTTCAGGGTGATTTTGCATTTCATATTTTCATAATCAAAATATTTTTTGTTTCTTTCTTAAATGTAACATCTATATATATATTTCAGTTAACGTGGACCAGTTAAGATTAAATTTTGCGGTACGATACGATACTGACATCATGCAAAAACCAAACTATTGCAAAATGATGTTTAAAAATTTGTTTAATGATTACCATAGAAACGTAATGTAATATTTGCATTTATTATCGTAACTTACGGACTTTAACAAATTTGTTTCTATTTCTTAAAAATTATTTCCCATTCATGAATCAATTTTTAATTTCCGATTCTTTGGAGTGGCAACAGCTTAGTTTGTTCACATCTAGCGGTCTTTTGAATTTCAATGCAATTTTTACGGTTTTAAAATGGTTAATTTCTAATTCTTTGGAGTGGCAGCACCTTTGTTTATATCTAGCGATTTTTCTTAAGCCTTTCGAATTTTAAAGCGTTCTTTGAAATGATTATAGCCCGCAGATGTTCTGCGGGGAATCAGCTAGTTCAATAATAAATGAGTAAAATTCAATACATCATTTTATATTATCCTGACTTATTACAAACTTCCATAAAGATTTTAAAAGTACATAATTAAAAAAAACAGGGGGGAAAATCCTTGATTAAAAACTCATTAAATAGAAAGATCTCCCATTTTAAGCATTTCATTAATATCAACTTGTGCTGCAATGTGCACCATTTAACAGCGCTCACTATAACAGCAAAATTTGTACGCACCTCGATAAGCTCCAGCAATAAAGAAACATTCTCCGATCTAACAATGAATATTTCTGTGAATTGTGAACCTAAGCTGTCATCGGCTACATAGTCTTGATCTGCAGAGAAAGGAAAAGATCGCAATTTTTAAGTCACACACTTTAAATATATTTTTTCAATGGAGGCAATTCACCGCTAGAGGGAAACATGAACGATCACCGTTGTCACGTAATATCCGCTCTTTGTATACTAAGATTTTCAATTGAGTTCTACGTGGAGTTCTCTAGGCAACATTAGTTATCTTGAAATTAGGGATGTAACGAATAGTGATTTGGCCGAATAGCCGAATACCGAATATTCGACCCCTTCTTCCAGGCCGAAGCCGAATATTCGGCTATTTTTTCTAGGCCGAATAGACCAAAGCCGAATATTCGGCTATTTTTTCTAGGCCGAATAGGCCAAGGCCGAATACCGAATATTCGGCGGCCGAATATAACATTTCTAGAAAATCGTTGTAGTAGAAAGTATTTGACAAATTTAAAATTATTGACAAAGTCAAACACCAATTACACACAGTCTATGATGTATGATTTAATTTTGTTTGTTAAGAGTTTAAAACTATTTGAAATTAATGTATTTTCTCTATTCTTTTGAATGTGATAAAACTAAGAATTTCACTCACAAGTGGAATAGAAATGACAGATTTTACGGTAGTAAGCATTAGCATAAGTTTACTAATTATTTAATTCAAATGAAAGAACTACTATTGCTTAGTGAACTTTTACCTTGCTTAAAACTGTTTTATGGAGATATTTTAGAAGTTATAAAAGTTAATATTTTTATTCTATGGGGTTTTTAACTATTTTTAAAAAATCTATTAAAATTTAATACAGTTAACTGGAATATATTTTTAATTTCCAAAAACTCCAATAACTTATGCTATCTAAATATTCATGATATATTCTAGGCTTTTCACATTTCTCTCTTATCCAATATTCACAATAAATCAGTCTACCCAAACAAAGTCTAACTTCCACTTTGTTAATAATAACAAAATTAATTTCTCATATATCATAATTAACTATTGTCAGCTTTGGGAGTGAATGCTAAATATAGAATACAATATTATAACTTTAAAATCTGTTTTTGCTCAGTTAAGCCTAAAACAAGGTTTAAAAAAGTAGTTTTTTTCCTAAATTATTTTTTAATTATTATAGCTATAAACTAATGTACTCTTTTGCAGTAATTATTATACAATTTTAAATGTTTAAAATCTACTAATTTCTTTATTTTTTTACATTTCCACTGCAGCAGAACTATTCGGCCGAATTTGACCTTACCCATTATTCGGCCAAGCCGAATATTGGGCTTGGTGATGAAATGATTATTTGGCCAGGCCGAATAGGCCGAATACTGAATAGTTGGCCGAATATTCGTTACATCCCTACTTGAAATGAATTACACTATTTTCACAGCTTTTTCTGATTATAACCCAGTATTTACATTTAATTTAATCATTATTCAAAAAATTTATTAATTATTACAATAGTTATAGTGCTAATTTTATGTAATGCATAAGAACTTTATTTAGGCCTAGTTTTCATTAGATGTGTCGAACTCGAAGTAAAGCGATGCTACGGCTCCCTTTGTTTGCGTTGCTTTCATCGCTGCCACGTGACCAATGATGTTGCTTGAATTGCCTCCATTAGAAAATAGATTTTAAAATCAATCACAAAAATAATCCTCTTCACGTAATGTGGCAATACAAATCTACCCTTATTGTGGTTATTTAAAAGAAGTTTCATTGTATAAACTTCTTATATATTCAAAAATTATAAGTTTATTTGTATCTCTTACTAAAATTTAACTTGCAAGAAAAAAAATTGTACATTTAATGCAAAAGGAAATTTCTAGTGGTTCCCTATGTTGTGAAAATTTGTCAATTTAGTTTAGTAACAATTAATTGTTGCACACAAGGCTGGTGGCCACTAGTTACGTTATTGTAGAAAGTGTATACAGTTCTACTACAAAAAAACCTCTAACTGGCAGAGTGCCAAGTAGAATCCATTCATGTTCAAGGGAGAAACTGCTGGTGTAAGGAATGTGCAGTACTCTGTTCTTGTTTTAGTTCGTTTAGCATACTCGATTTCTTCCGAACTGATGCCATCAGCCAGTTTATAAATCCAGTTGCTTTCATTAAACAAGGAAACAAACATCCTGATTTGAGTGGTAATAAACGCATCTCATTAGCTTCGAGGCCGTTCATAAATGACGTCATGCTCTTTTCCCGTGTATTTTGATCCCCCTCCCCCCCCTTTGTCACAATATGTCACACTTCAGTGAACCCCCCTCCCCCCTTTGTCACGCGTCACGCTATGTTGCATATTGCATGATGTCACACTTCTTGTTACCCCCTCCCATCCTCTTGTCACAATTTCACGAACCCCCCTCACCCCTCGAGGCATGACATCACTTATGAATGATCCCTTCCCTAATACTCAAATGTCACAATATGTCCCACTTCAGTGAACCAGCTCCCCCCCTTTGTCACGCGTCACGCTATGTTGCATATTGCAGGATGTCACACTTCTTGTTACCCCCTCCCCTCCTCTTGTCACAATTTCACGAACCCCCCTCACCCCTCGAAGTGCGACATCATTTGTGAATGATCCTTTCCGTAATACTCGAATGGATTAGTTCTTTCCTTCCATGTGCAGAAACGCTCAAGTATCAGGACTTTATGGTAAAACTGCATCAGTTATACAGAAATTGAATACAAATTTTAAAGACAACTTCCCCCAAAATTGTGCGCCTTACTACGGATGGTGTGGGTCCATTAGGGAAGTGGGTGCTACGTGACATTATACAGGAATGTAATCAATAATTTTCACGACATAAATTTTTAAAAATATTTTTTTTTAATTTGAAAAACAGAAACAATAACATTAAAAAGATATAAAATTTGAAATCCTATATAACTTAGACTTAAATACTGTATATAATCTAGCCCAGAGTCCGACAGAAATGCAAAAATCTGAAGAGCCAGGAAAATTTTTAGGAGCCAGCTATAATATTTTCAATTGTGAACTAGTCGCCACCTGAAAAACTAGTCTTTTTAGTCGTCCGGGCGACCTGGCGTCCAGGATTTGTCGGACCCTGGCCTAACCTGCTAACACTCCTAAAAAAATATCCAGTAGATGATTTCGAAGCATCTCGATATTGCATACTTCATTGTTATTTAGAACAAAATAAAACGTTCATAATAGGTACTTGCAAGCTCCTTATTTAATATGTCTTAGCGTAACGAACAAAATAATCACTGCTCTATAGCTAAAGTAGATTTTATAATGTCTGAAATTCTAAGTTCCTTGGGTAATTCCATTTGTCAAAGAAAGTACAGTGATCTCTCACTTATACGCGCTCTCGCTTATGCGCGTTTTTCCTATGGCCCCGTCCAGCGATATACGAAACCAATGTTAACTCTTATTCATTTATGCGCGGAGCTAAAAAAGGCAGCTCTCACTTATGCGCATCAAAAAAAATTTTCAGCTGAAAATCACTTCCTCAAGTCAGGTGTTTCTTAACAGAAGCATTTCACCCTTTTTTGTTTTGCTTCTAGGAATTCGTTCTCTCCTCTTTCCCCTATTGTTAGGATTCCAAGAAAACATTCCCCTTAAGATATACAGAGGATTAAACGTGGGGCTTCGGCTGTACTTGAGATTGACAGACGTCAGCAAAAGTTGCGTTTGTGTTTCGTCCAATAAGAGTACAGTAAGCAGCACGTTGCTTTTTAAAATGGCAAAAAGAACGCACTTGTCCCTTTCGTTTAAAATGGAGGTTATCCAAAAATTCGAAGGAAATCCCAGCACATCAAAAATAGCTTTAGCTAAGCAATTTTATATCCATGAATCGACATTGAGGGGCATTTTTAAAAATCGGGAGGGAATAATTGTGGCTAATAAAGAATGGAATCCAGTAAAAAAAAAAAAAAAAAAAGAAATTGGATTCAAGGTGGAAAGTGCGAACAGTTTTGTTACTATAGTTTAAAGAAGCTCATGCCTTGAACATCCCTATTAATGTTGATATGGATCTTGCCAAGGAAAAGGTGAGTGTGAATGAAGGCACAGTTGAACAATGGCGAGAAAACTTCTTTGACGCTATGGACGTCTCTTTTCCCATTTTTCACTACAACTAATGCATAATATATTACATAACAATTATTGTCTACATTAAACTGATGTTTGCTCTTAGCTCCCTTTTTTGGTTTTCCACTTTGGCGCGCTTTTCATTTATGCGCGTTTTTGCCGCAGGCCCCTGAGACCGCGCATAAGTGAGAGATCACTGCACCGTATAATTCCGAAAATCCCCCCCCCCTTGTTCCCCCTGAAAGTCTTGCCTGTTACCCCATGGGGGGAAAATCGGAATTTCGGCAAAACGTGAAATTTAGCATTTTGTAGTAGGATTAACACTCTTTTATTTTATTTTCTCTAAAAAAAATATATAGACAATGAGAATACATTTAATGCAGGTAATACTAATAATTAAATTCACTATGACATTCACTTTTTTGACACAGTATTGCTCAACAAGCGCAGCATTTTGACAGCAGAAAAGTTGCTCCTAGAGTTCACAGCTGAATGCTAACCTAAAATGGCTCACTCGAACGCAAACACACGTGCACCGATCATCGATGCAGGGAAACGGCGCTCCCACGCAACTGCTCGCTGATTGGTCGAGTCCTTGGAGCGCAGCCGCTTTCCTCCTCCCACCTGGGCTCCATGGTTGTCATATTGGGCAAAAGTTCGCCGATCGGGCTACTTCGTTCCGCTGCTGTTGATTAAAAGCCCACGTATTTGGCTATTTTTCAGATGTTTTTGACTGCTCGCTGGCACAAAAATTTGGCAACCCTGATTGACTTCTACGTAGTTTCTAAAGAGAGAGAGAGGGCGACTGAAATCGGATTTCTTTGTTATTATGGGATGGGGGGAAAACGGAATTTAGGTTCTCACTGAAAATTTACTTTTTTGCCCCATGGGGGAATAATCGGAGATGGGGGCTTTTTCGGAATTAACGGTAAGTAGGAAAATAACATTTATGAAATTAATTTTAAAAGTATATATATATATATATCTTTTTCCCTAAAAAATTAATTTCATAGATATTTTTCCAAAATTTAAAAAAAATTGGGAGATTTTTAATACAAACCAAGTGACCAGGAGAAACAGGAAAAATACAGTAGAGTGGGCAAGTTTATTTAAGAGTCAAACAAATATTAAAAATATAACTGAAAGGGAAACATACTTTCGTCATCATTTCTAGGGCCGTTGATAACATTACATATTGCTTCCAAAGCATAGCTGATTATTTCATTATCAGATCTATCACATTCCAGTACTCTTATTAAGGCATCCAAAGCTTGAGCTCCAATTTCTAATCGAAATTTCTGAAATAAAATAACAAAACTTTAAATTAAGCACAACCACATTAGAAAAAATATGCTTTTGAATAAAAAGTCCAGTATTTCTTTTACATCTGAAATTCTCTGAAGATTTTGATTTTAGACTTTTTGGGAATTTCAGTTGGTGGATTTAAGAGTTGGCTCTATTCATTAATATATTTTAGGGTTCATGCCAGAGGAAATTCAGGTCTCTTTTCGGACCCTTCACAAAATTCCAATCCAATCGAAACTTACCCTTCACAAAATTTCGAGCTAACCAACCAAATTGTAGTTTTTACAAAATTATTTATTAAATAAGGGGCAAATAATATTAATTTTTTTTCAGAATCACTGTAGCTTTCAATTTTGAATTTTCACAAAAATGTGTTCAAAATTCACAAAAACACATACCCTGTTAAAAGTGCTGGATAGACCCCTGTATATAGTGCTTAATTTGCATGGGAGCTCAGCTCCTGAACTTCTTTTCAATTTTTTGTGAATTTTTTACATTTCATTCATGTTAGACTATTTACATATGAAAATAAGTTCTGAAGAATATAGGGCTTTCGCACTTTTTTTTTAAATTAAAAATTTTGCCCTGATTTGACTTTAGCAGAGAAAAATTTCATCCTGAAACATGGAAGAACATGCAGTATCTTCCCAAGGATCAATTGAATGTGAAACTTGAAGAATTTAAAAGTAAAGAAGATATTTTACCTAGGTCAAAAAAAAAGAAAATTAAAGAAGAGAAGAAGAATAGAATCTTACGGGAGAAAGTGCCTTCAGTGCTCTGCAAGCATCTCTGCGGTCATCAAGAAGAGTAGATGTTTGAACTCGGTCAACCAGCTTTTCAATCTGAAAAAAGAAGAAAAAAAAAACTAAAGAGTTTATGCAATTAAAATGAAAAAAAAAAAAAAAACACCCTATCTTTCTACGTTTTGCTTTTGCATAAAATGCAACTCACACTTCTAATTTTTTGAACAGAGATAACAAGCAAGAAACTTTTACCTAAATGTTTTTTACTGTAATATCCATGTTTATACTTGATCCAGGCACTGAAAGAAAAGAACTGAAGTACTCTTAGTCAGAGGTTACCTGTTGCTTTGGATTTGACAGAGCAATTTGAAGCTTTAAATTATGTTTGTGTGTATTTGATTGTGTCATGGGGGAGGGGAGGTTTCAGGGGGTTTTAGCTAGTTTTGTAGAGGACTGTTCTAAGGAAGTTTTGTATCATTGGGAAGGGCATACCTCATATACATATCTAAATCTAGGTATCATTTAATAACAATAAAAAAATATTCCTGCGTTTTTTAATGCATAAATAAAACAATAATACACAAAAAAATAAAATTATTTCTTAGTAAAATATAAGAAAAATAAATAAATTTATATCCTGTATGATCAAAGGGAAGGATGAAATTGTGTAGGTAGAGAAAATTAAAATTGACAGGAATTTCTTTGTCAAAACTGGATACAGATATTCAAGTTGGGTTGAAATGCGGTTTAGCCTGCTGCAGCAATCATTTAGGATTAGATATTATGTAGTTCAACACTTCCTTGATAATGTAATAGTTGGCAACTTTAACAAAAATTGCCAAGCATTGGGATAAACAGTATTTTCACTTTAATTTGCAACCAGAATCATGATAAAGTTGCATATCTTATGGTCATTTTTCAAGAAAATGCCTGAAACTGATTTCAACTCTTTTTTTCCAGCGGCATATAGTAAACCTTCTGGCATGGATGTTGTAATAATGTAAAAATAGCTATCTTAAGCCATTCTGTAACATATTTTTGTTTAAATCATGAAAATAGTTCTTCAGTATCATTTGTAAATTCTTTAAGGGCTGCGTTCCAAGTATTAGCATTAATTTTATGAGCCCAACTTGTTATAAACTCATAAATGAGAGAAATTTGTCGACAACTCTATCAACAATATTTTTTTACAAATTTAATTTTTTCGTGGTAGAGCTCACTTTATCTTATATGCAAAGCAATGAAGTTTCGTGACATTGTAACAATAAATGGAGACAATTTAAAACAAACACTTAATATTCTTAACGTGGCGTGCCTCATACCCCCACTAAGCTCTTCTATTGGATTCTCATTGCACTGACCAAGAAAAACTCATGCCTTCTATTATCAGTTCCCAGAAGGAATTAAAAGTTTCCTGGGAATTGCAGACTAAATAAAAGCTTTACCTGTTACCCAGGAAGGGGAGGGGTGGACAGAAAATGACTTCATCAGTGGCTATCCATGAAAAAAGTTGAAGACATGCTTTCTTTCGGATAAGCTTTTGTGTGAATTCCGGTAATCCCATTAGTTCACCTTGCCTCAAGGCTTGCTTGGCCTCTTTTTATGGGGGGTCATTTAGGAGGACCATATGCGCTGTCATCCTTTGACAGGCGTTTGGAGATAACTGCTACGTTTCTCTTTTATGGCAAGACTTTTTTTTCAATGCAATTAACAATTGATTCAATAACAATTTGACGAAGAATTAAAACCAAAATCCCATACTTAAAAGCCAAAAATCAAATGATTAATTCCTGGCCGAAAGTCAGATTCGCGAATTTTTCGCAATATCGATTACTTGGACAGTAGTAAATAGGGAAGGCAGTAAGGGTATAATAAATTAAATAGGAAAATTTAATTTATTATTTTAATTCAAAATAAAAGCTAAGAAAAAATCTCAATCACGAAAACGAGGGCTTTACGAAAGTTTGCTGTCGCAAAAAAATCTTTTCACACTACAGTATTTTCTAAAAAAATCCCTCATATTTCCGAACTTATTAAACATCAAGTTGATTATATCCTTAAAAAAATCTTTGGGCATTGAATCTGCGTAATTTCTCAAAAGAAATCAGTTCTGTTCAGAGCCGCCCGTCTGTCTATCTGATGAGCTGCTGCAACAGGAAAATTGAGGAAAGGAAACGGGCGTCAATGTGAGCTGGCGCCGTTTCCCTACTCGCTCTTTATCTAAAAAAAGCTGAACGAAAAATAAATGGTCATGCAAAATATTTTTGCATATCGATTTTTGTAGATTTAAATTTTTTCCGCTATTAAAAAGCGCGCCTCGGGTTACGAGTAATATATATATATATATTTTGCGTTCCTCCTTGCGGAACCTCTGATTTTTGCACATTTGACACGCTATAGCACGTCCGCGGCATCGCTGGGGCGACTGGCCCCGTACTACTCGGGAAGGGGGCGCTTATTTGGTACTTTTCTTCACTTGTACCATTTAAGCGCCTCCTCCGATATTTTCGCGAAAATTCAGGGGGGCGCTTATTCGGTACTCACACTTTGGGATACGCTTGTGTAATCCAATAAATAAAGGAATAAATAATTAAAATAATAATAATATAGAAACACTCAAGTACCTAATTGCTGAATACCCAACTACTTTGGTGAAAGTTATTTTAAGAAAAATTGAGAATTAATTGACACAAAATCAGAAATGTATATGTAAAAACAAATACCCCAGTATACTTTTCTTAATTTTGCATAAAACATGACTCTCTTTACATTTAATGGTACTTTTACAGTTATAAAATGAATGTTTTCTCTTCTGAACATTATAAGGCAATTAATAATATGTTGAAGCGTACATGCATTTTCTCTTTCAGACAGATAAAAAGCATATATGTTATTATACGAAATCTAAGAACAAGTTTAATTTTCTTAGTAACTTATAAATTCATAAGAACAAGCAATGAAGGAAATATATTTAAGATTTTATACGTTTTATAAAACTAGTGAACTTTCGTCGAAAGCATCAGTACTTAGCGGTAAATTTCGAGTGTAATAATCGGTTACATGACAGGGAATTAAAACATCAACATAATATATATTCATAACGTACAGTTTCTGCAGCAGTTGGTTCTTGAGAATCTGGACCTGAACCCAAGACAGATTTAATACTACTTTTAAAGTATTCCATCTTTTAACACATCAAATCTTAATTCTCCGTCACTTTCATCAGTAGCGTTGCGTGGACTTTCAGTTCCAAAACAGACTATTTCCGGTTTTTGAAGTCCGACTTCCGTTTATGAAATTATACCAAAAAGAAGACCTTAATATATAAACTTTCGTGTAATAAAAGAAATAAATATGAATAATATGTAGCACTAAGCGATTATTCTTCAATCTGAGCTAAAATTTCCAATTTTTTAACTTAATTACATAAATCCTTTTAAACTTATAATTTACTTCTTTTGAAATGGCAACATATTTCCCTTGTTTGGTAAACATTTATAAAAGATTCGTAGTTTTTGTCAGTTCGCTTTGGTTACATTCGTACATTTGAAGAATATATATTTGATAACTGAAAAATATGAGTAAACGAAAAGCTCCTGATAGTGTTGGCCCAAACAAACCTTTCTGTGAATTTCTGCTAGGTATATTAATGAATGCTTTTCAACTTTATAAAATACATAAGTAAAAAAAAAAAGCATGCGAAAACATCAGTATGTTGTTTTGAATTAAACAACTTTTATTCACCAAAAACTTTGTTAATCTATTTAAATTGTCAAAAATTATTTCTCAGGCATTATTTTAATACATTAAAGGTTGAGACAATTACATTTAAGTGCACAATTTGAAGACAAATGTAAAACACGAATTTTAGTTTGAAACATGTTAAGAAAAACAGAAAATTTCTATTATGTGTTACTTACTCATAGCGCCACTGAAAAAGTTTTTTTTGTTATCTTGCAACGTGCAACAAGTCGTGATATAAATTAGTTCTCTTATAATTGGTTATGTGCTATTATTCTGTTCTAAATTCTAATTTCTCATGTATCATTTGGATATATTAAAAGTTGAGGTAATTATCTTTATCGTTATGCTTAGGAAATTCATCTCCAAAATTAACAAGAGTAATGTAATAAGTCAGGGGTTGACCCGGGATTTATTTCTTCAGGTGACTGGGGAGAAAAAAATTGGTTGTACTACCACGTAGCAGTGTGCTGGGTGTCAATGGACGCAGGCGGACAGCGTCCTCCTACCTTTTTATTTTAATACAAGCGTCCCCTCAAATTTTTTACATTTTAACATGAGCATCCCCCCACTTTTGATTTGAATTGCTTATCTTCGTATGCATACGGGAACTACTGTGATATAATCCCCCCTTGGCGATTTTTTCATTGCCGCCAAGAAACCGTCACCAACAACAAGATTTTTATGTCACCAACTTCAAATAGAATACAACACTTTTGGCGATGATTTTCTCGCCAACAATGTCACATCATAAACATAGCAAACATGTCAAGAAAAATCACTAAAAAACAGTAAAATACCAAAAATTGCAAATTATATCTTACACACAATATCCACGCTACTATGTAAAGCACGTACAGCATTTTTCAACAACAATTCAATACATTAACGGATTAATAATTACTCGAAAAATAGAATTATTTACTTTACCAAATCACTTAAACTTGAATAAAAACCCTTCGTTAAAAGAACACGCAATTTATGCCCAATAATTACTACCGCAATGATTCATCATTGCATAAAATGATATGCATTATTTAATGAAAACATAATTAAAATATCGCGCAAATCAACGCTATCCAAATTTTAAAATACCACCCTAGATAACAAAATTAATAACGGTCATCACTTCAAGTACATTTTGCATTAAACTATTGGAAGCCTACCATTAAAAATACCATAAAAACCATTCATTGAAAAAACACGCATTTTAGGCACAATAATGACTATTGCAATTAATTATCATAAGATAAAATGATATGCATTACTCAATGAAAAACATAGCAAAAATATCGCGCAATTCCAAGCAAAACTTCAAGTACATTTTACATTAAACTAACGGAAACCCACTTTATCAAAACCAGCAACGCCACTAATAACTACAGCTAATATTTTAGAACAATTGAAAATTCATTGTTTTATAACCTTACAAACACATAAAATAAGCAAATAATAAATTTAGAAAAATAAAGAACTCACTTTAAACCAGTTGGCTTTTCAATATTAATCCCAAATCACTATAAACTTGCTATCCAATATGACGAAATGGTCCGAAAATTACCACTTAATTTTTCATTGCTTTTAGTCACAATTAACCAAACTTATGCACTTATCAATCAAAACAA
This sequence comes from Octonoba sinensis, assembly GCA_038502835.1. Classification (NCBI taxonomy): domain Eukaryota; kingdom Metazoa; phylum Arthropoda; class Arachnida; order Araneae; family Uloboridae; genus Octonoba; species Octonoba sinensis. Next base: position 8,546,985 of record CM076604.1, read on the forward strand.
TTTCATACTTCAGATAGCAAAAGCAGCAAATCACGTTTCCGTCCATTTTAACACAATCAAAAACATGGCGCCTTAACAAACTATTGTAATATAGAATCATTCCTCTGGCCACAATAGAAAATAATTGAACCAAATTAATGCACCTTAACACTTTGCATTCTCCCTTTAGCAACAGGAAAAATCTCCACAAACTTTAAACATAAAATAAACTATTAAAAAGTTACTTATTCGTAAAAAAAAAAAATTCTAAAAGTTCAACAATCACACCGACACAAGCCCTTCCGCATCATACACTGAGGGTTGCCACACATTACGTCAGCCAACATCGATGGCGTTGGGTTGCCACTGAAACTATCGCCAGCCGAAAATCATTACAAATTGGCGCGCTAGCTCGAATGTCGCCGAGGGGGGGGGGGGGGAGGGATTATATCACAGTAGTACCTGCATACGTGTCCCCCGAACTTTTTTTTTTCAGGAAAACACCAGGGCACTATATATGCATCCATAAATAAATATATATTTATAAGTGGTGCTCCTCGCATGGGTGTCACCTGTGTGTAATTTGTGGTCTCGTCTCCCTCCCTCCCTCACAAAAGAGAGAGAGAGAGAGAAAAAAAGATGTTGTGTTTTATAAACTTGTACCTTGATAATTTATATTATTTTCAGTGGTGCAAAAAAAAAGAAAATTAGAAATTTCATCTTATTAATTCGGTGCAATTTGCATCAAACTAGATTTACTTTCAGTTGGCTATGTTGATATAGCAACGGCAAGATTGTATGATTCAAGTATATGTATTTTTTTAAAATTCTTTATCTCATTTTGGATGGGGTCAACCACCCCACCTCTAGTGATACTTCTGTATTTAAATATTATGTATACATGTAGCTGCATGTATGTATGTGTTGTAATTTAAATCTCTCCCTTTAAAAAGTGAACTTGACTCCCGCCTCCATGAAAAATGTCTTCTCCACTGCTTTCTAGCTTCCCCCATGTGGTGCACAAGTGGTGGAAATACAAGAAATGATTATTTGAACAAAAAATTGACCACAAACATGGCAAGGATGCAGCTATCTTGTCCTAAATGTTTGATGTGTGAATAAAATTATTTTTTTCCTCTAGAGCAAGGCTTACATTTTGGTTTACTTTTTTATTTTAAAGTAGGCCTTTGCTCAGTATTATTTTTTTAAAAACATTTTATTTGGTTAAAAAGATTGGTTATTGTTTCATCAAAAACATAGTTTCAGAAGCAATGCTTAATATAATGGAATCTATGGCCAGATAAGGAGCTAAAGCAAATCCCCCCCCCACAAAAAAAAAAAAAAAAAAATCTAGATGTGGCCTTGAACTTGAGGGCCAAAGAATCAGATGAGTTTCTTTTAAAACAATCAGGTAATCCTCAGAAATTTATATAGAGTGAAATCTGTGTAAATTGACCACTAGCGGTTCTGCAATTTAGTGGTCAACTTAGACAGGTGGTCAACTTATAGAGGGTGGGGATTTTTTTTTCTTGTCATTTCTTTCACTATGCATTTATTCATTTGTAACTATTTATTAAAATATATCTTCATGGATAACGTTTCTTTAAAATAGTAACTAGCTATTCTTTTTCCAACTATCTAAAATATCATTTGGGAAATTTAACCTGAATAACTTACAATGTATTATACAACTTTAAAATTAAAGTACTTAGCTAAAATAAAGTTAATTATCTTATTAATTATGTACGTTACTTAAATGACAGTAAAGATTTCCTAAAAATATATAACTTTTCAAAATGGCTACATCAGATAGAAGGAAAAAAGAAGAAACTTATTTAAAGAATACAAGAGTGCTCATAGCAGTTTTCCCAATAGGTTAACTTACAACGAAATTTAGGCAAACTTTATATTTATGTTTCGTCAATCCGGACAAATACTGGTCTAACATTTATAGCATAAAAAATATCTTGGAGAAGTTATCTTAGTTTTTTTTTCTCTTTTCAAAAATAGATAAATAAATAAATAGTATAATAATCAGGGTGGTCAACTTACAAAGGGATTTTTATAATACTCCCACCCAAGTTTGGCATACAAAGGTGGTCAACTTTGCAGGTTTTTCAGTATTTCCTTTGGACGATATTCATATAAATGGTGTAGATAATTATGCGGTGTATAACATTACAGCATAAAATATATCCTGGAGAAGTTATTTTTGTTATTAAATAAATAAATATCATGGTAATAATCAGGTGGTCAACTTACAAAGGGTTTTTATAATGCTCCCACCCGAATTTGGTGTAGATAAGTGGTCAACATAGACAGGTGGTCAAGTTACAAAGGTTTCTCTACATTATATAATATAGGGTTAATTCCGTTCCTGACAAAAGCGGTCAATTTAGACAGGTGGTCAACTTTACAGGTTTTGCAGTATTTCCTTTGGACGATATTCATATAAATGGTGTAGATAATTATGGGGTGTATAACATTACAGCATAAAATATATCCTGGAGAAGTTATTTTTGTTATTAAATAAATAAATATCATGGTAATAATCAGGTGGTCAACTTACAAAGGGTTTTTATAATGCTCCCACCCAAATTTGGTGTAGATAAGTGGTCAATATAGACAGGTGGTCAAGTTACAAAGGTTTCTCTACATTATATAATATAGGGTTAATTCCGTTCCTGACAAAAGTGGTCACCTTACAAAGGTGGTCAACTTTACAGGTTTTACTGTGTATAGCTTAAGCAGAAAAGTATTATGTTTTAAACATAAATTTAGTTTTTTTTTTCATTTTGAATTCATTAATTTGTAAAGAATAACTAATATCAAAATTAAAAAAGAAAAGAAAAACAGTGAAACCTCGATAACTCGACACCCCAAGGGGACACGAAAACATGTCGAGATAAGCAAGTGTCAAGTTAAGTTACCGAGGTTCCGTAATTTCAATTGCTAATATTGGTTTGCATTGTTATTTATTTACCATTCAAGTTATAAAATCCAATTCCAGTGAATAAATTATTCCTGTTTATTATTTATCTATTTTCCATTATTTTAAAAAGTTATACATTACAATTAAATAAATATATAAACATATAGTACATCAGCTCAAAATACCTCATGTGAAAAAATCCATAATTTTGGTTTGTTTTTAACAAATGAGGAAATAGTGTTTCGAGCTATTCCATATTCTTTAGCTAGATCAGTTTGAGACCTATCCGTTTCAAGTTCTTTTTATAATTTCTACTTTCGATTTCAAGCTTAAACTAGTCGGTTTACAAGGAGCCATTGCGGACACGTCTACTGATTGAAAAAGGTAAGAGCAAATGGCAAAAAGCATAAAGCACGTCTATTCTAGCTTTCAGTGATTGTAAGTGTTATCGCATGAGCGCATGCGCGAAGCGTGTTTGCACCTTTTCGTAGACTGGAGGGAGTCTCAAGCAGTGATTGACAAGATAAAGAGAGGTCACCTTGACCACCTCTACGAAGAGCATGCTTATTGTTGGGTGTTGTGTTTCTGACTCCCCAGGGTCCTAGGGGAATAGGGGAATCTTCCAGGAACACTTTCGATAAAAGAATTAATTTATGGACAAAGAAACATCACTGTAAAATTCTGAGAATTGTACACCGTGAAAAAATACCGGAAGAAAAAAGAATACAAAATGGAGGTCGACTTATAGGGGTTCCTTGAAATTGTGTGTCGAGTTAGAGAGTTTTTCACCCATTGAAATTAGCATTGGGCCAACCATAAGGTACTGAAATGTCGACTTACCGAGGTAGTCGCCTTATCCGTGTGTCGAGCTACCAAGGTTCCACTGTAATAAAAAAATCTAATGTTTTTTACAATCTTTTTTTAACTGAGAAAGTAGACTTGGGCTGTTAGATTGCCAAAAAGTTCCATCAAATGTTTTTCTTCATTAAAAATGCTTTTTAGTGTCGACATAATTAACATATTTATTGCAAAATGTTACGTTATTTTAGAGCTAGCTGAATATGAGAAAAATGTGAGCCGTAATATCTACAAGTATAATGCATATCGTACTGCTGCTTCTGCTCTTGCACGTCATCCTGTCAAAATTAAAAATGGGGAAGAAGCTAAAGTACTAGTAAGTATTTTTAGCATTTAATAATAACAGAATTAAAATTTTTGTTCTTATGATATGGTAAGCTAATTATATTTTAATTTAATGACTTACTGAAACTTTAAAATACTGTAAGAACCTGGTAATATTAATTAAATAATATTAATCCACCCATGTGGCATTCTGCAGTAATTAGGGAGAACGGACATTATGAAGAAGAATAGAAAGAAATAAACAAGTGGTGGTACAAAAGATGGCATGTGGTTGAGCACATCAGTACAAATAGCTGTTACAATTTTTTCCCCACTATTATTTAGACATTCAAAATAATAAAATAATCACAGTAATAATGATAAATAATTTTATTAGTAATATACATATCATTAAAATACAATAATGAAACAGTCCATTACTTAAAATACAGTTACTGTTGGTTGGTAAGGCTCTACACGTTCATAATATAAATGAATGTGTAGAGCATAACAATTGAATAAGTTTAAACACTAGCTAAACACACACAAAAGCTAAAACTGTCCAATGTGCTACGAAATAAAAATAGAAGAGTTTCTTTTTTTATTAACTTGATAACAGATGGCACCAGCATGCACAACACCAATTTTGCATCCATTGAAAGGCCTCTTCCCAGATGATTTTAAATCTCAAATTTAAGAGAAACGGTACATTTTTAGAGCGTGGGTCTATTTTCCGTCATTACCAGCACTATAAGCTTTAAAAAGGTGTAAACCGTGGAATTTGATGAAGGAATAAGGAAGATCTCGTGGAAAGATAAATTAATAATAATTAATTTTAAATTAAAATTAATTATGTTACAAATTAATTAATATTATTTAATTAATTAAATTATTATTATTTAATTAATTAAAAACATCTAAAACAAGTTTTAGATGTTTTTAATGAACACCACACAGTAAATAATCCAGAATGATAGTGTTTAAAATGACACCATTTAGAATTTAGAATAAGTATCTTTGAGGATACCTATTCTAAATTCTAAATGGTGTTGTTAGCTGCTATGATGCTCCATTCATGTTCCGTAATAGATTCATTCTCTTTCTTTCCTTGTAAAATAATTTTTCATCTTAGAAATTTTCAATTAAGAATTTTCGATCAAAACAAAAATTGTCAGTGTTTAGTAATGGAGTCGGCATACGATTTTACTACATGAGTAAGTTAAAAAATATTTCATGTTATTTCATTAATAAAATAGATAAGTCATTAAAGTGCACTTAGTGTAAAATTAAGTGTACACAATTGTTTGATTTTTTTTAATAGCAAAATAGTTCAGATTAAATTGGTTTATTTCTTCTGTAGGGGTTCAAGTGTACTATGTTTGAATTCCTGGCAGGGTTAAATTTCATTTGAATCATGCATTTGTATTACAATTTATTTATCAGTATTATTATTAAAAATATCTACTGCCATAAAAATAGCTTAAAATGTGTTTGTCCATAATGTTTAACATGTCATATTGGTTTTATAAGTGTTACATAATGAATGTCCAAAATCTTTAAGGTCTGTTTAAAAAGAATAAAAAAGAATATGATTTAAATTGAAAAAACTGCATTAAATTTAAAAAAAAATGTTTAAAAAAAATCATGAACCCTGCTAAAGATTAATTATTTTTTGGCCGAAGTTTGAAGTTGTAGTTTATAGGTTTTATATGAAACTAGTCGGCCCGTGCGGAATTCCTCATTAATTTGGGAGAAAGGACATTATGAAGAATAGAAGAGAAGTAAACGGATGTTGGTACAAAAAAAGAAGGCATGTCATTGAACACATCAATACAAATAGCTGTTACAAATTTTTTTCCCCAATATTATTTAGATATTCCAAATTATAAAAAAATCATAATAATAATCATAATTATTTCTATTATTAGTTTACATAGCATTAAAATACAATAACGAAACAGTTCCATTACTTAAAATATAGTATTGTTAATTGGTTATTTCATAATATAAATGAATGTGTAGAGCCTAACAATTGAATAAGTTTGACACACAGCCACAGATAAAACCAGGGTTCGCGTTAGGCCGTGCGATTCCCGCAGTATTTTTTGAAATCCCACTCAAAAAAACTTCGTTTGCGCGCTGTTCCCGCAACTAGCGGACATGTGTTCAAAACATCGCGAAACGAAACCGCTATTCTAAACTGATAATTCAAAACAAACTAAATGGAGTATGTTAGTTTTCAACTGCTATCTTATCCTCATTAATGAAAAGAAGACTCTAGGAACCCTATTTATCATATATAATATCATGGGAGAAGATTGACAACTTCTTCATTCCTTGGGATTATTAAACAATTTAAGCCCTTTGTGAGTGCAGACATCTTCATTCATTCCATTCACAGAGGACAAAATCTAAAAAAGGAGTGGAAAAAGGGAATCTTCCTTGGTCACAAGGTTATAAGAGAATGCTGGTTTCTAAAATACACTGTTTTCATTGGAAAACATCAACAGATAAAATGAGATATGATCAGAAAAAATAGGGGAAATATTAAACTAATATTTAGGATTTTTTTGTAAAAAACTCACACAAAGAATTTTTGTTAAATAACCAAAACACCAGAGGTTTTCATGCTTAATATTTTATAAAGCACCTATTTTTGCAATCGCGAATTTTGTGAAAGATCCGTTTTGTGTGAACCTTGTTGATGTTTATTCTTTCTTTGCTGAGCATAGCTTAGATAATCATCTTTTATACATAGTTTGTATTGGATCAGGGTCGGACAATTTAGTAATATTTTTAAAGACAAAAACAAAAATTAAAGTTCCCACTTAAATTTAAAAAATCCCACTTAAAATTTTGGTCAAAGTGGGAAATCCCACCTTGTATTTCCCCCCAGTGTGAACCCTGGATAAAACTGTCCAATTTGCTACACAATAAAAACAGAAGAGTTTCTTGTTTGTTTACTTGATAACAGATGGCGCAGGCATACACAACACCCATTTGGCATCCATTAAAAGACCTTAAAGATCTTAAATCTCAAATTTAAAAGAAGCAGTACATTTTTAAGCAGTGGGTCTATTTTTCGGCAATTGTGGTCACGATAAGCTTTAAAATGAGGGGTAAATCATGAAATTCGATAAAAGAATATGGAAGATTGGAATGACAGAAAAACAGGCTGGAGAAATAATATATATACATTCTATTTGGTTTAAAATTGTTAGCTGTTAAAGTAATGCTTTCTTAGAAACCCCTGAGTAAAGATGTATCTTTTCTGATGAAATCATTATTTTGTTTAGCCTGGAGTTGGCAAAAAAACAGCTGATAAAATTGACGAATTCATTCAAACAGGAAAGCTAGAAAAGCTTGAAAAGGTAACTAATTGACAAAAATATTTCTTGAGTTTTGTTTCATGCGTAATTGCAAGATGTTGAAAAACAAATTATTTTCCTTTCAGATACGTGCTGATGATAGCAGTCAAGCCATTACTTTACTCACAAAAGTGTTTGGAATAGGGTATGGTTTATGATTCAAATGTCCTGGAAACATTATCGTATATTTCCGTCTATAAGCCAAGACTTTTTGGAACTTTACTGTAAGTTAAATTGGGGGGAGGGGGGAGGTCAACTTATATACAGGTCCAATAATCTGAAAAAAAAAAAAAGTTGGTCTATATATCGTGAAATATTGACTAATATAGAGCTATTGACTAATATGTCTCCTGCATTAGGGAAATAATTAGCTTAAAATAAGTAGAATTTCATTTAAAAGAATATATATATATATTACAGCTGGATTTCGTGAAATCATCACTGAAATAAAATGGCGAAATTTGTTCCTAACTATAATAATACGCTCGTGACTAGCTGTGTATGCCTTTCTATTTCCGCTCATCCTACTAATATAAATGTAAAAAAGAGATGAATGAATAAGGGAAAAGGTGCTCGCTCACTTGACGCTTGCCTCAGACAGGGTTACCAGAGATCAATCTGTCGCCGTTCTTCCAAGCTTCTCACTTTCACAATGTGTTTATTCGAAAATACTTGATCTGTGGTACCTGCTTTCTGAAACTTCACCCCCTTTGGCGGCTCTCTTTGAACAACAATTTTTTCCCTTCAAACTTTTATCTTGGCTTATATACGAGTTTTGAATTTTTGGTACATTTTTGATCGAATAATGCATTCTCGGCTTATACACGGATCGGCTTATATTCAGACAAATACGGTATTTAATTGTTTAATGCAGTAGAAGACCATTATCACACACTCTTTGAAACCAGAAACTTTGCATATTATACCATTTTCTACACTAGATGTCATGAATGTTTATTATTTACCAGTTCATAATTTTCTTTAATTATCTCTTCTTAGTTTTAATTTAAATATAAATTAAGCCAATTTTTTCATTTTTTTAGTCCTGTCCATGCTCGAAAGTTTGTAAATGAGGGAATTACAAGCATTGAAGGTGAAGTATGCTTTCATTTTTATTATTATTATTATTTACCTGTGGAGTTAACCAGGGGTTGCGTCAGAGGAAATTCAGGACCCTTCACAAAATTCCAATTAATATAAATGGACCCTTCACAAAATTCCAGTCAATCAAAACGGATAATTCATAAAATTCCAGTCGGTCGAAATGGATCCTTCACAAAATTCCAGTCAATCGAAATGGATCCTTCACAAAATTCCAGTTAAACGAAATGGATCCTTCACAAAATTCCAGTTAAGCGAAATGGATCCTTCACAAAATTCCAGTTAAACGAAATGGACCCTTCCAGTCAATCGTAATGGACACTTCACAATATTCGAAACTACAAAACCATATTTTTTACAGAATTATTTATTATATAAGTGGAAAAAAATAATAAATTTTTTTATCAGTATATGTTGGAATTTTCAATTTTCACAAAATTATTTAGTTTCTCACAAAAATCTTTTCAAAATCAAAAAAGCGGCTTCTGTTATAAATGCTGGATTGACCCCTGAGTTAACTTATGAACAAATTTTGTAATCAGCAGTCATTAGTAGTATTTCATAACTTTAATTTTCATCTTCACAATTGTCCATCCTTTCTGATGCCTAAGGTGTTAAAAATGATGACCAGAGGCAGAATTGTAATCATGAAATTGAAAATTAGAGTTGCAAAATATGACTAACGACTGCTAATTTGAAACCCTGCTTAAAAATGCTGTTTGTATGTGCAGTGAAACTCTGTTATAGCTTCATTCAAGGGATCGGAATACAGTAGAGTCTCGATAATTCGAATCTCGATAGTTCGAGTTTCCCATAAATCCGAGCCAACGAAAAGAAAAAAATCTGCTTAGTTCCCAAATAATGACCAACAACAGCGAAACTCGTGAAAGAAATACCACATCCGGTTTTTATTGTTATTCGACGGTTCATGCGTAAAAATATCGAATCGGGCTACTTTTATCCATGACAGGTGACGAAAAATTTCATTAATAAGTAGGCTGGCTACATTTAGAGCGACTTGAAATGGTGGCAAATTTATAAATATAATTAACTTTTAATCATGTAAATGTATGCAAATACATTTTTCCTGCAAATATAAAATACTGAAATTTAAAATTTGCTTTACTCCCTTTTACTTATTTATAAAATGTTTTGATTTCTATAATTCGAATTTTCGATAGTTCGAGGTAGCTCCGGTCCTGTCCACCTCGAATTTTCGAGACTTTACTATATTTCTGACGCTACAGCCAAGTGACGTTATAAGCAATAACTATTACTATTCATGGACACATGAAGGGACTGGAAATTCCTGACGCTATACCAGAGTTATCGCTATAAACAATATCACTATAGCCAAATTTAACTGTATCTACTACTATAGGATTTTTTAAAAATATCCAGATAGAGCTGTTTTACTTATTATATTTAATGAATTTTTACAAGTTATCAATGTAGTAGTATGTTCTTCTTCATTTAAAAGTTGATACTTCCTTTTTAGGTCTGAAGAAAAATATTGATAAATTAACTAAGCAACAAAAAATTGGTCTGAAGTAAGTTTTTGTTTTGTTTTTAATTGAATATTTTAACTCTTATAAAATTGCTTGTATTTATTGTAAAGCTGTTTTTAACTGATTCTCTTTTTAATTCTCTCTTTCACTTAATGAAACTAGAGTGACGGGGGTGGATGTATTTTAAATTTGGTGTGAGTTATTAAAACTGTACATCATAGAAATATATTTAAAAGTGTTGGTTTTTAAAATTTTTTACTTGCTGTAAGTAATTCTTTTTGTTCTACATTATTTCAATGATCTATCTAATCATAAATTGATAAACAAAATTAATGAAACAGTAGTTTCCCAAAGCTTGTTATATCAGAAATTCTTTTGTGGAAGCAAAATAATTAGCTTCCTATTCTTGTCCATCAGTAATAGTAAATGTAAGCATATCACTTGCAATGCTTTTAACTGGTCTGTTGTCTTTTAAATCAAAAGTATTTATTTATTTATGGATCGCTTTGATAGGAATTTGGAATTTTTATTTCTCAGTATAAGGTACTAAAATATAATTCTTATTTTCAGGTATTTTGAGGATTTTGAGAAGAAAATCCCCCGCAAAGAGATGGAAATTCTAGAGGTTGTCTTTTTCTCTTTTCTTGGAATCTTTAGTGTGTCCTTTCTTGAATCATAAATTCTGAAGCTGAAACGTTTTTCAGGAAAAAATCTTGAACTCCTGTCAAAAGGTAGATAAGAGATATGTGGCTACTGTTTGTGGCAGTTATAGAAGAGGTATTACAAACGAATCGTTCTATAATTTATGAAATGTTATATCTATTTCTTTCTCTCTCCAAATATATATATATATGTATACATATTCTGTACCTAGGGGTTGCGCAAGAGGAAATTCAGGTACCTTTTTGGACCTTTCACAAGATCCAAGCTTCCAAATCATACTTTTCACACCATTATTTATTATAAAAGTTAATAATAAAAATTTTCATCACTATATGTTAAAATTTTCAATTTTCAGCAAATCTCTTGAAAAATTCACAAAGTACGAACCCTGTTAAAAAAATACTGGATCGACCCCCGGTACCTGAGGGCCACAGTATCTTAAGTCCATTTTTAGATTTTTTTGTGAGTTTACACTTAATGGAAATACAGAGTACTGACTGCAAAGCCACTAGCTACATAGTGGTCCCGAACTTTTGGAGCAACCGTTGAACATCTTTCTTCTAAGGTGTGCACGGAAAAGTCTAATCTTATAGTTCTAAAAACGTTTATTCTTTATCTTCATCGTGAAAACTTGAAAAATGGTGTTAACATGTTGACTGCTGACTGCCAGCGCTGTTAGTAGTTTATGGATCTCGAGACGATAGTTTAATTTAATTACATATTGTTCAAAACTTTTTATTAAGTAAAAAGTTACTAACTTTCGATAAATGTACTGAAAAATGAAAAAAAAGTCAGCAGCAACGAGACAACTTGTAATTTGGTCTCTCAACAAGTTCACCTACAACGAGTTATCTCATAGGTTGGCAGTCAACGTGTTAAGATGGCTCTCAAGTACAGATATATACAGTAAAACCCACTTAACCCTTTCGAGACGGGTGTGACGTATACGAATCACCAGCGAGAGCTCGCTGTTCTAATAGAGCCTTGAGGACGGGTGTACCGTATACGGGATTTCAGATGGAATGAAATATTAGTATTTCTCTTTGATACTAGATGGGGCCCTATGACTGTTATGGTGTAATATGTCGAGACTGGAGAATGTTGACCTTCATTTCCATACCGTTTTTTTATTCTTTTTTTCTTGGTTCAGTAGAAGGGAAGGATTTATGACAGAGTAGCGGTGGCAATGAGTAATGAAAATAAACAAGCTGGAGCTTTAACTGGATCAGATGATATAAACACATGCACATGGTTCTGATCATTCCACATACTTTTATTTCTTTTTTTTTTTCGGTGTATAGATATTCAGTGGTTTGCTTCCTTGTCTTCATTTCTATTCGGATTTGGCTAGCGCTCAGAGGAGATTTTCTTGTATCATTTGACAAATGCTTTATTATTAAAACGGCTAAGAGAAAACTAAATTTTAAACAAGAAGTTCCGTCTAGAACTATACGAGCCTACTTTCCCGTATACACCAGCTTCAAATTTATAATCTAGCTATCTCCGTCTCTCTCTCTGTCTTTCTCGTTCAGCTTTAGTTCTTAATTGCTTCAAATATACATTTTTCAACGGTTAATACATATTCATTCAATCATTCATTTATTAAGTCATTCATGTATTTATTCACTCATTTATTCATTCATTATTTTGATTATTCATTTAATCATTCATTAATTCAAAAATATTCTTGAAAATGCCGATCAAAAAATTTCATAGGAAAATAGGCTCGTTAGTTCTGGATGAACTTTCTATTTGTACATGTTCTACGTCATAGGAGCTTTCCGATAAAGTTTGTTCCAAGCAAATCGGTCCGTTAGATCAGGATTTATACAGGATTGAAATTTCCCCGTAGGCGGTATGTGAAAGTTTTTTGAATTGTTCAAAAATGAACAAAAATTGTTCATATCAATATTTCATGCCAAGAACTTCTTCCAGTGAGCTTGTTCATTGGAACTTGGATCTTGTACCCAGAGTTTACATAATATGCTTCATTTTCGCCTATAGACGCTAATGTTAACATTTTTTGAACTGCTCAAAATTGAACAAAAAATTGTTCAAATCAAAAAGTAAAATATGGAAATGAGATGTACTCGCCAAGATCTTTCGAATGCAAAAAGAATTTTTCGAATCGGACAATTCGTTCAAAAGTTATTAGGGGGGGGGGACAGACTGACCGACAGACACACTTTCTCCCCATCTCAATACCCTACTTTCAAATTTTTGATTTTTCAATCTTTATTTAATTACTTCACTTATTTTTGACTTTTCTTTATTTCTAACGATATTTTCACGATACATTAAGCCTTCTTTCATGCTTTATTATTATTTTTTTATTTTTACGGGAAAGTAGGCTAAAAAGAGGAATACACCCAATGAGTGAATGCTTCATACTCAAATAGTGGTGATAGTTTTGATATTTCAAAGGAACTGGAAAGTGATAGTGACTCTGATACTGACATACTATCAGACATAATTTGCAGCATGCATGCCTTCTACATCCCGCTACAGCAGAGACAATTTTTATCAATAAAACAATTTGTATTATTTTATGTGTATCTATATGCTGCGTGAAATAAATTGTGATTTTTTTTTAAAAATATTTTTCATACGTAACTTTTTGAGGTGCGTCAAGAATTTCATCATTCTAAAATTAATTTTATGGAATTTTTACGGAAAATATTATGATGAAGTTTTGAAATTTATCGTTATAGCTGACAGCAAGTTTTTCTTATAATGTACCAAATTTTGAAGCAATTGAATAAAAAATTAATTTTTTATGAATTTGTTTCCAAAGTTAGGCTTAGCAGCGCAAATCGCCCGTCCTCAAGTGACAGTCCATTCTGCTAGAACCCCGTCTGGTGGCTTCGCTGACTGCGGCGCCCATCCCGAAAGGGTTAAGGAGTTTTCCAGGGGATCAAGAGACAAAAACTTCTCATGCGGGAAAACTTCTTAAATGGGTGGCTCTATATTTGAAAATGGAATTTACTTTATGATATTTAAGGATGATATTATTTGGCAACATTTAAATTAGACATAAAATAAGCACCCCCATCGGAGACTTTACAAACATTCCTTTCTCCCCTTATCAGTCATCAATGTTCTTGTAGCAATCGACTAATTCTCTCTGCCGACCGTCTTCCTGGAACTTTTGGAGGTGAGAAAAGGATATCCTTGAGAGAAAGCTTCCCAAAACGGCCTTTCTAAACATTCTCCTGACCTTTTTTCCATCAGGAATAAAAATAATGCATGCAAAACATTTTATTTGCCCCACAATAATTTCAAAATTTTTTTAGGTGCCTCCGAGAGTGGTGATATAGATATCCTTTTGACACACCCTTATTACACCTCATCAGGTATACTTGTTGCAGCAGGAAAGCAGGTATATTTTTAGCTCAAGTACCAAATAGCATAGTTTAAAACCGTCTTCTTATTGTTGTTGTTTCTTATGCCACTTGGGGATCCAAGCTCCCCTTTGCAGAAGGACCAAGAATTCCACCACGAATCTAAATGCATAAAAGAAAAAGAATTATTAAAATTCTTTTTTCAGTTTTTCTTTTCATAATGAAACTATTAATAATAAAATGGAAAGAAAAAAATATCAGTTTCAATGAAAATAACTTCATTGTAATCGTTTAAACTTTTGTTTTACATAGAAAATGTTACATAGGGACTGTCCATAAATGATATCACGCTTTTCCCCCATATATTAGACCTCTTCTCCCCCTTTGTCGCAAAATTTCACACTTCAACATGCCCCTTTCCCCCTTTGTCACATGACATGTTATGTTCCATAAGCATGATGTCACACTTCTTGTTACCCCCTCCCCTCCCCTTGTTGCAATTGGTCACAATTTCACAAATCTCCTCCCCCCGTGAAGCGTAACATCATTTATGAATAATCCATATGGTATTTACTGTCCTTATTTGATATTTGAAAAAAAAAAAATAGTGTTCCAAACATTTTTTTTTCCTGATCTTTAATTTGAAAACTGATATGACCTTTTTTCTGTAATTTCATTTGAAAATGAATCTTTTCTTATGAGTTTGTAACAGGCACTAATCTTTTTCCGATAGTACGAAAGAAATTTTTTTAATAATATATTGCATTCCATTATGAAATATGATTTTCAGTGAAACCTGTGCAAGTTGACCACTGGTGGTGCGGCCCTTCAGTGGTCAACTTATATAAGGTGGATATTTCTTTTTTTTCCTTGTCATTTCTTGCTGTGTATTTCATTTGTGACTAATTAAAAGAAAGCTTCATGCATTAACGTTACTTTAAAATTTATAGCTAGCTATTTTTTTCACAATGATCTAAAATATCATTAAATAACTTTAATCTGAATAACTTACAATGTATCCTATACAACTTTAAAGTTAAAGAACTCAGTTAAAATAAAGATAAATATGTTATTAATTATGTAAGTTACTTATTTGATGGTAAAGATTCCATAAAAATGCATCATTTTTCAAAATGGCTGATCAATTAAAAGAAAACAAAGAAACTTAATTAAAAAACAAAAGAGTGCTCATAGAAGATTTCCCGTATGGTTAACTTACACAGAGAATTTTAGGTAAACTTTATATTGATGTTTCATCCATCCAGACAAGTACTAGTCTAACATTATGGCATAAAAAATATCCTGGAGAAGTTATTTTAGTATTTTTTACCTTTGCAAAAATAGATAAACAAATAAATATAATAACAATTAAGTGGTAAACTTACAGAGCGTTTTTTACAATACCCCCACCCGAAATTGGTGTACATAAGTGGTCAACTGAGACAAATGGTCAACTTACAGAGGGTCGAGAATTATTTTTTTTTGTCATTTTTTACGCTATGCGTTTATTCATTTGTAACTAATTAAAATATAACTTCATGTATTACCGTTACTTTAAAATTCACAATTAGCTTGTTTTCACAATTACCTAAAATATCATTAGATGAATTTAAGCTGAATGACTCGCAATATATCCTATACAACTTTAAAATTAAAGCACTTAGTCAAAATAAAGATAAATATGTTATTTTACTTATTTGTTGGCAAAGATTTCTTAAAAATACATAATTTTACAAAACGACTAGATCAGGGGTTGGCAACCTTTTGAGCCGGAATAGTCAAAAATTACAATTTACAAAATTTCAGGGTTTTTAAAGAGCAACAAAAATTTTTCTTTCCAACAATAAATAGTACTTGCATAAAAAAAGGGGTTTTTAAATTAATCTATTTATTCATAAGAACAAATATCTATTTATTCATATATAATTAGTGTTTTTCACAACAAATTGGATAATATATATTTGGCATTATTAGATAATTACTTATTATTTAGGTAAAAAATTAAAACAGTTAAACATTTACTTGCAACAGTAATTTGTACTACAATAAGAATCAATTGAGCAAACAAATTGAATGGGAGTGCTGGCTTTGCATGATTATTCAAGTAGAAACGAATTTAGAACGATTTTTAAATGTCTTTTTTTTTTTTAATAAATAATATTTGCGTATGGAACTAAAGAGCCGCAGCTTCACATCCAAAGAGCCGCATGTGGCTTGCGAGCCACAGGTTGCCGACCCCTGGACTAGATCAATTAGAAGAAAAAGAAGCTAATAAAAGAGTGTTCATAGCAGTTTTCCCATATGGTTAACTTACAAAGAGGTTTAAACAACAACAAAAAAAAAAAAAAAAAATATGGATGTTATCCATCCAGACAAAAACTGGTCTAGCATTACAGTATAAAAAATATTCTGGAAAAGTTATTTATTATTTTTTTTTAAATCTTTGCAAAAATAGAAAAACAAATAAATATAGTATTAATTAGGCGGTCAACTTACAAATGTTTTTTTGTAATACGTAAGTGGTCAATATAGACAGGTGGTCAAATTAAGTGGCCAAATTACAGAGGTATCCCTACATTAAATAGTATAGGGCTAATTTCCGTTCCTGACAAAAGTGGTCAACTTAGACAGATGGTCAGCCAGTGGTGTAGTCGGGGAGGACGGCGTCCACCTACTTTGTGATTTCAATAACTTAGTTCGTATATCTAAGCATCCCCCCGACATTTTTTACAGGACTACACCACTGTGGTCAGCTTACCAAGGTGGTCAACTTTACAGTTTTTACTGTATTTCTATAAGACATTGGTATTCTATTATGAAATATGATATATAAGTAGTCTATTAGTGTTTTTAAAACACAGACACACAGGATCACATGTTTTCAGATTTTTAATTTTAATTGAAAAAATTGTGTCATGGTCATATTGCTTATTAAAGAGAAATAAAATGCATAGAATAATGAAGCAAAGTTGAGTTCAATAGTTATTGATCTAGTTATTTAAAGAAGTCGGCGTGACGCCAAATTTCTGCAATTCTTAATTTTTCCGTAATCGATTATTCTGAACGTAACAGCCCCGAATGCTTTGAGGTTTATTCCCTGATAAGTGAAAAAAAAAAAAAAAAAAACCACACAACTAATGATATTCTAAAGATTTAAGGGAAAATAAATCAATAGACATTTCCTTGATTGACCAATAAATAAATGTTTCTATATCTTAACAGCCACATCTACTGCAAGATGTTATCAAACAATTAGAAAAAGAAGGATTGATTGTTGATCAGCTTGCTTTTCAGACACCAAATTTATGTTAATTATAAATTGTTTTTATTGTATTTTTTTACTTATCAGGGAATAAACCCCAAAGTCTATGCATTTGGGGCTGTTACATTCAGAATAATAGATTATGGAAAAATTAAAAATTGCAAGGGAAAAAAAAAGGGAAAAGTTATTCAACAAATTCATATATAATGTTGATATGAAATTTTTTCATACATGATAAATAAATGTTTCTATATCTTAACAGCCACATCTACTGCAAGATGTTGTCAAACAATTAGAAAAAGAAGGATTGATTGTTGATCAGCTTGCTTTTTCAGACACCAAATTTATGGTAATTATAAATCGTTTTTATTGTATTAGGTAAAAGTAATTATAAGGCATAGTCAAAATGTAAAATCATAAACAAGTAATTAACTAAAGACCTGGTTCTCTGAATAATAATTTTTTTTTCAGGGTGTGTGTCGTCTGAAAGAAGGATATCCATTTCGAAGGATTGACATAGGGTATTGAAGTTATTTTTCTATTTATGTGTTATTCCACTGTATTTGACTTCACATCTTAGAAAAATAATTTATCAAAAAATAAATAAATAAAATAAGCCTTGCATGCAATTTTAAATATTCCTGACTTAATTCATACATTTTTTTTTCAATATGTAAACTTACAAATACTTTGCTTTAAAGGCACTTATTTTTTCCCCAGAGGCCCCGTATGTAACACAAAGAATTAACTGCCATTTATTTATGAGATAATTTTGAAACATTTTTGATATGCAGTAAAAGTATATATTTATATATTGACTAAAGAAATTTCATTGGGAGAAGTTTCACAAACTTGGGGAAAAGTCCAAAGGTATGTTAACACTAACCCTACTGACAGTTCTTGTATACCTGTCCCTACTGCGCTCGGTCAAATATACCGGTAATTGAAAAAGTTATCGATTTTAGTATCCAATGCAGAAAATGGTTGATTTATTGCTAAATGTATATAAAATGAAGAATTTTCATGAAATTTTGTCCAATAGAACCTCTTTTAACCGGCTGGGGATCAACTGGCCTTCTCTTTATCCGGGCCATATTTTGAAATACAAAAAGAGCGCTGGAAGAAACAGGTGCTGCAGAACTCAAGTGAATTTTTTTGTGGAATACTTATCTCTCACTGTTAAAAATCTCCGTAAGAAAATTGTAAAATAAACATTTGATTATTTTACCATATTTAATTACAACAGTTGAACAACCATTAAAAAGATGGTACTCAAACCACTGGTTATGAAAAACATCGTGTATTCTCTGTTTATCCTAAAGAACGTTTAACTAACCGTCATTTTCAAGCGCTCAATAAGAATCGGGCGTCCATCTTGGTTGCGAAACCTTACCGGTCGTACGTTGTTTTAAAATAGGAATATGGATTTATCAGTTAAAATCTGCATGTGTATATAAAAAAAGAAGAAAAAAAGGTGGTTTAAGCAGTGGTTACTAAATAGAAACACATACACACGTAAATCAAAATTTGGAGACATCGGATTCCCGAACTGTTTGCGAATGAGCGAACCCATCATTTGAGCTGCTGAAGCTTGTTGGTATTTTAATTTTTGCAGCAAATAAAATAATTTTCGTCAATATACAGTAAATTTAGACTAAAAATGACTTTGGATCCATTCAAAAACTGAAATCTCAATTTTAAGGCAGTTTGCCTGTTCGGAAAGAAGATTTATTGATAAATAAACGGCCGCTTCACGTGGTGTGGATGGCCGAATGGCTAGAGAGCAAGGTTGTTATATCATACACCGCGGGTTCGATTCCCGCAAGCTTCATTTACTGTTTCTACACCTCGGAGATTCAACGCCTCGAAATGGTTCAAAAATGGTAAAAATTTTGTTTTGAAACCATTTTTAAACGGTTATAAAACCGTAAACTTTTGCATTTACGGCTTTTTAACCAAGCTGATTGGAAATGGTTAGTTCCCGTAAAGATAGAAAAATGTTCCTAAACATAAATTTAACGGTGAATTAGATGGACAGACTGCTGCCAGTCATTTAACCGTAATTTCATGATGAAATTTCTAACAGTGCTGCGGAGAAAAGCGACATTCCAATGTCGGAGAGAGGCAGGGCGTTGTTCTGGGAATCCGCCTATGGGTCCTATGAAATCGAGTGTGGTTATTGGCTAATCTCGGGTTCAGTGGATCGGTCTATTCAGCCTTGCCAAGCTCTTGATAACTGGTATGTAACTCTCAAAGTAACTGTAATAAAATGCAATAAATCATCGCACCTCTAATCTTCTAAATTGCATAATGTAGCTGCCAGTTCTTGTCATCACTCGCTTTAACCATATTTTTACTTAACCAGCGTACCATCGGTCCCAATTGAGCCGGTTCAGAGGTTCTACAGTAGTTGATTTATTTTTTGAATTTATGGAGTGATGAAACATAACTTCATATATATTTTTACCATTTAAAAACCATTCTATTATTTTTATTGTAAAAGATATTAAATTTGACGGTAGGTTTCTGTACACACATTTTCTTAGCCAAAATTTCAGATATCGAAAGTACTATACTCAACTGCAAAGTTTCTTGACTATGGAGAAATATGCTGAGAGCAAACGAAGAAAGTAGTTCTCCGCGCGGTGTCCGATTTCCGAGTTAAACTAAGCACTTCGCTATAGAAATATGATAAGGTATTTTAAACTACTCATATATAGCGTTTATTTGTATTAAATTTCATAAAGTGTTATATATTTTCAATTTTACGAAAAGTGCAACGCGTAGTAATATCTTCATTTAGAACTGAACGCTCAGCCAATAAGAGCTCACGAGCAGTTGGCGATCTTCCTATAAGCGGTTTGGCGAGATTTAGAATGGTTTATGTTTATGTCTGACTTGTTGGCTTGTGACTTTGCTTAAAGCTAAATAGCTTTTTAATTCTATTCCTTAATATCGTTGTTATTATTATTTTCGTTAATATTGTAATTTTACATTAAAAACAAACTTATACAGGGGAAAAAAATAGGCTCAGGGGGTAACAGGAAGGGGAAAAAATATTTATTTGAAAAACGAAAATGTTCAAAAGTCCAAACGTTTTTATGAATTATTGAAGGTAGAAAAGGATTTTCAGAAGAAAATATACTTTTAATGATTACATTAACAAGAAATATATTTGATCCAATAACAGAAATTATGATTATGTAAACAGAAATAAGTTTTTAAATTTGTTACATCTGTTTCTCTTTTTCTGATAAGCTAACAAATGAGTTTTCAAACGTGCAATGTGCCAAATAGAATGATTAATCGGATTATTTCGCCAAGTTGGTGTGGCGTCTTTTCAACCCTCGTCCTTGTAACCCCAAAAGCCTCGCCGTTTACTCATTTCTTCTGCTGCGCGTTATGACATCATTGTCAAGAAACGTTGCAGTCTAGTATACACTATCTACCAAAAAATATTTAGACACTTTGGATTTTAGACATTTTTAAAAAATTCTGAAGAAATATTAAACTTGCTGTTCTGTATTTTGTACCATGGAAAAAACATACTTAAACACACATTTAAGAAACAAAATTCAGGCTTAGGGGCAATTAGGGGGCGGTCAAAAAATTTAAGAAGAAAAAAAAAACACTTTTGAACATCTTGTATCAGAAAATGATCGACATGTCCTGTAACTTTCGCAAAACATTTTTAATTATATACGCAATGCTTACACCCGCTTTCGTCAGAATAGCTGTAATATTCATGAAGATATGGGCATTTGTTTTAAATATTCGAAATTTTTTCGCAAGTGTTTTGCTTATAACTCGCTAAGTTCTATCTCAAATTACATGAAACTTGCAGACAATTTGACAAAATAAAAAGTAAGTATGGTACCAAAACGGGGGGGGGGGGGGATGTAATAAATAGTCAATGAGATTTGAACAGTTTTATTAAACAAATGTGATTGCGCATGCGAGAAAGATACTTATTACTTTTTTAAATGATTTGGTTGTGAGATCTATGGAGCAACTTATGTAAAACATTCAGTTGAATATTGATATTTTTCAAAGAGATATACACCATACAGTAAGCCGTATTTAGCAAGCTCTCAAATTGGAGAAAAATGATAAGGAGTTTTCCACGAATTTTTATATTGCATGATAAATTGGAAAATTGACAAATGTTAAACTGAATTAAATTACATTATTTGTATTTATGGAGTCTGAATTCGAACGCTATTGTTTACTTTGCCAAAATTATCATGCAATATAAAAATTTGTGGAAAACCCCTTTTCTTTTTTCTCCAATTTGAGAGCTTGCTAAATACGGCTTACTGTATGGTGTATATCTCTTTGAAAAATATCAATATTCAACTGAAACTTTTACATAAGTTGCTCCATAGATCTCACTACCAAATTATTAAAAAAAGTAATAAATATCTTTCTCGCATGCGCAATCACATTTGTTTTAATAAAACTTCTCAAATCTCATCGACTATTTATTACATTTCCCCCCCGTTTTGGTACCATACTTACTTTTTATTTTGTCAAATTGTCTGCAAGTTTCATGTAATTTGAGATAGAACTTAGCGAGTTATAAGCAAAACACTTGCGAAAAAATTTCGAATATTTAAAACAAATGCCCATATCTTCATGAATATTACTGTTATTCTGACGAAAGCGGGTGTAAGCATTGCGTATATGACTAAAAATGTTTTGCGAAAGTTACAGGACATTCAGGTCCTTTTCTGATACAAGATGTACAAAAGTTTTTTCCTTCTTTAATTTTTTGACCGCCCCCTAATTGCCCCTAAGCCTGAATTTTGTTTCTTAAATGTGAGTTTAAGCATGTTCTTTCCATGGTACAAAATACAGAACAGCAAGTTTAATATTTCTTCAGAATTTTCAAAAAATGTCTAAAATCCAAAGTGTCCAAATACTTTTTGGTAGATAGTGTAGCAGTCCCTAGTAGCTCGGATAACCGAGGTTTTACTGTACTATGATTCTTTTTTTTACGATGAGAAACTAAGACGAAATTTGGCTTTCAGGCTGTTTCCGAAGGATCAGTACCCCTGTGCCATTCTTTACTTCACTGGAAGCAATCTCTTCAACCAGCAAATGAGGGCTCATGCAGGGGGAACAGGGATTCACCATCAACGAGTTTTGCATCAGGCCCATAGGATCAAGAGGTAAATGCAAAATTGTACCTGAGAGTCACAGTATCTTAAGTCCATTTTTCGATTTTTTGTAAGTTTACGCTTAATGGACATACAGAGTACCAACGACAAAGGCACTAGCTATATGAGGGCCCTGAAGCAATAAAGCTCGCATCGACAGGGTTCGAAATTAGAACGTGTAATAGTCAGGCATCATTGGCACCTAGCTTCTTTGTTTCAGTTGACAAATATGTTATGCTAGGCATAGTTTTGAAAGAATTCAACTTGCTCAGGCAGAGATAGCAACCAGGGTCCGAAATTAGCGGTCGTTAATCGTATTTTGCAACTAAAAACTACCGTTCGACGACCGCGATTTCCCATCCAGTCGTCACTTTTGACGCCTTACCTTTCAAAGAATTTTTAATTTGACAACCACAATTTTTCACCAAGTCGTCGTTTTTGTGTCTTTATTTATTTTAAAAATACTTTATACAGTTATATTTTTACATACATCTACTCTTCTGTCTGTACTTTGAGCTTTTATGATACCTATGAAGACTCGTAACTTCTTGACCTTCAAATTTGGAGTTGTGAAGTGTTACTTAAAAGTGAACAATGTAGCACTAGGCTGTAAATGACACTTGAGAAATCGTTAAGCTAATTAACTCATATTTTATTTTACTAGGCACTGGTTAAAATACACGTTTATATTGATTCATAAACTTAGGTAAAATTGCCAACTTTCTTAAAACTTACTAATAGGAATTGATTTTTGAATATTTTTCTCTAACTTATCAATAATCTTCGCACTAAGGTTGTGATGTTTTGCGATATTTTTTAACAATTGCACAACTGTCTTCATAGCTACCAGTTGTTATTTTTGCCCAAGCAATTTGAATTATTTTAAAATGACGCCTAGTAGAACATCTTTGGCAACCAAAACAAAAAAGCTAGGTGCCAATGACGACAAACTTTTATTTCCTAATTTCGAACCCTGATAACAACTGTTAACTGTGAGGAGAGTTGTGCAATTGTTAAAAAGTATTGCGAAACGTCAAAACTTACTATGAAAATTATTGATGAGTAAGAGAAAACTGTTCAAAAATCCATTTCTATTAGTAACTTTTAAGAAAGTTTGTAATTTTACTTACATTTAAAACGTCTATTTTAATTAGTGCTTAATAAAATAAAATGGGAGTTAAATAGCTTAACTTTGTTTTTTCAACTGTTATTTACAGTTCAGTGTTACTTACTTCATTTGTAAGTAAAAATTCCCAGCTCCAAATTTGAAGGTTGTCAAGAAGTTACGACAGTCTTCGTAGACATTGCAAAAACTCAAAATACAGAGGATAAGATGTATATAAAAATATAACTATAAAGTTATGCTTGGTTTAAAAATTAAATAACCAAATGAAGAGTTGGTGCAAATTGTGGTTGTCAAAGTAAAAGTTTTTTGAAAAGTTGGGCTTCAACAGTGACTACTGGATGTGAAATCTCAGT
Source organism: Octonoba sinensis (assembly GCA_038502835.1). Classification (NCBI taxonomy): domain Eukaryota; kingdom Metazoa; phylum Arthropoda; class Arachnida; order Araneae; family Uloboridae; genus Octonoba; species Octonoba sinensis. The sequence goes on from CM076604.1 coordinate 8,570,899, forward strand.
CGTCAAACGGGAATTTTTAGTTGCAGAATATGACTAACGACCGCTAATTTCGAACCCTGCCCATCGGACATCTTTATTCTGAGGTTCGCATGGAAAAGTCCAGTCTGATAGTACTACTGAGAATGTTTATTTTTTTTGACTTCCTTGCAAAAACTTGAAAAAAGGGCTTAAGATACTACAGCTCTCAGGCAAAGAAATTATAACAGCAAGCATATTTGCAATTGTGTTAATTATAAGAGAAAACAAATCTCTATGTCTTTAATTATTTATTTTTTACTAATTTTTTATAATATTCGTTTCTATTTTCCTTCAAATTGCTGGACAAATTTCAATTTCTGAGTCATCTTCAATCTTCACAACAAAAACTTATATTTAAATGACGGCAATCGTGTTGTTTTGATTCTAATTTTAGTGCAAGTAAACGTTTTCAGATTCCTTCCGTGTGAGGAAAATTTCAGTAAAAACTAAATTGATTGATACCAGTTTCAACTCAAACAGTATCCTAATTATAATATATTTATGACAATACTAGATGTTTTGTTATTTCGAACTACTGAAAATGCTTCGGAAAAAGTAAAGTAAGAAAGAAGAAAGAAAATGCATGTGTTTCGGGTGTAACTGTTTGGGACATGTTGTCAAGAGGTTACCATGGGTAAAGTGGTACCCCCTTTTGCATATGTGCAAGTGGTAATACGAAACTGACAAACCTTTTCACATTTTAGATTCATTAATTTCATAATGCAGATGCATTAGAAATGATTATATTGCTTATATCATCAAAAGTTTCCATGGATATGCACCTGAGACCACCATCCTAAGGGTATAACCTAATCCCCTCATTTAAGAGGGTGGGGGGGGGGGGGGTTAATTGCCTCCCCAGGCTTGAGAAGTATAGTGTACTTATATGTATGTATATACATGATTTTTTTGTTTTTTTTTTAATGCAATATACATTGAGTTTATACCCTTTGCCCCGTCCTGAAAAATTTTGAAATGGCGATCCTGGTGTAATCTGAACTCCAAGCTCATTGAAATCCCCACTAGCAAAGTGGTGCCTCCATTACTGTGCACACTTGAGTTTTTTCATTCCCTTTGAAGCATTTCTTACTCTGTCTTTGGCCGTATTAGATAGCATGATGTTGCAACAGGGTTCATTCTCCACCTGGAAATCATTGAAAACCTGGGAAAGTCATGGAAATTGATATCCTTTTTAAAAGTCATGGAAAAGTCAGGGAAAAACGAAAATTTTTGACAAAAACCTGAAAAAGTCAGGAATTGTTTAAAAAAAAAAAAAAAAACTCGTTCTGCGCAACATCCCCATTCGGATTTTGATACTTGTTTGTTAGTGCTACTGCAGACAAAAATGAGAACAAACTTATAACGTTACGTGGAATTCTGCTTTGACCTACTTGGATAAGTCATGGATATTTTTTTGGCTATTTGAGTATGAACCCTGTTGCAAGTAAATATTTTTTTTTGGAGATTTCATGCAAAGGACAATTTCAATTTGATGATGAATTTGAAATGTTTCTTCAGTTGAAAGTTTAAAAAAGTTTTTAGATTTTTGTTTGACTTTATGGGTTTTTTGACTAGTTTGTTTGCTATTAAGTTCTGAGAAGTTAGAATGGTTTTCCTTGGATCTAGTGTTGCAAGTTTTATGTGTATTCTCCCATAATCATTGTTGATTTCTAGGAGTTGTTTGGTTTAAACTTTTTTTTGTGTTTTAGTGGTGTAGTCAAAGGGGAGCACAAGGGTTTTATTTTTATCTTAACATCCTTCCTTTTTATTTTAACACAAGGGTCCCAACTTATGTTAAATAAACTTATCCTCACTTTTTGATGTTTGTGCATATGTAAGCCTTGTCCCTTACTTTTTTTCCAAGGCTACACCACTGGTTTTAATATATTGTTGTACACATTTAACCATTTGTTTGTGCCCTTCTGTTTGTACTATAAGTAGTTTTTCATCCCTATATGATTATAATGTGTTTTTGGAACATATAGCAAGGTTTTCCCTCACTTTTCACTGGTCAATATGTTTGCTATTTTTTCTATCATTGGCCATCTCCTCTCCCGCTACATTCCACTTAAAAGAAGAAGCCAAACTATTTAGAATTTGAAGACCCAATTAAGGCCTCCAAAAGAGGTGTTGCCAGAAAAGAACTTATGCAGAAGGTTGACGTTTTAAATGATCTTAAAATTAGCCGCTTAAGTGTCTGTTTGTCGCCGATAGCTTATTCCGAATTTCTTACTTGGAGAAAACTGCATCATGCTGCCATCTACACAATTGTTTTTAAAATGAAAATGACTAATAATAAAAACATTCCTTAGCTTTTTGAATGAGGCATCGTTAGATTTGCAATCTCCGTTGAAAATTAATGTAAACACGAATTTAACCCTTCTTTCTTTGTTTTTATTTATCGTCTGCGCTTTATATATATGTTAAAGTGGCAGCGCACTTTTTTCCAGTTTCGTTAAAACTATTGTTTTGACGATGATTATGTTGGCTATAAAGAAATATTTTTCACAAAAAATTTTATTATTATAGTAAATAATATTTATATTTTACAGATTATCATAACTTAGACGGTAAGAATATTATTTTCCGAAATATTATTATGTGTTTATTATTTATTCATTAAACTTTAGTGTTCTACCTGATAAATATCTCTTTGATTTGAGGTGCATTTCCGGTTACTGAGAGAATTGTATATTTATATATCTAGAACAGCGGTCGTTTCGTATGACCGCCGGGCTTACTAGTTTTATATATTTATTGTATTTATTTGTCCTGATGAAAGGAGTAGATATCCATTGGAGGCTGATTATTTTGTGTTTGGCCTTGAAAGTATATCACATTTTCATCAGATGGATCTAAATAGATATTTTATAATATCGAAGAGGATCTTGTTATAAATAAATGAAAGGAAATTCTGATATTTTGACTTAAAGAGTAAAAAGATGTATAAAAAGTAAACTTTGCCTCCCTAGACAGCTATTTACTCTGCCTATTTAGAAATTTAGCTCTAAATATATTTTACAATGTTGGAAAAAATATATATACAAATATTTATGACATAATGACAGACCTAAAACTGATTTACAGGTTTTTTGAATTACATTTGTTACTTCAATTGTATCATTAGAACAATTCCAGCTCGAAGACTACGTAGATTAACAATTACCCTACATGGATATAATTTCGTTTTTTCTTGGAAAGTCATAATGCCATAATTCAAGTTTCATTAAACTTTTTACTCTATCATGAAAACCCACATTTCTCAAACCAGAGTACTTTAATCTTAATTCTGTTGTTTGCTTTTCCTTCAGGCACCCCTGGAGAACCAATACCAGTAGCATCTGAAAAAGACATCTTTGACATCATCAATTATCCTTACAAAGAGCCTAAAGAAAGAAATATATAATTCCCAGATTCGATTGCCTCTTTTTTTTTGCATTTATCAGTTAAAAGAGAGAGCTTTCTTCATTTCACAATGTCATTATTGTTAGTTATTGTTGATTGTGAGTATGTCCTTGTACATTGTTTTGTTCTGTTTGTTTATTTTCTTAAAGTTTAATAAATAAATTGTTTCAAAAATGGAGCCAAATATATCTCTAACGCTAATTGGTCATGGCTAAAAGTAAAGTGTCATACAAAAGCGTATAAATGTATGGCACTGTGTTACAATGAATCGGGACAGGTGGGGTAAAATGGGTCATTTTTAGCTATTTTCACATTTAAAGTTTCATAGCAACAAAACCAGAAACATTTCCCATTTCTTTTCAATTGCATCTTAACATTGAACTCCTTTAGATCAATTTTATGCCATTTTAATATTTATTTTTTAATTATGAAATAGTTTCACTGAGTTTATAAAGTTGTGACCTGATTTACTCCATCGTGGGGTAAAATGGGTCATAATGCAAAATAATGATGAAAACAGTTATTTATTACTTTGAAATCGAAAAAAGAAAGTAAGTTATATATTTAGCAACATTTTGAATTATAATTACATTGAAATTTTAAAATAATATTGTTCTAGATTGTTATATATTGGTTCACATAACACTTTAACAACATCACTTCTCTCTACCACATCAACATGATCTTTTTTAGGGAAAACCTTTTTTAAATTTAATTTCAATAAAATAAACAACGAACACTGTTTATATTTAGGAATTTTCTGCAGTGAGGTGCAACAGAGTAAATTTTAAAACAATAATAGAATAGAGCTAGCTAAGCCTAACCATGACCCATTTTACCCCATCCAAGAAAAACTGGTGTAAAAAATTCAATATTTAATTTTTTTTTTACATGCTCGACTGTAATTGTTCTCCAAAGTTTCTGTGTGCGGAAATCCTTTAAATTTGGGTTGTTATTTGATAAAATATAGAGAGCTTCAGAAGTTGGTAAACCATGTGTTTAGCACACTATCATCCAAAAATTACAAAAATATTTTTTTGTGTTGCCATTTTTAAGAACCTAACTTTTTTTGGAATGAAAAATGTTGCCAACACATTGAAATATAACATAAAAAATATTGGTTTAAAAATTTCAATTTCCAGTTCTATTATTTTGAGTTTTTTATCAAGTGACCCATTTTACCCCATCCTACCCTAAAGAATAAAATTATTTAACAAAACTAGAAAAAATGCGCTTTTTTCAGCAGTATGCACTAAAAAGTAAAAAACAAAAAAGAATATAAAGGTATGTTAACTTTAACATTAAAAGAAAGGTGCGGCATTTGATTCTAGTTGTTTTGAGATCTCTTTTTGGTAGCCATTCGTTAATGTAGAATCATTATCACGAAATGTAAATAAACAAACGCACCAAGCTTTTTTTAAATGATAAGGTTAACACATATTTATATTCAACAATTATTACCTTTTTAGCCTACTTTCCCGTAAAAGTAAAAAAAATAATAATAAAGCATGAAAGAAGGCTTAATGTATCGTAAAAATATCGTTAGAAATCAAGAAAAGTCAAAAATAAGTGAAGTAATTAAATAAAGATTGAAAAATAAAAAATTTGAAAGTAGGGTATTGAGATGGGGAAAAATTGTGTCTGTCGGTCTGTACCCCCCCTAATAACTTTTGAACGAATTGTCCGATTCGAAAAATTCTTTTTGCATTCGAAAGATCTCGGCGAGGACATCTCATTTCCATATTTTACTTTTTGATTTGAACAATTTTTTTGTTCAATTTTGAACAGTTCAAAAATTGTTAACATTAGCGCCTATGGGGGAAAATGAAGCAAATGATGTAAACTCTGGGTGCAAGATCCACGTTCCAATGAACAAGCTTACTGGAGGAAGCTCTTGGCGTGAAATATTAATTTGAACAGTTTGTTCATTTTTGAACAGTTCAAAAAATTAACATAGCGCTTACGGGGAAATTTCAATACTATATAAATCCTGATCTAATGGACCGATTTGCTTGGAACAAACTTTATCGGAAAGATCTTATAACATAGAACATGAACAAATAGATAGTTCATCCAGAACTAACGAGCCTGTTTTCCTATGAAATGTTTTTATCGGGATTTTTAAGGATATTTCTCAATAAATAAATGAAGTAGTGAAAGAATGAATAATTGACAGAGTGAAAGAATGAATCAATGAATGAATGAGGAAAAGAATGAATAAATGAGTGAATAAATGAAAAAATAAATAAATGGGTGAATAAATACATGAATGAGTAAATGAATGAATAAACACATGAATGAATAAATGAATGGCTGAATAAATGAAAGGATGAATGACTGAGTGAATGAATACGCATTATCCGTTGAAAAAGGTATATTTGAAAAAAATAAGAACTAAAGCGAAAGGAGAAAGAGAGAGAAAGATATAGCTAGGTTATAAATTTGAATTTGGTGTATACGGGAAAGTAGGCTCGTATAGTTCTAGACGGAACTTCTTGTTTACTTTTTAGTTCATGGTGCTGCAAAAGCATATTTTAAATGTAATTTTTTTTCCCTTTTAATCGCCTTAGAACAAAATTGAATATAGAAGTGATGCGAACAATCAAGTCTTCACGCAAGAAAATGAACTTAAATAATCATTATTGTTCACGTGACTTTTTTTATTTCAGTTAACTTATTAACAAATTTTGTCGCTTGGCAGGAAAAAAACAACCTGCAGCAAACAACGACCCTTTTTGCTACAGATGAGTGCAACCAGAAAAAGGAGGTCCACAACTAAACCTCATACAGATACTGAATATAGCATTTCAACATTCATGGGTGATTAAAATGTAATTGCAGTTGATATTTTATTGGAAAATCTTTCCCAAGTACAGTACTTTGTACAAGAAAGTAAAAAACACAAATTATATATAGTGCATGAGATTAAGGAAAGCCTTCTAAACGGACTTCATGAGAAACAAAGGTAATCTTATTCATAAAGCTGTCAAGCTTTGGAGTTGAGCAATAATTTTTTGAGTTAAGGAATGCCTTAAAGCATCCAACTAAAAAATTTATTGCTTGCGTTCTAATTAACTTACAAACTTTGAAGAAGCTCCTTTGTGTAAAGAAAAATCAGACTTTTGATTGATGTATCATGTTAATGCGTGCAAGGTGTTTTTCACCTCATATCACGGAATTTATGTAAAAATTTCGATTAAACATGGAACAAAAAAAAAAAAAAAATAAATAAATAAATAAAAAAACATCTAGTTTTATGAAACACAGTCTGTCAAGCTGCGTTGTCATTGGCCCTTGATACGTGTGCAAAATTTCAAAGAGTTTGGACCTTCGGAAGTGGCTGAAAATTGAATTGCAAGTAAAACTAATAAACGCATATCAAAAATAGAAATTTTACATGATCTAATGATATTTATTATTCTTTTACAGTTACACTGGTATCAAAGTTACTATTTAAAGTCTTAATGAATTTTGTACTAAATGTTATTTAAAAATCCTTTTTTTCCAACAGCAGAGTGAAACTTTATTTACTTTCACATTTTATAGTTTGAGATTCCAGATGAATATCGCGGAGCCAGAGGCACATGCTAGCAGTTTTCCTCTTAAGAATCGTACTGACATCAAAGATTGAGAACTTTGCTTCTGTACGTAGAATGGGTTCTGAAATAGTCAAAGTAAAAGTTATTAATATTGTGGCAAAATTGAAAGAAATATTTTCGTCATTATTTGAAGTGTTATAACAAAAAAATTTCAAATAAGAACTTATTTTAATATCTTGAACTGAGTTTTCCCATAGCTGTTTTAATTTTTTAATGTACTACTGCATTTCTTTTTTTCTTACACCAACAGTTGTCAACAAGATACTGTAGCTACTTTGCGCAATCGACCAAAGTAAAAAACAGAAAACAGATTGCAACTTGAAAACTTGTGAGTTTAAGTATCCGTACAACAGCAAAACGGATAGTTGTTTCATCTCAGCGGCGGACTGGCTATGCGGGCATTCGGGCAAATGCCCGGTGGGCCGGTCCAACCTGGGCCGGTCGTAAAATATCTATCCTTTTTTAATAAAGTATTCAGCTTTTACAATGTTCATAAAAAAACGGGGACCAAAACTTTGCCGTAACCCGGGCTTCAGAGAGTGCAATGCAGCAATGGGGCAAAATCTCTAGGGTCTGGCCGTTGGGCCGCAAGGGGGAGGGGGCAGAATTTCTCAGGGCCAGCTGGTCCCTTATAGACAAACTAAACGGCTGCCTGGGGAGCAAAAATGATTATGTTTTATTTTTAAATTTTGAAAATAAATAAATAAAATACATCAGTTTTGCGCTTTAGGCTACCGCCGAAGTCGTCTATATGGACGAGATCTCGAGGCTGGCTTGAGAAATTCTCAGGGCCGGCTCGTCCATATAGAAAACCTGGGCGGCCGTCTGTTATGCAAACTTTTGAGAGCCGCAAAATTGATGTTTTTAATTATAAGCAGTGCAGGCGGGGGAGGCTAAGGCGGCGAGGCGATTGCCTCACGGCGCAACACCCTAAAGGACGGCAGCTATTAACAGCTAATTAACATATTACGTATCATTGGTCCTCTATGGTGAATAAGAAAAATTACTCTATCTTGTAAACACTTAATATTATTCAAATACATATCTACATACTTACTGACAATATTTTTAATCCCTACAAGCTACAAAATACAGCCCTGAGAATTTCTCAATCCAGGTGATGCAAATTCTCAGGGGCGGTCCCAGAGAAATTCTCTCCGGCCAGTTGTCTCAGCCGATTGTCTCACTGCGCAATGCCCTAAAGTGCGGCGACTGTTAATAGCTAATTTATATACAGTATTGGACCTCAAAATCGGAACTCTCTGGGAGGCCATCTTTCCAGATTTCGGAATTTTCCAGATTTTGGGTTCTCATTCAAAAAAAGTAGTAAGTAGCATCAGAGCTCATATAATTTTCTCTGGAAGTTTTTATTAGCATTTACTCATTTATAGTATTTTTGGCCACTGGCGTAGATAAGGGGGGACAACCCCCCCCCCCCGAAATGTTGACTTAGATACTTAGAGACTTAGAGGGACCCCGCCGAAATGTTGGTGTCCGAAAACTTTTTTTGAGACCTTAATCCCCTTTACGCTTTCTACTATTCTAAAAATATGTTTTTTAATAACAATTGAATAGAGTGAACACTGGAAAAAAAAAAAAAAAAAAAGCGCGATAAAATGCAAAAAAAAAAAAAAATCAATTTTGGGGCCTTTGGGTTATAGGGTCGTACTAGGTCGCACCTAGTGTTGCAAGTTTGTCGCAGAAAAAAGAGCCGGAAATTCGCGGCAAATTGCACGAAATGTTCGCGAGAACACAAATATAATGTAATAAAAACTAGAATATCTCCAATTAAATTTATTTTCTTAAATAAAAAAGGAATAATTTTACTACTATACTTTCAATTTTATGCAATATTTTAGGTATTTAATTAAATGTACAGCATTTTGGTACAAAATATTGTATATGATTAAATTATTTTCTTTAATGCTTCGTCGTTATCACTTAACACGTTTTTATATGTAGAAAAGGACCGTTCAGCATCTGCGCTATTAGACGGAACTGACAAACATCGGATTGCCACTTTGGACAGGTTGGGAACACTTTCTCTCTTGAATTTCCAGAGTTGAATTGCCCTCCTTCAACGTGTAACTCATTTTGGGAGGGGGGTATCATAGGGTTATTGTTAACTAACAATGGAACAACTGTCAACTTCGTCAAAAACATTTAAATATTTGTATTGATTTGGATCAAAAACTTCCTCTAAACATGAGGGGAATTATCTATAACTAGTTTTATAGTTATTTTTCTATTGATGAACTCTTCTAAAAGTTTAGTACATCTGTTATACATTTTAAAACTTCAGAACAGTATAAATTGCCGTTAAAGTGTAAATAAAAAACAAAATAAGTCTCATATTTTAAACAATTTGCGCACAAATCGTGATATTTTTTAAAAAATCGCAGATTTTAGGAAACAGCTTTAAAAATCGAGGGAATTCACGGAGTGACAAACTTGCACCCCTAATCGTACTACTTTCCTAGCGGTTTCTTCCCTAAATACCTCGCAAGCCCGAACCTGAAATGATTTTATATAGTACATCGATTAAATGTAGGCTTTTTGTTGCTATCGCAATTGGTTCTAATGATTTTCTTTTAATTTTAAGCAAAGAATATATATATTTTTAAACTATTATGAAATGCTCCAGTTGAGATTAATTCCGGTGAGCTAAAATGCATGAAAAATTTTGGAAAATCTTTGGTTTGGCAGCATTTTCGGGAAGGTTTTGATTCGCAGTAGAATTTAAAACTAGAATATATTCAGTGCAACTCTTGCAGTTATGAGACCTACTAATATTAGATATGGGTCTCTAGTCTGGAGAAAATTGAAAATGAAAGTAAAGTTGAACACGCAAGACTAGCAAAGAAACATTATTAGAATAAAAAAAAGGAAGCTGGAAATAGCTTTCAAATGCAAACAATCCGAACTTTTAACAATAAATTTATCTAAACTAGAATCTTTCCCATGACTGTTCACAATGCTCCTTCGTTTAACAATTTTATCAACAGTCCTTTACTACGTTTCACACCCAGAGCGGAAGAAAGACCCTTTTATGACTTCTTCCTTTTACAAGCACCACAGGGAATTGCGTTAATTGCTCTCCACTTTCAACTAAACCCTACTGACCATTCAATAATAACGCCTCAGCTGCATATACAGAAACAGATGCGTAGAACAGGAAGATTGGGAGATAGTGGGAGATAAAATGATAGTTTCTTTCTCAATCTCTCCTCTCCCCTAACAAATGGTACTGTAGCCATAAAAAGGCTATTTTCTCACGTTCTTTAAGCATAAACTATTCTAATTTAAATGGGTTTTTCCCCCAATGGTCGTTTACTTTGCCTGTAGGTTGTTATATGAATATTTTACCATGAGCTCGAGCCCACCCACTTTCCTCTCGTGAAAGCTGTATCCAACACCTCCACCCCTTACGCATCGGTAGGTCGGTTTGTCCTGCGCATTTTTTTTTTTCAGAATTCCAACCCAATATATTTAGGGAAGTGCATTGAATGAGAGGCAATATTGAAGCGAGCATAAACCTATTACAAGTTTTTTTTAATTCGAAAGAGAATTGATGATGATTGTTATAAAAAGAGAAAGTTGATGTCCTCTGAAGAAGTACAATCTGCTGAATCAGAATTCGTTTCACTAGACACTTCCTGAAGGTAATTTTATTTTTGTCGCTTTTAGTACTAATGCATTATCTAACAAGAAGTTCCGTCTAGAACTATACGAGCCTACTGTCCGTTAAAAACCAACTTCAAACTTATAATCCAGCTATCTCTCTTTCTCATTTAGCTTTAGTTCTTATTACTTCAAATACCTTTTTCAACGGTTAATACATATTCATTCACTCATCATTCATTCTTTCATTTATTCAGTCATTCATTTACTCATTAATGTATTTATTCACTCATTTATTTATTTTTCCATTCGCTCACTCATTTATTTATTTTAGAATTTATTCACTCATTTATTCATTCAAAAATATCCTTAGAAATCCCGATGAAAAAATTTCATATGAAAATAGGCTTCCTTAGTTCCGATATAACTTCGTATTTGTACATGTTCTACGTCATAAAATCTTTCCGATGAAGTTTGTTCCAAGCAAATCCGTCGGTTAGATCATGATTTGTATAAGATTGAAAATTCCCCGTAAGGGTTATGTTAATTTTTTTTTCTTTTTTGAGCTGTTCGAAAATGAATAAAGGTTGTTCAAATCAAAAAATCTTTTACTCTGAGAGCTTCTTCCAGTAAGCTTGTTCATAGGAGCTTGGATCCTACGCCCAGAGTTCACATAATTTGCCCATAGGCGCTAATGTTGAAATTTTTTGAACTATTCAAAATTAAGCGAAAAAATGGGCAAATCAAAAAGTCAAATGTAGAAATGAGATGCCCACGCCAAGATCTTTCGATTCAAAAATAAAATATTTCGAATCCGACAATTCCTTCAAAAGTTATTGGGGGGGGGGGGGGGCAGACAGACCGACAGACACACATTTTCTCCATCTCAAAAGCATACTTTCAAATTTTTCATTTTTCAGTCTTTTTTAATTACTTCACTTATTTTAACTTTTTCTTTATTATTCACGATACATTTAGCATTCTTTCATGCTAACTACTTTGTTTAAAACTTTGACGGGAAAGTAGGCTGAAAATGATAATGGGAAAAAAGTTATCAGTTGAGATTAAAAATAGTTCTCTGTTCTATGTGACACAAATCTTTATTCCTGTAAATTCGGTAAGTTTGGTTAGTTTTATTTTTATTTTTATTTATTTATTTATTTATTGCTTTTTGTTAAAGGTATTCCTGTTTTATTGCATATTTAACTTTCTGTATTAGCAATTTTTTAAAACATTTGGATTGACTTAACAGTTTTATTCTTTCCATTGTATTCACTCAGACTGGAGATTCAGAAATTGTCTTGTTCGTTAATCACCATCCTTTCCAAGGCACGTAAACTTGATCAGTGTTTAATTTTAAACAGAATATTGTATTTTTCTCTTGTATTTTCCCCTAAAACAGCTTCAGTTCTAGTTAAATTCTGTCTGAAGCGAAAATTATATAAAAACGTAAATCAGATTGCTTTTAAGTTCATAAATATGTTTTTTCCCTTCAAGTTTCACATTAAAATGAGTCTGGTTAGAGACTCCATTTATAATAATTTTTTCAATCATCAATTCCACCAATTGTTTTCGTAAAATTAACTGCGAGAAATCGACCTCCCCCCCCCCCCAAAATTGGGGTCTAGCTACGCCACTGTTTTTGGTTATCGTATACCACCTATAAGTCATGAAATTATCACAAAAAACGAAGTTGGAGTTGGCTTACATTCGAAGGCAAAACATCGAAAAACCTAGACTTTTCCCGATATTATTTTAATCTCTTAACAATAAAAGAAAAGAATTCCGGTAATTTCTGATATGATTTTATATTCTCTAGTTACTTAATTGCAGTAAAAGATCAGACGATCGGGAAAATGCAAGAAGCGCCGAATTTCAATTTTGCGAATGTTCTGTATCGCGAGAAAATTAGAGCTCATCTTAAAAAAATAAATGTAATAAAACAACAAGAAATAAAAAAAGCAAAATTTAATGATATTAACTCACAATTAAAGCAACAATTAATAACACTCTAATTCTAATCGCAAAACAAACCCTTTTCAGAAAATCGAGAAATAAATTCGAGCTGCACATTTCCGATCTTAAACATGTTCATTGCATTTTATTTTCCTTCTTTTTAAAATGACATATTTCCAGAAAAAAGAAAAAAAAAACACGGCGCAAAATATTTCCTGCTTTTTTGAAGAAGTTCCGGATTTTGGGTCTTTTCTGATTCCGAATTTATGGTCCTATACTGTATTACGTATCATTACACTTCCATGCTGAATAAGAAAAATAACTGTCGCGTAAACATTTAATATTTTAATACATATCGACATATTTACTGACAATATTTTTAGTTCCTGCAATCTGCAAAATACCTGCCCTCCCAAGGGCCGGTCTGTTTGAAATATGCCCGGGCCGAATTTTCTTCCCAGTCCGCCCCTGTTTCATCTCAAGTGTTACTAGAAAACAGTAAAAAAGTGGGAATGTTATTTATTTTCAACTAATGCTTTTGAAGAAGAAAAACTTACTATGTACAGTAAAACTCTTCTATAGTGGACAGCAGCAGAACAAAAATATTTGTCTGTAGTGCAGGGGTGTCTGCAAAAAAGTTTTTTTTTTTTGGCTACGTGCTTTGTAAGCAGAGAATGAAAAACTGTTCGCCTAAGAGGAGTGTCTGTTAGCAGTTTTACCTTATTTGGTAGCTTTGGGATTTTCAAAAATGTGTATAGAGTTACAGGATTCAGGCGTTAGAGCTTGGATATCTGGTGTGGATCCCTCAGAGAAGAGACACCAGATATTCAATATCTGGAAAAACTAAAAACTAATATCTGGTGCATTCCTAATTCTGATTTAGGTCTCTACTTCTCCCCTCCCCCCCCCCCCCCCAAGAAAAAGCGTTACCAGGGTGCGAGATTAGGATTTAAAAATTAGACATCATTGGCACCTAACAATTTTGTTTTGGTTCTTGGTTGCCAAAAATGTTTTGTTAAGAGTAATTTTTAAATAATTCAAATTGCTTGGGCAGAGATAACAACTAATAGCTATGAAGACAGTTGTGCAATTTTTAAAAAAATCACAACCTTACTGAGAAAGTAAAGTTATTAGAAACTTTAATTTTTTAGTAACTCTATTAAATTAGTAACTCGATTCGTAACTTATGAGAAGTTGATAATTTCACTTAAGTTTAAATATAGGAGAATTAAGAAAAAATAGATAAGCCAATAATAATAAAATTACACGTTAATTTAAAGCACAAATGAGCAATAAAATGCAGACATATGTTTCGGGATTGCTTGGAATCCCTTTTTCAATGCGACAGGGAGCTTCTAGATGCAAAACATCCAAATGAAGCAGACAGAACAACAAAAACAAAGCTTATATAGCCTAAGAATTATCTGTAAACCAATGAGAATAAAGACAGCGTGAAGTGGAAGTAGAAGTAGCAGGAAGACACCAATAAGAGAGCAACAAACGAATCCAGTTGAAAGTACAGGAAGTAAAAAGGAATATCAATAAAAATAAAGCAAAAAAGACGACAGCATGCATAAAAATTGCAAAAATAAAATACAAAGAATAAAATTGAAATAAAAATAAGTACAGAAACTACCAAAACAAAATGCAAAACAAAGTACACATGTAAAGGAGGGGGAGGGGAGGGAGGGGGGAAGGAGAAAAATAGACACAAAAAAGGAAAACAACAAGAAAACCTAGAAAGAACAACAAATTAAAGAAATTTATGCCAGACCTGTGAAAAATAAGGAGTTGAGGAAGAATCATTAACCAAATTAGAACTATTCCTGTTAATATGATAAGTTTCCCAAAAGTCAAGCTCTAAAGGGGAAGAACATTTTTGAATAATTTTACCAGAATTGAAATCAAAAGAGTGGTTGGAATTCCAACAATGTTGAGCAATGCTAGACTTATTTAACTCTTGCTTTCGTACATAACCTTTATGCTCATTTAAGCGAATTTTCAGAGCACGTTTTGTCTGCCCAATGTAAGAAAGGCCGCAACGGCAACTAATTTGGTAAATACCCCAAGTGTTAAGTTGATCGACAGGATCCTTAAGAGAAGAGAAGGAAAGTTTGTTACTAGGAGCAAAAACGACTTGAAATTGAAACCTTTTTAGGATTTTAGCAATACGGAAACTGACAGAATGAAAGAATGGTAACACAACCAAATTCTTTCTAGAAACCACATTATTGGGACCAGAAGTTTTCTTAGAAAGTTTGTTATGAATAGAATCAATTAAAGAGTGAGAAAATCCTCTATCAACAGCTACAGCTTTCAGATAGTTGAGTTCAATCTTGAGAAGCTCAGGAGAAGAGCAAATATTAATAGCACGATGGACCAGAGCATTAAAAGCCGAATATTTTTGGTTGGGAGGATGAGACGACAGTCTGTGAGGAGGTAAAGAAACAGCAAAAGGTTTACGATAGACAGAAGTAGTGAAACCAGACTCACTCTTAGAAATAAAGACATCAAGAAACGCGAGGCTACTATTAAGTTCTTTCTCACAAGAAAACTGGATATTAGGATCAATGGAGTTCATAATAGAAAGAGCATCATCAATACCTAACAAGTTACTGTCCGTTAGGACAAAACAATCATCCACATAACGAACATAAAATTGAAATTGCAATTTCTGGAACAGTTTTTCCTCAAAATAATGCATATAGAAATCACTTAAAATAGGACTAAGAGGACTTCCCATAGCCAGGCCATCTACCATAGCATAGAATTTACCATTAAATACAAAAGTGCTCTGTTGCAAGCACACACGAGTAAGGAAAACTAATTCCTCAATTTAAACAGAAGTAAAATGGAATTCAGAAAGCCTTTTCCTGAGGCAAGTCAAAGCGCCATCAACAGGAACATTAGTAAACAAAGAATTAACATCAAAAGAGGCCATAACTGAATTATTCGGAAAGAAGTTATGAAGTTTCTTAACAAAATCGGTGGAATTTTTAACAGTGAAAACATTCTGACTTCTAAGTGGAGAAAACACAGAAACTAAATACTTGGAAAGTTTATATGAAGCAGTGCCAATATTGGAAACAATTGGTCTGAAAGGAATACCTGCCTTGTGTACCTTTGGTAAAGCATAAAAACGTGCACAATTAGCAACAGAAGGAATCACAGACCGTTTAGCAATCAAAGGAATAGAATGAACAGACTTAACAGCAGAAGAAATAGCTTTTAACTCTTTGTCACTAGGATCTTTATATATTTCAGAATAAGGACCAGAAGCAATTAAGTAAAGTTTTTTCAACATAAGATGATTTATTAAGAACAACAATCTGACCACCCTTGTCTGCTTTGGTAATGACCAAATCAGAATTGGAAACTAAATTATTGACACATCGTTTCACAGAATGGGTAAAACCAGTATTAGGAACTTTTGAATTGAAATCAACATTGGAAGCAATAAGATGCCGAACCGACTCTTTTTGAGTGGAAGTTAAGGCACTAAATTTGAAAGCTTTTTCAACCGGAGCAATAAGTTCAGAAAAAGAAGGCTTTTTAGCCAAAGCAAAATTGTTATTACATTTCAGAGCATTGATTTCATTACCATTCAAAGGAAATTTCGAAAGATTTACAACCGTGTTCCTATTAACCAGAGGCAAATCAGCCGGAACAGGAACATTTGAATCGTTACACAACTTAGTAAATTTCTTATTTAAAGTAATTTTGTGACTGTCGGATGAACGAAGAGCTCTTGCCCATGACATTCTATCAATAGACTCAAAATCAAAATTAGAATTAGATACAGAAAGATGTAAATCATAAAGTTCACGTTCTATGAACGAAAGTTTTTTCCTAGTTTCTTGGATAGAAGCTCTAAGTAACGCTAATTTAGAACGAAAAATTACCTTATCAACCCTAACAGAACGCGGTAAATTACACTTCAAGGTGATAAACTTAGGAATAACTTTCTTGCGCCTGCAAGACTGGAGAAATTTTAAATGGTTCAAAAACCGAACCTTTTTAATCCGTAGATTACAAAATCTGTTAACCTGAGACATAACCAGAATCAAAACAACCAAAACATAAGGGGAAAACAATAGCTAAACCATTCAATAAATAAAAATAAACAGAAAGAACAAAATTCAAAAACAAGTGCGAAACATACACAATGTAACAATATGCGGAATGAATGTCAGAAAACAAAAAAGCGAAAACAAAAAAGCAAAAACAAACACAGTCCAGAAAGGCAATGAAGAAAAGAACAAAAAACAAACACTCACCAAGCAGCGAACAGATGGAAGAACAAAAAATTAAATTTTTTTATTAGATAAATTATTTTTATTAGATAAGCCAATGTTAATTGGCTTATCTATTTTTTCAAGTTTTATTTAAAATTTAGTGTTACTTTACAAAACTTCATTTGTAAGTAAAAATTCACAATTAAAAAATTTGGAGGCCTAGAAGTTAGGATAGTCTTCATTGGTATTGTAAAAACGCAAAATACAGAAGATTAGGTGAAATATGTACCTAAAAATATAATTGAACAAAGTTAAGAAATAAATATAAAATGACGACTTGGTGAAAAATTGTGGTTGTCAAATTGAAAGTTTTATGAAAGGTTAGGCTGCATGTGAAATTGCGGTCGTCAAACGGGAATATTTAGTTGCAAAATACAACTAACGACCGCTAATTTCGAACCCTGTGCGTTACTATACCTTATCATTTTCTGTGCAAGGGTAGGAGAAAATTCTGATGCATCCATCTTGGGCTCCAGTTGCCAAGTGGGTACCTCTTTTGTCACAGCTGACATAAAAGACGGAGTCTAGTCTTCTCCATGCTCCTATTAATATTGACAAAATGTATATAAAATCAAAAGAGATTATCTACAAAAAGTTAACAAACATTAAGGCAGTCAAAATGCATGTACAATCAAATTAGATCGTCTGCCAAAAGTTAAAAAAACATTAAGATAGACAAAATACATGCAAATTCAAAAAACGTTGTCTGCTAAAATTACAGGCCCTACTTCATTTCGTGCTTATTTGTTGCAGAAAGGGCAGTGTTGCAGATGTATAAAGTGATCAATTTTTAACTGCAATTAAGATTAAAGTTTTATTTATTCTTTTTTTGGTTTTTAATTTCGATAAAAGGCTGCTCCTTTATTTGTAGAGGAAAGTTACCGAAACCGACATACCATTTAGTTTTTTGGCTCTAAACCTAAATCTGAAGTCCGAACTCATTAAGTTTATACAGGTATGTGACTTAGAATCTGTTTTCTGCCAGAAAAAAAAAATGTATCTATTTGGTAAATTTGTACTTGTTAGATATTTTAAAATGTACGCTGTGGGGAATGAGACCCCATTACTGACATACCAACAAAAAATATCTGAAGAATCAGCCAGACATCAAAACCATGTCATATCAGTAATTCATAATTACATCAAAATGATTGTCAACAATCAGTTTTATATTTCAAAAGTTATATTTGTATGATATAGGGGATATTATATAATGACGCAGATACTTCTAACAGTGGAAATATTCTTGGAAAAGAAAATTGTCAATAATTAAACTTGATCTACTTGAAATAATCAAACATAAATGTCTTTCTCAACACTGGCACGTTCTGTTTGTGCTTAATCCTTACAACAGATGCACTGAACTTATTCTCCTTTCCTATGTTATTCTTGGTTGTTTTGGTTTATAGACCTTCATATTCACTCTTATAGTTGTTTCACTAGCAACCATTAGTAATTAGTTGTTACTTCGGGATCATCCATAAATGATGTCCGCTTTTTTCCCATATACTTGACCCCCTCCCCCCGCCTTTGTCACAAAATGTCACCGTATTTTCTAGTAAAAGATGACTGCAATCATGTCGAGTAAGAAACGTTGAGCAAGTAGTATGATTTGAATCCAAAGGGATGTAAATCACTCACCGATGACATTGTGAGATAGGGTACAGGTGTGCTGAGGCCACTCCATATTCTTCGAGAGGGCTGATTTTAGTCGCCTCGTGTCTGGTACTCTCCCTGGAAAGAATGCACTTCTGTAGTTTTGTTTTTTATTTCATTAGTAGTTGGTAAACTGAGTAGCATTTGTTTGGATTTATTGAGGTGGTTTATCAGCTTACATTTGTACCTTAGAAAGCTGTTCAACCACATTTCAGCAAACAGATTTTTGATGTAGTAATATTATACATTGTTCCGCTGTCGCAAAAATAAGGAGCAGAATCCGAACTGGAATCAGTGGCGAAACCTGGGGTGGGTAGTGATGGTGTCACCCCATGAAAAAAAAAAACCTCCCTCCAAAAACATAAAATCGCAGCTTTGAAAACGAAAAACACTATTCGTATTATGGGCCCCATAATATTTAGAGTATTTGTTGACGGCAACGGTTATGACTAGCGGTAAAAAATACTGCGAATATATTTTTTAAAGGAAACACTTTGCTCAGCTCGAAACAGAAAAGAAAATGACACAAAGTGTCCAATTTAAGGTATTTTTTTTATTCTATGAAACTTTTACAAGTTCGATTTTTCTCCTTTGTGGCTGGGTGTCACCCCTGAATGGGTGACACCCGGGGCACTGACTGGTATAAATTAAGACTGCTTCATAATCTAAAAACTATTTGAAGAAACGTTGTCAGAAGAGGTTAATAGCTCAAGCTTTGTGCAAAGTATATTTCAAAATGAGTAAAAAGAATGTTAAGTTCAAGTAAAAATAAAAAACGATTAACTCGGTAGCCCGGTTTTCGAAGGCAATTATTCCCCTTTCGTCAGTAGCGAGCCTACACTTCAACTTTTCTTGCGGGGACTGCGCATGATAGTTGCAGTTCTTCGACTGGCTCTAAATTTAGCTCAAACAAAGCGATATATGAGTTCATGTTGTAATGGTTATAGATTTTTCATAGTCATATTTTCACGTTTGATTCGTTCATAATATTTTGTGGCAAATTTCACATTTGCTTTCGCATTAGCAGTACTACAATATTATGTTAATGCTTATGCGAAAAATAAGGATTTCATTCAAAATGTATTTCATTAAAAATTATTATTGTATGCTACTTTTTTATAAAACATAGGAATCTACATCAACCAATTAATAAAACAAGATTATTTCTTTTGCCACCAAACTCATGGGTGATTCTGATCCGAAACTCTCTGAAATTTCCGAAAATTTAGAAAAGGAAAAAAAAAAATTTGGGGCTCCGAAATTTTTTTAATTTAAAGATTTTTTTTGACGATTAATAGTGCCCTTTCTCCCTTTGTACAAGCAAAGTATTTTGCACTACTTTAAAAATCTCTCAATGCAATACTTTTGTAGAAACAGAATGACTCTTTTTAATATATATATATATATATATATATATATGTTCTTTGCTGGGGGAGGGTATTCACCTAAGTGTAAGATTTTTAGTTTAATTGATAGTGAATATTTTTTCCGAAAATTTTGTCTGAAGTTCCCGAAATTTTTTTTCGCTGAGGATCACCCATGATCAAATTTTAAAATTCTTAAAGTATACCGTGAGGAAAAACCCTTGACAATCTCTGTCCTAGAGTCTTCCATCTTATTCTCGAAATACTAATGCTCTGTTTCCAAGCCGTAAATAAAAATTAATGAATTCTGTAAAAAGTGTTTTGCAACCAGCACAGTGTCTGTGCACAGAAAGCAACTGTACTTGTTAAGCAAATATTGATAGATATTTCATACTTCTGTCGAGTTTGATTATTGTGAGCCCATTTTTAACGAGAACCCGCGTTTGACGAGAGAAATTAAAATCAACTGTTCGTTGTTGTTGGTAATGTATCGACTAGGAATTAAAGCAGTAAGGAGCGCCTTCCGTTTCTATACGAGCACCAATGGTGGAAGTACAACTTTCGCTCGTAATATACTTGAATGACACCAGATGGCGCCACCACAAATACGCCATCTTCCGGTGAAGGGAAGGGAAAATCCACCCACAGGTACCGTCGGAACTTCAGGGTCCACGGATATTCTATGCACGTCAGTGTACATGGTGGGTCTTCAGCGGCCCGGGTATCGAACCCGTGATCCTCCGATCCGAAGCTGGACTTCCTGACCACTAAGCTACCACGGCCCACTCAATTGTTCGTTTACCATTTAAATCCTTATATGTAAAATACGGTTATTAGAAGTATGACTCGGATTTAATGAATATCCTTTTTTTCATAATTTTCCATTTTGGAAAAGTAGTAGTTTTTGGAAAATTTAGTAGTGGTAACACTACTAAATTTCCCCATTTTTTTGGTGAAAGGTTGAACTAGAATTTTTTAGTGTAGTGCCTTCCCTCTTTTTCTTGAAATATTAATGTTCTTTTGTCAAGCCCTAGAAAAAACATTACTAAATTCTGTAAAAGGAGTTTTACTGCCTGAACAGTGTCAGTGCAGGGAAAACAACTTGCTATGCGAAGATCCGATAGATATTTCATACTACAGTCGAATTCGATTGTTGTGAGTGCAGATTCAACGAGAACCCGGGTTTGACGAGGGAAATTGAATAAAATTGGTTTACTGTTAAAAGCCCTATGTAAAATACTGTTATTACAAGGTTATCCGGTAATTACAAGTATGGATTTAGCGAGCAAGGTTTTTTTTTTTTTTTACGTCTTCCGCATTTTCTCTTTAAAAATAGGTTTCTCGATATTCCACTGAAATTTTGAGGGCGAAAAAATTAACTTTTGCAAGAATAGGATACCGCTATGCGAAGATCTATAGATATTTCGTACTACAGTCGAATTCCATTGTTGCGAGTGCAGATCTAACGAGAAACCGAGTTTGACGAGAGAAATTGAATAAAATTGGTTTACTGTTGAAAGCTCTATATAAAATAAGGTTATTACAAGGTTATCCGGTTATTACAAGTATGGATTTAGCGAGCAAGTTTTTTTTTTACGTTTTCCCTTTTTCCAAAATTTTCTCTTTAAAAAAAAATTAAGGTTTTCCTTCAAAATTATTTTCCATTTTTGGGAAATTTTTGAGGGGGCGGAAAAAAAATTTAACTTTTGGCAAGAATTTTTGGAAAATTTTTTATCGGCTTTTTGGGGCGAAAAAAAAAATTTCCTATAAGTTTATTTTTCGTACTACAGTCGAATTCCATTGTTGCGAGTGCAGATCTAACGAGAATCCGAGTTTGACGAGCGAAATTGAATAAAATTTGTTTACTGTTAAAAGCCCTATATAAAATACGGTTATTACAAGGTTATCCGGTTATTACACTCTCAGAAATGGAACTGTCACTTTTGACGATTCTTCAATCGTCAAGAAAATTTCGTCATTTACAACGATTCTTTCCTCGCGCGATCACGTGACTTAAAAAAGTTTCTACACACATTTCGGCAATTTGACGAAATGTTTACTCGGAGCATTTTTCACGAAGCCATTTTGTCAAATACGACGAAAGTTTCGTGAGATTTGAGCATGCGTTTCTGAGAGTGTACAAGTATGGATTTAGCGAACAAGGTTTTTAATTTTTTCACGTCTTCCAAATTTTCTCTTTGAAAATAGGTTTCTCGAAATTTTACTGAAATTTTTAGGGTGAAAAGCTTAAATTTTACAGGAATTGGATAATCATGCACACAGACAGATTATGTACACTCTCAGAAGCGAATGCTCAAATCTCACGAAATTTTCGTCGTATTTGACGAAATGGCTTCGTGAAAAACGCTCAGAGTAAACCTTTCGTCAAATTGCCGAAATGTGTGTGGTAACTTTAAGTCACGTGATCGCGCGAGGAAAGAATCGTTGTAAATGACGAAATTTTCTTGACGATTGAAGAATCGTCGAAAAGGAGAGTTCCATTTCTGAGAGTGTATTGAGAATGGTATTTGGGTTTTCACGCATTCATCAACATGAATACAGTTCGACCACGGAATTTTGACCCTTGGACGCTTTTGCGCGTGGCAGAAAAGGACGAATCCATTCGAGTTTTAGGGACGTTCGTTTTGCAGGTGCGTTTATTAGTACGCGAATCAGAATGCTTTGCTTTTCTGTTTATTGAAAGCGATTAAATTTTAAACTTATATATAGCATCAGTTCGGAAGACATAAAGTATGCTAAACGAACCAAAACTAGAACATGGCACATTCCTTATACCAGCAGTTTCTGTTCCACATAAATGTATTCGTCTTGGCACTCTGCCAGACAGACGTCTTTTTTATGCGGTAGAACTGTAGTCATCCTCTTACCTTCATTGTAATAGCAAAATCATAACAGAAAAATGAAAACGCGCTTTGCTTTTTCGAAAACAAATCAAGGATAATATATTAACCCCTTAACGCACTTGCCCGTGTCTGACACGGGCGAAAGGTACCGGTAAATTTGCACATGCCCGTGTCTGACACGGGCGAAAGGTACCGGTAAATTTGCACATGCCCGTGTCTGACACGGGCGAAAGGTACCGGCAAATTTGCACATGCCCGTGTCTCACACGGGCGATCTTGTATCTCGCGTTATTTTATTTCTAATGCCCGTCTGAGATCCGTTTGCACTCTATTTGAAAATATTTTTTTCATATAACTTTTACCCCACCCCCGCTCTCTAGTCACCCCCTACAACTGAAATTGCCAAAAACAATTTATACTATCTTATATATAAGCCGCTTAACTGCCTGTCGCCGAGAGTTTATTCCGAATTTCTTACTCCGAGAAAACTGCATCGTGCTGCCACCTACACAATTGTTTCCATAATGAAAACGACTAATAATCAACGTATTTCTCTAGCATTTTGAGTGGGGCATCGATAGAAAACGACTAATAATCAAAGCATTTCTCTAGCATTTTGAGTGGGGCATCGCTAGATTTGCAATCTCCGTTAAAAATGAATGTAAACGCGAATTTAATTTAACCCTTCTTTCTTTGTTTTAATTTATTTATCGTCTGCGCTTTTATATATTAAAGTGGCAGCGTTCTTTTTTCCAGTTTCGTGAAAACTATTGTTTTGACGATGATTATGTTGGATATAAATAAGTATTTTTCGCACACAATTTTATTATATACATAGTAAATAATATTTTTATTTAAAGATTATTCTAACTTAGATATTTTTTTTTTTCAGTAAGAATACTTTTTTCCGAAATTGTTATATGTTTATTATGTATTCATTAAACTTTACTGTTCTACCTGATAAATATCTCTTTGATTTGAAGTGCATTTCCAGTTACTGGGAGAATTTTATATTTATAATATCTAGAACAGCGGTCATTTCGTATGACCGCCAGGCTTACTAGGACCTATATATTCATTTTCCATATATATAAAAAAACTCGCTAATTTTTAACCAGTTTTTCGGAAACAACTCGTGCTTCAAGGGGTTAACTTACGGTTTCACCGAAACAGGTTGTCAATATATAGCGTTCCTTTTAAAAGGTAGTGGGCATTTAATTTGCCAAGATGGCCACCGCTTACCTGTCAAAACTATTATAAATGCTACAAGGTTCCCTTTTCAAAAAGGTACAACAGTTGGCTTTGCCAGTATTTCTCAGAATGAAAATATACATAATTTGCAGGTATTTCCCAAGAGCATTCCATTGCCTATGTGTTTATCTTAAAATTTGTTATTACTTTAAAACAGGTATTGAAAGAGATATTACTCACAAAGTGCTGCTTCGCAAAAGCCCTCCTTCATGTAATTGCTTTGCAAACACTCGCCGTCTTCGGACCAGTCGATTTGAAGGATAGGCCACTCATTCTAAATAAGAAGGTAGGGTTTAAGGTCAAGGCGATGGTTTTCGGTAATGTTTTATTTTATTTACATTTCCGCATTGTATAAAATATGAGTGAGGAAAGATTTTATTTCTAAACGTATTCTAGACAGGATTGCTCTCGTAAGTATTCCGTACGGGAAAGGTTGATTTTGCATTATAGCAGACTGTAAGATTATAATGATTAACTTCCTCAGGCAATATTACGAAAAATTAGGGGGAGGCGGAAGTGAATAAATAAATGCTTAAATAAACAATTTTTATTAGTCTTCTAACAGGCAGTAACACCACCCAATACAGAAGATAAAAACATAAAGTAAAAGACAATTGCTTTCAATAGAAAGGAATTTTTCTACTATTTAAAATGTCTGCTAAATGCTAGAATGAAAAGTGGGACAAACATTAAATAAAGCAAACTTTTTGTGAAAGAACTGAAAAGCAGTTACCGTAACTATGTTCTGGCACCAGTTCTACATGTGATCGATAAACAACAGCTTCGGATGTGACGTCATATTGTTTTCGTTGCTCTTAATGGTTAATTTCAATGGTTCTATTTTTATGAATAGGTGTGCTGTTGTTCTAAACGTTTTTTATTACTAAAACGGCTGTCTATTCACGAAATTGAAGAATGAAACTATCACAAGCTTAAGTATTCTGAATTTGTGGTTTAGCGTTAATTATTACCCAGTCTCATTGGGGCAAATACTACTGAATTTACGTTGTTGTTATAAGAATTGTTGTTTCTGGAACGCGGATCCAACTCAGAGTGAGTTGTTGTTGCTAATGCCACCAATAACCAAGCTCCCCTCGCTTAGCTACCAGGAATTAAGGCAGACAAGGAGCGCCTTCCGTTTTTAATGACGTCAAGGGTGGAAGTACGACTTGGCTCAAGCACAACTTATGTGTTCAGATGAGAGCAGTTGACGCACTACAAATACTCCACCTTCCTTTTTTGACCGAAGAGTGAAGGGAAGGGAAATTCTCCCCCCTTCGGTACCCTCGAAACTGCCTCGGGACTTCCGGGCCCACAGATTTTACATGCACGTACCCCCAAATATACATGGTGGGTCCTCAACGGGTCGGGTATCGAACACCCAACTCTCCGTTTGGAAATCCGACACCCTAACCACTAGGCTATCATGACCCCTTCAAATAAGTAATAAGTCCTGAAGTATTTTAGATTTCTATAGTAAGAAATGTTCTAAATTTCTATAGTAAGAAATATTCTAGGTTTCTATAGTAAGAAATATTTTAGATTTCTATAGTAAGAAATATTCTAGATTTCTGTGGTAAGAAATATTCTAGATTTCTATAGTAAGAAATATTCTAGGTTTCTATAGTAAGAAATATTTTAGATTTCTATAGTAAGAAATATTTAGATTTCTATAGTAAGAAATATTCTAGATTTCTATAGTAAGAAATATTCTAGATTTCTATAGTAAGAAATATTCTAGATTTCTATAGTAAGAAATATTCTAGATTTCTATAGTAAGAAATATTCTAGATTTCTATAGTAAGAAATATTCTGGATTCCTATAGTAAGCAATAGTTTCTAATGTAACTTTATTTTTGGTTTGGCAAACCCTTCAGTAGGTCAGCTTGAACCGACGTTAATTTATCAGCACACGTCAAGCTTAAGAATGTTGGATTTAGTGGCTGGATTTTCAGATTAGGTTCGATTTAGTTCTTCAGAGCTTCATTGAGGCAGGGGCACGCCGAACAGCTGCCCTGGGATCCGAAATAAAAGGGGTTTTCCCAAAAAAGCAGCATTTTCGATGAGGAAAATTGATGCTGCACAATTCTAAAAGTAATTTGTTATTTTGTCTAGTGAACAAAAATATGCATTTAAAAGCTTGATCAAATTTAATCATATACATAGGGTCATTTATTTGCCAAATGAGCAAATCTATGGTAGAGATGCAGTTGGTAGAACAGAATGCTTTGGCGCCATGAACCCGGATTTTTATCCTGGCGTTAATGCGAATGTTGTTATCGGAATAGTTTCATTATGCAAGGGATTATTAACACTGGGTCTCATTAAAGGGCCCTTTACACATACCTTCTTAACCGCATTCTTGACGGCCAGCCATTCAGATGCGCGTTCAAGAATGTGTCAACCTTATTCACCAACCGATGCGCACCTCTGTCAAACACTCGAACCGCCGATTTAAGAGTTCTGATTGACTGAGAACGACTTTGATCAGCAGTTCGAAGTTTCAAATGAGCTGGTGAATAAGGCCGTAACAGACTTATTCACCAACCTACTTGAACTTCTGTCAGACACTCGAACCGCCGATATGAGCATTTTGATTGGTTAAAAAAGCTTTTGATCTGCAGTTCGAAGGTTCAAATCGACTGGTGAATAAGGCCCTAAATGCAATTTTGGAGCACGGTTAAGAATGACACTCAGATGCGCGTTCATAATCACTCACCACAAAATGTAGCATTTTACATACGTTATCTTATTTGCGCATCAAAGTGGGATGATTCGACGATTCTGCAGGCTGTTGCTTCTGCAGTAAAAATATCTTCTTTGGGTTTTGTGTCTTAAATCTCAAGAAGATGTGTGTGTTATTATGAGTTTGTTATTGTCATTAATTTTTTAATGATTTTTTAAAATGTATTTCATTTTATTGCTTTTAGAACATAAGCTTGGAACGTAGAACGTTGTTGTCTTTGAAATTCCATACGCCACTCTGTAGGGGACTCCAATGAACGCCCCGCATGTTGAACGCGTTCTTGAGCGCGGTTAAGAATGTGGTGCATTATTGTGACACATTCTTGAACACCACGGCTTTACTTGCGTTCTTGAGAGTGGTTAAGAACGTATGTGTATAGGGGTGTGTAGGGACCTTAAGTAAACTTTGACCCACTGCTCTTTCCTTCTTATTTTCTGACTTAATAATTCTGTTTTTGATTGTTCGTTAATATCCTCAATACCGTGATCAATAGCTAGTTATGGTTTCTAATCATCAAAATGTGTAAAATGTAAATACAAAATTAGTTAAATTTTGCGCTGTTTACTTACTTTGAGAATGCTGTGCATTTTGTACAAATAGCCTTGGTTGCGGGAGCCACATATGTAAATATTGCCATCGTCACATCCAATAGCTATTGTGCTTCCGTCTGCCAAACATTAAAGATAATCATGAAAGATTGCAAGGAAACTTGATGAAAGTGAACACGTGAACATGAATGGGTGAAATAAAATATAAACCTATTGGTTCTTCTCTTATGCTTTCTTTAGTCTGATTGGTCACAGGTTAATCCCCCGCTTTTTAGCCTACTTTCCCGTAAAAGTAAAAAAAAATAATAATAAAGCATGAAAGAAGGCTTAATGTATCGTGAAAATATCGTTAAAAATCAAGAAAAGTCAAAAATAAGTGAAGTAATTAAATAAAGATTGTAAAATAAAAAATTTGAAAGTAGGGTATTGAGATGGGGAAAAAGTGTGTCTGTCGGTCTGTCTGTCTGTCGGTCTGTCGGTCTGTCCCCCCCTAATAACTTTTGAACGAATTGTCCGATTGGAAAAATTCTTTTTGCATTCGAAAGATCTTGGCGAGTACATCTCATTTCCATATTTTACTTTTCTATTTGAACAATTTTTTGTTTAATTTTGGACAGTTCAAAAAATTTTAACATTAGCGCCTATGGGTGAAAATGAAGCAAATGATGTAAACTCTGGGTACAAGATATAAGTTCCCATGAACAAGCTCACTGGAAGAAGTTCTTGGCGTAAAATATTGATTTGAACAATTTTTGTTCATTTTTGAACAGTTCAAAAAATTAACACAGAGCTTACGGGGAAATTTCAACCCTATATAAATCCTGATCTAACGGACCGATTTGCTTGGAACAAACTTTATCGGAAAGCTCTTATAACGTAGAACATGTAGAAATAGAAAGTTTATCCAGAACGTACGAGCCTATTTTGCTATGAAATTTTTTGATCGGGATTTTCAAGAATATTTCTCAGTGACTCAATGAGTGAAATAATGAATGAATGAATAAATGAAAGAGTGAAAGAATAAATCAATGAATAAATGAATGAGGAAAAGAATGAATGAATAAATTATTGAATAAATGAAAATATAAATAAATGAGTGAATAAATACATGAATGCGTAAATGAATGAATAAACACTTGAATGAGGTAACGAATGAATGAATAAATGCATGGCTGAATAAATGAAAGAATGAATGAGTGAGTGAATGAATATGTATTATCCGTTGAAAAAGGTATATTTTCAATAATTAGAACTAAAGATAAATAAGAAAGAGAGAGAAAGAGATAGCTAGATTATAAATTTGAATTTGTTGTATACGGGAAAGTAGGCTCGTATAGTTCTAGACGGAACTTCTTGTTTCTATTTAAGCTGCGTTTCTGTTGGTCTCTATTAGTTTCAGTTGGATATTTTTGATCTAGACGCTCCCTCTTTTGCATTAAAAGAGGGGCTTCTTGTAACCTCGAAACAAGTGTCTGCAATTTTTGCAAATGTTCGGCTTAATTTTACGTTGATTTTTAATTTTTACTATGTATGGGTGATTCTTTTCTGAAATTCTCCGACATTTCCGAAACTAGCTAGCTTGTTCCAAAAATTAAAAAAAGAAAAAAAACTGTTTTCCGAAAATTTTTCAATTTATTAATCTTAAGATAGAGTAGTTTTTCCCTCTCTCTGGCATTTAGTTTCGGTTTTAGGGCGTAGTTAATAACCGCTTGCATCGCAGTCCCTCTATGTTAATTCCACGGCATATGCAACTTCAGATATTTTATAGAACTAAATGATAAATATCCAAGAAGCATACTATAGACAGTGGCTTTGGAAAGGAAGTGCCAGTGTCTGAACAACTTCATTAAACCTAAAGCGTTGCTTACAACTACAACTGTGCTTACAATGTTGCTTACAAAAGAGCTTTGAACTTACATAATTAATAAATCCATTTTATGTATGCATAACTGTTAGTATAACATTCAGAGCAAATTTTCATGCTTCCCATAAAGCATTATACACTGCTTGACAATTGCTAAGGAACAGTTACATTTTTCGGAATAATTAATAATATACAACGATTGAAGAAATGAAACTGAGTACATATTTAGTAGAGACAGTGTGCACTTATTGTTATGCAAAATGGTACGGATATCACCACATCGAAAAATAAGAAAATTAAAAACAAAAAACTTGGCTCTTGGATGCTTTCAAAACAGCCACGAAAAAGGGTTTTCTTGCCAAAATGGAACAGATTAGTGTTCCTCCAGTGCGATGTGCGATTACCTCGGACACTAATACACATTTTGCATCTGTTATGCATGCTTTCCATTAAACCGTCGAGGAGTACTTGGGGGATCTTGTCCCACTCTTCTCTCAAGACGGTTTTCAGTTCGTGCACCTTTCGGGGAGGGGGCGGTCTTTGCGAAACACGCCTGCCAAGGGCATCCCAAGCATGCTCTATATGATTTAGGTCCTGGGAGTTAGCAGGCCATTGCATACGGACAATATCTTCACTCTCTAGTGTGTCCGATACTTCAGCACTTCTGTGTGGTCTCGCGTTGTCGTCCCTAAACAGAAAGTCTGGACCTACCGCACCCCTAAAAGGACGAACATAATCCAGAATAATCTCTGTGCAATACCTTTGCGATGTTACGCTGCCTCGCTCAAAGATGTGAAGCGGTGTTCTGCCATTGTGCATGATGCCTGCCCACACCAGCACACCTGGGCCATAACGATCACGTTCATGAACATACTGTTGGGCATAACGTGTTGCCTTCTCTCTCCACACTAACTGGTGGCCAGAATCACTCATCACAGGGAAACGGGATTCGTCGGAGAACATCACTCTGGACCACTGTTGGTGACTCCAACCAACATGTTCCTTGCACCAACGTAATCTTTCTCGACGATGACGTGGTTGAAGCGTGATGCATCGAACAGGCTTCCGTGAATACAGACCAACTGCATTTAATCGTCGTGAGATGGTTCTGTCAGAAACATGTGTACCGGTAGCGGCTGCAAGGTCTGCAGCTATCTGGCTTGGAGTGGCATTTCTGTTCCTTTTCGCCACTAGGGATACAAATCAATCCTCTTGAGGTGTGGTGTTCCTACCATGACCACCGGCATGCTCTCGCATAGCATTTCCACCCTCAGCGGCCTTTTTTTATCGCGAGATGACACTTTTTGACACTCCCATTGCTATGGCTACAGTGGTGACACTTTGAACTGCTTCCAGCCGTCCAACTGTTCGTCCGCGATCGTAAGCACTCAAATGATGTCTCGCAGGCATTTTGCTCTTGATTATTGCAACACCACACTGAATTTCACAGAAATAACTTCCAACAACATTCGTGCTCTTTTGGTCAAACACGTAACAACATGAATTTTCGCATGAATGAAAAGCTTGTGGGCACTGCCTTTTATACAGATACTGAGTTCTACTCTGCCACGCCCTCTGAACTTCTTGTTACTGTTATTGGTCAGCTGTCGGGAACGTTACTTTGCATAAAGCAGTTGTTCCTTAGCAATTGTCAAGCAGTGTAACTACAGTAGAACCTCCATAAGTTGACCACTTAAGGGACTGTAACTAAATGGTCAACATAGGGAAGTGGTCAACTTAGGACATTTTTAGAAAAAAATTAGTACAATATTAGAGAACATTCATTAAATGTTTTTAGTATTTTTTAAGTGAAAATTTAGTACTCACTCATTTTTATTTTTACGGTACGGTTTATTTTGAAGGTACATCACATTTTTGCAATTTTTCCAGTAATGATTAAATTTTTGTTTGAGTCCTCTTTTTGCGCATTAGGTAGTCCATTAAGCATAGTTGGGCATTTTTTCCGCAGCAAAATCTACTCAGGAGGAAAAACAAAAATGGAATGTGCGAGCGATACGCGTTGTTTTCCAATTCCGCGTAGTTCAATTCTACGCATATCCCCCACTCCCCTGACCTTTTCCCAAATTCCAGAAATTACAGACAATGTATGAAGTCCAAGAAATGAAAATATTCAAAGGGCTAAGATATCATTTTTCCTTAACATAAGGCTATGCACAATCTCCAGCACTTTCCTCTCATTGTATGATACAGATAAGCCAAATGACTAATAAAGAAATTCCCGGAAACCTGATAGAGAACAGGGGAAAAAGCAAATTCAAGAAAACATCAGTGGTCAAGTTACAGAGAGTAAATTATGGATATTTAGTTCAAATAACCTACTAAAAAGTGGTCAACATGCAACTTATGGAAGTGGTCAACACAGAGAGGTAAATCTCCATTGAAAATGCATTGTGATCATTCGAAATTTCGGTCAGCATAGAGAGGTGGTCAACTTTGGATGTTTTACTGTATAAAGTATTCATTTATTTTTAAAGCTCTAAATTTCAAAATTGTTAAATCTTTACGCATGACTGAGGTATGATGGTATGAAAAGAGCTGTGAGCTCACTGTTACATTGCACAATCTTTGATTGTTCTACTTGCGCTCCATAGATCCCCAGCACACGTTTTAGCGTTAGAAAAGCTCGTTTCTACAGTTTCAGCAGTGATCCCCACTGCACAATTGATTTTTTCTCTGAGTCATTTAGTTGTTCCTATCAGTGAGGTTACTTAAATTTATGACTCTTAACATCCCCCTCCCCCAACTGCAAAGAGCTCTTGAAAACCTCACAAACAGTGTTGCAGATCATTGAAAAAAAATACGCCACAACATGAATGGGACAAACTCGACTATCGCCTTCACGTTAATGGTGTGACCAGAGGATCACTTATAGCGAATTTGTAGAACTGCAAACTTCGTGAGTTTGCAGTTTTTCTTTTGTGCGTCAATTAATTAGTATATGAAGCTAATTGATGAATTGATTAGTGAGCTCTTGAAAACCTCACAAAACAGTGTTGCAGATCATTGAAAAAAATACGCCACAACATGAATGGGACAAACTCGACTATCGCCTTCACGTTAATGGTGTGACCAGAGGATCACTTATAGCGAATTTGTAGAACTGCAAACTTCGTGAGTTTGCAGTTTCTCTTTTGTGCGTCAATTAATTAGTATATGAAGCTAATTGATGAATTGATTAGTGAGCTCTTGAAAACCTCACAAAACAGTGTTGCAGATCATTGAAAAAAATACGCTACAACATGAATGGGACAAACTCGGCTATCGCCTTCACGTTAATGGTGTGACCAGAGGATCACTTATAGCGAATTTGTAGAACTGCAAACTTCGTGAGTTTGCAGTTTCTCTTTTGTGCGTCAATTAATTAGTATATGAAGCTAATTGATGAATTGATTAGTGAGCTCTTGAAAACCTCACAAAACAGTGTTGCAGATCATTGAAAAAAATACGCTACAACATGAATGGGACAAACTCGGCTATCGCCTTCACGTTAATGGTGTGACCAGAGGATCACTTATAGCGAATTTGTAGAACTGCAAACTTCGTGAGTTTGCAGTTTCTCTTTTGTGCATCAATCAATTAGTATATTTTTGAAAACATATGCTTTGAAAATTATTGAATCAGATATAGTAGTCCTGATACATAGCCTTGGAACTTGTTTCTTGAAGAATTTATTGCTACGTTTTTGTCAACAGTGTAAAAAATTATAGTCTAACATTTCACAAAAAAAAAACAAAAAAGAAAAGAAAAAATGGTGAAATTTATCTGCAACCAAAATTTGGTACTAAGTGGAACCATTATAATGGTGTAGCTCCACTTAGTGTCACCATAAATGCAAAACAAAGAACCATTATAATGGATCAACTTTAGCATCAAATGTTGGCTGCTGTTAAATTTCACCATTTTTTTGGAGAAAGGTTAGATTAGAATTTTTGGTCGTGTGCCAAATGAATGGAACAAACTCAACTATCGCCTTCACGTTTGTAGTATGACCTGAGGAGCCTGCATAGCAAACTTGTAGAATATACAATGCAAACTTCGTGAGTTTACGGTTCTTCTTGTGCATCAATCAATTAGTATATGCAATGTTTTTGAAACTATATGCTTTCAAAATCGTTGGATCAGTTATAGTAGTCCTGATACATAGTCTGGGACCTTTTTTATTGAAGAATTTATTTTTACGTTTTTGTCTACTGATAAAAGAATCTGTTAATGTGCACTGTTAGAAATTTCATCATGAAATTACGGTTAAATGACTGGCAGCAGTCTGTCCATCTAATTCACCGTTAAATTTACGGTTTGGAACATTTTTCTATCTTTACCGGACCTAACCATTTCCAATCAGCTTGGTTAAAAAGCCGTAAATACAAAAGTTTACGGTTTTATAACCGTTTAAAAATGGTTTCAAAACAAAATTTTTACCGTGTTTGAACCATTACGAGGCGTAGAATCTTCGAGGCATAGAAACCATAAACGAAGCTTGCGGGACTCAAACCCGCTTGTTTTGTATCATGCTCTCTAACCATTCGGCCATCAGCACACGCAAAGCGGTCGTTTATTTATCAATAAATCTTTCTTTTCAACAGGAAAACTGCATTAAAATTGAGATTTCAGTTTTTGATTGGTTCCAAAGCCATCTTTGGTCCAAATTTACTGTATATTGATGAAAATCATTTTATTTGCTGAAAAAATTAAAATAAACAAGCTTCAACAGCTCAAATGATGGGTTCGCTCATTCGCAAACAGTTCGGGAATCCGATGTCTCCAATTTTTGATTTACATGTGTATGTTTTTCTATTTAATAACCACTGCTTAAGCCACTTTTTTCTTCTTCTTTTCTTACATACACATGCAGATTTGAACTGATAAAACTTTATTCATATTTTAACAACAACGTATGACCGGTAAGGTTTCGCAACCAAGATGGACGCCCGATTCCCATTGAGCGTTTGAAAATGACGGTTAGTTAAACCTTCTTTCGGATAAACAGAGAATAAACGATTTTTTTCGCAATCAGCTTTTTGAGTACCATCTTTTTAATGGTTATTTAACTGTTGTAATTAAATATGGTAAAATAACAATCAAATAAATGGTTATTTTTACTATTTCCTTACGGAAATTTTTAATAGTGTGTCGTCAAAGTCATTGTCGACGGAATAATCCAAAATTCTTACAGTAACTGTAATGAGACTCTAATTTTATATTGATTGAGTTAAGTGTAGACTTACTAAGTGCAACATTTCACACTAACTAACCTGAGTCGTAAGCTATTGCCCTGAGCGCTTCATCAGCTACTGCAATATTCGCCACAGTAAGACCACTTTCAGAGTTTAACACCAGAAGTTTGCCGTTCGTTCCACCGACCGTGATTGCTTGACCTTCAGGGTGAAATCCAACGCAGCAACATTCCATCTGAAAAAAAAAAAAAAAAAAAAAAAAAAAAAAACACTACGTTAGAAATAATATTCTATTTTTTCCTTTAATATATATTAAACCATTTTAACCTTCGCAAAACTACGCTCTTAGGTTAAGCTATAATTTCTTCTAAAACAAAGTTGTTACTCGAGACCTTGCCATACGCTATTTCTATTGAATACGCAATACCTTTACAATTTCCTCTGTTTGTAATATCATTATTATTATACCGTATTCAGACGTAATAGTGGTTATCATTTTCAAAATTAGTACATTTTTATTACTTTTTTTTCTGCCGGGGTTCATTAAATTCTTGCATGTACATTCTGCAGCTTATCATTTAGTTTTCTGCGACTGAAATAGCATATTAGAGTTTGTTAAATACAGTGATACCTCGAGATATGAGTTTAATTAGTTCCGTATCCTCGCTCGTATGTCAATTTGCTCGTATCTCAAAGCAATTTACTGCGCAGGCGCAGTAAACTGGGTTGGCCGTGGCGTCGCAGCTGGCGTTCCTCGTATCTCAAATATCGCTCATATTTCAAAACAACACTTCGCTGCTCGTATATCAAACCACTCGTATGTCAGGGCGCTCGTATCTCGAGGTAAGCGCATAAGACTTTTTCAGTTCTCACTCTTTGATTTTCTTTGGCTTTTTGGACGGTTTGAAAACCGAAAAACCAAATATTTGTATTTTGGTGCATTTCAAACCAGTGTTGTGTTTTCCACTAAGTGATAATGTATTTTAAAGAGAACCTAGGGCTGCTCATAAGTACAAGTTAGCAATATTACCGCGCTAAGCACAAATGAGGCATTCAGCGTCAGCGTGGCCTACCTGTGAACAAACTTTCTCTAAAAATACAGTTAGAAAGTTTATCAAAGCAAAATCGTTAATTAACTGCATTATATACTTGTATTTTGTTATATAACTTAGTGACTTATGAAGAAGGAGTCTTCGAAAAATAATATATTACTATTATTATTTATTCCCATTAAAGTATTAAAAATACTTTTATATATTATTATTTAACATTTTGAAGAAAATTATTTTTTCCCTTCAGAAACTAAGGATGCAGTATGTTGTTGGTTAAGTCATTCTACGCTGAACGCCTCAAATGTGGTATCAGAGCTCAAAGTGAGAAACGGATTATTTAAGTTTAGTTGTTCCATATACTTGATTCAGGTACTACGTAATCAGAATTAGAAGATTTCCTTTTCACATATGACCAAAAAACATTGAATTTAGGTAAAATAAATGACAAAGTATCATTTGATGATAATTACTTAATTTTCCCCAAAAGTGCAAATACGACTTTTGAGTTTATCATGGCAGAATAAGCCAATACATTTTGTTATTTTCAACTTCAGTTGTATGGATATGTAAGTGATTATGGATGGGTTAAAAAAAGCTTGCATATGGACTTATCGCATCATCTTATATAGAAGCCGCTTAAAGTGTCTGTTTGTCGCCGATAGCTTATTCCGAATTTCTTACTCCGAGAAAACTGCATCGTGCTGCCATCTACACAGTTGTTTCTATAATGAGCATTCTCTAGCATTTTGAGTGAGGCATCGCTAGATTTGCAATCTCCGTTATAAGTTAATGTAAACGCAAATTTAATTTGATTCTTCTTTCTTTGTTTTAATTTATTTATCGCTTTTTATATATATTAAAGTAGGGCCCCGCTCTTTTTTCTAGTTTCCTTAAAACTATTGCTTTGACGATAATTATGTTGGATAGAAATAAATATTTTTAACAAACAATTTGATTATATAGTAAATAATATTTTTATTTTACAGATTATTATAACTTAGATGCTTTTTTTCCGGTAGGAATATTTTTTCCCGAAATGATTATATGTTTATCATTTATTCCTTAAACTTTACTGTTCTACCTGATAAATATCTCTTTGATTTGATTGCATTTCCTGTTACTGGGAGAATTGTATATTTATAATATCTAGAGCAGCGGTCATTTCATATGACCGCCGGGATTACTAGTGAGTCATATCTTGTTTAATGGGACTCGGCACTACAAATCGGACAAAATCTCGATTTTCGGATTTTGCTCCAAATTATACTTCATATATTAGAGAACGTTTGTGCAAAGTTTCAAAGTCCTACCCTACACTCTAAGTTATCTTATTTTTTATTTTATATGAGAATTTTAACACTTTTTTTACCTAACCAAAAACTTTAAATGGCTTTTTCTCAGCCTCGCTTTTCTGCATACTATGTAATAGTCAAAATCCTAAGGCTTTTTCAAATATGTATCTATTC
This sequence comes from Octonoba sinensis, assembly GCA_038502835.1. Taxonomy (NCBI): domain Eukaryota; kingdom Metazoa; phylum Arthropoda; class Arachnida; order Araneae; family Uloboridae; genus Octonoba; species Octonoba sinensis. The sequence continues at coordinate 8,607,799 of CM076604.1, forward strand.
ACTTGAAATTTTTTATTGCTTGTTCCAAATGTTTAACTAAATGTAACATAGTATGGAATTTTTGATGAATTTATTAGAAATTATTTTAAAGCAATTTATCTGTAAACAATCTTGCAATACCGAGATTTTTCTCAGATTTTTCAGTTTAAAATTTTTTTTTTTTTAAGAACTAATAAAGACATCAAAAATTCCATACTACAAAGTGAGGAGTATAGTTTCTTCTTTCTTGTAAAAAACATCCAGTCAAAAATCCCCCATTTTAAAAAAAGAGTAGCGTTTTTAAAAAAATTTAAATTTTGTAAATTTTTTTTAAATTTTGAATTTTTTTGACTATTTTTTATGTTTTTCTTCTATAACACATCAAGTTTGAGTCATAAACATACATTAACAGTCAATACACCTTGAATTATGTTCAATTTGAGAAGGTAGAGTTTTAGATGCCGAGTCCCCTTAAAAATTGTCACCTTTTGCGATTTTGGAAAAACAAGTCTGTTTTCAACCGATGAACGAAACTAGCTTCTCAACAAGCATACACTGAACAATTCTAGCTCAACCGTTCACCAAAAGAGCAGAAAAAATGGTAAGATTTTAGCTGCAATTAACATTTGGTACTAAGCTGAACGATTGTACTGGTGTAGTTTCACCAATGAATGTGAAACTAAGAATTATTATAACAGTTCAACTTGAGTGCCAAATGTTGGTTGCTGCTAAATTTCAGTATTTTTAAAATTCTTTTGGTGAAATGTAGAACTAGAATTTTTTCCGTGTGCGATGCATAATTAACAGAGCTTTACTACCTGTGTCTGTACTTTCCAGAGCAAATAACGAGTCGTGAATCTGCAGACATTATTAGCCTTATCCACACTGACGAAGCCATCGCCTTCGGGATCGATCGCCAAGTCCAAACATTCCTTTTCTGCTCCCTGAAGAAAAGAAGGGAACTGTAAAAATTCTAGCTTGACTTTTCACCAAAAATGAAGAGAAAAAGGGTGAAATTTAGTTGCAACCTACATTTGGTACCAGAGTTGAACCATTACAAAGGCTCTGAGTTTCACATTCATGATGAAACTAAGCCATTATTATGGTTGAACCAAATACCAAATGCTGGTTTGCAGCTAAATTTCACCATCTTTTTGGTGAAAGGTTGAACTATACTTTTTTACAGTGAGGGATAACTGAGAAAGTACGTATAATTTATCTGTTATGAACATTAAGGAATCACCAGCTGGGGTTGTTGCTCGGGGTGGCATCATTTCGAGGAATGTAATATCATTTGTATCCTCCACATCAGCGGTCGGCAACCTAAGTTGACTGAAGATCTACTTTCCAAGTTCGGCGAACACCAAGATCGACTCGGAAGCCCGGGGGGGGGGGGGGGTATACACTAGTAATAGGGCATGTTGGGATTGCGCCTGTCATCAAATTGCAGGTTTATTCTTGTCAGAACAAGTTTTGATGCTTATAAAATACGTACTTTAAACTTTCTAAAATAATGGTTTGTTAACACCGGTAACTCGCATCAAAACAATACAAATATATTATTTCTTTTGAATTTGATAAAAAAAAACTCTTAGTTTTTTTAAAACTAAAACGCGCATGTGAAATGCAGATACATTCTTGAATTAACTCTCACCGAGAGTATAATTAATGTGACGACTGACATTCCATATTATTTTGTTTTTTTGGGTCCGGTGAATGGTCTGACAAACTATTACATATTTTCTGAAGGGAAAAAAAAAATAAATTCTCCATCCGATTCAAAAGTTATTTAATTTAATTTATTTATTTATTTTATTTTGAACTATAAACTGTCCAAAATGCTGGTCGATCGCGATCGACGGGTTGCCGACCACTGCTCTATATAATCTGTAAAAGATTACTTATAAATTTCATTGTTTTTACAGAGAATAAGTGGTTCATCGATGGTGATTTCCACACAAGGATTGGAATACCGGTCTAACATCAATCATTTCAGAAAATGCTGCACGGTATTTTCGTGATAGATATTTCCTTAGACAATGTATATCACTGATAGTTTTTTACCCATATCGATTATTCTTCCTTTTTACTCAACGTTTAGATCATTTAAGGTGTAAAGAAAACTCCGTGGGCACAATAACAAAAGTATTGCGGAATTTAGTATGACTTTTTTTTAGTACAAAATTTAAATTAATAATTGTATAAGGAGTATTTGGCAGATACCTTAGAATTAATGTGAAATGTCTCTCAATTTATGAGCATCGATAATTGTTAATGTGTGCACAGGACGTCTCATGATTATAGCTAAATTATAAGTGGAGGTAAGGGAATGAGAATGGAGGCAATTCAAACAACGTCATTGGTCACGTGGCACCGATGAAAGTTCGACAAATCTAATCAAAAACTAGGCCCAAATAAAGTTCTTCTACATTACATACAATTAACACTATAACTATTGTAATAATTAAGAAATTTCTTTTATAATGATTAAATTAAATGGAAATACTGGGTTATAATCAGAAAAAGTTGTGAAAATAGTCTAATTAATTTTAAGATAACTAATTTTTCCTAGTGAGCTCCACTTAGAACTCAATTGAAAATCTTTGTGAACAAAGAGCCGATATCACGTGACAACGATGATGGTCATGAGTCCCTCTAGCGGTGAATTGTCTACATTGCGTAGGAGCCTAGATCAGAAGTCAACACATATGGCGCTGCATTGTGAGATGGTAAATTGCCGTTTTCCCTCGCGCATCATGGTAAAAAGGAATCTTTATCATCAGTTCTAATATTGTGAATTGTATTAATCCAATAACAAGATTTTCAATAAGGAGGGAGGGGGAAGGGATTTATTCCAAAGCCAAATTTGGGGTTTAATATGCTAATATGCCAATTTATCTCTCGAATAAACTTGTAATGAATCATTATGTTATTTATTACAACCCTTTGGGCACTGGCGCCAAGTTATCGCGATTTTACCATTCGACAAGATTTCCCGCATTATCGAATCTTCCCTTCTAGTGCTGTACTTGTACGAATCAAAGATCTCTTTTCCCGTCAAACATAGTCTCGTGTCCCTTTTAGATATTGTAGCACTGCAGTCACTTTTTTATATTTCTGGTCATGGAATCTGGTATAATTTTCCGTTTTTGGAGTTTGTTTACCTCCTCTCGGTAATCCGGTCACTTCGTATTTGGCCAACTTACTTGCACAATCTCCTGGAAGGAGCTTTGCAGTGATCCTTCCAGGATGGAATGGGTGGTCCCAACATATAAAGAAACATCAGCAGAACTCTGGCTGCACAAAGCTAGTATGTTGCCTTCTGGCAGCTGTAAGGAGAAAAGAAAAAGCAGTAGAATTCAATGTGGTTTGAGTTCATCTAAACTGAAATTCATCATATGTGAAAAGCTACATATTTGGTTGGTCATGTAATCCGCTGTTTTTCTGGAATCCCATTTGGTTCCAAAGGGCAAATTTTGAATTATTTTCTATTCTCGATGCTTCTAGCATCATATTAAAAATTCTGCGTACGTTGCGCCTTGCCTCTGTTGGATCTCCTAATTTTGAGCTAGCTCCTAGATGAGAGACCATCACCTAGGTTGGCTACACCAGTATGTATCATTTCACTTTTAGGACATTGGAGCAACGGCCGGTTTTACGGGCACCAGCTTCCATTAACGGCCCCGGAGCGAATCAGTCGCGAGAGGTGGTCACCCTTCGAAACACTGACGTCGGTCAATGTTGCTTCCCCTTTGGTATTCTTTGGGAACAGAGCTTCTACCAACTCGTAAATATTGAATGAACGACCAAAGTATCGGGTCACAACTGTTCTGTTGTTACTCCTTCTTCCCCCTCTCTCTAATCTAGTGCAATGTCCGCCTTCGCGCTTTTGACGTACAGCTAAAACTGCTGAGTGTTCAAATAAGTTTTACACGGTATAATGAAAAAAAGTCTGAACTTTGTAACATTGTTTCTAAATTAGCTTAAACAATTTTGTCGAGTGTATTTGTGATAAAAATATTCGCAAAAATATGTTTGTTATGCACTATTAAACAATTTTGTTATAAGGAACTTTTTACACTTTCATTATGGAAGAATAAATATCTCTAGTTATTACAGCCTGAAGAATATTTTTTATTATTATTATAAGAATTTACCTCGTATCTTCTATCCTTTTTGCATCTTACCTTCAAGTTCTCCGAAAGTTTGGTTTAAAGGTATTTTCAGCTTGTCAATGTACTACGCGGTAAAACATTTTGTAGCCTGTTGCATCAAAAAAATGTTGTGAATTTGCTGGTTACAAATCAGGATGCTTAATTTTACCATATTTTGGTATAACATACCTAAATAAAGCCCAAAATGTAGTAAAATTGAGCACCATCCTTTGTAGGCAGAATATTTGCGCTATTTTTAGCCTACTTACCTTCTTTAACTATATAAAATTATAGTTGAGCAGAATCTATATATATATTTCACTTAAAGTGGACCAGTTACGATTAAATTTTGCGGTCGATACGATATATTTCCATTCATAACTCAAATTTTAAATTTCGAATATTTTGAGTGGCAACACCATAGTTTGTTTATACCGAGCAATCAATGTAATGTTACATCTAGCGATCTTTTCTTAAGCCTTTCGAACTTTAAAGCGTTTTTGCAATTTTAAAATTTTACTTAACGTGGACCAGTTACGATTAATTGTTGAGGTACGAAACGATACTGACATCATGCAAAAAAACAAACTATTGTAAAACGATATTTAAAAATGTGTTTAATGATTAGCTTAGAAAAGAAACATGATATTGTATTTATTATCGTAACTTACGGACTTCAACAAATTTATTTATATTTTTTAAAAAGTATTTCCATTCATTACTCAATTTTTGATTTCCGACTCTTTGCAGTAGCAACACTTTAGTTTGTGGAAAAACGGTCATTCTCAAGTTTGATTGCTGCATATAGCACGCAGATGTTCTGCGGGAGATCAACTAGTTATTCTTTATTTAATATGAAAATGCACAAAAGCCTTACCTGAATTGAGCTTCAAGAGAAACGTTCAGAGATTTGAATTGCGTTTAGAATGAACAAACATGGAGTTCACCCGCTATTCAAATAAGGCTTTTACATACACTGTAAGAAATTCCAGTTCAACGTTTCACGTAAAAATGGCGAACTGTAGCTGCAACTAACATATGGTAGTAAGTTGAACCATTACGACGGAGTAGTTTCGTCCAGTTTCACCATGAATGTGGTTCAACTTAGTACCTATTGTTGGTTGCGGCTTCATTTCCCCATTTTTCGGTAAAACGTTGAACTAGAATTTTTTATAGTGTAGTGAAGGAACTTTAGGAAAGGATTTCTTACGTTTGATATAGTCAAAGGAAGAAGATTCTGTTGAGCATCCCAGGCTTTCAACTGGTTTCCACCACCTGAAACGAGTGTTCCTTCGCGAAGCAACAACAAACAGTGGATTTCCGTCTGAAAGCAGATGAACTCTGTAAATATTTTACGTTGGTAAGTTGGGAAATGTAGCTCTACTGCGTCATAAAGAGTCATAAATAGACCAATTCGCTTCCTTCGAAATATCAAAGCAAATGCCACAAGTCGGTATCTCATATTGTTTTATTTCTCAAAGAGTTCGTGCAAAATTCTTGGAAACGGGGTAAACCGAGCAGTAAATGAACACCCTTCAGTGAATGAACAGTTTGTAATTCTTTTCAAAAATAAGGTTTCAAAAGATTTTTTTAGCTGGATTGGCAACAGTCGTTTTCTTCCACGCCATTCCAAGCTATCTGACATCTAAATGAGGGGTCTTAGTGGCCGAGCGGTCTTAGAACCAGTTTCCGCTGCCTGCCTGCGCGCAGTGAAAGAGGCGTGGGTTCGATTCCAACTTTCCCCTGGGTGTATTTCCTTCTTTGTACAGTAAATCTGTTGTACTATCTTGTTCTATCTGTCATATTGGACGAGAGTTTGAGCCATATCCTTGAGAATAGCAAATAAACTCGAAAATAAATGTGACCTGAAATGGTCGTTTACAAGCAAACAAACATCTAAATGACTATCAGAATCAAAATCTTATGAGTTTATTGACTGACAATTTTGGGACCATTCACTGATCATTTGCCACTTTTGCTGTACACTTTTTGTTTTCAGACTCCCCCCCCCCCCCCGAAAAAAAAAAAAAAAACAAACAGCTGAAGGATCCAAATATTTTTCAACAATGGTTACGCATATCAGTAAAAATGTTTTTACTCTCATGTATCAAATGCTTCAAATTAAAAAATATGTATTTTGACTCTTTAAAAACGAAATCTTGCTTTAGCGTTCAATCACTAGTCAGACTACACTAAAAAATTCTAGTTCAACTTTTCACCAAAAATATTGAAAAAAAATGGTGAAATTTAGCGGCAACCAACATTTGGTACTAAAGTCGAACCATTATAATGGCTCCTAGTTTCACATTAATGGTGAAAGTAGATGAAACTACACCAATAAAATGGTTCAACTTAGTACCAAACGTTGGTTGCAGCTAAGTTTCACCATTTTTTTGGTGAAAAGTTGAACTGGAATTTTTTAGTGTACCCTCATATACAATAAGCAGTTTTAAAGATAATATTGTGTTGTACAGCAAGGACTCGAAACTTTTTCGAGTAATAACATCATTACAAGAAATATAATGTTTTAACTTCACTTTAGTCACATGTTTATACATTCAAAGAAATACGTAATAAGACCACAAAAATTACTGACCTTCAGAATTTATGATGACTTTAATTAGTAGGAGGAAAACTTCTCCCGTAAAAACCCCCCATTTCCAAAAAGCCTTCACTTTTTAGATGGTGTTGGGGGTGCTCAATGCTAACTACGGCTATACTGACTGTACCTTTTCGGTTTCTCAGACTGCCCCCAATACGAGGGGGTGCGGCTAGTAGTGCAGTCCTCCTTCGAACCTCCCACAAACTCTTTAGACACTTGACAACCAGCACCGGCCATAAAGGGCTGGGCTAGCAGAGCGTTGCCTACCTGCTTTACCGACCCGAGGCCACAGTCCTACTACAAAGTAAACCTTACGTTACCCGGATCGGATAGTGCTATTTTAGTCGCCTCTTACGACACGCATAACTACGTCGGCGCTATTCTACGCCGGCCACCGCACGGCGAACACAAATGTGGTAAATAATGCAAACTGCAGCCATACTGTACATAGCATCGAGGCCTTCACAGACTACCCCCCAGTAGAAGGGGGAGCGACTGCAGCGCTCTCCTCCTCGAACTTCCCTCAAACTCTCTGACAAACTGACAACCAGCACCAGGCATAAGGGGCTGGGCTGGCAGAGCGTTGCCTACCTGCTCTACCGAACTAAGTGCTTATTAAGTACGACGAATAAACCTGTGTCTGTGGGCAATAAGGTTGATAGTTCCACGCGCATTTCTCTTTTGACAATTTTGAGGGAGATTTACTTTTTTAACTAGTAAAACACAACCTAAGAAGATTTGATATAGCGGCCTTATCTCTCCATATGGCAATCCATGGTTCCCACTTTGGGGCCGCGCTCTAGAGCAGGGGTCTCCAAACTTTCCAGCCTTAGGGCCATATTGATTACTCCAGTAAATTCCAAGGGCCAAAACCATATTATCATTAATTGTTGCCGGTGGTAAAAAGTTGAATCAGTCCACTAGTGGTGTAAAATATGATTACTTTTTAAGTATGCTAGCTCTCCGCGGGCCGGACAAAATCTGTCCGCGGGCCGGATGTGGCCCTCGGGCCGTAGTTTGGAGACCCCTGCTCTAGAGGAAAACTAGAGATTGGCATGATTAGCAAACACCGAGTATAATCGGCTCTCGATACCCACAACCTTTTTACACGATTTTACTAGCGTCGATATGAACTACGAAAGCTGCGTGTAAGTGACTTACACAGTTTTCAAACATAACTTTACCCGTTTTGGCTGGCAAACGTGAAATCATGACAAACAACATTTGAATCGCAATCCTGAAAAATTAAATGTTTGCTAATTACGACAATTTATCTCTCGGATACAGAATTTATGTATAAATAAGCAAAGACACAAAACAGTTAAGATCTATTTTCTCCTCTGTTTTTCAACCGATTTTCTTACTTTTTTTTGTTTAGTAGTAGCGAGGAAAAATAAGCTAGCCAGTTTTAGTGATATCAATTAAAAAGTTTTGGAAACAGTTTATTATTAGTTATTATTAATGTAATAATGTTTGCTAATTACGACAATTTATCCCTTGGATACAGAATCTATATATAAATAAGCAAAGACACAAAACAGTTAAGATCTATTTCCTCCTTTGTTTTTCAACCGATTTTCTTACTTCTTTTTTGTTTATTAGTAGCGAGGAAAAATAAGCTAGCCAGTTTTTATGATATCAATTTAAAAGTTTTGGAAACAGTTTATTATTAGTTAATTATTTCCCCTTTTCTTTTGTCAGAAAGCCTGATTAATACTTGTAATGTTATATTGTTATGGATATCAGATGGCAACATGTCTTCGTTGAGTAAATTTTAAAGTAATAAATATGAAACTGATTGCTAAAAGGAGTTCGTTGCCTTTAAGCAGTATTATTAAAAGCCATTATAATAACAGTTCGAGTGAAGTTTTCCCTAAAACAATGGAATGGAAAGTGTGAGTAATGTACGGAAGCAAACATTTAAGTTAGTTACTCAACTCGTACGAAATCGGCAGAAGTACAAGCGGCTATAGGCCGTGGTAGCCTAGTGGTCAGAGCGTCGGACTTCCACCTGGAAGGTCGCGCTTTCGATACCCGCTAAAGACTCACCATCTGCACTTGGGGATACGTGCATGTAAAATCCGTGGACCCCACTACCTCGCCCCATGCGCAAGCAATCCTAAGGCCTCGGCTAACACATAGGGGTCTGGTAGAGAAAAATACAAGCGGCTAAATTTATGAATGTAATTGGCCCTGCGGTGATAATAATTTGCAATAATTTTGCATTAAGTGAGGATGGTCAAAACTAACTAGACGTTATAATCGCCAAATTTGATGAATGATACTTAGATAATTAGCATAATGTTTTCAATGTTAAGTTTAACTAATAGGGTCATTCCACAGTAACGGACGTTACATTTACACAGCATTTTTCAACTTCAACGAGCTTTCTAACACACTTGTTGGATATTTTTTAGGTTTTTAAATTTTGGCTAGTAAAAGTACATGTGTTCTAAGTATGCAAAAAAAAAAAAAAAAAAAAAATTGAAGATAGATATGTATTTGCTTTCTGTTAAAATTTTTTTTTGAAATTTCGTTACGTGTGTTACCCGAAGAGTAACACATGTAACGAAATTTCAGAATTTTTTTTAACAAACAGCAAATACATATATATCTTCAAAAATTTTTTTGCATACTTAGAACGCATGTACGTTTATTAGCCAAAATTAAAAAACCCAAAAAATATCCAAGAAGTGTGTTAGAAAGCTCGTTGAAGTTGAAAAAGGCTGTGTAAATGTAACGTCCGTTACTATGGAATGACCCTATTACGGTCGAATTTTGATTGTTGGGCGAACTTTAGTTATGTTTAAAATCACTTATGTACCTATGTTCTTCTTTTAATGCTCACATGTGCGTCATTAAACAATTATTCAATGCTAATGCATGCAATTTTAAATTAATAAATTCTCCTTGATTTGACATTCGAACTGACCTGATGCGCTTTCACTTCTTTTAAAATGCGGAAAACGTCCCTGGGCAGGAGGTTCCATAGCGTAATGTACCCGGATGTATCTCCTACAGCCAAAGTGGTCTCGTCTACGAATGTCCAACAAAGAATAGTTCTTCCAGTGTGGCCCTGAGAAAAATTGAAAAAAAAAAAAAAAGAAAGAAAGAAAGAAATCATGGTTATTGGATCTTTTGCTAATTTATCTAACTTGTAGTGCTTTTATGGTTCATTTCTATCTAAAGTTTCCCTAAATTTCCTTTATCTACATTAATAAGAAGATAAGAAGGTAGTTAAAATAACGAATTAATGAAAATTTTTGATGTTTACTTCTATCAACCTGTATGTTTGATTTTCTATTTATTGAATCTTCTTTTTTGAAACTGCACTAACCAATCAAAATCACATGTCTCTTTCTAATCTCTACCTTAAAGGGTTTTAAATGTCGTGAATCGAATGAAAAAAAGAGAGCGAGAGAGATTAATATTTACTTTAGCTAGTTAATTATAAAATGTGCAAGATGGTTAAAAAATATCTTAATAGGGGCAATTATTTCATGGCAAGTTTAATAACACGGATTCCTGTGTCTGAGGGTGTGAAAGCAAGTTTCGCTCCTGCAATGTGTTTAATCTTTAGGATCTTCATGAAATATCAGAGGGCGTCAAAAGACGCGCTTTAATCTGTCAACCTTACACTGAAAAAAATTCTGATACAACGTTTTTAGCCTACTTTCCCACAAAAGTAAAAAAAAAATAATAATAAAGCATGAAAGAAGGCTTAATGCATCGTGAAAATATCGTTAGAAATCAAGAAAAGTCAAAAATAAGTTAAGTAATTAAATAAAGATTGAAAACTAAAAAATTTGAAAGTAGGGTTTTGAGATGGGGGAAAAAGTGCGTCGGTCGGTCTGTCGGTCTGTCCCCCCTAGTAACTTTTGAACGAATTATCCGATTGGAAAAATTCTTTTTGCCTTCGAAAGATCTCGGCGAGGACATCTCATTTCCATATTTTACTTTTTTATTTGAACAGTTTTTTGTTCAATTTTGAACAGTTCAAAAAATTTTAACATTAGCGCCTATGGGGGAAAATGAAGCAAATTATGTAAACTCTGGGTATAAGATCCAAGTTAAAATGAACAAGCTCACTGGAAGAAGTTCTTGGCGTGAAATATTGAGTTGAACAATTTTTGTTCATTTTTGAATAGTTCAAAAAAAATTAACATTGCGCCTACGGGGAAATTTCAATCCTATATAAATCCTGATGTAACGGACCGATTTGCTTGGAACAAACTTTATCGGAAAGCTCTTATGACGTAGAACATGTAAAAATAGAAAGTACATCCAGAACTAAGGAGCCTATTTTCCTATGAAATTTTTTGATCGGGATTTTCAAGAATAGTTTTGAATCAATGAATGATTAAATGAATAAGCAAAAGAATGAATGAATAAATACATGAATGACTTAATAAATGAATGATTGAATGAACATGTTTTAACCGTTGAAAAAGGTATATCTGAAGCAATTAAGAACTTAAGCTAAACGAGAAAGAGAGAGAGAGAGAGAGAGATAACAAGATTATAAATTTGAAGTTGGTGTACTCGGGAAAGTAGGCTCGTATAGTTCTAGACGGAACTTCTTGTAAAACTCTATATTTCTATTCAATATTTCAAAAATTTGAAATTTTAGAAGTATCTGGGAAAAATTGCTTATACTTCAAGGACTATTAATAAAAGACTGTTTGGGTAACCAAGCTTACCGGTGCAAGGGCATCTTCTCTCCGAAGTAATCCATCTGACCGCCGCCTCCAAAACGCCAAATGATGTTCACCAAAGGTCACCGCAAGGTCAGGTTCCCGGGGATGGAAGCAGCCGCCAGTCAACCTTTCTTCACGCATCTGAAAAATGTTTAAAATGGGTAGTGAGCAGAGTATTGGAAGACGATGTTATCAATATCTTGGTGTAATCGAAAACAAAGTTGAAACAGCAGAAGGGAAAAATAGGTGCGATTAAGTTAAAAAAAAACAACAAAAAAAATATAAATAAAATACATAAATATCCAGTACAAGTGCTGTAAGGTCGTTGCTGCAACAACTGAATCTAGGTGGTTCGTTCATGTGTACTTTTCAGTCTTAGAAATTTACAAGAAGTTAACGGTGGAAGATTAGGAATTTAATTTTAAACCACTACTCGGAACGATCCTGAATATTTTTATTCAGATTTTTAACAGTGGAACAATAAAAACATGCAAATATTCAATTTAGTGAACTCGGATTGCTAACGATGTATATATATATGTATATATATATATATATATATATATATATATATATATATAATATAATATTTAATTTTAACTCGGCGAAGACATGTGCTTACTGACATAGCACTGCTCGAACATTCCGCTTTCTAAAAATTGGAGAATAATTACAAAATTTGGTACTTTTGTTACAAAATGTTTACTGTTGTTTTTGTATTCTAAAACTGTTTAAAATACAGTTAACTTCTGTAATTAAAACGACTTGGTTCGGCAAAATTCAATAGAAAGATTCAAAACCCTTTTAACCTCGAAATTTAATGTATTTTCTGCGATTTTTCACACTTGACCTGGCTTTCAGCCTTAAACTTTTAACTTTAATAGCTTTTTTTTAGTGTAAAAATGTTGGAACATGTTTTTTTCCTCTGGAAACAAAAAGATCACTCTAATCGAATATCTGTCTTTGGAACAAGAAGTCTATTCACTACTCACTTCCACTCTAGCAAGTAGGGCGTCGCTTTCCCAGTCCCAGAAAGTGAGATAGTGCTCTTCAGAACCTACTTCAACACCCAACAGAACAAAATCCTGGAAAAAGCGAATACCAGAGTATGTAATTAGTTTTCAAGTAGCATTACATTTAGGGAAACAAACCGCGATAGATTCATTATTATTTTCAACTCTCACCAATTGGAGTTTCCTTCCATAATTACTTACGTGTGCAGAGAAAGCAATCGAGATGGGATTTCCAATGACTCTTGTTAGTACGGCCACTGTCTGCAGTGATTCTATCATCCAAATGTGTACTGAAGAATTCTATGAGGAGAAAAGGAATGTTAAATAAATTTTGATCATATCTGCACTGTAAACATTTCCAATTCAACGTTTCACCCAAAAAATAAAAAAATGGTGAAATTTAGCTGCAACCAACATTTGATACTAAAGTTGAACCCTTATAATGATTTCTAGTTTCACATTCATGTTAAAAGTAGGTAAAACTAAGCATTATAATGGTTCCTAGTTTCACATTCATGGTGAACCTAAGTAAAACTACACCATTATAATGGTTCCTAGTTTCACATTCATGGTGAAACTACACCATTATAATGGTTCCTAGTTTCACATTCATGGTAAAACTACACCATTATAATGGTTCCTAGTTTCACATTCATGGTGAAACTAAGTAAAACTACACCATTATAATGGTTTTAGTTTCACATTCATGGTGAAACTAAGTGAAACTACACCATTATAATGGTTCCTAGTTTCACATTCATGGTAAAAGTAGGTGAAACTAAGCATTATAATGGTTCAAAGTACCGAATGTTGGTTGTAGATAAATTTCACCGTTTTTTTTTAATGAAAGGTTTAACTAGAATTTTTTACAATGTGCAAAACAATTTAGAGCGTATGATGTTCAATAAAAAAGTATGCTGGTAAACCTCATGAGGCTCAGCTTTTAAGAAATCGCCACGCTGGATCTCAACGTCTCGCTGCTCTGACGTCATATGCACATGTGCCAGACATCGCCAATCTTTGCTACGATGTCTAGAGCATGCGCACTTGACAGCATGTGATGCTGGGGTATTGGCTCTCCCACTATGTCGTGCAACGACATCAACAACAAATGTTTAGATTTCTTACTTGTGAATCGGTTGCTTTCTGTCCTGATGCCAACATTTTCCCAGACGGATGCGCACACAAGCTGAAAAGCAAAATAGGTATTAGTATGGCCACAGATCTACTGCTCTTCTCAGATAGCTTTTTTACAAATTTCAAAATTGAGGGGAATGAGAAAGCTGACTTCTTGGCCAAATCCGCCGCTGAAGACGGTACTCATCACTGTGGGACGCTTACCTTTAGCGAAATTTCTTCCCTGGAAAAAATAAAACTAAACAAGACCATACAAACTCACATCCTCCCGCCCACTATTGGTATTTTGTAAAAAAACCGGAGAATCTTTTAATCTTAGGCCGAGAGCCCATCAAACTGCCTTTTCGCGCTTCTTGAGTGGCCACACTGGGTCCCTTACTTTCAACCAGGGCCAAAAAACTTTTCCTGAATGTCATTGGTGCTCAGCCGACATGGAATGTCCTGCGCATATCCTGACCTGCCTGGGGTTCAGTAAAGAAGAGATCCTGCGAGACCCCAGTCTTTTTATGGACTTTTTGGAAGTGCTCGGATTCATGGGAGTCGTCTAGCTTACTAGACGATTCCGAGATCAGCAACAACAACAAATAGCGCCACTAAAATAGCTGTTCTGTATATTGCGTTTCAGTGCCGCCGTCTGACTTAATGCATAAATGACTCGATTGGTAGAGCTACATGAATGCATACAAAATTTAAAAACATTCAGAAGATTAGGTTGTTGAAATCGCTGTTTTATGAGTAGCAGGAAGGCTTACCTGCAAACATCCTCCGTATGACCGAGGTAATATCTTTGTGACTCTGTCCCTTTTCTGTACAGCACCACAAATGCTGCCACCGAATAAACCAATTCACCATTTTCTAGGGTTAACATTGGCCCACCACTATAACCGTGGCTAGGTGCAGATTAAAGAAAACACTAAAATTTACTTGTTTTTTTTTTGCATTAAGATAAAATATGAATAATTCTTCTGTTCCGATTGTAAAGTCAGTATCAAACAACGTTATAAAACACATATTTACAAAGAAAATTTCATGTTCCAAAGATAAATGAAATTTCTGTGTTTAAGAAAAATGCAAAAAAGAAAGGGGTGGGAAGGGATGCTCTTATTACCCAACAGTAACGACGCATTTGATTCAGAACGTGAATGTCACGTGTTCAAATCCATTACTTGCAGTCACTGCTCTGAAACAAACAGAAAAAGGCTTGTTGTGGCTCTCAGAAAATAATACAGCGGGGAGTAAACGTTAAGATGCACCCACAGACCAAAGATTTAGGCTCAACATTAAGGCTGTAAACATTAAAGCGTTTTTGACCACAATCACGTGCTCATTTGGCGAGTTAAGCATTTATCTTTCTTTAAACCAATAATTAATTTTTCAGCGGAGTTGTCCTGCGCTGCGGCGGAATTGCTTTTGTAACCGAAGGCTGGCGGCAGTCTATGCATGTTAATATTTGTAAATATCCCTGAATATTTAAGGTATATTTTGTTATTTTTATTTTTTCTTTCTCTCCTTTTACACCTTTGTTGGTGCAGAACTCTCTCACTTCGATGGTGAAATTGAGGCTATCTACATTGCTCTATTGCAACTACAGATTCGGAAAAATGATTTTAACCTCTTCAGACCCTAGAACTAAGTACAAACAATTGTGAGGCAATGTTTTGGTTCTCTGATTTAAAAAATGATTACAAAACAAAATAACTAAATTTTTTTTAAAATTTTAATTAATAATTAGTTTAAATAATAATTAATACCCAATTTCCATGTTTTCCATGTTTAAAACGAAGTAAACTATCTGTTGAGTCATTTAAAAAACAATGGGGTGCTTTAGCTTTCAAATTGCAAACAGTAGTTAATGAACAGTATTTTAAAATGTACCCAATTGGGTACATTTCGAATGAAGAGATTAATAGAGCTGTGATCCTCTCGGATTCTAAGTCTGCCCTCCAATCTTTCAAATCAACCAATCAAAGTCTGCGCATCTATAGCTGTAGAAATATTTAAAAAGAACTTTACAATGTTGTGACAATGCTGTGGATTCCCTGTGATTGTGGAATTGCGGGGATTGAAAAGGCTTTTGGCTAAGAAGGGATATGTCGGTCATCCCAAAACCCTCTCCATCACTGTCTTTTCACTCGGATAAGTTGCAGATGAAACAAAATTTAAGTCATCCAAAATGTCTGATTTTTCTCGTGCTACAGAGGGAAAAAGATTTAGGGATTTCTTACTGAGAGGGGTCTGATCCCAGACCTTCCTAGATCAGCAGCGGTCGCCACTTTTAGACTATTGACTTAGCATGAGTTTACCTGTCTACTTGTTTCGTTTTAAGTTAACAGACTCTCCTCTGTGTGTTTTATGTGACTTTGGACAAGTTTTTAAGGCTGATCACCAGGACAAGTGCTGTGCCACTCAGAAATTTTAAGATTTTATCCCAAAAGTACTGGAGAACTCGAGAACTAATTGCATAGAAGCCAAAAGTTCGGCAGTTGTCAACAACATTTTTTCTTTCTTTCTGGAAGTAACTAATGGGGTTCTTCAAAATATGCTGTTCAGAGCAGCGTTGCTTAAATTGTGTTCTGCGAAACCTTGTGTTCCGCGAAGTAAGAGACCATTCAAGGGTCCCACGAAATTCGTATTCTTTCATTTCCCATAACTTTCAAGAAAGTCATTAACAAGAGAATATACTTTCTAAGAAACGGTATCTCTCTTCGAAAAAATAGACTAATAACCAACTCTCGCGCCCAGTTAGTACAGTCGTAGCTGCACCCAGATTTTAGGGGGGGGGGTTCTTCGGGAGAATTCAGCTAATTTCATTGTTTTCCAAGAAAAGTTGGAACACAATCTAGACATCCTGGAATCCAATTTTAGACAATCGTTATCATTTTAGAGGGGGTTTTGTCCCCCAAACCACCCCCTTATCTACGCCAGTGAATTGTTTGGTTCTTTAGAATTTGGTTTGAATAAGCGACTGACCTGATTATCCGGTGGTCCAATTAAGCGGAGTCCACTGTAATTTAAATAGTTGAGGAAAATGCCATTGTTCAACGTTATGAGTTTATTGATAAGGATACGGAATCTCATAGACCAGAAAATCCGGGAGAGTCCTATGTACCCGAATATAAAATAGTGCTGTGATTCTGTTAAAAACAAATAGATTTAGTTTTCTAATCCAAAAAACGTATAATTGCTTGTTTGTATTTTATATTCCTCTGTTAACAATGGCGCAATCAGAATTTTTCTTTAGGGGAAGGGGTAGTTAGGCCGTAATAGTGTTCTTGTATAGATATTAGCCTACTAGAATTGGCAATATGGCTTGGGTTCTAGGGGCTGACTTTCTATAAATCCAAGGTCGTGGAACAAGAATTTTTTTAATGGAGAGGTTTTTTGTTATGAGCTAAATACCCCCCCTAGGAGAATATATGCGTATGTGTTAACATACTAGGATCGGCAATATAACTTTAAACTGCAGGTTCTGGATAAACTTCAAAAGGAAGTTCGGGACTCCCTGATCTTTTCCTTGGTTGAGTGCCCTTCGTTGCGGCCAGAAATAGACGTAATCCTGATCCTGACATGAGAGTTGTACTTTCATTTACCAATCAGCGATTACAAAAATCAGTACCACTCATCTCGTTAAAATTTTATCTTTTAAAATCTTGTTCCATTACATTGTTTGTAAATTTGAAACAACTTTTGCCTTAACCGTTAATTTTTAAAATTACTTTTTGGAGCAAATAAACATTATTTGAAGCAACTGTCATTTTTATGGAGAATTATCCATTGTCAGAACGTTGCATTAATACCAGCTATTTTAGAAAACAGTTGGAATAAAAAAAGTTGGGTTTTAAAAAGAGTTCCATGCCTCAAAAAAAAAAAAAAAAAAAAAAAAAAAAAAAAAAAAAAACGCTGATTTATGGTAATGACTTATAAACATTTCCTTATATTTATTTTTGTCAAAATAAAGGATACATCCAGTTCAACTGAAAAATGGAAGATTTTTGTTGGGTATTTTTCGTTGCTTCTATCTTTCTTTTGTCCACAGTCAAAGGTCGTTTTTCTACGTTCTTGCTATTGACTACACTGAACGCCGTTCTTGGAACTTCTGCAAAAAACAGCAGAAGTAATTAAGCATAATAATACTCGCAGAATAAGCACTACTCAATTTTTATTTTTATTTTCTTTTAAAATGTTGGATTTTTTCAATACTAATAATTTTTAACCTTCGATTTACGAGTAATTTTGTTTAAATGATTGTTATTTTGCATGAAAAGGACTCAACATTTAAATCGATTACATTATTTGTAAGTTGGTAAACGAAACTCAATTTGTAACTATTGGCAGAGGTCTGCGATTCAAAAATTTAGCATCAGTTTCTTCATGTGTGGCATGTAAGAAAGTAGAACGTTTACCATGGCACAAAAGCAGTAAAAAAAAAAAAAAGAAAACCAACAAAACCCCGTTTTTTGCACACATTTTCTAGGCTATTTATTACACCTGCCTCGGAATTGGGGAATCTTTTTTTTTAAATAAAGAAAAAAAAAACAGCAGTCACAAAGAAGCTCAAACATTGTGACAGCTGCTCAGAATTTTAAGCTAATTTCTTCCTTGTACTAAGAAGCTAAAACTTTGTGACAGCTGCTCAGAATTTTAAGCTAATTTCTTCCTTGTACTAAGAAGCTAAAACTTTGTGACAGCTGCTCAGAATTTTAAGCTAATTTCTTCCTTGTACTAAGAAGCTCAAACATTGTGACAGCTGCTCAGAATTTTAAGCTAATTTCTTCCTTGTACTAAGAAGCTAAAACTTTGTGACAGCTGCTCAGAATTTTAAGCTAATTTCTTCCTTGTACTAAGAAGCTAAAACTTTGTGACAGCTGCTCAGAATTTTAAGCTAATTTCTTCCTTGTACTAAGAAGCTCAAACATTGTGACAGCTGCTCAGAATTTTAAGCTAATTTCTTCCTTGTACTAAGAAGCTAAAACTTTGTGACAGCTGCTCAGAATTTTAAGCTAATTTCTTCCTTCCACTAAGAAGCTAAAACTTTGTGACTGCTGCTCAGCGTCTTAACCTCTTCAGACTCCAGAACTAAGCACAAACAATTTTGACGCAATTTTTTGGGCCTCTGATTTAAAAAATGATTACAAAACATAATAACTAAAAAATATATATTTTTAAATTTTAATTAATAATTAGTTTAAATAATAATTAATTCCCAATTTCCATGTTTTCCATGTTTAAAACTAAGTAAACTACCTGTTGATTCATTTCAAAAACAATTGGGTGTTTTAGCTTTCAAATTGCACAACCAGTAGTTAATAAACAGTATTTTAAAAGGTCCCCAATTGGGTACACTTGGAATGAAGAGATTAAGATAATTTCTTCCTTCTACAAAGAAGCTAAAACTTTGCAATTGCTGATCAGAATTCAAACTCATTTTTTCTTTCTTTGCAAAGGGATTTTCTATCCCGAAACACGTCTATGCGATGTTTTTCAATGTCGGTTTATGTTTAGGTTCAATTATGAAGTCAGCTAAGTTTAAATGTGAAATATTGGCTTCCGTTAAATATTAAATTTTCAATTTCGTTAATCAGTGATGGAGCAAGATTAAAGTAACTAACACACTTTAAAAAAATTATATTCCAACCGTTCCAACTGTTCCCCAAAAAAAGAAGAAAATGGTGATATTTAGCTGCAACCAATATTTGGTACTAGAGTTTATAACTACTAAACCATTATAATGGTTTCTAGTTTCACATTCATGGTGAAACTACACCATTATGTACCTGAAAATTATACACACCATTTTTTCGGTGAAAGCTTGAACTAGCATTTTTTACACTGTAGCATTAAAAACAATTTTTATAACTGCAAGTGTGAAACCCTTACCATTTTGAAAGGGTTTATCTTCATCAAGAAAAAATGTATCTACGTCTTGAAATTCATTTTTCAATTGAGATATACTTCGTACCTACAAATAAATGAAAAACAAATCTTCAGAAAAGTCAATCATTTAATTGAAAAATAAATTCAACATGCTGTATAAATTCATGAAAGTTACAGCGAAGAATGGTGCCAAATTTTAATATTTCATTTTTAAATATAAGTAAAGTAATCTAAAGCTGACACCCTCAAATAAAAGAATTATTACCAATTCAAAGAGATTTATGAAGTGAAGGGTTTTAAGAAGTGATACCATTCAAAAAGAAAAAAAAAAAAATCTCGTTTTAAGTTATTTTAGGGAATTGGCAGTACTTTAAATGTCTTTTTATTTGACGGTGTCAGCTTTAGGGCATATTACCATTGAATATTTATGTATTATGTTGTCATTTGTTGGTTTTTTGAGCTTTTTGTTTTATTGGTTTGATTAAACATATGATGTCAGCATTAGATAAACACTCCTGCTGAATGGTTACCATTAAGAATTTCTTTTAAAGTCCGTATCTCGTACTTGGCGGTTAATTAAAACCTGTTTGCGCCTATAACCGCAACTCCTCCGGACTGCCAGTGTGTCAGGGGTCGAGACAGGTACCATCGTATTAGAGACCTTCCGGAAAGCAATTCAGCACGCTCTCATCCTTAGAGAGCTTTACCAGCCGGAACTCAGAAGCACTATGGATCTATATCCTTAAATACATGTCCCCGCCTATTTGCATATCTGGACATCCGGGTATTTTATGGACTAGAAAGAGGGGGGTTGGCTAGCGATGCGATCAGGGGTCGGAGCCCCCTCGTATACATATAAGGCGTCATTCGTAAATGATGTCACACTTTGTGGGGGGAGGGGGTTCGAAAAATTGTGACAGTTTGGGACAAGGGGAGGAAAGGGGGTAACAAGAAGTGTGGCGGTTTCTATAAAAATATTTAAAATCAGCAAACTAAATTTGTTTTTAAAGATTTTTTGATCCTTACAATTTGATTTTAAAGTATCTGATTGAATTTTTTTTTTATGGAAAACACCGATGCTTAATAAAGTCAAAATTTACTTCCAGTTAAAAGTTTAAGGTACACTGTTAAAAATTTCCGTAAGAAAATAGTAAAATAACCATTTATTTGATTGTTATTTTACCATATTTAATTACAACAGTTGAATAACCACTAAAAAGATGGTACTCAAACCGCTGATTGCGAAAAAAATCGTTTATTCTCTGTTTATCCTAAAGAAGGTTTAACTAACCGTCATTTTCAAGCGCTCAATAAGAGTCGGGCGTCCATCTTGGTTGCGAAACTTGACCGGTCGTACGTTGTTGTTAAAATGTGAATAAAGATTTATCACTTCAAATCTGCATGTGTATATAAAAAAAGAAGGAAAAGAAAGTGTCTTAAGCAGTGGTTACTAAATAGAATAATAAATACTTTAGACGCGCACTTTTTTGCATTGAAAGAGGGGTTCCTTGTAACCTCGAAACACGTGTCTGAAATTTTTGGCTTAATTTTACGTTGATTTTTAATTTTTACTATGTATGGGGATTCTTTTCCGAAATTCCCCGACTTTTCCGAAACTATTTAATAGTTGCTTCAAAAAATTAGAAAAAAAAAAAATCGGTTTTCCGAAGTTTTTTCAATTTATTAATCTTAAGATTTCTCCGACGAATAATATCTTATTTTCTTTCAACTTTGAAGCAGAAAAAATATTTTGCACTTTAAAGAACTTGCAAAAGAGGTGATTATGTTCCGGTTATACATTAGAGTTATTCGATATCTTCAAAATATCGTAAATTTAGAAAAATAAAGAACGTTTGGGAATTTTTTAACTTATACCAAATATCCAGTGATTATGTTTATAATTATTAATACTGATCATCGTAGCCCTCTTAAATGCAAATAGCAAATGACTTTCTGAAATAAGTGAAGTAAAACGTTTTACCGGTGAAAGTTAACTTTAATTTTTCGTCTTACCAGTTTTAGCAATCGAATGAAAAAATAACATCACCAACGGGTTTCACCATTATTTCACCATGTTTCATTTTAACAGATTTACTTTCTTACTACACTGTTAAAAACTTACGTAAGAAAATATTAAAATAACCATTTATTTGATTGTTATTTTATATTACATATTTAATTACAACTGTTGAATAACCATAATAAAGATGGTACTCAAACCGCTAATTGCGAAAAAAATCGTTTACTCTCTCTTTATCCTAAAGAACGTTTAACTAACCGTCATTTTCAAGCGCTCAATAAGAATCGGGCGTCCATCTTGGTTGCGAAACCTTACCGGTCGTACGTTGTTTTAAAATAGGAATACGGATTCATCAGTTAAAATCTGCATGTGTATATAAAAAAAGAAGAAAAAAAAAGTCGCTTAATCAGTGGTTACTAAATATAAACACATACACACGTAAATCAAAAATTGGAGACATCGGATTCCCGAACTGTTTGCGAATGAGCGAATCCATAGCTTGAGCTGCTGAAGCTTGTTTGTATTTTAATTTTTGCAGCAAATAAAATGATTTTCGTCAATATACAGTAAATTTGGGACCAAAGATGGCTTTGGAGCCAATCAAAAACTGAAATCTCGATTTTAATACCGTTTATTTATCAATAAATCTTTCTTCTCCTGTAGAAAAGAAAGATTAATTGATAAATAAACGACCGCTTTGTGTGGTGCAGATGGCCGAATGAGTAGAGAGCAAGGTTGGCATGCCATACTAAGCGGGTTCGATTCCCTCAAGCTTCGTTTACGATTTCTACGCCAGGAAGATTCTACGCCTCGAAATGGTTCAAAAACGGTAAAAATTTTGTTTTGAAACCATTTTTAAATGGGTATAAAACCGTAAACTTTTGTATTTACGGCTTTTTAACCAAGATGATTTGAAATAGTTAGGTCCCGTAAAGGTAGAAAAAGGTTCTAAACCGTAAATTTAACTGTGAATTAGATGGACAGACTCCTGCCGGTCATTTAACCGTAATTCCATGATGAAATTTCTAACAGTGTAAAATAGCGCGGTTTATTTTTTCCAGAATTCGAACAATTAATATTTTTTATTATCATATACTAATAATCTTTTTTGTTGTAAACCCTAAATCTCATTTTTTTACAAATTAAGTGCATCGCATATAATAATTATTATCATTATTATGCTCTCAAATGTCATAAGAAGTTCAACAATAAAATTAGGAATGTTATCTATAACGTAGTGCTTTTATTTCTGAACTGCATCATAGCAAGTACACATACCTATGTAATATAGCGTGAGATGTGACAAAGCAGGGTAGGGGGGTCTGTTGAAGTGTGACACTTTGTGACAAACGGGGGAGGGAGAGTCAAACATTTTTTTTAAAAAAGCGTAACATCATTTATGAACGGTCCCTAACAACAGGCAGATGGATAGGTATATAAAATAAATCAACCATTCAAAGGGGGCAAAAAAAATACGGAGTGAATAATACTCCGGGGATGGAAACTTAAGTCGGGCCCTACTAACATAGTATTCCATAGTATATACCAGAGGTGGGGAACCTTTTTACCATTAGAGGCCACATTTAAATTAGGCAGCAATAAGAGAGGCCGCATAAGCTGATTGACCTAAGAAAGTGACTTTTGTGAAATTATTATAGTTTTTCTATAGATTTAACAACTTATTGCATTATATAGAAAAAATAAAATATAATACTACAAAATTTTAAATATAATATACATATAAAATAATATAAAAATAGTATAAAAAATACAATAAAAAATATTTTTTTATTCACTAAGTTAGTGACTTATTTGGCTTTGTTTTTTGTTTGACAGTAAATGTATATTTGGATCAAGCTTCGTGACACACAGCTTTAATTGATCCTCTAAATGTGCATCTGTAATTTGCGTTCTTAAATTTGTTTTTATTTTTGACATGAGAGAAAATGTTGTCTCGCAACAGTAGGTACTTTCCGAAGCAGGAAAGTAAACGGCGAGCATGTTCTCGAAGGCATGGATATTCAACAGCATTTTTCCAGATTTCTATGGGATCCTTTTTAGCGTTAAAAAGGGATTTGATGATACTATCTTCCCCTAAATCAATTAACTCCATTTGTAGTTCTGCAGGAGCCTCGGATATATCTATTAAATGTGGTTCAAATGCCAGTTTCATAGCAGGAGTGTGCTCGTCAAAATCAGGATAATCTTTTAGTATACTCTTCTATTAAACAATCCAAGACACCTACATATTCATCGAATATTTTATTTTCACAGTTCTGCTCATTTAACATTTTAGCTAGCTCCGGGAAGTGTTGTGCAGATATTTCCGATCGACAAAGCAATGTTTTGAAAAATGATAATTTTTTTCTAAACACTTGGATCTTTTGCCACATTTCATAAATATACCTCGTTTCACCTTGCAGGCAAATATTTAAATTGTTTTGCTTTGTCATCATATCAGACAAAAATGCAAGGTTTCTGAGAAATACTTCATCTGATAGATCACATTCTTTTCCTTGTTCTTGATAAAAGTTTAAAATTTGTCGTCGTAAAGACAAAACTTTTATCAAAACCTGACCTGTTGATAGCCAGCGAACCTTGCAGTAGTATGGTAGGTCAACACTATACGTTTCCTCATCTAAAGAGAGCATCTGCCGAAATTCACGATGACGCATTGCATTTACGCGAATATAGTTGACAATGGCAATGGTTCTATCCAGAGTGTCTTGCAAAATGGTAGATTTTGCGCAAAGATTTTGCTGATGCAAAATGCAGTGAAATGATATCAATTTTTTCAAGTTTAAGTTTTCCTTTTTTAACAAAGCAACGAATCCTTCTTTTTTGCCTCTCATGGAAGGTGCGCCATCGGTGCAGACACTGACTAAATTACTGACATTCAATTATAATTTATTACATACTTCTTTGAAGTTTTCGAAAATATCGGCTCCGCGAGTTCTTCCAGTTAGTGTACACAACGCAAGTAGTTCTTCGTAACATTGAAAATCTTTAGTTATAGCACGAATAAAATATAAAACTTGTGCCGAATCTGTTTTACCAGTGCTTTCATCTAAAGCAATTGAAAAATAAACATCTTCATTTTGTATAATTGTATGAAGTTGCTCTGTTACATTTTGCGCTAATTCGTGCTGTCGATCTGTTACAGTTCTTCTTGAAAGAGGTAATTGTTTGTATTTGTCGACATTTCTTGGATCTAACATACTCACTGCTTCAACAATACATTCTTTAATTATTTCAATGTCACTAAATGGTTTGCCCCTTTTTCCAAGTATATGTGCTATTTTATACGTAACAGCAACTGCAGCGGAATTTTGATTTACAAAGGCACTAAAAGATGCCTGCTGATGATGCTTCTCATTTTTCAACTTTTGAAGTGCAGCTTTTCGTGATTCACCTTCTAAAGCGAAATATTTATGTTCTTTATGAGTCAAATAGTGTTTATTTGCATTCGCCTTTTTTAAAGTATTTAAAACTGTATTGCACAACAAACACATCATTTTATCTTTCTCAGCAGTAAAGAAAAAATCTAACTCCCATTCTACATTAAATGTTCTGTTTTCATCACCTAATTTTCTTCTCTTACTATTTGACATGATGGATAAAAAAAACGAATATCAAATAATATCTTCAACAACTGTTATAAGCCGTGTAACTGTTATAAGCACGCACTGTTAACTACAGTTTGCTGAAGATCGCAACAGGGAAGCGTTGAGAGATGCGAGTCAGAGAAGCCAAAGCAAGGTGTGACACTCAAATGAGAGATCTGAAACCAACAAATTTTGTAAATAGTATTTTGTAATTTTAATTTATTTTCAAATAAATATTACATAGAACATTATTCGTTTCTTTTAGATATGTAAATTACATAAACATTGTGGAATTTTCAGTAAAGAAATTTGTGGAATTTTCAGTCTTTGGCGGGATT
Source organism: Octonoba sinensis (assembly GCA_038502835.1). Classification (NCBI taxonomy): domain Eukaryota; kingdom Metazoa; phylum Arthropoda; class Arachnida; order Araneae; family Uloboridae; genus Octonoba; species Octonoba sinensis. Next base: position 8,633,218 of record CM076604.1, read on the forward strand.
TTTCGCGCAACTGTCATGGCGTTGATGTGCAATAGTTGTTTTTTGAAACGAACTCTACCATTTTGTACTAGGTGGCAAAGGGCCGCACAAGAACCTCGCGGAGGCCGCAGGTTTCCCACCTCTGGTATATACAGTCGATTCCGGATAATCGCACCACATCGGGGCGCGATCATTTTGGTCCAATTAACCGGCTGGTCCGATTACGCGAATATGGAACAAGGCCGGACCTACTATACGTTATGTATAAAGTATTAAAAAGTACACAACAGCTATTAAAGCTTTCATTAAAATATGAATTACTTATTTTACAATCAAAGAACTTGATCAGAATTATAATTTAGTTTTTTATTGTACATGCTGACTGCTCAGCCGAGTAAATTCGAAAATTTACTTCAACTTTGACATTTGCTTTAAAAGTATCGCCATCTAGTGGGAATTTTGTTGAACATCTCTCATGTAAATATCGTTCGGTTTTATTGAAAGTGACAGAAGTTGTAATTAATGTTTAATAAATCAATTTTTGTTCGTTGACCCGCTTTAAGTCCGTTCTACGCGGGTAACTTATGGCTCCTGTTTTATATTTGCTTCCATTTCTTTGGTGCAATTAAACGGATTTTTGGTCCCAATAAGCGAATAATATTCAGCTTATGTAGGGTCAGTTGAGGTAATTGTAAACGCTTTTTCAATGTTTTAACTTTTGATACTTCCCTACCTCTTGAATGAATTCAGAGATAAAATTGTGAGCATTGTAGCCACTACTGTACTTCTTGTGAGTAAATGTGTGCAAAAATTTTGACTTTTTAACTTTTTGTTAGCGAATGAGCTCGTGTTTACGACTACCGCAGTGTGTTTACAATCACCCCAGAGATCTGGGGTAATTGTAAACAGTGATTTATTTTCGAATAAAGTTGATGCAAATGGAAAATTGCTTCATACAGTCTGCTTGACGGCTTAAAAAGTTCCGGAGCATTGTTTCTCAATCTGCGTCCAACAGGCCGCATGTGGTCCGCTGAGTTATGTTATGAGTCGGCTGAGATCATTTAACGAGGAATATCTTGCAAAACATCAAGTAATGCGAAAAATTTATGTAAAAGTTGTCCCGCAGCGGATCAGTCGGTTAAGCTTGTATCCCACAGAACACCGAAAGCGAAGCACAACTGGCCGTGATCAACGCTTGGGAGGGTGACCACCTCCCGCGACTGATTACTCGGAGACCGAGTGCGCTAAAGAGCGCTGTGCACGTAAAATATATCGTCGCTTCAAATGTCCACCAAGTTAGAAATAATTTCCGCTGAGTGACCAACCTAGGTGACGATCTCTCATCTGAGAACTGGTTCAAAATCATGAAGCCCCTTTGAGCCAAGTGTGATTCATTCTAGCAGAGCTCATTAATAATCAGTAGGAGCTTCCTTAATTCATGGTCGCCATGCAGGGGGGTGCTTGGATTTCCAAGTGGCATTAGCAACAACAACAACAGTTATGTAAAATAGACACAAAAGTGTAATTTACATCAAAATTTAATACTTATTGTCCCCCAAAATATTGGAAATAGTATAAATTTAAGTGTTTACAATTACCATAGAGTACGAAATATATGGGGTAATTGTAAACACCTAACTTGCACATGAAAAATAACAGGGAAGATTAAATTCATAACTAAATGTTTTTAGCAGTATTCCATATGACAAATAAAAATGGTTGAAACCGCTTACATCGCTTTTGTAGATGAGCTGGAGAAGAAAATGTAAGATCACTAAATTTTGTTAAACAACTTTTTTCACTGTGCCATTTTCACACAATAGTGACGCCTCCACAGCTGCTTCGAAACTTACGAAACTGTTTCAATGTCTTCCCTATGCTGCCAGTTTATCACTCACAGGCAGTTAAGTTTCCAAAACCACCACAAGTGTAGTTATGAAGCTTGTTTACAATTACCCCAACTGACTCTAATAGGAAAGGTTTTGGTTCTTTGGAGTTTGGTCCGAATAAGCGGCTGGTCCGATTATCCGGTGGTCCAGTTAAGCGATTCCACTGTATTTTGTCTTTTGTGAAACTGTATTCAGCAATGAAAGTGTTAACTGCCTTAATCAATTTTCTGCGTGCAAATTACAAAAGTTACTAAAAGGTGACCGGACGTCCAGAAGTTGTTGATGAAAGTGTTACCTGCATTAATCTGTGTTTTGCGTGCAAAATACAAAAGTTACTAAAAGCTGACCGGACGTACAGAAGCTGTCGATGAAAGTGCTAACTGCATTAATCTGTTTTTTGCATGCAAAATACAAAAGTTACTAAAAGTTCAACGGATGTCCAGAAGCAGTTGATGAATATATGCTAACTGCATTAATCAGTTTTTTTACATGCAAAATTCAAAGTTACTAAAAGCTGACCGGGCGTCCAGAAGCTGTTGACATGTGTCGAACGTGCGTCAGTCCGATAGCTCTCCCAAAATCTCTCAAAACATCCTCGAACGGCGGTGGATTCTTGTCATTGAAGAGAAGGGTCACTTTGCTTCCGCCTTCTTTCGAAGTGATTGTCATCAGGCGTCCTTCTCGATGCCCTTGCAGTGGTTCCTCCTGGAAAAGGATGAGCATTGTCAGGAGGACAAAAACAGCACGCAAGACTTTGCAAACATAACATGTGCCGTAATCGTGCAGTGAATTTTACTCGATTCCATCGAGAGTCGTGATTGGTGAATCTACGTCATGCTTGTTAACCTCACGTAAAAGGAATTGTTGTGCGGGAAGAATAATTATGCTTTATATTTTTTTCCAGTCGTGCATTTCATTAACTATTTAATACAAATTAAAACATAAATAATTAAAAAAAGATTACATTTGCTATCTGAAGGGCCACTAGAGTTAAAAGAAAATTAAATAAACGTAATGGTTGGAAGGTTTTTTTTCCCAGCGTATTATTGATAATTATCTCAGATAGTCTATATATGATCAGTGCCAGTATTATTTAAGAAAATTAATGAAATGATAAGAGTTAGTAAAACTTCTTATCATTTCCTGCGAGCACTTGACATTTTATACCCTACATAAGTCTAAAAATCTTTTTCTTTAGGTGTACATTTTTATCTTCGATAAGTTTGACTCATGAGTTTGAAGACAACGTGTATAACTAAAGGGTCCAAGACTGGTACTTTTGAACCGTGGACCTCGGAAGACCCACCACTGCACGTATCCCTTGTACACTTGGGTATACGTGCATATGAAATATCTGTAGGACTGGTCCATGGAAACCAGAGGCTGGATAATTGCACTTTCAGTCTCAGGTCAAAAGAGGGAGGTTTGTGATGAAGCCATCTGGTGTCACCTGGGTACTTTGTCTGTTTTATCCAAGCCATTCTTCCCTCCTTGTAGTGCTCGTTAAAAAATGGAAGCCGCTTTGGGAGGAAAGCAAGGATCTTCAAGTGGCATTTGCAACAGCTACAACAACCAAAGAATTTATAGGCCAATGACCAAAATCAAAAGATAAGAATAAATTAAAAAACTGCACTGACCATTCCTTCGCCGTTCTCTTTCTTCTTTTTTCTTCTTTTTGCCTGTTTGGGCGGCACTGCCCTGTAAAGTCTGAGGTCTTCCTGCCTCGTGGGTAGCGCATCTGTGACGTGGGATGTCTGCAACCTGGGCACGGATCCATAGGGCAACGGCTGGAACTTGCCGTCTGAGGACACCACGTAGTTGCGCCCGTCTTCCAGCTGGTCCATTCTATGGACTGGCCGCCCGTCTTCCGCAGAGAAGAGCTTCTTGGCTGGTATGTGGGACCGAGCACTCAAGTAGTCCAGAAGATGGGGCACCGTGGGGAAAGGCTTGTCGTTCCTCAGGGCTAGGCGAAGTCCAGGGTCGAAGTAGTCTCCGTTGCGGAAAAAGGACACCCTTTTTGCCCTTTCTGGTTCGTTCATTCGGCGCCAGTTGCGAGGCATGGTGTCGTTTCAATACCTGGTGTTGAAATGAGGAGGGGAAAATCAGTTATTTAATTTGCTTGGAATTGCGCTTGTTTTTGCAATTCCTTCCTCTTGAAATGTGTTTCGTAAAATATGAGCAAAATACTTCATTTTTGCTTCTCTAGAAAAGAGTGGACAGTTTGAAAAATTATCATTAATTTATTAAATATGCAGGTTCAAAAGTTTTCCTACGTTATGTTGAAAGAACGTTTAACAATTAGCATAAAAATAAATGTCTTGAAATTGTGTTTTCGTAATAAATTCGCCAATCGCCAGTGCATTTCGTAGCAGATAGAGAGAAAAAGTTTTCATTGCATTGTAGCCAAAGAAAAAAATATTTGCTTGAGACTGTCCGAAGTATACGCATCTTATTTACTTAAAGAAAGAAAACTTTCATTGTTTACTTAAAGCTGTCCCAAGTTCATAAATGGCTAATATTAGGAAAAGGGCAAATAATTTCTGATTTTATAATTTCAGGAGATATCTTAGCTTAATACTCAAATGAGTCGATTTGTTAGAATAACAATAAAATTTATTTTTTTATAATCTCTGAAAAAATATTTGTTTGAAACTGCTAAAAGTGTGTAAATATCTGTTAGCATAAAAACAAGTTTTTACAACTTTTTTTAGAACCTCTGGAAAATATTTTCTTCAAACTGTCTCACGTTTTTAAATAGCTGAATAATAATAATAATAATAATCATTAGAATGGTGATGCTGCTGATGATGATAATAATAATAATATTAATAATAATAATAATAATAATAATAATAATAATAATAATAATAATAATAATAATAATAAAGGCATATTCTCATTAAAAAATCTTTGATGCTTCAAAGTTAGGCATCATCTTCGATGATCGTGTTTACTCGCATATAAATTGTAGATTTCTTGCGATTTTTTTACGCTAGGAATTCATTCAACTCTGCAAGGAAGTATTTATTTAAAAATTGTTATTTTTTTTTCAACTGACCAATGTGCAAACCCTCTACTGCTTAGGGTAGGAAGGAGTGTGGAGAGAATGTATTTTGCCGATTGTTTTTCTTGAAAAATAGTAAGTGACTTATATGCAAGTAAATATAATAGAAAAAATTAAGAGGCTGGACATAAGCAAAGAGAAATAGATATTGTACAGTATATCAGCGTTCGTGGGATTTAGGCCGCGGGATTGCGCGATTCCCGCAATATTTTTTAAAATCCCACTCAAAAAAAAAAAAAAAAAAAAAGGTTGTTTGTGCGCTGATCCAGCAACTAGCGGACACACGTTCAAAAGATTGAAACTACTATTCTAATCTGATAGTAAATATAAACTGAAAAGCGTATGTTAATTTTTAACTGTCTTATTATCCCTATTAATGAAAAGAAGAATCTAGGAAGACCTATATATCATGCAGTTATATGGGCGAAAGATTGCCAAATTCTTTATTCTTTGGGATTATTGGAAACGCGAAGGCCTCTGGGAATTCACACTTATCTTCATTCATACCATTCCCAGTTATAGATTAGATAAACATTTTTTTTACATAGTTAGTATTAAAAAGTTTGGAAAACATAGTAAAACTTTTAAAAACCAAAAACAAACAAACAAAAAAAAAAAAAAAACAAAAAAAATCCCATTAAAATTAAAAAAAAATCCTACTTAACATTTTGGCCTAGTTGGGAAATCTCACCTTGTATTTTCCCCCAGAGTGATTCCTGATATGATTTAATAAGTGAGTTTTATTAGGCTTTAGGAAAGGGAATAACTTACAAATCAAGTTTTTCAAAGGCACTGTAATTTTTCAAAACAGACCAAAGGAAGAAAAAAAAAAAGACTTACCTTGCCTTAAAAGAGTAGTTAAAGAACTCAAATGTTCTTACGGTTTCACACGCAGATAGAACCAATCACTGATCCTATGACTTGTTTATTTAGCAGTGGAATGTTTGAAAGAATATAACTATCATCATGGAACGGTTACCACGGAAACCATCTGTTGACACGTGGATCATTAAATCCTTGACTGGTCGCAACTGTTGTTTAGAAGGTATATCTTCTGTGTCCTGGGTTATTTTCATCGTATCACGCACATTTAGCATAACATTCCTGCGTATACACATCATGCAACGATCTGTTTTTTAATTTTATAGTTTTTTCTTATTACAATAACACTAAAAACAGAGGTCTATCAAAAATTTTTACTAGTAATTTTTGGCCTCTTTTCTTTTTCTTTTCTTTCTTTGTGTAATAGAGGTTTTGTGAATTAAATGTATTTTTAACCCCTTAACGCACTGCCCGTGTCTGACTCGGGCGAAAGTTACCGGCAATTTGCATAGCACGTGTGTCACACGGGCGATCTTGTATCTCGCGTTATTTTATTTCTAATGCCCGTCTAAGATCCGTTTGCGCTTTGTTTGTGTAATATTTTTTTATCTAACTATTACACCACTTCCCGCTTTCTAGTCACCCCTGCAACTGAAATTTCCGAAAACGATTTTTAATATACATTTATTTTTGTCAAAAAAAGAGAAAGAAATCGATCATTTTTTCCAGTTTTTCTGGAAAAAAAAAAAACGTGCTTTAAGGGGTTAAAAAGAGCTTAGTGGTCCCGCAGTGGACCAGTCGGTAGGTTCCTGCGGAACGCCGAATGTGAAGCAACATTGACTGATGTTAGTGGTTTGGGAGGGTGACAACTTCTCGCTGCTGGTTGCTCCAGGACCTTGTACACTGGAAGCTGGTGCACGTTAAATTCGTTGTGGCTCCAATGTCCTCCAAGTGAAACGATTCTTCTGGGGGGGGGGGGGAACCCAGGGGACGGTCTCTCATCTGGAAGCTGGTTCAAAAATTAAGAGACCTCTCAAAGGGGCGAAAATGGACTGGTGCCTATAAGGGCTCGTTAGACTTGGGAGCAGCGCACCCATGCTTCCTCGCCTCGCACGAAGCCTCGACAACAACAACAAAAAAGCTGAGTTATCGTAAAATCTTAGCGGAAAAAAAAGAGAAGAAAAGTTATGCATGTGAATATTGCAGTAAGAAAATTTGAACACAAAATTTTTCGTAATTACTATATTTAACTCATTAATTATAAGGAAAAAAGTTTACCTTTTGTACGAAAATGGAAACAATATAAAAAACAACGCAAGTAAGCACAAGATTGCAGTAGAAATGTTGATATGTGTTTTGGAATTACAAGGAATTCCTTTTTCAATGGAAAAAAGAAGCGTTGACTCAGATAAACTCCCGCCATGAGTCTTTGCTTCATTTGTTCACTCTTTTCTCCCTTTGAGAAATTTTTTTTTATAATTCCGAAGCACGTACCTGCATTTTGTACTGAAATTTAGTAACTAATTACGTTGCTTTTTATCCTTTTTTATTAATTATATGTTAAAAGGTGTAGGAATTACATTGTGAAGACTGAAAAACCGCTGTAGAGAGGAATCGCTGTCCTGCTGTACCGCGAAGAAAGGCAGGAAAGAACGTTTTACAGAGTTTGTCAGTGGGAAATGTGCCAAATATTTCAGAGGGATTCCATAAGAACTCCGCCAAATATTGCCATGGTGCACTGAATTAGGCATCACATTTTTGGCTCCAAATTTTGCGAGACGTCGCCACGTCATTGCCAAATCTTTCACTTTCTATTTCATTACTGGTTTTCCCCAATTAGTCGAGCATTTTCGCTTTTTGAGCAAGAAAAACTATGAGGAAACCGCAGGACGCTATGCGGATGTTGTTAAAGTTCAGATTCAGTTTCGGCGCTAAATCTGAGAGTTAGCTATTTAGATTTGCTTTAGAGTTATTCTCACTGTTTTAAAAGTGTTGTAATTTTGAAAACCGAAAGTTTCGTATAATCGAGGGGAAAAAAATCAATTTGTCGATTTTTAATTACTTTTGGTTAGTTTAATTTAAGCGATTCTGTGGGGACCGTTCATAAATGATGGCGCAGTTTTTTTCAATAAGTTTGACCCTTCACCTCCGTTTGTCACAAAATGTCACACTTCAACATACCACGTACCTCCCTACTCACATCTCACTCTATATTATAAAAAGATTTTATAAGATAATTTTAAAAAGATTCTCCTGAAAAAACATTTTATTTTGTGAAAATAAAAATTTAAACTTATAGTGATGCAAAATTTTAGTATAATTTTCCGCTTTCTTTCTAAATAAATATTATAATAAATCAATATTTAATAAATAAATATATAATAAATAAATATTAAATAAATAAATAAGAATAATATTAAATCGCCAAAAATGTTTTAAGTTACATGGTTTTATTTAAATTCAAAACATCGTTGCATTATCCAAACAAAAGTATTGTTGCCAAACGGCAAATGATAATGCTGATCATTTCCTCAGAGCCAAAATTATGAAATTTTTTTCCTAATTAACGTTATAATAAATTATAAAATGGATGGATTATTGTATTGTCATCGAAGATAAGCTTGTGTGCAAAATTTGAAGATAATTTATGCAGTAATAGTTGTCGAAAACCGCCTTATGAAATTCCGCCACAAGTCAAGTTAAATAAAACCATGTAATAATAATAAATAAATAAATTCTGTGAAAAATGGTAGCTGCTCGGAATTTTGTGAAAAGGGTCATTCATAAAAGATGTCACGCTTCAACCGGGGGGGGGGGGGGGAGAGGGGGTTTCGAGAGAAATTGTGACAAGAAGAGTGGAGGGGGGTAACAAGAAGTGTACATATTTTGGTTTCTATAAAAACTTTTAAAATCATCAAATTAATCTTAAATTAGGAAATTTACATTTTTAAGATTCTACGTGGGTCATTTTTTTTCAAATTTCGAAAAATAATGTACTTTACTGTTCTATACTTATTATCTTTTGTGTTGTAAACCTTAATCTCATTTTATACAAATGAAGCACACAGTAATCATTATTATTATTATCTTCACAACTGTCATTAAAAATTCAAACATAATTAGAAACGTGCTCTATAACATGCACTGTAAAAAAAATCTCCTGAAAATAACGGGAAAAGTACGGCAGTAGAGTTGCCGGAAATATTCCGTTTCTGATAATATTTCCCGAGATTTTACAGAAGTTTCTTTTCTTTTTTTCTCCGTTAATCCAAACCAGGTTGTGAAAATACAGCAACCGTAAAGCGAAAAGGTTCCGTTCTCGTATTTTCCGGACGTGATATTTCCGTTTTTGGAAGGAAAAACCATATATTTAGCGCTACGGATATCTTCCGTTAAAATCAGTCAAAAAACACTCTGAAAATTCAGGTTTTTTTTAACAGTGTAGTGCTTTGTTTCAGGTTTTTTTAACAGTGTAGGGCTTTGTTTCAGTTTTTTTAACAGTGTAGTGCTTTGTTCATGAGACAAAGTGGGGTAGGGGGATATGATGAAGTGTGACATTTTGTGTCAAATGGGGGGGGGAGGGGGTCAAATATATTGAAAAAAAGTGTGACATCATTTATAAATGGTTCCAAGGGTACGGTTTGATCAATTGAAATTTTGAGACCCAGATTTCCTCTGGCGCTACCCCTGAGGGACCGTTCATAAATGATGTCACGCTTTTCCCCCATGTATTTGACCCCCTCAGCCCTTGTCACAAAATGTCACACTTCAACGGACCCCCTACCCCCTTTGTCACATGTCACGCTGAGTTGCATAAGCACGATGTCACACTTCTTGTTACCCCTCCCCTCCCCTTGTCACACTTGTCCCAATTTCACGAACCCCTTTTCCCCTCGAAGCGTGACGCCATTTATGAATAATCGCTAAAGCTAAATCGATAAGCTAAAACTTACTAATCGTCTTTGAGAGAAAGGTAGTTTTATCATAAACCTGTGATCTCAGTGAGTACTGATGTAATTTCTTTTCCTTTGTAATGGAACTGCGTATGCTCACTAACGTTTGCAGACCTAGTGCATTCCCGGGAAACCTTAATCCATTCTTTCATGTTATGGATACAGTATTAATAGGGCGCCATTTATTTTGTTCAAATGAACATGTCTTTGATGGTGTTAATATACTACATATTTCACAATGAGTGTCTCGCAGCGGACCAGTTGGTAGAAGCTCGGTTCCCGCAGAACACCGAACGTGAAGCAACATCGACTAAGTTCAGTGTTTGTGATCGTGACAACCTCTCGCAGCTGGTTCCTGTGGTCCGTGTACGCTAAAGGCAGCTGTTGCGCGCTAAATAGGTCGTAGCTCCAATGTCCTCCAAGTGAAACCATACCTCTGGGAGTGCCAATCCCAGGTGACGGTCTCTCATCTGGGAGCTGGTTCAAAAACTTTCAAAGTGGCGGAAATCGGACCCCTGCCTATAAGGGCCCCGTTAGACTCAAGAGCAGCGTACCCATGGAGCCGTTTATTAATGATGTCACGCTTTTTTCCCATATATTTGACCCCCTTTCCCCCTTTGTCACAATATGTCACATATCAGCGGACCCCCTTCCCCCCCTTTGTAACATGTCACGCTATGTTGCATAATGCACGATGTCACACTTCTTGTTACCCCTCCCTTCCCCTTGTCACACTTTGTCCCAATTTCACGAACACTCCCCCCCCCCCCTCGAAGCGTGACATCATTTATGAATGATCCCCATTCTTCCTCGCCACGCGCGAGGACACGGCAACAACAACATTTCACAATGAGTATTCTAGTTTGGTGCTACTTAATAAAAAGGCAACTCGTATTTTAGTAATAAAATTTAATCCATACATTGCAATTACATGTAATATAAACAACGTCAAACATTTTATTAGTTCTCAAAATTTTAGTTGCCGATTATGTATATTGATATTTAGCGAAATTTATATGAAATATCCATGAAATGATGATTAAAAACTTTTTAAATACTTACAGTTAATATCGTAAACTCCATTCAAATGTGTGTCACATGCAGTGCAACTGTAGGGTTTGCTTCTTGGGTGTTTAACGGCTCAAGAGTCATTTTCAAAGGTAAGAACTTTAGAAAGGTAAGAAACCTTAGGATTAACATGGCGTTTCAACTAGCGCGGGGGAAGTGGTCAGTATAGGGATCGAGCCCTGAGCCCCTTTCTGAAACGCAGCGCTTTTAATCATTTAAGGGGAGCGGGTACCATGTTACCATTTTTTTTCTTTATGGTGTTTTTATTTACAATTTTTGTCTCATGTCATGTTACATCAGTTCATAAGAAATTTAATATTAAAAAAAACTGGATTTCTTAAATATAATTTGAAAATTTTAATTTTTAAAACGAAATTTAGCAATTTTTAAAAATGCATCTTCTTTTTCAAAAATTGGCGTAAAGTCTCAAAATTTTTTTTATTGACTCATTACTCATAAAGAAAAACTCTTATGTTTTATATTTTTTATTCGTCAAATACTTTCTGAAAAATAAAATAAAACTGAAGTAACACAGAAAAAACAACGAAAAATGAAAAAAAAACCTACAAAAAGCATTAAAAAAAAGTACTAAAGTTATCATAAAAGTAGAGCATAAATTTGTTATGTATAGTTTCAGGAACATGTGGGAAAAGAATCCACATTATAGATTTAAATTTAAAAAAACCTTTACATTTTAATTGAGATGAAATGCTCAAAAAACAAAGTGAGAGAACACAGCATTTTAAGTTTTCGGCTTGTCAAAACTTCTATCCTTTCTTTATCAAAATGTCAAGTAAGGAACTTTTTTCCTCAGTTACAGTCACGATGAAAGTGCTTCTTCTTGCTTATTTTATTTTAAAAAATAAATATGGGGCTTATATTCAGCACAGTTACTGTTTCGGAATGAAAAGAGGGCACCTCACACCGTAATAAAATGAATGATAAATCAATAAATATTGAGTCAATTTCTCTGAAACTTTCGGGGAACATTTTTAAAGATTTATTTTACTAAAGCCAATAAAAATGTTTTTGGTGTTTTTCAACATTTTTGGGTGCCGGCTCTTCTTAACTAGTGTTTCGCAACACAGCTGACCAACAAGAATTTCTTAACCGCGCTCCAGACGGGGAGCCATTCAGATGCGCGTTCAAGAGTGTGCTTGTAAATGTAATTTTGGAGCGCTCAAGAACGCGGTTAAGAATGACACTCAGATGCGCTCTCATGACCGTGCACCAAAAAATGATACATTTTACATACGGATTCTTAACCGTGCATAAAAGTGGGATGATTGGACAATTCTGCAATAAAAAATGCCTTTTGCTCGTATTTTTGTCCGAAATAACAAAATGGTGTGTATATTATGTGTATATTATTGTAATTTATTTAGTAATGATTTTTCTTTAATGGCTTACATTTTATTATGCTGTGAATGCTAGCTTGGAACGTGGAACGTTGTATGCTCTGAAATTCCATATGCTACTCTGTAGGGGACTCCAATGAACGCCCCGCTTCTAAACGCGTTCTTGCGCGCGGTTAAGAATGTGGTACATTATTGAGCACATTCTTGAACGCCACGGTTTTACTCGCATTCTTGAGCGTGGTTGGATGCACCGCGTTCAGTCTCGTGGGTTAAGAACGTATGGGTAAAGTGCAGAGCATTATTTACCATTAGGCCCGTGAGGCCCGGGCCTAGGGCCCTCACTTTGAGGAGGGATGAAAAATATTTAAAAATAGCATGTTTCAAAAACAAACTGTTAGTGTTCTGTTGCTTCACGGAAAATTTGTATTATTAAACTATTTTAAAACCACAAAAATTTTTCACTTTGGAGGGCCCCCAAATTCTGGTCTGACAATTTGAAATTTGAAAAACAAAATCGATTTTGCACTTTGGGGGCCCCAGATTTTATTCAAACATTTCGTAATTTTAAAACAAAATCATTTTGCACGTTGGGGGCTCCCAAATGTTAGTCTGACTCTGACATTTAAAAACCAAATTAGTTTTTGCGCTTTGGGGGCCCCAAATTTCGGTGTGACTGGCAAGTTTTACAAACGCATACTGAATGGTATGTTTAAAAAATTTTTGTTGCGTGAGGGGGCCCCCAAACATGAGTTGTGCCTATAGTGATTCAAAATGTAAATCGCTCTCTGGTAAAGGGCACTTTAATGTTGTGCATACTGGTACAGTTCTGGGGAGAAGGATGAAGGGTCCGTATAAACAATAAAAGGAACAAACACTAACTTCGAAATTCTGATTAGAATCTCTAAATGGTTAATCATAAATAATTCACCGTACTAGTAACAGAAGCAGTCAGCGCTAATTACAAAATTTATATTAAATGGTTACGTAGTTAGCACTTCGTGTTTGGTTTTTGATCGAACACATAGCTTCTTGGAATTTGTGCGTCTTCAAGTTTTATACCTTGTTTCACGAAAAGTGGTAGCGGAAGAAAGCAAAAAGGATTGTTGTTGTGCCTATATTTTTCACAATTACGGTTTCTTCGCTGAGTGAACGATTTTGTTCGTATTGAATGAAGGCTGTGTCCGAGGTGTCTGATTCTTCAACATTGGTGCGTTTTTCAATTGAAACTTCCATGCACGTGGAACTTGCCTAAAAATGAAGAAACTCTTTATTCATTCAGAGATTATCAATTCTTTTGTCGAAAAATATGGGTCTTTAAGTCAATTTCAGAAATAAATAGCAAAAGTCGTAAACATTTCATTCCTCTTAAAAGCGTGATTCAAGAAGGTGCTGTTTCCAGCCTTGTTGTTGGTGTTGTTGTTTCTAATGTTACTTGGGGGCATAAAACCTTCCCTTCGCAGAACAACCAGGAATGAAGTCAGTAAGGAGCGCCTTCCGCTTATAGATGGGCACCACAACTGTGGAAGTACGACTTGACTTATTATGTATTTGGACAGCACCAGATGGCGTCACTCCAAATACGCCACATTCCTTTTTTGACTTAAGAGTGAAGGGAATGGAAATTCTCCTGTCCTCCGGAACTGCCTCGGGACTTAAGGGTACGCTGATTTTGCATGCACGTATCCCCAAGTATACATGGTGGGTCTTCAGCGGGTCGGGTATTGAACCCTCAATACAGTAGAGCGCCGATTATCCGAACACGTAGCGACAGACCCTAGTTCGGATAAGCGAAAGTTCGGATAATTGGACAGAGTTTAACTGATAGTGACAATAGAAAAACCTTCACACTTCAAGGCATACGGCTATACAGGGCTATTACGGTGTAGAAAGATATACAATGAAATAGTCACTGCGAATAGGAGGTGATATGAACAGGAATTTCGTGCTTTGATTTTGATTATACCCCTTTTCACCAAGCCTTTTATTCTCTTGTTACTGCTCCCAACGAAACACTAATCTCTGATTGGATTTCACATAATAAATCTGAAAAGGGGGAAGGGGGATTGAAAAAATAGGGTGTTTGGATAATTAGAAGTTCGATTAGGATTTTTTTTTTCCTTAGGGGGGGGGGGGAGAAATAGGCTGTTCGGATAATTGGAAGTTCGGTTAATTGGAGTTCGGATAATCGGTGCTCTACTGTATTCCGTTTGTAAGCTCAACAACCAAACCACTAGGCTACTACGGCCCGTTTCCAGTCTTTCCAGCGCCAAGCAGAAAACACTATCTCCAAGTGTTAAGTTGCTTTGCATGCCTCCGCTATCACATCTAAAAAATACGTGTTAAAACCTCAAAAATTGGAAATATAACCCTTTATTTTTGTTGGAATATCTTACAGTAAAACATCTTTGACAAGTATGTTATTAAGCAAGTCCGTCTTCATTTTTGTTGGGAATGTTTTACAAGTAGAAACACATCACTTTGGTATGTCTGACTTAATGGCCAAGTCCTGTCTTTTTTTATTCCACTTTGTTGGAAGGCAATGTCGTAGTTGCTGGTAGGAAAATATCACTTCAGTAAATATGAATTAATAAAAGAGTCCTCTGGTTGAGAATGTTTTTCAAGAGGTTGGGAATGTTTTTCAAGTGGAAAAATATCGCTGGTAATTTGCAGGAATAATTCGCAAGAACCTTCCCTTTTCACACCATCCATCGATTGCTGGAATTCTCTGGAATCTTCACTCTCAACAAATTTTTTCGTCCATTCACTGAAAAAATAATATTCTATATGAGAATGATTTGAAACAAAGTGCTTCTTAAAGAGCTCATCAACACATTTATAGCAGAAATTACAAAAAAAAAAGAAAAAGAAAAACACACGTGTTTTCTGGTTACGGGGAACATTTTCACCAATGCATAAGGCTGCGAGCTTCCACATACAAGCAAGCAGAGTAAATTCGTAAATGATAAACGTGCATTACTTTCATCCTAATGCTCGCCTACTGTTTAAAAGTCAAACTAAAAAATTAATGATTATGAAAAGTTTAGATTTTTTATAATTAAAAAGCAATGAGCCGTGAGGAAGTCAGTTATTAAAATTATTGCAAAAGAATATATTAGTATATAGCTTTAATAAATAAAAATAATTTAGAAAAATACTACTTTTTTTAAACCTTGTTTTAGGGAGACTGAGCAAAAACAAGTTCTAAAGTTGTAATACTATTGCAATTTTTATTTAGCATTTGCTCCCAAAAGCGGGCAATAATTAATTATGATGGCAAATACGAGAAATTAATTTTATTATTATTAACAAAGTGGAAGTCAGACAGTTTGGGTAGACTGATTTATTGTGAATATTCGGTAAGAGAGAAATGTGAAAAGCCTAGAATATATTTTTCAAAATTCCGTCTCAAGTGGTTAATATAGAAAAAATTTAGTTGAAGCAAACAACGAGCTTCTTCTGCATACACGGGCTCACCAATAAGCTCGGGATCGCTGTTCGACCGATGAGGGACGCTCTTCCCCGTCGCCCCTCTATCCAGATAGAATGTCTCCACTTCAGAAAAGTCATTCTTCAAGTGGGAGAAGCTACGGACCTGTGGAAGGAAAATCGGAAAAATAATAAGGAAATTCAACTGAATGAGACAATTGTTTTCAAATTATCTCACAGTTCAAGTGGTTTCAAATTGAATTGTTGCTTGGTCAAAAGCTGCGGTTGGCAACCTAAATTGATGGAAGATTCATGTTGGGACTGTCTTCAAATTGCAGGTTACTTCTTGTCCGAACAAGTTTTGATGCTTATAAAATACCTACCTTAACGTTTCTAAAATAATATTATCCTAACACCGTTAACCCTTTATAAGGTCATTTTTTTTTTGTGTTGTATCGGTATATTAAAATATTTTTTCGGATTTTGGTTCGTTTCACAGAAGAAATTCATATAGGACATTAAATAAGATTAACATGGTTTTTGTACCCCCCCGGGGGTAGGGGAGGAATGTTCCAATATGGGAATATTGATGCATGTGGTGGTAAATATGCTTCCCAGCGTCTTTGCAAGATTCTACCAATCAGAAAGAGTAAAATAGCTTACTATAAACCAAGGTTGGCAAAGTTTTGGACACTATGGTAAAATCCATGGTTTTTTTACCGTCCCTGTCCAAAACCCATGTGTCCAAAACTGTCCAAAACTATATTTTTCAATAAAATTGTATTTAATTAAAGGAATGCAATAATTAACAAATTAATGCAATAAATATTAATTAAAATATAATATTTTATTTTTATTAAAGCTTTATTTACTGAATATGAATAGTTTTAAAAAAAGTATGTTTAATTTAAAAAAAAAAGCTAATACATAACATGGTTCTAAAATCTCAAAAATCTCTTAGTTATTGGCATGTTTATTTTTGTGGTACATTATCATGAATTTCTCTTTTAATTGGTAATTTTTTAAAAGTGCTTGAAAAAATAGTTTCATTCAACAGAATTGGCTAAAGTTAAATTTTTTAACGCAATAAAAATAATAGTTTTCACACAACAGAACTATTGGTTAAATTTAATTTCTTTTAACATAGTAAAAATGATAGTTTTCACACATCAGAACTATTGGCTAAATTTAATATTTTAACATAGTACATAAATAAAAGTAATAATAAAATTTAATTGAAAAATAATATGTATTAACATTGTTTATAAAGTGTGCAGCAATTAAAAACAAATTTTTTCAAAATACCCAATCTGGGAGTTTTGGACAGTTTCGGACACTTTCAGACAGTTTTGGACACTTTCGGACAGTTTAAGACGGTAAAAACCACCTGTCCTGTCCAAAACCCCAACGGACGTCCAAAACCCCAACCCTGCTATAAACATCTATAACTTGATGCATTAGGTGAGAAGCATACTTCCCACCGCCTTATAAATCGCATGAAAACAATATTCCAGATACTAATATACTATTTCTTTTAAATTTGATAAAATACTGTTAGTTTTTGCTTTGTTTTTTAAATGAAACACACATGTGAAATACCGTTACATACTTCAATTAACTCTCACCGAGAGCATAGTTAAAATGTGACGAATTATCGGCAAGTTCTTTTATGTCCGGCGAAAGGTCTAACAAATTAATAAACATTTTCTGAAAAAAAAAAAAGAAAAATATTCGCTTTCTAAATCAAAAGTCATGTGATTATTTCCCCCCAAAAACATATAAACAGTTCAAAATGCTGTTGTGATCGACCAAAAATGGGCTTGCGACCGAAAATAACCGTTGCCGGCCACTGGGTCTAATCTAAAGGATGCATTTACGCCAAGCGCAATAGCGACAAGCAAAACGACGAAATATTTCACAGCGTTGCATTGGTTTTCCATAACTTGTTAACCCCGCCCTCGTATTGACTGATTGGCATTTAACTGACTGCGTCATTATTAGTCGCTGCCTCACAGACGACTGTGATTAGCTGATTGCTTTATTGACGAGAAACGTCATCGCTGTTAGTTTGTTGACCATGGCAACAATCTATTATGAGAGACGCAAGATGCCACAGTGTCGCCGTTAGTGTACATACACCCTAATTCATCTGCGCCTAGCGTCTTTTTTCAAGAGAGCCTCTTAAAAGCATCAGAAATTAATATAAGTGTAAAATAAAAGAAAGCATTCCGTGACTTAAATGATATTAAAGGAATAAACTAAACACATTTAATTTTATATGTAAGCCGTTTAAGTGTCTGTCGCCGATAGATTATTCCAAATTTCTTACTCCGAGAAAACTGCATTGTGTTGCCATCTACACAATTGTTTCTATAATGAAAACTATTAATAATCAAAACATTTCTCTAGCATTTTGTGTGAGGCATCGCTAGATTTGAAATCTCCGTTAAAAATGAATGTAAACGCGAATTTAATTTAATCCTTCTTTCTTTGTTATAATTTATTTAGCGTCTGCGCTTTTTATGTGTATTAAAGTGTCAGCTCTCTGTTTTCCCGTTTCGTTAAAACTACTGTTTTGAAGATGATTATTTTGGATATAAATAAATATTTTTCACAAACAATTTGATTATACAGTAAATAATATTTTTATTTTACAGACTATTATAACTTGGATGTTTTTTTCGGTAAGAATATTTTTTTCCGAAGTTATTATATGTTTATTATTTATTCATTGAACTTGACTGTTCTACCTGATAAATATCTCTTTGATTTGAAGTGCATTTTCGGTTACTGAGAGAATTGTATATTTATAATATCTCGAACAACGGTCATTTCGTATGACCGCCGGGCTTACTAGTAGAGTCATATTAATTAAACTTCGTTGTAGACGATACATAGAACGCGAAGAAAAGCAATCTACAATTAATATAATTATATAAGTATTATTCATCAAATTTGGAGATTATGTCATCGAGTTTATTTTGATCATCCTCACTCAAAGCATACGAATTGCAAATCAATGTCGCCGCAGGGCCAATGGCGCTCATAAATTTAGCAGCTCGTACTTTTGCCGACTTCGTACTCAGTTGAGTGGCAGTTGAATAACACTTAAATGTTTGCTTCCATACACCTATTTTCATTATCCATTCCATTGTTTCAGGAAGCCTTCACTCAGACTCGTATTATAATTGCTTTTAATATTACTGCTTAGTGGCAACAAACTCTGTTTAAGAATGAGTTTTATACTTATTACCTAATAATTTACTCAACGAAGGCATGTTGCCATCAGCAATATATAACAATATAACATTACAATTATAAATGAGGTTTGCCTGACAAAAGAAAAGGTGAATAATTAACTATTAATAAACTGTTTCCAAAATTTTTTAATGGAGGCAATTCACCACTAGAGGCACTCATGAGCGATGATCGCTGTCACGTGACATCCGCTCTTTGTTTACTAAGATTTTCCATTGAGATCTACGTGGAGTTCACTAGGCAAAATGAGTTATCTTAAAATTAATTAGACTATTTTCACAGCTTTTTCTGACTATAACCCAGTATTTACATTTAATTTAATCATTATTAAAGAAATTTAGTAATTATTACAATAGTTATAGTGTTTTATTTAGTGTTAATTTTATGTCATGTCGAAGAACTTTATCTAGGCCTAGTTTTTAATTAGATTTGTCGAACTGGAAGTAAAGCGATGCTACTACGGCTTCCTTGTTTACATAGATTTCATCGGTACCACGTGACCAATGACGTCGCTTGAGTTGCCTCCATTGATATCACCAAAACTTGTCAATAGCTACTAAACAAAACAAAACAAAAAAAAAAGTACGAAAATCGGTTGTAAAACAGAGAAGAAAATTGTTCTTAACTGTTGCCTTTTTATATATAGATTACATCAACGGATAAAATAGATGAAATAAAATTACACTCGCTTTCCGAAAAATAAATGAAATAAAATTACACTCGCTTTCCGAAAAATATTTGAAGCCTTACTTCTTCTCCCCAAGGGGTGATCATTCGCTTCGCCTCCCTCATCCCCACGGCCTGCCCCATATCCTTCAGGACCTCTTCCCATGGCTGCCGCGTTTTGAGGTTGAGGAGCACCCGGCTGCGGCGAGCCGGTTCGATCCGGTTCACAACTGTCACGACGCAGGATTCTCTGGAACCGGGCAGAGAGAGACCCTCCGGAGATTCGGACGCTACGGAGGATGTGTGGCGCCGGGCATTGTCATGGTGGTGTGGCCTGAAAGGGAAAATGAAGGAAAAGTGTACTTGCAGTGTTTTGATTTGTTTATTGGTTGTATAAAATATGATACGAAAAACTCATTTGTGAAAAGCTTTCTCTGTAAACATAAGAGATTGAAATGCCAGTATTTTATATGTAGTTATTAGCAACAGGGGCGCGCCGATGGGGGGCGGTGAACAAACGGTACCGGTTCCCTCAGAAGGCATCGGATATTCGGTATCCGACCGAATTTTTTGTAAATATTCGGAACTCTATCCTGAATTGTACGAAAAATCCGGTTATTCGGCGTGTCAAATTTGATACATTACGTACGTAACTTACAGGTTTTAAACACTAGACCCTGATATCCAGTACGAATAAGTCACACGAGAGGTATCCGGATATCAATATCCGGTTTATCTCTAATTTTAACTTTCCTCCCCCCTAAAGAAAAATCTTGGGGGCGCCACTGATTAACAGAAATTTGCAGTAAAAATTATATCTTAAAAGAGTATAAAACAAAGTCGCTTCCCGTGTCTGCACGCTGAGATCTTTTAAACTACGCAACGGATTTGAATGCGGTTTTCATCAATAGACAGAGTGATTCAAGAGGACGAATCATAGATTCGTTAGAAAAAAATCCGACAGGTAGTTCTTTTTTTATTCCAATTTTACGCACATTTCCCCATAAATTCCCTAATATGGGGGTGACAAAAATCTTGCGCATATTAATATAATATATCGATCGAAAGCGCAGATTTTTTTGTACAAGATGAAATTTGTTCGAAGTTTCTAAGCCAATAAGAACGCCAGTTATAAGCTTTTTAGCTCGATTTCTTAAGGCTTACCTTGACCGAAAAATAATAATTAGCAGTTTCCTCAATTCCGTCTGAATAGTGTTAGCTTAATTTCAAAATAAAACTTATTTTTCAACATAGTTCATTTTAATAAAGATAAAACAGTAATAAAGCATATTTTCGATTTAAAGTTTTTCTCAAATTAGCAATAATTTTTAGCCTACTTTCCCGTAAAAGTAAAAAATAATAATAATAAAGCATGAAAGAAGGCTTAATGTATCGTGAAAATATCGTTAGAAATCAAGAAAAGTCAAAGATAAGTTAAGTAATTAAATAAAGATTGAAAAATAAAAAATTTGAAAGGAGGGTTTTGAGATGGGGGGAAGTGTGTCGGTCGGTCTGTCAGTCTGTCTGTCTGTCGGTCTGTCCCCCCCCCCCTCCTTAATAACTTTTGAACGAATTGTCCGATTGGAAAAATTCTTTTTGCATTCGAAAGATCTCGGCGAGGACATCTCATTTCCATATTTTACTTTTCTGAACATTTTTTTGTTCAATTTTGAACAGTTCAAAAAATTTTAACATTAGCGCCTATGGGTGAAAATGAAGCAAATTATGTAAACTCTGGGTACAAGATCCAAGTTCCCATGAACAAGCTCACTGGAAGAAGTTCTTGGCGTGAAATATTGATTTGAACAATTTTTGTTCATTTTTGAACAGTTCAAAGAAATTTAACATACCGCCTACGGGGAAATTTAAATCCTATATAATTCCTGATCTAACGGACCGATTTGCTTGGAACAAACTTTATCGGAAAGCTCTTATGACGTAGAACATGTACAAATAGAGTTCCTACAGAACTAATGAGCCTATTTTCCTATGAAATTTTTTGTTCGGGATTTTCGAGAATATTTTTGAATTAATGAATGATTAAATGAATAATCAAAATAATGAATGAATAAATGAGTGAATAAATACATGAATGACTTAATAAATGAATGATTGAATGAATATGTATTAACCGTTGAAAAAGGTATATTTGAAGCAATTAAGAACTAATGCTAAACGAGAAAGACAGAGAAAGAGATAGCTAGATTATAAATTTGAATTCCGTGTATTCGGGAAAGTAGGCTCGTATAGTTCTAGACGGAACTTCTTGTTAAATTCGAGATTGGTTTTGATAAAAGTTCCGTCTCCCGATTTTACGATTTCCTTGCTTTAGCAATAGCATTTAAATAAATATCGCCTCGAAAAGTTTACGGACGTATAGTTTATTCTAGACTTCAAATAACGTGGCGAACACGCTACAATTTGACTTTTTAAATTAGGCGTTGGTGATAAACCAGCAATAAAGAATACTAACAAAGTTGTGCATACGTTTTTTAGGTATGGTTTACAGTATCAATTAACTATTTATATTATCACCTACGATTTCATTGAGCTTCATTTCATTATGAAACTTATCTTTCGGTTAGCGAGACAACAGTTCACCATGGCTGGAAAATAAAATTAATATGATATTGCAGTTTCATTCTTGCAATCAATCTAAGATCATCGCCAAGACCCATTCCAGAAAAAGTAACCCCAAAAAATGACGCCGTGCTACAATTTGGCAGTTTTAATGACCCTCTGGTGACAAATCTAACCCTACTGATGGAATTGTTCCTAAGTTTTCTTAATTGATCCTTCTACATGTTATATTACTTTTAGAAGCGTTGACAAGGTCTAAAGTTTTTTTTTTTTGACAAATAGACACACGATGTTTTTCAAACACTGCAGGCTTTGTGCCGCAGGCGATTTTTTTTTATACTCTTAGCAAGAACTGCGCCGTAGGCGACGTTTTTAAAATTCAGCACGGGCAACGCCGTGCGGGCACTGCTATTATATATATATAATAAACATAGAGAGTGAAATAAGTTATTCAGTAATTTTTTTGCTTCATGTTACATGCCAGCTGTTTAATACCAGGCTGTAAATTGTCGGCTGCAAAGGAAGACGTACGTCTTCCTAAGGGTCATTCCATGTCAAGTGATCCAAAATTTTAGAAAAAATTTACCTCACCCTTTTTGATTTCTTTCAAATTTGGCTCATCAACTGTACCCCTCAAGGTAATTAAAAATCCAAATTTTTAGATTTTTATCTTGTTTAGTTTTTTAGTTATCAGGCTTTGATTTTGTAAAAAACTCACATTTTTACATGTATGCCTCAACCTAAAACAGGCCATAACTCATCAACAAATAGAG
Organism: Octonoba sinensis; assembly: GCA_038502835.1. NCBI lineage: Eukaryota > Metazoa > Arthropoda > Arachnida > Araneae > Uloboridae > Octonoba > Octonoba sinensis. The sequence continues at coordinate 8,656,054 of CM076604.1, forward strand.
ATAAAAAGTTCTAGTAAAAAGCATTTTGAAGTATATTAAATGCCGTTTCATATGATATGCATCATGACAAATTTTATAAAAATTTTAAATTTCAAAAAATGACTTTAAAATTTAAATTTTAAATTTCTCGAAAAACGTAGTTTCAATTTTTTTAAAAAAATTCCCAAATATTTCTGTGCATTTTACCTTTGTCTATGCAAAATTTCAACTTGGGCACTCAATGGGATCATATTTTCCCGAATTTTCAAAAATATTCTATTTAGGAAAAAAATGCATTTTTTTCAGATTCAAGCAATTTTAAGGTAGTTTTAAGTAAGTGTAATTTCAACAATCAAAAAATTTCTTAGTAAGAATGTACTCCAGAACTTTAGTAATGTGTCCAATCTAAGAGTAGGGATTAAAAACCTTCTTAGAAAAAAAAATGTAATTTTTACTTCACAATACAAAATAATAAAACATGCAGCCTGTTTATAATTTCACTTCTTTTACTGTATCTTTTAGAAAATATTTTGTCAAATCAACTGTAATATTAGAAACGACACTACATATATATAATTATTTACTATTGCTGTAAAAAAATAATGATGATTTTCCTGAAGGTAAGAAATTGAGTGTCACTAATTTGTTACACATCTGTTGAAATTACTTCAGCCAGCCACCACTTTTTATCATATTAGCATGTAATATACCCTTTTAGGTTTGTCAAACATTTGAACTTTCGTCAAAGACTTTGTGTTTTTTAAAGTTATTGCTATGTGAATACACTTTTGCAGTAATTTCTTTTTCACTGAATGGAACAAAACTGTGCAACCTCTGTGTTCCTTTGACAGGTAGTCTCTAGAAGTCTATCTTTTAATAGTTCTCTTTCCTCTGAATATTCTTCAATAGTTGCATAAAAAAGCTGAATAGAAGGAATGTTTATAACACTCCAGTTGAAAAGTTCAACTGGTGTGAGGATTTGATCTGTATGCAGTTTTTGAATGCTGGCTTTGGCAGCAAGACGTTTCACTGTCCCACCAAGCCGTCACACACTCCTTTTCCATGAGCTGTGGCATAGAAGTGCCATTCTGCTTGTATGTTGAAATCTTTTTGGTGAAGGCAAATATTACCGAAGTTCTTTCGATTTTTATACTGGGATGCTGAGCGGTCAGAGAAATAGAAATTTTTTTCCAAAGATGGCAGTATATTCTCTTTGAAAAATTTAATAAGTTTCTTTTGAAAGAGATGGACAGCTATAGTATCATGCTTTAGGCAGTTGGAAATGAACACAAAACTTTTATATTTTACTCCACTTAGATCTCTGTAATAGACAGCAAATGGATGTACTGTAGCCTGGTCATTCGTCCAATAAAAATATTGTGCTTCATTCTGGACCACAAATGAGTAATTTTCTGAAAAATCTAAGGTGATGACAGCCTCATTTAATTTCATGTTTTCCTTTAAGTAGGAAAAATATGCAGATTGTTCTTTGGCTATGAAAGAATGAGTCTTCAAAGCTAAAAGCTTCTCACAGAGTGTGTCAACAAAATCTTCAGATGTTTTTATAATGGTCTCGAAATTGCATCTATCTACTGACACCCACTGCTTATATATAATAGTTTCTATCATTTGTTCGCTTAGAGCATTTAATAGATGATCTTTTAGGTATTTTGTTCCTGGACAATTTTCGCAATCATGTAAGTAACATTTCGGACTTGGTGATAAACACATTATTTTCTAAAGACAACATTTGTAGTCACCGAAGCAAGATCCATCATTCATAACAAGTTCTTTAAATATCTTTCCACTTAGCATCAATTTAACATTTTGGTGAATTGTGCACACACATACAGAATGTGTGCTGCTTCCTCCTGCTAAAACACAATTTTTAGGCCGAAGCTCGGCAAACTTCGAAAACCCAATTTTATCTTCATGATGCTCATTCTTGAATAAACGATAAATTTCTTTTAGGTTTCCTAAAATTAGCCTCTTTTGCACATGTTCAGGTTTATTATTAACATCTGTTTTCATTGACACATAATCTTTCCTCCCTGTCATTATCCGGCTTACTTGGTCACTGTTGTGAAATTCAAGGACTTTTTGTATTACTAACTCCGGTAAAGATTTTCCTGGTTTTGGATCTGGAGATGAAAGTATCCCTTTCTCTTTCATGAGTGCTTTAGATTTTCTTGCCATTCGATTACTGACTTGAAATTCTGTTTCAATTTTTTTAATTGTCCAACTTTTGGGGAGAACAGTCAAAATAAGAAATTTCTCGCTGATACTTTCTGTTTCCCTAAACTTTTCTTTTAGCTGAGCAATAATTTCGGAATCTGTATCATCTTTGTCACTGTCATTCTGTGCCGTCTGTTTTCCTATTAGTTTCTCGGTTTGATTTTTCGTCAATTTTTCTAATTTTATGTGGCAATACGCTGGATCCCTTTTCATACGCTTTTTCATAATAGGCGATTCTTCTGCAAATTCAAGAGATTTGTTCAAGTAGTCTACAGAAGTGCTTGGATCAGAAAATGAAACGTCCAATGGATCATTTATTTCTTCATCAATTTCTTTTAATTTAGCAAGCTTTTTCCTACAAGTGTCACAAATTTTTGAATCAGTTCTAATGCAGGGCTTTACTTCACACATCCAAGGCAGAACTGGTCTTAGATATCTAAAATACTTATGACGTACTTTCTCAAAGGGATTACAGCAATTGCTATTTTTGAAAGAAATGTTTTTTTTTTCTGGATTTTAAGCATGACTGCAACCTTCAAAATGGAGATGAAACTAACCACTCGACCTTCGCCACCTGGCAGTAAACTTTGGCAATTTGAAAAAAAAACAAAAGCCAACCCACCATGGGTGATTTTTACTTTGTTTATAATTCCTATTTCAGACTAAGTCCTTTCTATTTCATTCCATTTTTGATCGCAGCCCACCCCCCTCCCATTGTTTATCTTTTTGCAACACCTATCAAGCAGCTGTTTTAAATTTCCTTCCTTCCTTATATTTATGTGTATTTCTGTTTTGGTGGAGAGTTATGGAAATGCTAGGATGCAGATAAAACAAATATCTCGGTTTTTTCTTTGTCAAATAGAAGCTATAAGAGCAAATCAAGAGCAACAACAGAAAGTCACAAACTCTAGCAGCTGTGCCTCTCTCACACCATTTCAGATGAATTTAATTAAATACTTTTTTCTCCTCATATCATTAACATCTCATTAAAATATATCTGAAATCAATCAATTAATCAGGAAAAAATTATTATTACTGCATAAAGTAAGTCAATTTGTTAATTTAAAAATAACTATTGAATAATTTGAAATCAATACTTTAAAATAGCTATGATAAGACAAACATGTGTATGAATTTGTTGCCCCCCCTCCCCCCAAATAAATTTTTAACTTGTTCATTTCATGCACAGACATGTCCATGCTTGTTCACTCATGCATAGATGTGTTTAGAAGGCTAACTAAATCATCTCCTTTAAGGAATCATCATCTTAAAATATCTTGAATAACAAAAATGCTCATTTTTTGGTAAATCAAATATTTTTGAAAATTCGGGAAAATATGATCCCATTGAATGCCCAAGTTGAAATTATTTCATAGACAAAGATAAAATGCACAGAAATATTTGAGAATTTTTTTTAAAAAATTGAAACTACGTTTTTCGAGAAATTTAAAATTTAAATTTTAAAGTCATTTTTTGAATTTTAAAATTTTTATAAAATTTGTCATGATGCATATCATATGAAACGGCATTTAATATACTTCAAAATGCTTTTTACTAGAACTTTTTATCTCTATTTGTTGATGAGTTATGGCCTGTTTTAGGTTGAGGCATACATGTAAAAATGTGAGTTTTTTACAAAATCAAAGCCTGATAACTAAAAAACTAAACAAGATAAAAATCTAAAAATTTGGATTTTTAATTACCTTGAGGGGTACAGTTGATGAGCCAAATTTGAAAGAAATCAAAAAGGGTGAGGTAAAATTCCTTGGATCACTTGACATGGAATGACTGACCCCTTTGCTGGCAGAGAAATACTCAGCAGAGCTTTTTGCTGAGTATTTCGCTGGCAATGTAAGAAGAAGAATAATTTCTTCTACTGAGTAATTCTCTGGCGCAAAGGAAGACGTAAGTCTTCCTTTGCGCCAGACGTAACGGTAGCATCGGTTTTGTGGCAATCTAGTGCTCAACACATAAGAAGAAAGTTGTGAGTGATAATTTTCCTTATAAATTACTTAGTTAAAGACTTTTCTCCGCCAACCTCCTCCCCTTTAGCACTAGGTCTTAGGGATGCCCTCCCCCGAGCGCGAGGTAGTGGGGTCTACAGGTTTTACATACACGTATCCCCAAGTGTACATGGTGGGTCTTCAGCGGGAATCGAACATGCGACCTTAGGGTTGGAAGTCCGATATCTTAGCCACTGGTCTACCACGGCCTTTCCTCTGTTAAATTCTTATTAAGTCTCTGACGAAAGATTTCCTTCCATCAAATGTAGTGTAAATAAGAGAAATTTACTGTGCGGTAGCCTTTGGCGCTTTTTCCAAAACAGTCGCCAAATCCAAGAGTCAAAACGCTGTCTTAAGAGACAAGAAAAATCTCATTAGGGTTGCCGCAAAATGGATTTCGCACGGGGCGCGGCTGGCTTCTAGATTTGGCGGAAAATCATGGATTACCGTATAGTAAATTTTAGCCGTGTAAAATTTGCCTTATAGTAGAGGGGTCTCTCAGTGAAGGTTCACGGTATAGTTCGGCTGTGATAACTTGACGCCTGGTCTTGAGAGTTAATTCTTCTTGGGGAGTAAAGTAAAACAAGGTTGCGTTATCGGGGTTGAATTGAGTTAGATTATCTTCGCAGAAGCATTAGAACCCAACTCAACTCAGTGCCAATAATACAGTGAACGTCCAAAGAATAAACACCTCAAGTTCAGGCGCCAAATTATCAAAGCAGAACAATATGCCAACTCATAAATTAAGAAATAGTGCTTACCTGAACAACAGCATGTCATCTCGAGGCAAAGGAGCCGCATTCGGCCTAACCGGACCCGTCTTTAACCTCGCCAGTTTACCATAATCAGCCTCCTTAAAAGTTCGGGTCCCAGACCCCACGTAGCCACCACCATCCGCCAACTGTTCCAAACTGCCGATCGAACGCCCTTGCAAATCGAACACGTGCCTTACTCCTTGGGGTATCTTCAACCTGTGGCTTAGATACTCGCAGAAACCGGGCAGATCGAAGAAGTCCTTACCAGGTCTAAGGCTCACTTTGATTCCGGGGAAGTAGGCATCTCCGTTGCGGTATACAGTGACTACTCTGGCCTTAGGCAGAGGCACGCCTGTGCCTAGTGGTGGAATTCGTTTCCTGCCATATCCGACTTTGATGTCAAAGGCCCGTTTCTCGCCTAGATCACCCAAGGATCTCGCTGGTCGAAGGCCTGAACTAGTCTTCATTTTATTTATTTATTATTATTACTTTATCGGAATGTAATTTTCCCACTTTTGCTGAGTTGGTTACGCCTTATATCACAACATTGATGGTCAAAAATTCTAAATCACTTTAAAACTATTTATCTTTTAAAGCATTCAGCATAAATTAACTGTTAACATTATTAATTTTTGGTACTGATACTTCTTTGAGTGCTAACAATTATAGCGGATTTTCTTAAATTACTTGTCATATATTCTATATTAAAACTTGTTGAGTAATTTTGTCAAGTATGTCAGGGACAAAATTATTCTTTATTTCTAATAGGATTTATTCTTCGCTTCTATTTTTATATGAGTATATGCTGGAATAAGTATTTGAGTAATGTGATCCGATAATTCTAAATGACTGTAAAAGTCTTCAATTTTTTGAGCATTCTATGCTTTCTGAAAATTATTTCAGTTTTTAATGTTGATACTTCTTTGAGATTCAGATATCTTAGCAGGTTTTTAGTTAATCCTCAATAGATGTTAATCGTTGATGTCGGCAGGAAGCTTCCAGTTAAAAAAATCGTCTTATTGGTCGAAGACTGCCCTTATTGGTCAAATACTGCTCTTACTGCTTGAAGACTGTTCTTATTGGTTGATGACTGCTCTTGTTGGTTGAAGTCTGCTCTTATTGGTTGAAGACTGCTCTTATTGGTTGAAGGCTGCTCTTATTGGTTGAAGACTGCTCCTATTGATCAAAGACTGCTCTTATTGGTCTTCATTTCACGAAGATTGCTCTTCAACGGATATTATTATTTCTTTTCTTTTCATTTAAGTAAGCCTGTCTAAAACTTACCATAATTTGCGTATTTACTACGTGCGAATAAAATCATGAAATTCTAATAACTATAAATTTCTTAACTCAATACGCATTCTAAACCTTTCAGGAATTTTTGAGTTTTTATTTTACTTTGTTCACATCTTATTACGCTTCAAATTTTCGTAAGGTTGAAAGTAATTTTGCATTTGTTCAAGAACTCTGGAAGGCAACTTTTCAAAAAATCTTATCTTAACCGTAAAGAAAGTAAAATGTTTATTTCTAATGGCGTGTATTCAGTGTACTGTGTAATTCACTTGTAAACAAATACCTGCATTATTCCTTATAAAATCTCGTAATGCATATAAGATTATTTAACTTCAGATCATTCTAAATGTCCTATAAATATTTACGGATTTAGTCTTTAAGATTCACCTGGTAAAAAATTATCTACATATTTCATTTAAATATCTTTAAACATTATGTTCGAAAAAGTGATATAGTCTGTACAGTCTTTTTCTGTGAGCATCCCATTTTTAAATATCGTGGTTAATATTCACCAAAGTTTTGTATCAACAGTTGATAAATATTGACTTCCAACGTGTATCGGTCTTCCGTATCTAAATGTCTCCCAAAATAATCCTGCAAAACTTTTCGTTAAGTAATATTTACCTACTACCCCGAATCTTTGCTAGGCATCCAGAATTCAACAGTTCACATACATTGTTAACTTTGCTATCAACAATTAACATACAATGGAAACTTTGCTATCAACAATTAAAATACAAAGGAAACTTTGTTATCATCAATTAATGCAAGGGAAACTTTGTTATCATCACTTAATTCAAAGGAAACTTTGTTATCATCAATAATGCAAAGAACTTTGTTATATAATTAATGCAAAGGAAACTTTGTTATCATCAATTAATGCAAAGGAAACTTTGTTATCATCAATAATGAAAGAAATTTGTTATCATCAATAATGCAAAGAAACTTTGATATCATCTTTGAAGCATTAGACATTCAAGTATCTCTAGGCAACATTAGTATTCAATCAAATATTTAAAAAAAAATCTAATTTCTGATCCATTTATACAGCAACATTAACAGTCACTAACGTGTTTAAGAAAAAAAAACCTGATGTTTTTTTGTTTATATGTATCTACAGAATTGGTAAATCTTCCTTCCTTTGGTTAATATCAAAAGAGAAACTATTCCAGAATGACTGAACCAGCTCAGGTAGGCTCAAGTCGGTGAAATATTACTTATTTTCAAGAGCTTCAGTAGTTGATTCGTGGTAAAATATGCAGTGTTTTTAGTTTTAAAGATCAGGTAACAAAATCAAACATCTCTATGAAGCAGCAGTTAGCATTGAGAATGAACCAAAATGTTTTCCGCCACTAGAAGTGTTCCTGTTCAAAACTCTCTAATTAGAGAATGGCGCAGATTGATAGAATACTAAATATCAGGTAGTCTCTTGATCATGAAATACACAAAATTAAAAAGAAAATAATTGGCATGTAATGTCTACCTAGAGCTATACACATATCTCCAGCATTTTTACTTAAATTTATGCAACTAACCCTAACGTTTGGTTTCTAACGTTTTTTTTTTTTTTATACTTTTTCACTTTCGATTAAAATTATGATCTGTAATTGCTCCAACTGCAGGAGGAACATATGGACAACATTAGGGCAAAAATTTTGGTTTTTGAAGCCAGTAATGTTACATCATTTTGTTCCAAGCTATCGCCCAATAGATAACAAACACAAATAAAAAACATTGAAAAAAAAAGCAGAGGCAATTAAACATTGTTTCAAAATCTTTCTCAACTGTACCTGTGGAATTTTGCTCTCGGTGTTTATAGGGTTCTTTACAATTAATCGGCAAAAATTCAGCGGTTGGCGCTGTTCACTGTCTCTCCTCATACTCATCATTACAGATTGATTCTTTTGTTGAGTTGAGAGAAATTTCACGGCTTTGTTTGCGTTGCCTTGACAACGTAAATAACAAATTGAGCTCTGCTACAGAGGATGCTTAAGTGGTTGCGTGATTATTGGGGGTTGCTTTTTTTCGGACGATCAATGTGATTTAGCTCTGAAGGCGCGTTTTCTATGGCAAGGGGTGTTGACCTACATATTGATCATTAGTATCTTTTTAAGCGAATGATGCTTTCTTCTACTGTCGCGTCGTTCTTTGTAATTTAATTTTAAAACTCCTGAGATTTGTTGTTCGATTGTTGTTCACATTTTTAATACACGGGAAAAACTATTATTGTGTGTCCTTGAAAACAAACAAATATATGATTCGATTCGGGGTAGAAAATTTTACATTTGATTGATTTAGTAATATCAGTTTTAAGGTCAAAATTATACCAAAAAACCAAAAATCAAAGTCGTTCCTCCCCTATTGTATAACAGCGGTCGGCCTTTTTTTTCTTCTCTGGTGTTGCATACGCATTACAATTGTGCCATACGGTCCCCTTGAGACTAAAAAAACTGATGGCGGCCAGTGGCCGATAAACCCAAAAAAAATTAGTCGCCACTTTGAAACTGTTGGTCGTCACTTTGAACCATGTTTCAAATTGATACCCTCCTCCCCAACCGCGGCTTCATTTTGCATACCAACATGTGCATACATATACCTCAAACTACACTTTGTCACAAAGTTACACAAAGCCCTATTTGTAAAGAAATAATAATAAATTACAAACATTTTCTAGTCACCAGTTTTGGCGACCGACATAACGTTTTGTGGTCGCCAAATAAAAATATATAGTCGCCAATGGCGAGTGGCGACCGATAGTCTCGACCTTTACGGTCCCCCAAAAAAATAAAATGCAAATCGTAGCAATAAAAATTATTGTGCATTTCTTTCATAATACAGTAAAATCCCGTTATGCCGCGGAATCGATATACCGCGGTGACTATCATGTCCCCCGACATTTATACCACCCTTTATCATTGCCGTTTAAAGGTGATTCCTTATTTATCATTGCATATAAAGCCACCCGAGCACACAAATATTCCATCCAAAGAGCTGTCCTCACCCACCACACACACTAACAGATAGGTGATGTCCAGAGTCCGACAAAAACGCGAAAATCTTAGGAACCAGGGAAAATTTTTAGGAGCCATCTATAATATATTCATTTACGAACTAGTTGCCCCCTGAAAAACTAGCCGCCAAGGCATTTTTTTTAGTCGCCCGTGTGACCTGGCTGACGGGATTTGCTTAAGGTGGTGATGTCCCATTTCAGTCGTTCCTGATTGCGTCGGCAGAGTAATTTTGTTGGTTTACTAAATCAACAGAAAAAACTCTAATGTTGCATTGTGATAGGACCTGATGTACACCTTTTTCACGCTTTTTCTGTCTTTCAACCAATAGATTGGGTGCAATCAAAATCAAAAATCGGGTACAATCTCCCTGACTGGTTCTGACTTGTCTCTTAACACAGCCGGAGCTCAATTTGTCAAGAACTGTTAAGTTCAATGCTTAACTATCTTCCATTTTCAGAAGTCTAGTTATTCATCTGTATTTATAGCGTTATCAACCTTTGTATTCCATATTCTTTAGCATAAGTAAACATATTCTCCGGTGTATGCAGGTTGATTCTTTGGGTTAACCGTTTCTTGCTAAGAAGTGCGTTCCTCCCCTTCCAAATCTAATTTTTCTTAGGAACTCTCTCTCTGCACAAACACATGTTGATAACGTACGGATTTTTAAGCCCCCTTCTTCTCGGAACACAGTTGGTTTATAACCTAACGCTCGATAGACGATTGCGCCGTTGAGATGTGTGCTTCTTGCACAGCAATGAACAAAATGGCATCAAAGAAGAAAAGAAAACATTATACTATAGAAGAAAAGTTACGAGTAATTGATAAAAGTTAAAAATGATGCAACAAAAGTGAGTAATATTTCGTGGTAATGGTTCCGCGGTACAATCTCACTATACCGCGGTTATGTTACCGCGGTATAGTGAGATTGCGCGCGGGCCAAATACGCCCCGGGGGCCAAACATGTCCCCCGACACCCACGTTTTAAGGGGGGTTTTACTGTATCGCTGAAGTAATCCAACGAATGGTGAAGTAGAGCATGCCATTGAATATTTGCAGTTTTTTTTTTATCCTTCTTAGGGGCAACAAGCTGCAAATAGTTGCAAAAAGGGGAGAATTTTTTTTTTTGAAGTGAACATCAACAAGACTAAGTTAATACTAGCATAGTTTTGTAAAATTTTTTAACTGACTGCCTTTACTGAGCAGATGAGAAATGTCGGACCGCATTCTGCCTGCGGTCTATTCGTTGAGTGTCGTTGAGGTATAAGCATATAATTGAGTTACTTCATAAAATAACTATGCATCATGCATTTTTTTTACCAATCTGTTTAAATTCAAGTGTGATAATTCTCGCTTCTGCTGGTTAGATATTCAACGGTAAAACAAGAAATTCGCGATTGTTCTAGAAATATGCGAATAGCAGCGGGATAGAACAGCAATAAATTACGGTAGAAAGTGGGAAATTTTTTAAAAAATCTCATGTAACTTAGTAATTCGTATTGCTACATCAAAGTATTTTAAACTTTGGATTTGGATTAATGTGAACTGTAATTGCATAAGACAGAGGTAATATTCGGAATATAAACCTGGGAAGTGATTATTTTTGAATGGATCATTGTGTTGAAGGGAATTAAACATTTGGAAGGGAGGAATATTTATATTTCTAATAAGACAGAGGTAATATTCGGAATATAAACCTGGGAAGTGATTATTTTTGAATGGATGATTGTGTTGAAGGGAATTAAACATTTGGAAGGGAGGAATATTTATATTTCTAATAAGACAGAGGTAATATTCGGAATATAAATCTGGGAAGTGATTATTTTTGAATGGATGATTGTGTCGAAGGGAATTAAACATTTGGAAGGGAGGAATATTTATATTTCTAATAAGACAGAGGTAATATTCGGAATATAAACCTGGGAAGTGATTATTTTTGAATGGATGATTGTGTTGAAGGGAATTAAACATTTGGAAGGGAGGAATATTTATATTTCTAATAAGACAGAGGTAATATTCGGAATATAAACCTGGGAAGTGATTATTTTTGAATGGATGATTGTGTTGAAGGGAATTAAACATTTGGAAGGGAGGAATATTTATATTTCTAATAAGACAGAGGTAATATTCGGAATATAAACCTGGGAAGTGATTATTTTTGAATGGATGATTGTGTTGAAGGGAATTAAACATTTGGAAGGGAGGAATATTTATATTTCTAATAAGACAGAGGTAATATTCGGAATATAAACCTGGGAAGTGATTATTTTTGAATGGATGATTGTATTCAAGGGAATTAAACATTTGGAAGGGAGGAATATTTATATTTCTAATAAGACAGAGGTAATATTCGGAATATAAACCTGGGAAGTGATTATTTTTGAATGGATGATTGTGTTGAAGGGAATTAAACATTTGGAAGGGAGGAATATTTATATTTCTAATAAGACAGAAGTAATATTCGGAATATAAACCTGGGAAGTGATTATTTTTGAATGGATGATTGTGTTGAAGGGAATTAAACATTTGGAAGGGAGGAATATTTATATTTCTAATAAGACAGAGGTAATATTCGGAATATAAACCTGGGAAGTGATTATTTTTGAATGGATGATTGTGTTGAAGGGAATTAAACATTTGGAAGGGAGGAATATTTATATTTCTAATAAGACAGAGGTAATATTCGGAATATAAACCTGGGAAGTGATTATTTTTGAATGGATGATTGTGTTGAAGGGAATTAAACATTTGGAAGGGAGGAATATTTATATTTCTAATAAGACAGAGGTAATATTCGGAATATAAACCTGGGAAGTGATTATTTTTGAATGGATGATTGTGTTGAAGGGAATTAAACATTTAGAAGGGAGGAATATTTATATTTCTAATAAGACAGAGGTAATATTCGGAATATAAACCTGGGAAGTGATTATTTTTGAATGGATGATTGTGTTGAAGGGAATTAAACATTTGGAAGGGAGGAATATTTATATTTCTAATAAGACAGAGGTAATATTCGGAATATAAACCTGGGAAGTGATTATTTTTGAATTGATGATTGTGTTGAAGGAAAGTAAACATTTGGAAGGGAGGAATATTTATATTTCTAAGAAAATGATTTTCCCCCCGTAATATGTATATATAGGCTTGCCATATTTTTGATGAGTGAAACCGGGACACCTTAATATGGGATAGGGGTCTGGGGGTATGGAATACCTCCCAGAAATTTTTTAAAATTTAGGAGCAAAATGGTGAGTTTTAAGCCTTGCAAATTCCGGGAGTGGGGAATCTGGAACCGTAGATTGTTAGTCCACAGACCTCTTAAAAATAAAACAGGAATTTTTGCTACTTAATTTACTTAAAAAGACTTTTTTTTCCATTTTAATGATAGTTTTTTCTGGTCTACCATGTAAAAGGAAGTGTTAGTAAAATAAAGGTTTAGATACTTCATAAAATTGTTTAATTGAACAACAATTACCAAGTCTTATTTTTTTAAACTACAACATTTTCTCTAAACTGCGTTGTCTGCTCTCACAAATATGTCAACTGATTCTTTCTTTCATTACTTACTCCCCCGACTCTGTGGCCGCAATAATAGACTCGCACAACCAAATAGTAGAGGGGCTGTGCAAGTAGTTCCAGCGTTTGTTTACAGATTACAGTTAGAATACTTCTCACTTCTTTGACACTGTGCGCGGTAGTCAAAAATGTTGATTGTAAAAAAGTAACCGATTCATAAAAGATTCTTAAAAACATAAATTCTTTAAAAATTTATGAAAATTAATTAAAAAGAGAAAGCTTTTTACATCTTACAGCCGTTTCCGGGACATTGATAAAACTGGGCGGGACACCGGGACAGGAGCAAAATACCGGGACTGTCCCGGTCAAACCGGGAATTATGGCAAGCCTATGCATATACATATATATATATATATACATATATATATATAGCCGGCATCGTGGCATCCTGGTAAGGTGCGGAGCTCGTTCGCCCCAGTTCATAGGATCGAGCCTGGCAGTGTTGGTGGATTTTCGAGATGCAGAAAATCGTCTGCGCCCATGTCGTATGATCATGCGGCATGTAAAAGATCCCTTGAGTAGATATTTGGCTTGGATGCTCTCGGATAAACTAAACTCCTAGTGCAATTTCGCATCAGCAGACTCTGGGTGCTCGTCCTTTCAGGTGGAGAAGCCGGACGTCAAAATTCTCATGCGGCGATGGTACCACACTCGTGGTGCCGCTGAAAGAGAGGGTGCCAATCTCTCGGGAACGCTTTAGGTCTGCAATTGGCAAAAGCCAACAGCAGACCATTAGAAATAAATATATATATATATATGGGGTTAATATCGGAGTCTAGGGGGATTTCCATATTCTTGACGAGCACTCCCACTAACACACACAGTAGTAAGATCCAAAATAAATATATTTACAATGCATTTAGAAGTAATTATCTAAATTTGCACCTCTTCGTCTGGTTCCGACCATTTAAAAAAGTTATTGCACACTCTGTGCAACCCACGTCCACTCAGGACCAGAGGACCCTTTCCCTGCTTACTCGCCGGATGCCGGATTTCGCTGCAATCGATGTTGAAATATTTTCTCCAACATACCAGGGCTCGAAAAATATTCAAAATTTTACATGCCCGAGCAAAATTTTTACATGCCCATAAGTTATATTATTGCTTATTAATAGAAACATTTCTGTGTACGCTAAAGGGAGCTGGTGCACGTTAAATAGGGCGTGGCTCCAATGTCCTCCAAGTGAAACGATACCTTTGCTGGTGCCAACCCCAGGTGAAGGTCTTTCATCTGGGAGTTGGTTCAAAAAATGAAGAAACCTTTCAAAGGGGCGGAAGTCGGACTCCTGCCTATAAGGGCCCCGTTAGACTCAGGAACAGCGCACCCATTCTTCCTCGCTTCGCGCGAGGATACGACAACAACAACAACAACAACAATAGAAACATTTGAATTCTTCGTATAGCATTATCTAGACAAAAAATTATATTAACAGATTTATATCTGATTCAAGAATTATTTTAATGTTAATCCAAATCATTAAGAAATTACAATACAAAAAAATATTACACAAGTCAAATAAGCTGTTACAAGTCAAAATTTGCAAAATTTAAATTTGTATTACCAATTTTATTGTTGACATGCATGTCCGTGAGCATGTTTTGTTCTCTTGGCGTTGAACAACCAGTGTTGGATTGCCGCTGAAGTGCCAAAATGATCTGTCTCTATACCATCAATGGCAATTCTCCTTAGACTGCTGATTGGCTTTGTAGACAAACTGCAACGAAGAGTGATTTTTATTGTCCAAATAATGATTTTAGCGTTACCGCTTAAAATACATGTTGAGCTCCGGTAAGGATGCGGTGGTTTTTCAATAAAATACGAAATAATAAAGTTTTGGAAAGAAATATTTGGTTAAAAATTACATGCCTTGCCAGGCATGTAAGGGTAGAAGACTCATGCCCGATCGGGATTTTTACATGCCCCGGGCATGTCGGGTTATATAGTTTTCGTTCCTACTAATACATATACAGTTGAACTCGCTTTATACAAAATGCCAAAAAAATCGCGAATTTGTTCGCATTAGCCGTTATTCGTAATAACCGTGAATATGTAAAATTGTGTAAAAAAAAAAAATATTAAAAATGCTGGTTTATATTTCAAAAATAATTACTACTATTTACAATAAAAAGTAAAATAAATAATTTTAAATCTTACTATTGTTGAGGAAAAGTGAACTCATCTTTTAAAATTTTTCAATTTTGGAAAATATCCTTAAAGGTTAATCGTTTTTCAGGTACATTAAATTGGTGGTTTGCAATGACTCAAAATGACCAACAATTTCTAAAAATAATTAATAATTTTATGCAAACGAGAAAATTTTTCATGAATAGGTCGGACATTTTATTATCGGACATATATTAGAAATGCATGTTTATATTTTAAAAATAATTACTATGTACTATTTATAATAAAAAGTAAAATAAATAGTGAAAACAAATGAATTATTTTTTTAAAAAGTAAAATAAATAGTGAAAACAAATGAATGATTTTTACTACTATACACTTTTAAATCTTACTAGTACATTGATAAAAAGTGAACTTACCTTTTAAACCATTAACAATTTTTTTAAAAAAATCCTTAATGGTTGGTTTTTTAGGTACGTTAAATTTTATCAACGCATGTCTCGGCGCAAAATGCCTAGTGCCATTTGTACTTGGTGGTCTACAATGACTCAAAATAACCAACAATTTCTGAAAAAAATTAATTATATCCAATAGAAAACATTTTTCGTGAATAGGGCAGAAATTTTGTTCGTCTTATCCGAAATTTGTATTTTAGCCTTCGTAATATGCGTGAGATATTTAGTTAATAGTAAACAAAACTTATTGAACAAATTGTTCGTTTTAGCCATTATTTCGTATAAACCGTGTTCGTATTAAGAAAGTTTAACGGTATATATATAAATAGTGTTTCTGTGTGTAATATTCTGGTTCACAGTAGCGTAATCCTGTCCTTGTTGCAAATATTCTTGCTCAGCCTCTGAAATTAGGTGCTCACCTCGATAAACTTGTTAGCAAGCCGGTAAAGTGCAAACACAGAAGGACATTTCCTCCCCTCTGCTTTTACCCGAACACATTAGTTATTAAATAAGCAAACATAGTTCTAACTACGTGTTATTTACATTATTAAAATGAAAACTATCTCGCAGATGACTGTGTTTGTATTCCCTAAGTTTGTATATTCGTGCTCGGAATCCCAACAAGCTCCGTGCATTCCCCTCTGTGAAATATATCTCTAACTTCTCAAGGCGTGGAAACCTGTTCTAGCTTCCAAGGTGATTGCTGTTTCCTTTTACCACCCGAAGAGCAGTTGACGACCGTGAAAGAGGTATCCAGCAGATGTACGATCGTGGATGTCAGGCCCCCGGCGAAACCACAGAAGCACTTCCCTATTATCGTTGCCACCGCGAGAGTGAAATTGCAACATTGACCTTGACACTTATTGTAGTAAATGCGTCACTAAGGATTTTATTTTTGTTTAAAAAAAAGGTGCATTAAATGGCAGTTTATTTAATTTTCTATGTCTAGTTTGGTTGACCACCTTCTGCTAAAAGCTTTACGGCCCCTTAAAATCACTTTTGATTTCAGTTCTGCTTTGCTTGAGTTTTTAAATCTTGCTCGTTCATTTTTAGAAAGTGCGTGAGGGTAGTAAAATGTGCGAGAAAGACCCCAGCTGTTTACTCTTCTACTATTAGTTTGGTCGTACAAAATCTCTTTTGCACCTTTAAGGCAAGGTATCTCCTTAAAGGTCCATTCCTTAATTGTATTTAAACCATTAATACAATCATGGAATGTGAAAGCTCACCAATTGAAGATGGTGCATTCCTTATTGTGGAACACTCCACTTTTAGGTAACATTCCTTATTTTGGAACATTCCACTTTTAAGAAACATTCCTAATGCTCCTCAAAGGCAGAACATTTACCCCCACATTGAACCCCCTCCTCAAAACAAACATATCATTTAGGTTCTTACTATGTCGATTTTTTTACTTTTACCCCACCTTGACCACTTACTCGAAATAAACGTATCATTTAGGTTCTTACTACGTCAAGTGATTTTTTACCTTTACCTACACCTTGACCACCTCCTCAAAACAAACGTATCATTTAGATTCTTACTATGTCCCGCGGTTTTTTACCTTTACCCCACCTTGACACCTCCTCAAAACATACGTATCATTTAGGTTCTTACTATGTCTCGCGATTTTTTACCTTTACCCCACCTTGACCACTTCCTCAAAATAAACGTATCATTTGGGTTCTTCCTATGTTCCGCGATTTTTTACCTTTACCCCACCTTGACCACCTCTTCGAAACAAACGTATCATTTAGGTTCTTACTATGTCCAGTGGTTTTTTACCTTGACCACCTCCTCAAAACAAACGTATCATTTAGGTTCTTACTATATCCCGCTATTTTTTACTTTTACCTCCACCTTGACCACCTCCTCAAAACAAACGTATCATTTAGGTTCTTATACTATTTCCCACGATTTTACCTTTACCCCTAATTTGACCACCTCCTCAAAACAGACGTATCATTTAGATTCTTACTATGTCCAGTGATTTTTTTCACCTTGACCACCTAGTCAAAACAAACGTTTCATTTATTTTCTTACTATTTCCCACGATTTTTTACCTTTACCCCTAATTTGACCACCTCCTCAAAACAGACGTATCATTTAGATTCTTACTATGTCCAGTGATTTTTTTTACCTTGACCACCTAGTCAAAACAAACGTTTCATTTATTTTCTTACTATTTCCCACGATTTTTTACCTTTACCCCCACTTTGACCACCTCTTCAAAACAAACGTATCATTTAGGTTCTTACTATGTCCCGGGATTTTTTAACTGTAGACAAGTCGTAAGTGAAGAAACATCATAGCAAAATTTATTAAATTACTCAACATGTATTATTACTATCGAACTGTCAAGCCGTTAAGACTAGCATCTTACCGGTCCAAAACAAACCTTCTTTTCAAGTGAAACATAATTTGTTCTTGGCTTTGCTCTTAGTTGAGTAAGCCTTCCTAAAAATTAGTACAATGGATTTGTTTATTACATGAATAAAATATCATGCGAGGCGAGAGAAATTCTGTTCAACAAACAACTGTACCATTTTTATTTTGCTCAATTTTGTTTCTGTGAAAATTATGGAACTTAAAAGCTTAATTGTCATTAAAAGGCCGTTGTTTTGTAAAATAAATAATTGACTTAAAGAAGAAGTAGCCATGCTTAATTGTTAAAACGTGTTAAATTCTGAGTTTTCTTTCTTCCGAAATCAATTGTTAAATCGTTTATACGTAAATGATCTTAAAAATATCACTGTGGCACCGTTTCGGTCACAGTTAAAAAAATAATAATAAAACTTCGAACTAGGGGATAAATTTCCCGAAGTAACTATTATTTAAGGAACTCATTTAATTTACTTACTTTCTGAATATTTTGGAGCTATTGCGGCTTGTTTAAAAAATAAATAAATAAAAAGTAAAAAACCCTTTCATTCTCTCAAACATATTACCGTTTGGTAATATGTACATATATATGTGTGTCTTGGTATAAGTTAAATATATGATTATTTAAACTTAGGAGACAAAAATAAGCCATTTTGTTTCATATATGAAGCAGTATGCGCATTCAATATTAATCGATAAAAATGTAACAGGTAAGCGCAAGATTAGTGATTGGAAAATTTGAATGAATGTTTTCAGGCACGCGATAACAAAATTGCTTTTTTAAAGGTCTGACAAAAGAAATGTTTTCATTCTTTGAACATTTAATCAGCGAGGTTTAAAAACGATTGGAACATTTTTTGGATATGAAACAGATTGATTCGTGTTTTCAGCACGATTGTAAATAATTTGTCTAATACATGCGTATTTAACCCCTTAACGATAACCCATCATGTACACTTGGGGATACGTGTGCATGTAAAATCCGTGGACCTGGAAGTCCCGAGGCAGTTCCGAGGGTACCAAGCAACATCAACAGCAACAACAACTAGAATTTTCTACAGTGTATAGAACGCAAAATATGCATTATTTCACACGCTTTCTTACATCTATGTTGATGAGTTTCACGAATATATAAAAAATTGTATATGTGTGTTCTTCCGCGTTTAGGAGAAAACGCATGCGATCGAATTTTGAACCTTTGATTAACTTTATTCCCGAGTTTCTTCAAAACAATAGAAATTTCTTCACGCTGAATATATCGTTTATAGAAATGAACAGTGTCATATCTGCAAAAAATCGGTTTTTTTTTTCGTTTTTATATCAAAATGTTCAGATTTTTGCGCTCTTTATATTGGGAATACTGCCGTAACCCGTAAGTAAATGTTCAAAAATTAAGGCTAGGGCCAACTTTATTTTTGCGGTGCAATACTATAATAACCACTTTTTATAGTTATGTCTAATTTTTTTGACATCAATAATATCCATCATGTGAGAGAAAACTAAACAATCACTATTTTATGAACAAAATCGATTATAATAATCATTGAAACAAATAAGATAATTAAATAAAACAAACTGTAAAACGTTCAAACTCCTCCCTTGAAAGATGTTCATTTTGCAGGTGTGACACTGTTCATTTCTATAAGCGATATGTTTATCTACTACTTTCTCAATTTCGAAACTTGCATTTGAAGAGTGAGGCACGCAGCAACTAGCCTTGAGCAATTGTTTTATTTTGTAATTAGTTTCTACAGTTTTTCGCCCGATGAAGCAATAGTAAAGAATTTCAGAGGGAGGCCATTATGCCCAGGTGCGAAGTACTGGTATATACGCATATGCGCATCCCTCACCTCGGGGTTTCTCTATTTACATTTTGATAATGATTCCACATTATGGGCCGTCCATAAATGATGTCACGCTTTTTTCAAATATATCAGACCCCCTCCCCCTTTTGTCACAAAATGTCACATTTCAAGATATTCTCTCCTCCTTTGTCGCATGCCACGCTATGTTGCATAAGGGATCATTCATAAATGATGTCACGCTTCTAGGGGAAGGGGGTTCGGGAAATTGTGACAAAGTGTGACAAGGAGAGGGGAGGGGCACAAGAAGTGGGACATCATGCATTATGCAACATAGCGTGGCATGTGACAAAGGGGGAGGGGGTCCGTTGAAGTGTGACATATTGTGACAAAAGGGGGAGGGGGTCAAATATATGGGAAAAAAGCGTGACATCATTCATGAACGGCCCCTACGCATAATGTCACACTTCTTGCTACCCGCTCCCCCTTTGTCACATGCCACGCTATGTTGCATAAGGGATCATTCATAAATGATGTCACGCTTCGAGGGGAAAGAGGGTTCGTGAAATTGTGACAAAATGTGACAAGGAGAGGGGAGGGGTAACAAGAAGTGAGACATCATGCATTATGCAACATAGCGTGACATGTGAGGGGGTCCGTTGAAGTGTGACATATTGTGACAAAGGGGTAGGGGGTCCGCTGAAGTGTGACATATTGTGACAAAAGGGGGGAGGGGGGTCAAACATATGGGAAAAAAGCATGACATCATTTATGAACGGCCCCTAAGCATGATGTCACACTTCTTGTTACTACCTCCCTTTGTCACAATTTCATATTGTGACAAGGACATTTATGAATGATCCAATGAATATCTAGGAATAAGAAATCTTCAAACAACTGGCATCAAGCATCCCACCTTTTTTTAAATACAGTTGAACTTTCGTAATACGAACACGGTTAATACGAAATCACGGCTAAAACGAACATTTTGTTCGTTAAGTTTCGTTTCTTATTTATTTACACTAAATATCTCACGCTTATTACGAAGGCTAAAATACAAATTTCGGCTAAGACGAACAACATTTCTGACCTATTCACGAAAAATTTTCTCGATTGCATATAATTAATTTTTTTATCCAAATTGGTGGTTATTTTGAGTCATTGTAAACCACCAAGTACGTATTTCGGAATCATACGTTGAATCTTTCTGGGTAGAAAATACAGCTCATACACGTGTTGACTTTTGGACAGGTCAGTCTGCTCAGGGATCAAGCTCTCTGTCTTCGAATTATTCTTATATAGTAGTGATTATTTTTAAAGTATAAACATGCATTTCTGATACTTTTTTTTAACACAATTTCACTTATAATAATAATTTAGCTTTGTGCAAAGTAATAGAAAAATAATTATTCCAACCACTCTTTTGATTACAATTCTGGGAAAATTATTCAAAAATGTTCTTCCCCATTAGAGCTTGACTTTTGGGAAGCTTATCATATTAACAGGAATAGTTCTAATTTGGTTAATGATTCTTCCTCAACTCCTTATTTTTCACAGGTCTGGCATAAGTTCCTTTAATTTGTTGTTCTTTCTTGGTTTTCTTCTTAGTTTTCCTTTTTTGTGTCTATTTTGTATATTTTTTCTCCCCCCCCCCCTTTACATGTGTACTTTGTTTTGCTTTTTGTTTTGGTATTTCCTGTACTTATTTTATTTCCATTTTATTCTTTGTATTTTATTTTATTATTTTTGCAATTTTCATGTATTTTCACAGGTCTGGCATAAGTTCCTTTAATTTGTTGTTCTTTCTTGTTTTTCTTGTTAGTTTTCCTTTTTTGTGTCTATTTTTAATTTTTTTCTCCCCCCTCCTCCTCCTCCTTTACATGTGTACTTTGTTTTGCTTTTTGTTTTGGTATTTTCTGTACTTATTTTATTTCCATTTTATTCTTTGTATTTTACTTTATTATTTTGCAATTTTCATGTATTTTCACATTTTATGCATGCTGTTGTCTTTTTTGCTTTGTTTTTATTGATATTCCTTTTTACTTCCTGTACTTCCAACTGCATTCGTTTGTCGCTTCCTTATTGGTGCCTTCCCTACTACTTCTACTTCCACTTCACACTGCCTTTATTCTCATTGGTTTACAGTTAATTCTTAGGCTATATAAGCTTTGTTTCTGTTGTTTTGTCTGCTTCATTTGGATGTTTTGCATCTAGAAGCTCCCTGTCGCATTGTAAAAGGGATTCCAAGCAATCCCGAAACATATGTCTGCGTTTTAATGCTCATTTGTGCTTTAATTTAACGTGTAACTATTTTTCTACAATTTCACTTATTCACGGTAGTTACGAATAACAGCTAATACGAACAAATTCGTGAAATTTTGGCATTTCGTATAAAGCGAGTTCAACTGTATTAATTTTTTTGCAATTTTGAACTTTAATAGATCTGATCATTTCTGTTTCCACACAAAAGTACATAGAAAGGTGTTTACTTCTAAATAACAAGAAAAACAAGAGGTTCCGTCTAGAACAGGGTTTCTCAACGGGAGCATATGGCCCCCTTGGGGGCCACAGAAAAGATCTGGGGAGCCACAGAGAAAAATAGCAAAATAGGAGAGCCATTAACCTCCGAAAAGAGACCATGAACCAATCATTTCAAATTGATAAAATATTCCACACACCCACCAATGGTAAAATATTACACATTATTCTGATCAAATATATTACAAGTCTATAATGTACGACAGATTGTATTCTTTTTTGAAAACATGAATGTGATCATATATCAAGGATATATCAGTTGAATGCTGTGGTATCTATTAGATCAACAAACAGTTGATTTGAATTTCTTATATACGGTAAATTAAACCAGCTATCAAATACGAAAGGAGTTTTATAATAAAAAATAAAAGTTTACACGAGGGGGGAGGGGGGCACGACAAAATTTGGTACTCATAAGGGGGGCCACAAGTTGAGAAAGGTTGAGAACCCCTGGTCTAGAACTATACGAGCCTACTTTCCCGTATACACCAGCTTCAAATTTATAATCTAACTATCTCTCTTTCTCGTTTAGCTTTAGTTCTTAATTGCTTCAAATATACCTTTTCCAACAGTTCATACATATTCATTCAATCGTTCATTTATTCAGTCATTCATGTATTTATTCACTCATTTATTCATTCATGTATTTATTCACTCATTTATTCATTCATTCTTTTGCTTATTCATTTAATCATTCATTAATTCAAAAATATTCTTGAAAATCCCGATCAAAATATTTCATAGGAAACAGGCTCATTAGTTCTGGATGAACTTTCTATCTGTACATGTTCTACGTCTTAACAGCTTTCTGATAAAGTTTGTTCCAAGCAAATCGGCCCGTTAGATCAGGATTTATATAGGATTGAAGTTTCCCCGTAGGCACTATGTTAATTTTTTTTGAACTGTTCAAAAATGAACAAAAATTGTTCAAATCAATATTTCACGCCAAGAACTTCTTCCAGTGAGCTTGTTCATTATAATTTGGATCTTGTACCCAGAGTTTACATAATTTGCTTCATTTTCGCCCATAGGCGCTAATGTTAAAATTTTTTGAACTGTTCAAAATTGAACAAAAAATTGTTCAAATCAAAAAATAAAATATGGAAATTAGATGTCCTCCCCGAGATCTTTCGAATGCAAAAAGAATTTTTCGAATCGGACAATTCGTTCAAAAGTTATTAGGGGGGATAGACAGACAGACAGACAGACACACTTTTTCTCCATCTCAAAACTCTACTTTCAAATTTTTATTTTTCAATCTTTATTTAATTACTTAACTTATTTTTGACTTTTCTTGATTTCTAACGATATGTTCACGATAAATTAAGCCTTCTTTCATGCTTTATTATTATTTTTTTTTACTTTTACGGGAAAGTAGGCTAAAAAGATGAGTAAAAAAAAAAAGAAAGAAAGAGAAAATCATTTTTTAAAAAAAATCGATCGATGTTTTCCCTTTCCAGCGTCATAGTCGTGGATAATTTTTGCTCCTCTGCCTCCCTCTAGATATCTTGGCGACAGAGGGACTGGCCCACCGGGACACCAGGACATGTCCCGGTGCTCCCTTTCCTCTAGACGCCTCCACAAAAAAAATCTTTGCGACATTCCCCCCCCCCCCCCTAATAATTTACAGTAAGAGAAATAAAATGAAATAATCTGATTTTAATCCGTGACGACAAAATCTTGATTTAAATGAAAGGTAAAAGACTTTCCCAACAACATTTGTGAAGGCTTTAGGACGTATTGCTTCAGGGATACCTTTTCGTAAGGCTCGAGGAAGGGGTGAGGGGACAGTCGAGAATATAAGTGTGTTATGGTATATAGTTCCATGAGGATCCGCGAACACATCCCGAGGGTCAAGTCGAGATACCGTTTTGGAATATGGATTCCCTTCCCTAAGCAAAAGTTTGACTAGTCACAGGGGTGATCACCGGAGGGGGGGGGGGGGGGGGTGGAGGAGGTCATGGCACAGATTGCGCCATTGAGATTTTTTTTGCTAGGGAGGTCGACATTTTGGCCAATTTGTTGGGCTGTCGATTTTGAGGGGCTCCGTAGTTTTTTAGGGAGTACACGAACGCTATGAAAAGGTGGGCACCTCTACTAATCATTAGATTCTACGTACATGAACTACAAAAAACGTGAATGAAATTTTGTTGACCCCATTTTCTGCCTTATATAACATGTTTTATTTTGTGATCTTGGGCGGAGGCGGAGCCAGGGGTGGGGGGAGCACGTAGACAGACGCGAACATAAGAGCTATATTCAAATTTAAAAAGGCATATGGGCGATGTTCAGTTAAAATAAAACACGGGGATGCAGTTACTGCAGTAGAAAGAGATTCATTTATTTTTCAAAAAAGTTATGTCCTAAATTCCAATAAACAAGTGACACTACATTTAATTGGTAATAACTGAGGAAAAAAAAATTAATGTATAGAGATTTAAATGCATAAGTAGGGGTGCGGTGGGGTCGATAAGGCGTTTCTACACTTTTCTATTAGGTGGAACTCTGCTCCGGTACTTTTTTTTGAGTTTTATTTGTTTTTATTTTACTTCAAATTCTGGATTTCGCTCTAAACCAGACTAATTTGACTCAGTTCAAATCTGATTTTAGCTTATTTTTATTTTAAGATTCTGTATCTAATTTTCATATATTTTAACTATTGTTTCGATTTTTATTTATTTATATTAATAACCAAAAAATAACACATATTTTTTTATCGCAGCCTTCTTAAAAGTAAAGTTAATATATATATTTATAGTATATTAATTTTATACAATTAGAATTAGAAATTTGCCTGAAATTTTTTATTATACTTTTTTTTAAAATAAATTATACAAATTTTATATTTCACAAGAATCAATCGATATGATTATATTTATCAACATATAATTTTTAACGTGTAATTTACGTAACTAATGTGCTGAACATTTGTTCATTCACTAATAAAACTGTCTTAACCATTAATCTAAATAAACTTGCCACAGAAATTTTAAAATGTTAGTAAAAAAATCTAATATGTTGTTGTTATCGTATCCTCGCGCGTGGCGAGGAAGAATGGTTTCGCTGCTCATGAGTCTAATGGTGCCCTTGTAGGCAGGAGTCCGATTTCCGCCCCTTTTAAAGGTCTCTCAATTTTTTGAACCAGCTCCGAGATGCGAGACCGTCACCTGGGATTGGCACCTCCAGAGGTATCGTTTCACTTGGAGGACATTGGAGCCACGACCTGTTTATTAACGTGCACTACCTCCCTTTAGCGTACACGGACCTCAGCAACCGGCCGCGAAAGGTTGTCACCCTTCCAAACACTGACCTTAGTCAGTGTTGTTTCACTTTTGGTGTTCTGGGGGAACCGAGCTTCTACCGACTAATCCACTGCGGGACAATTATCTAACAGAATGTAAGAAATTGCCTTTTAAGGGTCAAAGTAGATTAGTTTTACTCTTAATCCTACTTTTAGATTACATCAAAATATTAACTGCACATACATTGCTTGTTTCATATTTTAAATCTGTTACAAACAATAATTACAAGTATCAAAGTATAAATATTTTTTTTTACATTACATTCAAATATAACATTTCAGTGATACTGTGTAAAGTCTGTCATGGTTAAATGTAAAACGATTGTTAGTTTTATTCTTTTGAATAGTGTTCCTGAATAATGATAATAATAATATGAGAACATTGCTAATGAATAAGTAATACATAAAATAATATGCAGTACAAAGTAGACATTTTGAATTAATATTATTTAGAATTGGTTTCTTCGAAACAGTGTATGTTTTGATTTACGCTATACTCCTCTGTACAAAACACGCTTATGTAAATAATTTTTCCTGCGAAAATCCAGCGAAAAATTACTTCTCAAATCAATTATTGTTAAAATTCTAAAAAACGAGAAATAACTCAGATTAAGTATTTCATAAAAGTGCCTGATTTTTTGAACAAAATTGCTCCGTTTTCGTTTTCTCAATGATGGTAAATGTGGTGCCTCTCTCCATGTTCCTAAAGAATAATTTTAACGGGCGTAGAAATATTTAAGGAAAATAAACGGAAATTATTATACAAAAGTGCAGTAATGAATTTTTCTTTTCGTTGTAGATTCCTTTGTTCTTGTATTAATTATTAAAAATTTTATTTCCACCTCTTTAAAAAAAGAAAGGAGCAAACATAAAAGTAAGAACAACCTTGTATTTCAATATAATCTTAAGATTATTTTTTCATTTAACTTATCTATTTATTACAAATTATGTATTTATCTAATCAGTTATTGCCGCCCTTTGGTTAGGTGGTCCGCCGCCCTTTTAGGGATCCCAGTCCGTCCCTGCTTGGCGACCTCTGGAAAGAATCCAGACAAAAATGCGAGGTGGGGGCGTGGGACATTTACGAAACACCCTTTGAATTAGCCCGAAGCTCAAGCTTTCTAGTTGGAGAAATTTTCCTTATTGATTGCGAAAACTACGACCTCGATTTCGAGCAAAGAGTCACTTCTCTCCTGATTCTCTTCAAAGATTAAAAAAAAAAAAATGTCCTGCCACAAAGCGATAATTTTGAAAGAAAAGGCTGGAAACAACATCCAACGAATGGTTCATTAGAAAGGGCAGCGGTAAAAGTCCGAAAAAAAAAAAACAAGTTAACCTTCGATCGTCTCTTCCTCCAGTGTCTCGTGCCGCCGACAGATGGCGTACCTGCAGAGTGTCTTCGACGCGGCAGGTCGAACGCAAAAATAAAAATTTTCCTTCTCAACGCATTATTTGCACGTGAGGTGATACTGCTTGTAGGTCGGGCCAACATGACCTTATTATTCACTGAACTCGGTGGTTTGTTTTTTGTTTGGCATTGAGCTAGTCTCTGGTGAAAAGTGGTCTTTTATTTTCATTTTTTGCTGAATTTGGAACCGGACGGGACGGATTAGATTGCAGACGATCGTAGCTGAGCGAGTTAGTAGGTAAGTGGTTTGTGATCGATACTTTCAATAATCTTGTAGCGCTAGAAGTCTTCGTGCTGTTGCGATTTTTATTCGAGAAATTTGGGGTTACTGACACCGTGTCAGTGGAAAAAATAGTAACTAAATTTTGACAGTGAACATGGGTAACTAATACGGCCAAAAAAGGGCAGTTGTCCTGCGTGTGTTACAACCGTGAGGGGTAGGCTTCGAGCCCCTTCGAGATCATTCTGCTTGTAGCATGCAGGGTTCGAAATCAGGATGTGAAAGTTAGGTGTCATTGGCACCTAGCTGTTTTGTTTTAGTTGCCAAAAATGTTCTGCTAGGCGCAATTTTTTAATAATTCAAATTGTTTGGGCAGGAATAACAACGGATAACTATGAAGACAGTTGGTGCAATTGTTAAAAATTATCGCATAACATCACAACCTCACGATGAAAATTATTATTAAGTAATGTTCAAAAATCAATTTCTATTCGTAGCTTTTAAGAAGTTGGTAATTTTACGAATCAATATGAACGTTTATTTTAATGAGTGCATAATAAAATAAAATGAGTTAATTGGCTAAACTATTTTTTTCTAGTGCTATTTACAATCTAGTGTTTCTTACAAAACTTCATTTTTAAGTAAAAATTCAAATCCAAAAATTTGAAGATTCAGAAGTTATTATATTCTTTATATTAAATATAAAATGACGACTTGGTGAAAGATTGTGGTTGTCAAACTAAAAGTTTATGAAAGGTTAGGCTTCAAAAGTGACGACTGGATTTGAAATCGCGGTCGTCAAACGGGAATTTTTAGTAGCAAAATACGAGTAAATATCTGAAATGATAGTGAAATAAATAATAAATTAATTAATAATATTAAAGAAATATAGTAAATAAGGAAAGGCGCTCGGTACGCAAGCAGGGCAAGATTTACATTTTGAATCACTAGGCACAACTCATGTTTGAGGGCCCCTTCACGCAACAAAATATTTTTAAACATAATATTCAGTATGTGTTTGTAAAACTTGCACGTCACACCAAAATTTGTTGCTCCCAAAGCGCAAAAACTAATTTGTTTTTCAAATGTCAAAGAGTCGGACTAACATTTGGGAGCCCCCAACGTGCAAAATGATTTTGTTTTTAAATTACAAAATCTTTGAATAAAATCTTGGGGCCTCCAAAGTACAAAATCGATTTTGTTTTTCAAATTTCAAATTGTCAGACCAAAATTTGTGGGCCCCCAAAGTGAAAATTCTTTGTGGTTTTAAAATAATTTAATAATACAAATTTTCTGTGAAGCAACAGAACACTAACAGTTTGTTTTTGAAAGATGCTATTTTTAAATATTTTTCTAAAGAATTTTAAATTACAAAAAAAAAAAAAAAAAAAAACCCCAAAAATTAGGAGGCTCCCTCAAAGTAAGGGCCCTAAGCCCGGGCCTCAAGGGCCTAATGGTAAATTAGGCCCTGTACACAAGCCCTATCAAACATAGAGCATAAGCTCAAAAAGAAGTACATCAGAGGGTCGAGCCAGAGGAAATTCAGATCCGTTTTCGGACCCTTCACAAAATTCCAATCAATCAAAACGGACCTTTCACAAAATTTCAATCAACCAAAACGGACCCGTCACAAAATTTCAATCAATCAAAACGGATCCTTCACGAAATTTCAATCAATCAAAACAGACCCTTCACAAAATTTCAATCAAAACGGACCCTTCACAAAATTTCAATCAATCAAAACGGACCCTTCACAAAATTTCAATCAATCAAAATCGGACCCTTCACAAAATTTCAATCAATCAAAACGGACCATTCACAAAATTTCAATCAATCAAGACGGACCATTCACAAAATTTCAAACAATCAAACAATCGAATTCAGTTCATAAAATTCCAATCAATCGAAACGGACCCTTCACAAAATTCTGAGCTACCAAATCGCACTTTTTACAGAATTATTTATTAAATAAGCGGCAAGAAATAATGGAAAATGTTTAATGACTGTATGTTTAAATTTTGAACTTTAAGAAAAATATTAGAATTTTCTCAAAAATATGATTTTTCGCAAAAATGTTTTTAAAATTCACAAAAAGGGCCCCTGTTACAAATGCCGGATGGACCCCTGTAAATACAACGTTACAGTAAATGTAGTTGGGAATTTACCAAAAAGGTTAAATTAATTCATAAATGCAATTCAGTTATATTAATATTTGCCTGAAGTTTCTTTTCACTATTGCTGCTTAATTTACATAGGAGCTCAGCTCCTGCACTTCTTTAGACTTTTTACATTTCGAGTATTTGTGCATGTAAATAAGTTCTAAGACCTCGTCGTGCAAGTTATGGCAGACCTCCCTCCCTTGTTCTTGCAACAGAACATGCTCTTGAAAAGTTCTGAGCCTCGCATTTCTTTCGTAAAGACCCTTTGGAAATGTCATTTCCCAGGCGCTGAATTCGAACGAAAAACAACTTTAGTTTCAAGTCAAGTATTTTTATCCAACATTAAGAAAAATAAATAAGTTAATTAATTTAATAAGTAGCATAAATAAAATAAATGGACTGTTTGTAATACACCATTTGATGTGCTGTGCTATGAAAACAGCAGATAAAATATCGAATAATGTAATGTATGTATAGGATCCTTCATAAATGATGTCACGCTTCGAGAGGAGGGAGGGGGGGGGTTTGTGAAATTGTGACAAACGGTGAGAAGGGGAGGGGGGTTACAAGGAGTGTGACATCATGCTTACGCAACATAGCGTGACATGTGACAAAGGGGGTCCGTTGAAGCGCGGTATTCTGTGAAAAACGGGGGGGGGGGGTGAAATATATGAGGAAAAAGTGTGACATCATTCATGGACGATCCCTATGGCAATTTCAGTGGCTACAAAAGACAGAATTTAGTGGCGGATTAACTCTGGTTCCTAATACAAACCATAAACATGATCATTCATAAATGATGTCACGCTTCGAGAGGGGGAGGGCTTTTTTTGATATTGTGACAAGGGGAGGGGAGGAGGTAACAAGAAGTGTGACATCATGCTTGTGCAACATACTGAGGCATGTGACAAAGGGGGGAAAGTGAAATAAATTAATAGATAATGGGGGTATGTTGAAGTGTGACATTTTGTAACTAAGAGGGGGAGGGGTAACAAGAGGAGGGGTGTGACAACATGCTTGTGCAAGATAGTGAGGCATGTGACAAAGGGGGGAAAGTTAAATAAATGATAAATTGACAGATAATGGGGTTGCGGTAAGTGACATTTTGTGACAAAAAGGGGGAGGGGGGTCAAACATAGGGGGAAAAGCGTGACTTCATTTATGGACGGTCCCTACTGTAGAATCCCGGTTTATCGTTCCCTCCTCTTTCGTTCCCCAGCGCTTGGGGATCATCCATAAATGTCACGCCTCGAGGGGGGAGGGGGTTCTTGAAATTGTGACAAGGGAAGGGGATGGGGAAACAAGTGTGACATCATGCATTATGCAACAGAGCGTGACATGTGACACATGGGGGAGTGGGGGTCCGCTGAAGTGTGACATATTGTGACAAAGGGGGAGGGGGTCAAATATATGGGGGAAAAGCGTGACATCATTTATGAACGGCCCCCTGTGTGGTTTAGTTACCCATTCAGTCGTTCCCGTTTGAGAACCCCGTTTTATGATGTTTGTTTTACATTTCTTTTTGTGTATGTATGTGACGTCCGTTACTATGGGATTCACCTAATGCTAAATTTAAAAGTTTTCGGTTTTAGATTAATCCATTTTTCGGAATAACAGGATTTGAATTTATATGAAACTAAAATTGAAACACACTACTTCAGCACAAAGTGTAAGTGAGCAAACGTTAAAAACATTTGATAACAATAATTATTTCTTAAACATAACAAAGAAAAGGAAGGGGGGAGAACGAAAAATTTTAGTTTGCCGATAATATACGAAGGAGGTCACTTCCGATCAACAAAGAGAGTTAACAGTAAAACAAGCGACATAAACCATACAAAGAGATTTAAAAAAAAATCAAGTTTCTTCAAGGGTATACATGTAACAGTTTTAAAATTTTTAATTTAATCGTCTCGTGTAATCGCAGAAAAATTTAGTTTTTGACGCAGCATTTCTGCTCATTAGAAAACAAAATACTGGAAACAATTACCCATAAATATCAGAAATAGATCAAATCATTTTGATCCAATAGATGATGCTGTGTCGTACGCTTATGTCGGAAATGTTATTAGTTAAGTGGTAAATCAAAGTTTTCCTCAATTTTCCTTCATTGCTATTCAGCGCGGATAGAGAATTGAAGTTAGATTGAGCTAATTCAAAAAGGAATTAGTCATTCAATTTGTACATGTGTTCCTGATATGCAAAACCTGAGACAGGATAAAAATTTACGGAAATTAAAAAGCGTTTTTGTATTCGAGGATCGGAGGCGTAGCTACGGTTTGCAGCGCCCGGCGACAACTGAAGATTTTGCGCCCCCCTGTGCTCCAGGAGGCCTGCGGGAGCCCCTAAAGGGAATTAAAAAAACTTTTATGCTTCCTAAATGAAAAATAACTCTAAAAAGCAGCCCTTTTAACTTTCATTCTTATCAGCGATCATTCACTTCTAAAGGAAAAGTGGGATATTGGCTTCGTAAAATAATTTGTCTGATTTCCCATGCGCTCTTGTTCTACATTGGTCATTCCCGATATGGTTTGCGGCACTCCCTACGTTTTGTCGAACATATTCACACCTCTTCAGTTCAAATAATTTTCTTTTCGCATTTAAAAATAAAATAAATTAACATTAATATGGCGCCCCTTGACGCTGCGCCCAGGGACAGCTGTCCCTCCTTGCCCCCACCTAGCTACAATTCTGTTGAGAGTAGCTACGTGTGTAAAGTTCGTTGGCTGTAGAAAGTTTATTCAAAAGAGTGAATGAATAAATCACAGAATGCGTTTTTTTAAATAAAAGATTTACAGAATAGAGCCCTTTGTTATATCGCGCTGGTCGGGGGCAGCGAAAAAGCGCGTTATAACCGATGCCGTTGGAAATAAGTCAAAACGTACAAGTAAATAGAGTGAACCTGTGCATGTCACCAGGGCATGGTGTGATAACGATGTCCAAGATGACGGTACCCATTTTCTTCCCAGAAAATTCCTTTACCTACCACTCTCCCTTTCTTGGTTAAGGGGATTGTATAATTCGAATTTATTCAGCCAAGTTCGAATCCTTTTGGTACTAAAAGGTACCCAGAAGTGGGGGTATTTTTCTCCTGGGGCAGTAAACACCTGTCTGTTTCCTTTATTAATGGGTGGGCGTTAGGATCAATACGAAAAGAACAAGTAAAACGTCAACTGGTTCGAGTAGAATCATTCTGCAGGCATGTAAGTTGGGGAAAAAGGGCTTGACTCAAAAATGCAATATTTTTTCTTTCGAGAACCCAAACAAAATTTTCGGAGACATTCCAGACTATAATCTATCTCTGTGCCAAATTTCATCCAAATCCGTTGAGCCGTTCTGGCGTAATTGAGAAACATACATTCAAACTTTCGCATTTATAAGTTTACGATTAAGATTGTTCAGGCCAATATTTAAAAAATATTTTATTCTTATTATCTCTCCTCTCAACGAGAAGCGACATACAGTAGCCTCCTCCTTAAGTTGAAACCATAACCTCCATAAGTTGACCACCTTAGGGACTACAACGAAGTGGTCAACATAGGGAATTTTTAGAAAAAAAATTAGTGCAATATTGGAGATTATTTATTAAACTTTTTTTGTATTTTTGAAGGAAAAATTTAGCCCTTACTCATTTTTATTTTTACCGAAGGTATAGCAAATTTTTAGTTTTTTAATTAATGATCCAGTTTTTGTTTGAGTCCTCTTTATGTTCATTTAGGTAACTAAAAAGCACTTTCGGCAGCAAAATCTTTAACTTGTTCAGAAAAAAGAAGTGGAAAAAAAAAAAAGCCAGATAAAAGAACGGAATGTGCGAGAGATACACGTTGTTTTCCAATTCTGCGCAGTTCAATTCTTACGCACACCCCCCTCCCCTTATCTTTTTCTTGATTTCAGCAATTACAGACACTGTATGAAATCTAAGAAATGAAAATATTCAAAGGGCCAGAATATCATTTCTCCTTAACAAAAGGCAGTGGTCAAGTTAGAGAGTAAATTATAGCAATTTATTTCAAATAACCTACTAAAACGTGGTCAACATACAACTTATGGAGGTGGTCAACATAGAGAGAAAAAATCTCCATTGAAATCACGTTGTGACCATTCAAACTATAAAATTTCGATCAACATAGAGAGGTGGTCAACCTAGGGAGGTGGTCAACTTTGTAGCTTTTACTGTATTTCGAAGATGGCATATTTGTCAACTCAACACAGAGAGTTCGTCGTAATGAGAGAATTTGCCCCCCCCCCCCCCTTAGCTCTACAAGATGGATAAGAGAGTAAATCTATGAACACATTCTACATCAATTCAAATGTTTCTCAGAAATCGGTATGCCCTAAAGCCAACACTTTAAGGAAAGGTTCCTAAAGCTGACACCCTCAAGTAAAAAAACATTGAAGTTTTACCAATTCCCTAAAATAATTTGAAATCAGATGTTCCTTCTTTTTGAATGGTATCACTTCTTAAATCTCTTTAAATTGGTAAATGTTTTTTTATTTGAGGGTATCAGGCTTTCGGGCAATTTACCTTGTGTAGTTTTACTGATCGTTTTTCAAGGTCGTGACAGAATTCCGAGTCTTTTCTTTCTAGATAATTTAATACCATATTATATATAATATATGTATATTATATATTTTATATTATATATGTATAAACCATATTAAAAGCGGTTATTCAATCAGTAAGAAAGACTTTCCATTAACTCCGAGTGTGTTTGCCTTTTAACGTAATCATGCTGTTTATATGCGTTGCTGTTTTTAGTTTTCTTTTTCTTTTTTTTGAACGGAAGATCGAAAAGTGTACTGAAAGAAAATGCAAGGAAAAATATACTGATCAAAAAAAATAATTAACATGATTTTAGCAGTTGGAATAGTTTACCGGAAGCGACTGTTAATTGCAGTGGGGTAAAAACTTTCAAGAAAGCTCTTGTCTTGATGTTCATTGGGGACTGCTAAATTAACTAGGACCAGCCTAGCTGGGCCCTGAGCCTGTTGCTGGTCGTCACTTTTGTATTTGTATAATTAAAACAAAAACCCAGGCACGTCTTTTGGGGGGGGGGGGGGGGTCAATCCCCCCGGGCTTGAGAAATATAATGTATTTATGTATGTATATACATGTATTTTGTTGTTT
Source organism: Octonoba sinensis (assembly GCA_038502835.1). Classification (NCBI taxonomy): domain Eukaryota; kingdom Metazoa; phylum Arthropoda; class Arachnida; order Araneae; family Uloboridae; genus Octonoba; species Octonoba sinensis. The sequence goes on from CM076604.1 coordinate 8,690,421, forward strand.
TTTTTTTAATGCGATGCACATCGAGTTTATACCTTTTGTCTCCCCCGGAAAAATTTTTAAATAATGGGCCTGAAAAAAATTAACATAACAAATATAAACTTTAATTCTGTTTTTCTTGCCAAAATTTTTTTTTGACGAGAAACAAAATGAAGGCAGGGAGGGGAAACCACATCTTAAAATCACGTTTTCCGCTTTCTGTCGTTATTGATGTACAGTGACAATTATTACGTGTCTACTGATGCGTGTGGCTCTAGCAGATTTTACAGTATTTTTCTGAATTAATACAATTGCAAGAAGTGAATTGTTTCCTAACCTGCTTCTTAACCTAAGAGACAATTTTCGACCCACAAAATCGCCTTGCGTAAATACTTTTGGCTTTTCTTAAACTTTCTTATGACATAACCTGTCACGTGACCGCCACCCTTGAAACCAGTCCATCGTCACGCTTCTTAGCCCATGGCGTATTATGTAACGTAATGTGTTATTTTAAATTCCTTTACCAAAGGTGCCATTTTTTTTTTTTTTTTTCATTTATTAGATATATTAAATTACTCGTTCCTTTCGATTAATAAGGAGTATACCACACGGAAAATATATGACCTTAGAAAATAATTAAAGTCGTCAATCATTCAGCATAAATGATTCATTTTATTCATTTGTCAGTTTTAGAAATAGTGGAAAATAAATTACGTAATTACGAGTAGATAGAATTAATTAAATTTGGTTACTAAAAGGAAGTAGTTCTCAGAAGTAATTTTTTCGCTTATTTTAAATTAAGTTTCCCTTTTGCTGTTATTGCTACATCTACATATTAACCTTTTCGGTTTGTTCCCAAAAGACGTTTGTGTTGGCTAGTCAGTTGATTGGTTTTTAATATTTCAGCGTCTTATTTGATTGGCTTAAGAATCGATCGCGAAAAGACAAAAAACGTGATCAAATTTCGTTGTGAACTAGATGTTTTTTTAAAGAACGTGCTTTAAGTTTATAGTTTCAGTGAAAGTAATTTAATTTACTGAGGAATAGCAGATTAGAACTATTTTTGCGTAGTTCTGTTGCGAGGTATATTTAGCACGTTTTCATCTTTTTTTAGATATTTTTATTTACGTAATTTAATTGGAATTATTACACGGTTTTATTTAACTTGATTTATCACCGAAGTTTGTTACGTGGTTTTCGGCCACTATTACTGAAAAAATTATCTTCAAACTTTTGCCACAAGCTTATCTTCGATGACAATACAATATTCCATCCATTTTATGATTTATTATAACGTTACTTAGGGGAAAAAAATAATTTTGGCTCCTGAGGGAATTATCAGAATTATTATTTGACCAATGGCAACGGTAGCTTTGTTTGGAATGTTTGGATAATGCAACGATGTTTTGAATTTCAATTTTTAAGTAAAACCGTGTGACTTGAAACATTTTTCGCCTATTTTATCTTATTTTTCGATATAGGATCACTGAGCTCTGTTTAGGCTTTTAAATAATTCATAAAATAATAACAATAATGAAAAATATAAGGAAATTTTGCCTATGTACAGAAGTTTAGTAAGACGTCATTTATGCTGTTCACTTCAGTTTTACTTTTTTTTCTAAATGAGAAAGAGACATTGGTAAATGTTGAAAGAAGGGCTATACTAGATTAGTAAACGGACTTTCAGATTTAGATTATGATGCCAGGCTCAAAAGTCTAAATATGTGTATTTTTGTGCAAAAGAGAGTTAGAGGGGACATGACTCGTTGTTTAAATTTATTAAAATGTAAGATATTGGGAGGGAGGCAACATTTTTGCGCTGAAGGCAGAATCAAAGGTCATTTTTTTTTTTACTGTCTTTCATTATTTACTTTAGTGCTTTCGTTTATTATTTACCATTTATTCTTATATCCTTCTGCCACTTATTTATAATTTCATATTGTAACCAACAATCCATGCAATATAGTACCAACACGTTAAGGTCAGCCTCTTAGGAAAATAAGACTCTGTCGTCCCTCGACTCCCTTGTGCTGGTGAAGTCATTGTATGACAGGTTTAGTACAGGGTAGCCGCAAGCATTTAACCCTTTAACTACCGGAATATATTCACAAATCTGTATGTCTGAACGCTGACGCCAAAAAAAAAAAAAAATAGTGTCCAAAAATTGCATAAATGGCGATACATCTATTTCTTATGTATATATCATGAGTTTCTTACATGAGAAAGGCAAAACTGGAGAGTTCCAATCAACATTAGTCGTAAACGCCGCATTTTCGACATATGGCGATTTCTTTTTAGAAAAAAAAAACCGCTTTCGCCATAGCAAATTTTGTTATTGGCTAATATGGATTGGAAATTTTTCGTCCAAAATCAAAATTCCTGTGAGATGCAGCTTTTTTTGCTTGCAAATCGGCGGTACACTGTATCAAAAGGGAGTAGTCAATACCCCCTTCTGCACCTCTAATTTTGCCATTTTCAATTAAATAAATTATTATTCATAATGTAAAGAACGAATGCATTTCCATTTGTTCAACTTTTCATTCCAAAAACTACATTTTCAGCAAAAATTCATGAAATCGCTTATCTAGACACACGGCAGTGTGTCCGCCAAGTTCAGAAAGTCAGCCAAATTAAGATACGGCGACACCGGCCAATGTGTATATTTACCCGAACCATTTCGAGCTACTTTTGACTACACCATTACCCCCAAACTATTAGACCTACATACTTGAAATTTTGAACGTCTAATAGCGATCCCTTTAACCCTTAGGATATCAAATTTCATTGATGTACTTCTTATGGATATGGAATTATTAAGGTTTGAAAAGTGTCATTTTTATCACTCACTCATTCACTCACTCATCAAAAACCTAACCTTCTTCTAGGAGACTTAGAAACTTGAAACTTTGTATCAAGGTAGACAACTTCGCACATATAAAGGAAAAAATCCGAAACTTCAAAAAATTACATTATCTTCGAAGTTACTAGCATACTCATAAGTAGCATCATACCTAACGACTTCAAACGGCAGCCATATTTTTCTGCCGTTTAAAGTAAACAATACTCTCTCGTGTTTGAAGGTAAATAATTGATAATTGATGCATTGAAATTCACTTTCCGCTTTAATTTTTCGTCTTAAGGCTTAACTCAAGCTGACTACAAAGAATGCAGTGTCGTAGTTATACAGAACTTTTCAACGTTTTAAATAAAAAAATAATTAAGTAAATATAGGTTTACGGATTTATTACGGAGAAATGTAAACAGACGAAAAAAATCTTAAATAATTAATAGCGACTATTCAGCTTGGTTAATTTAGTATAACTTACCGTCAATATAAAAGCACACATTTTAGCTTTTCAAAAATTAATGATATCCCAACAAAACATAAATGTGAAAAAGGGCCAATTTCGATAGAACAAAAACGGCCTACGGAGTAGGCAGTGCCAGCGATAAAAGAATTGATATCTAATGGGTGCCAAGTTCCATAGCAGATCCTTTGATCATGGCTGTAAGAGCGTACAATGCTCCTTAATTTATTTAAAAACATTTTTTTATCGGATTCCTAACTTGGCAAGTTTTAATTAAGATAAGTTACGTTAAAGAAGACGATAAGAAGACAATTAGAAATTAACTATAATAGCTTGCCACATGATTTTACTATTAAAAATTGCTAATTGAATGAGTTAAATTTTTTGAATGTAATTTACCTTAATTAACACTTTCCAAGTTAGGAATCCGATAAAAAAATGTTTTTAAATAAATTAAGGAACATTGTACGCTCTTACAGCCATGATCAAAGGATCTGCTATGGAACTTGGCACCCATTAGATATCAATTCTTTTATCGCTGGCACTGACTACTCCGAAGGCCGTTTTTGTTCTATCGAACTTGGCCCTTTTTCACATTTATGTTTTGTTGGGATTGACGTTACCCGTACCATAGGAAAGTTTCGCCAAATCGTCGTAGTTAAAGGGTTAAAAAAAAAAAAAAGGCTTTTCAAATTACAGGTAAAGTTTCAAGCCAGGAAAGCGGACTACTTCAGTAAGGTTGTTGGTATGTTTAGAATAGTTTACGGGTACGATTATTACTTGAAATGGACCGAGGTGTAGCTAAGGGGGGGGGGGGGGAGGGGCAAGGGGGGACAGTTGTCCCCGGCCGCAGCGTCAAGGGGCGCCAATTAATGTAAATTTGTTTTATTTTTAAATGCGAAAAGAAAATTATTTGAACTGAAAAGGTGTGAATATGTTCGACAGAAAAGTGGGAGCATCGCAAATCATATCGGGAATGACTAATGTAGCGCAGAAGCGGGATGTTTTCTATGGATCGGACCCGTGATGGAAGGGAGGGCTAGGGCATTTTCTTTGAGCAGCAGAGATAAAAGAATCGGACGCCAGAGAACCCAGGAAAGGTCACTTGAGAAAGAAGAAAAACATAATTTTGCGAAGCCAAAGTGTCCCATTTTGCCCTTCAAAGTGAATGGTCGCTAATAAAAATGCAAGTTAAAGGGCTGCTTTTTAGAGCTATTTGTCATTTAGGAAGCATAAAAGTTTTTTAAATTCCCTACCAGGGGCGCCCCTTGGCCCCCAGGGGTGCGCAGTGAGGGGGGCGCAAAATCTTCAGTTGTCCCCGGGCGCTGAAAACCTTAGCTACGCCTCTGGAAATGGAACAGTTTTAACCCCTTGAAGCACGTGTTTTTTTTCGGAAAAACTGGTAAAAAATGATCGACTTTTATGGAAAATGAGTATATACACTCAAGAGCCAAAACATTATGACCACCTGTCAGTAACGTTTGCTGCGTAGCCCCACATCCAACAGTGTCCGCTAAACAGTGTGCTCCGATACTATTCTACTTGGCCCTGCATTGTATTGGGCTGTCAGCTGAGCCACTGTCTGACTCTGATTTTGCTTCACCATGCGAGACAGTCTCCGACGACCTTTTTCTATCTTTGGCTCTTGAGTGTAAATTAAGGATAAATTGTTTTCGGCAATTTCAGTTGTAGTGGGTGACTAGAGAGCGGGGATGGGGTAAAAGTTAAAAAAAAAAAAATATTGGTACAAACAAAGTGCAAACGAATCTCAGACGGGCATTAGAAATTAAAATAACGCGCGGTACAAGATCGCCAGGGTAAGAACCACGGGCAAATTTTTCCCGGCAAATTTTCCCGGCAAAAATTCGCCCGTGACAGACACGGGCAAACGCGTTAAGGGTTTAAGTGAGTTCTTGATTTTCATTGGGGCTTGATAAATTGATTAGGACCAGCCCAACACCTACTGCTCGTCCCTTTGGTATTGTATTTTAAAACTACTTTTCAATTATTCTATTTGCACAGTAAAACAAGAAGTTCCGTCTAGAACTATACGAGCCTACTTTCCCGTACACACCGAATTCAAATTTATAATCTAGCTATCTCTTTCTCTGTCTTTCTCGTTTAGCATTAGTTCTGAATTGCTTCAAATATACCCTTTTCAACGGTTAATACATATTCATTCAATCATTCATTTATTAAGTCATTCATGTATTTAGTCACTCATTTATTCATTCATTCTTTTGCTTATTCATTTAATCATTCATTAATTCAAAAATATTCTTGAAAATACCGATCAAAAAATTTCATAGGAAAATAGGCTCTTTAGTTCTGGATGTACTTTCTATTTGTACATGTTCTACGTCATAAGAGCTTTCCGATAAAGTTTGTTCCAAGCAAATCGGTCCGTTAGATCAGGAATTGTATAGGATTGAAATTTCCCCGTAGGCGGTATGTTAATTTTTTTGAACTGTTCAAAAATGAACAAAAATTGTTCAAATCAATATTTCACCCCAAGAACTTCTTCCAGTGAGCTTGTTCAGGGGAACTTGGATCTTGTACCCAAGGTTTACATAATTTGCTTCATTTTCACCCATAGGCGATAATGTTAAAATTTTTTGAACTGTCCAAAATTGAACAAAAAATTGTTCAAATAGAAAAGTAAAATATGGAAATGAGATGCCCTCGCCGAGATATCTTTAGAATGCAAAAAGAATTTTTCGAATCGGACCATTCGTTCAAAAGTTAATAGGGGGGGGGGGGGAGACCGACAGACAGACAGACAGACAGACCGACAGACACACTTTTTCCCCATCTCAAAACCCTACTTTCAAATTTTTTATTTTTCAATCTTTATTTAATTACTTAACTTATTTTTGACTTTTCTTGATTTTTAACGATATTTTCACGATACATTAAGCTTTCTTTCATGCTTTATTATTATTTTTTTTACTTTTACGGGAAAGTAGGCTAAAAATGGAGTAAACTTGGTGCCCATTTTGTAGTTGCATCTAAGTTTGCATGACTGGCAGTTTCTTCTGAATCCTGATTATATTTCTTCTCGGTAGTTCAGTTCTATAAACCCGCTTTTTTTTTGCAAAATTTTGGCGTAAGCAAAAAAAACTGACTTGACTTCATTTAGTACAAAACTGACGACTTTGTTACAAATTGTGGGTTGACGTTACGAAAAATTGATAACTCTGATACAAAATCGACAATCTTGTGATTGAAGTTGAAGATAACAGCATTCAATTTATGTTTCAAAATCAGTTTCTTTAACTACTAAGTATTTTCGGAATTGCTCGAAGAAAACTTATGATTTTGCGCTGTGCCTTCAGATGAATAAATCTTTTAGGTTTTTGTACATTTTGTTAAAGTTTTGAAAAAGATAATAAATATACATTTTGATTTCATTTTATATATATATATATATATGCGAATTTGTTTACTGTTGTGCAAAAATTACAATCCTTTATTTACTGAATTTTCAATTGGTTTTTGGAATTAATGTTATCTTTTAAAATCCTGTTGTTGTCTCTAATGCCACTTGGATATTCAAGCTCCCTTTCACACAGAGCGACCAGGAATTAAGGCAGTAAGGAGCTCCTTCCGTTTACAGATAAGCACCACAACGGTGGAAGTACGATTTGGCTCATTATGTATTTAGATAACACCAGATGGCGCACCACTAATATGCCAGCTTCCCTTTTTGACCTAAGAGTGAAGAGGAGGGAAATTCTCCACCTTCCGGTATCTTCGGAACTGCCTCGGGACTTCAGGGTCCACGGATTTTACATGCACTTTTCCCCAACTGTACAAAGGGGGTCTTCAGCGGGTCGGGTATCGAACACCTAATCTTCCGGTTGGAAGTACGACATCTTAACCACTAGGTTACAACGGCCCTTTAAATCCCTAATTTGGTCAGCAATCCAACCCGTTATATAACACAATTTTCACTTTTTTGTCTAAGTCACCAACAAGGGATCATTTATAACACATTGTAGGATTTTGAAATGCCCACAAGTTTTAACCCTTATTCTCATAAAGTAGCATATATGCTACCTGGGATTTTCCCCTACTTTCTATTTGTTAAGTGACGTCAGCGCGTATGTTGCATTGTTATTTGCTAGCCCTTATTCTCATAAAGTAGCATATATGCTACCTATGGTTTTCCCCTAACTCTCTATTTGTTAAGTTATGCCAGTGCATATATTGCATTTTTATTTGCTAGCCCTTATTCTCATGAAGTAGCATATATGCTACCCATGGTTTTCCCCTACTTTCTATTTGTTAAGTGACGTCAGCGCGTATGTTGCTTTGTTATTTGCTAGCCCTTATTCTCATAAAGTAGCATATATGCTACCTATGGTTTTCCCCTAACTCTCTATTTGTTAAGTTATGTCAGTGCATATATCCAGTGCATATATGCAGTGTCCATTATGTCAGTGCATATATGCAGTGTCCTCATAAAGTAGCATATATGCTACGTTATGAGCAGGGCCGCCCCTGTCGATGTGCAAATTGTGCAAAGTACAAGGGCGCCAGTATCTGGGGGAGGGGGGAGGGCGCCTCAGCGTCAGAGCAAAAAAAAAAAAAAAAAAAAACCCGTGTTTCGCAAAATTAATTCAACAATTCTAGTCGTCTTAACGTTAGCAGACCCAATGATAGTGACTCCTCCCAGATCCTCTAGATTTAAGTGAAAGAACTTAGCGTCAAAATTCACTTGTGGCGATGGTACTATACCCACTGTGGTGCTTGATAGAGATGGTTAGATGGTACCAATCCCTGTGAAACGCACTTAAGTCTGCAATTACCAGAAGCCAACAGCAGCCCATTAGAAAGAGAAAAATAAGTTAGTTGGTTCATGTATGTAATCATTAAAGTTTTTAAGATAATTGAAAATGCAATAAAATTTTAGACAATTTGAATTTATAGTATTTTAGTTTATATGATGAAAGAGGGCTAGGGGCGACTATTTTTATGAAGTCCAAGAGCGCTGGATACCGTCGGGCCGGCCCTGTTTATGAGAATAAGGGTTAATGCAAAAGCATTCAATTATTTGTTGAATTTCATCATATTGAGAAGTAGGTCACTAAATAAAGTGCTAAGGCAAGAAAAATCTATAATTTCTCCTCGTTAAAATGCTTTGCTTAGTAAGCTCTATTGCTTTTGAATCATCGTTTCCCTACAAATGCTTTGAAATCATCGTTTAAAATAACCCAATTGTATGTGCATTAAAATCGAAAATATCGAATTTTGATCGTTATATTTTCATTGTTTATGACGTATTTCTTTGTTCTTAAACAAACTTTCCGCATGTAATCAAGTACATCGTCATTGTGGAAAAAATCGTCAAAATTGATTTAGCAATTTTTTTTCAAGATAATAATGCAAATAGCGCTCTTATGCTCACGGAAACGTTTTGTCTGAAAATTTCAGACATTTACCGAACCAACTACAAATCAAGATTTCCTGGACTTCAAACACTGCTTTCGAATGTAGTGAATGATCTGTTTAGAGTTGCTTTGATTGTAACCATCGTAATTGGTCATTTAACTTTTCGTAATTTTACTAAATTGGATGACTCCCAATTAATCTTCTGTATCATAGAGATGACTGTAGGCAACATGTCGTGCGATTGCTGTTTTTGTCTTTATAAATGAAGTTCTAAAAACCTGAAATGCCTTTTTTTTTTTTTTTCTCTCTTTCGTTAGTTTCGTTCGTTCTCTCTTATAGACAGGTTCCACCTGCCTATATTGACCACTTATGTACGTCAAATTTGGGTGGGAGTCTTATAAAAACCCTTTGTAAAATGACCACCTAATTATTACTATATTTATTTGTTTATCTATTTTTGCAAGGATAAAAAATAAATAAAGTAACTTCGCCAGAATAGTTTTTATGCTATAATTTTAGATCAATATTTGTCTGGATGGATGCAACACAGGGTTGGTTCGATTTTGCCCAACCCGAAAAAACACGGGTGGATTTTTTGAAAATTGTCACTTAAAATTTTATTTTACCTAAGTAAACTAATAAAAATACTGATTTAGACTAAATATAATACATACTTACATAATACATACATTATATATCATGGGTATGAAACTTTGAGGTTTAGCTCAAAAAAAAAAAACCTACTTGAAAAAACCCGCAGGTGGGTTTTTTCAAACTTCATGCTTAAAACTGAACTCTACTTATATAAACAGAAAAACAAAATACGGACTTAAACCAAATATATTTTTATCCTGAAAGAAAACTCAAAAATGTTGGATGGGTTTTAAATTGTTCTACATAATCAAGATGAAATTTCTTTCTCACAAAATAATTCTCTATTTAAAAAGGTATAGAAACAAATGCCTCCCCACACCCCCTCCCCCAAAAGAAAGAAAAAAATCGGAATCTCACTCAAAATGATAGATATGTTTTGAGAGAAATTCAAAAGTGGCAGCAGACTTATGCACCTTGGGCTGAATAAGAGAAGAAGAAAAACCCATACATCTCTATGCTTAAGTATTATTAACAACTACCGTAAAGCCTCGATTACACTGTGCAACAAATTTGAACTTTTTTTTTGTCCTTTAGATGAAACTATGTGATTCTATATAAGCAAAAGGTGCTTGATTCAAATATCCAAACCAAAATGGTCCATCACGTACCGTTTTTTCTTGAGACCCACTTCTCATTTTTATACAATTTGGTTATAGAAGAATGTAACTCAGGCTTACTTATTGAAAACACAAACGGTAAAATGAATTTTTTTGGCCGATTCTTCTTGTGGACATCTACTGGTCTGCTCTGATAACTGATTAGCAATATTCAATTCGTATACTTCCATTCTATCGATCGTTGAAATGCTTTTCAAACAGAGATGTCCTGATGAAACCTTTCCCCATGCTCAGAATTAATTGCATTAAGATTTTGAGAAAATAAGTCCATATGCGAGTCCAACAAGTGTAGTTTTTATGAAATGTAGCAACCTAATAATACAAAAGCATTTTATCATGTCACCAGCACGATTTTCGTAGTTTTCAGCTTTCTCATTTCCAAGGAAACGTGACCGCACTGATTTAAAGGACAGCCAGGTAGATTTTTCGGCTTCTGACTGTTTCTTTTCATAATCTCCATCATGAAAGGACTTCCCTAAGTTACGGGCCAATAAAAATCCTGTCTTTTACTTTTGCCTCACATAAATTTTTGAATTTGTTCCTGAGATTCAAGGAAGCCACTTCTTCTCTGTCCAGAGCTTTTACAAATATTTCGATAAACCAAGTTTAATGTACAATTGTGGTAAAAAGACACATTGTAGATTTACAAGTGACACATTTGATATGTTTTTGCCTCTTGTTATTTTGCAATTTTGAAATTTCCTTTGTGTTTGCAGAATATGCTACAGGAATGAAAAGGGAAAAAAATGTTTTGATGGAGGAGCACTGATAAACAAGCGCCACTCTGCTGAATTGTGCTCATGTCCTAATGCTTGAAATAGTACATTCACATCACAGCAGCATAGTATTTTTTCTTTCTCCGGAAAATGTTCTACAAAATGTCTTTGTCGTCTTGTAAAAGACTCGAAATTTCGGGAAGTAGATAAAGCTTTCGTTGCCAAAAATTTCGCTCAAGTAACCCAACTTCATTAAAGTGGTCTCTAGAGTGGCAACGATCTCACTGTCAATGAGAAAGATATAATTTATAATAAATTAAGAAGAGAAATTATGAAAATATGCACATTTATCCAGAAAATACGTAAAAAGCTAAAATGTGGAATTTTGGGAAAGTGGTACGTGATAGGCAAAAACTAGTTGCAGAATCGTAATTTTCAGCCAAAAATACATAAGAAACAGACATTTTCATCTAAAGGACATTTTTCGTGTTGCACAGTGTTATCAGAGATAATGTGGACCGAAGGTACCTCGGATAATCAAAAAGTCTGATAACACGGGCTCGGTCCGTTAGACGGTCCGTTTCCCTCAAGAGGGAAATAAGGGTAAACAGGGGAAATGAATGAAAAGGTCGTCAAAGATGTGAAGAAAGGCATTCCCTGTATACATTATGAAATGATGGTTTTTCCCACACCTAAATCTGGAGCCCCGATTTTATTTGTCTCTCCTTTATCGAATCTATTGATGGCTTGTAATTTAGTCTCCAAAGTAAAGGTCAAGACTTAGAAATTTTGGAAGTGGCCAGTGGCCACTCAACTCAATTAACTCAGTGGCCACCTGTGCGTCATAAAACAAAAGTGAAAAGGGGGGGGGGGAGCTGCATCAGTGCACTAAAATTCCTTATGTGTCAGTGAAGAAAATATAACATTTTCTTAAAACTATTAAGTCTACAACAAAAAATAAATAAATAAATGAGTGTAACTTTCAAACTGGAAAAGGAAATAGGGGAAAAAGGAATAAGGAAAAACCAGCGCCGTTGGCGCTCATAAATTAAGGAAATATGAATTTTTGCGATATTGTTTTTCATGTTGAATGTTATAGAGCACAAAAAATTTAAATGCAACATTTTAATGATATTGTTTAATAACAGAAGCAACCGATAACAAAAATCCCAATTGCAGAAACGAACTTTTTACAAAAAATCGAGATCACAAATACGAGTCATTTTCGAATACGAGTATGAAAAAGTGTATATTTCCAATCTTAATTTTGCTCAGTACATTCTATTTCCATTCTTTTCACGACTTTTTTTTTTCTTCACTTTCACAGCATTTTCAAAATGGCGCGACGCTTAAGTCCGATGATTTTTTTCAGCGAAAATAGCTGATCGAAATGGATGTGTTATGGCTACAAAAAGGAGTCAAGAGATTGTTCCCTACATGTAAGAGATTTATATAATAGAGAGAAGGAATTCAAAAAAAAAAAAACAATAGCGCGAACGGGGAAAATTTTCGCCATTATTTTTCTTATGAAAGAGGGAAAAAATCGGCCTAAATTCGGTTACTTGAATGCCAAATTGATGCGTTTTTATTGTGTTTGTGTGCATGAAAGAGGCATGGGTTGTAAATTCTATAGATGTATTTGAAAAAGAAGGATTTTACTTTGGATTTTTTTTTTTTTTTGAAAAGGGAAGGTGGCGATCGCTCCTAATTTTTTGAATCGCCACTTTTTCAGACAAGATTGCCACCTAGCGAGTGGCGACTGCGAATCTTGACCTTTACTCCAAAGACACAACAGTTTGTTTGCATTTAGCACTCATCATGTAAAAAATACGGTCTGTACCGTACGAACGAAGATAAACAAACCGTAAACGAACTTCACTAGTGAAATAAAAAAGAATGGGTGCCTCTGTTGACCCAGAACTCGGTTAGTCGGGGCTCGGATTACCGCGGCCCTACTGTAATTCAAAATCTTAGCCATTGAGAATATTGATCAATTTTAAAGAAATAAAATTAAAGGGAAATGTACACACACACACTGAGAATGGGACTTACATTTATTTTGTTGTATTAGTAAAATTTCTTTACATATATGTACAAATCTGTAGCATAAAATTTCATTCAATACCATACAAAATTCTAAATTAAAACATTTTACTTCTAATGGACTTGTTTTTGTATGTTTACTTTTTTCTTTTTATATAGATAGATAGAAAAACTTGCTCCATATTTTAAAAAAGCTGAAAGAAAAATGCTGATCATGGACGCGCAAAAATATTTTTGCCTATCCATTTTTTATATATTTGACTTAATTTTTTTTCCGCGATGAAAATTGATAAAAATTAAAAAAATATGTGTCCCGGGCGAGGCGTAATATATATATATATATATATATATATGCGCGTCTGCGGCATCGCTGTATGTTAGAGATTGCAGTAATTTTGAAAGTAATTAGCTTAAACTCTTTTGAACATAGAATAATTGCAATTATGTAGACTGAAAAATAACTTGTTTCTTAAACCCTTTGATGAGGTTTTATTGAACACTAAAAATAGAATAAACAAGGGGCTAAGTAATTGACTTTTAAAAAGTTAGTTTATAGTTGTAGTTGTAACGGACAGAATAGAGAATTAATATTTAAAAAAGAAATGTATCAAAATTTTTTAAAAATTAAAACCTAAACCATTATTAAAAGAAATACATAGTAGTTATTGTTTTTCCCTTTGGTTAATACCATTTTGTGTAGGCAACCTCTTACAAACCTCTTACAAATTATTAAAAGAAATACATAGTATTTATTGTTTTTCCCTTTAATTAATACCATATTGTGTAGGCAATCTCTTACAAATAAACGTAAAGAAAACCTGGGACATTCCAAGCCAAATCATCCAGGGGTCGGCCGATTTTGATGAAACTTGGTGAGATGGTTCTGCCCATAGATAAAGGAACAACTGTAAAGTTCTATCTCAATAAATTGATTAGTTTTTGAAATAGAACACTTTAATGTTTCGCCAGAAATTTGCAATTCGACGTTGATCGCAAATCAAGCAATTACGCATGCTTCTATATTTTTTATCGTAAAACAGTTATTTTTGAAGATAGAAAGTTAATTTTTTTTGCATTGTGTTCAGTTTTTTTTTTGAATTGAAATATAGGGGCCGTTCATAAATGACGTCACGCTTTTTCCCCATATATTTGACCCCCCTCCCCCCCTTTGTCACAATATGTCACACTTCAGCGGACTCCCCTCCCCCCCCCCTTTGTCACGCGTCACGCTATGTTGCATAATGCATGATGTCACATTTCTTGTTACCCCCCTCCCCTTGTCACACTTTGTCACAATTTCACGAGCCCCCCTCCCCCCCCTCGAAGCGTGACATCATTTATGAATGATCCCATAGCGTTAGATTTGGGATTTAATTTTATTGAAGCAACTTACAAAATCTTTGAAGAACAAAATTGAGTTGTATTTAGTACTATGACTGATGTATGGGGATGTCTATGGGTAGAACAATCTCACCGTTTCATCAAAATCGGCCGACCTTGGGTGGCGAACTATGTCTCCGCTGGATGATTTGACTTGGAATGGCTCACCTCACATTTTTGAAAAAACCCAGCAAAGCCCGAAAAAGCCCAATAAAACCCGAAACAACCCACTGGGTTGCTTTTTTTCTGAAAAAACCCTGGTTTTTTCCAACCCTGCTGTGATCCGAATAATTTTAATAAGTTGTATTGTTTATCTCTTCTTCCGCCAATTGATTTTTTTAAGATAAAAAATTAAAAAAAAAAAAAAATAATAATCGGAGCAGTAGAGCACAACGAGTTCCTTTGCTCCACTCCAGTTTCGAGAAAAATCACCTAGCTCCTACTTCACGGTCTGCTCCAGACCCTTAATCTCGATTCCAAAAAGTAATCAAACTTGATAAGTATAAAAAGTAAAAAAGCAAAAATCGGAGCAAGGAATTTGTGGTGATCCACGCACCACAAATTTCTTTTCCTCCGCTCTAGTTTCCAGCGAAATCTCGTCGCTCCATTGTTCCGTGCTCCTTCGTGCTCCGCTCCAGATCCCTGATCTTGAATCCAAAAAATAATCAAAGCTTATACGTGATAAAAAGTTTAAAAAAAAACGGAACAGTGGAGCACGACAGATTCGTTTGCTCCGCTCCAGTTTCGAGCAAAATCTCGTTGCTCCACTGTTCCGTGCTCCTCCTTCGCGCTCCGCATCCCTGATCTTGACTCCAAAAAATGATCAAAGCTTATACGTGATAAAAATTTAAAAAAAAAAAAAACCAAAGCAGTAAAAAAACCAAAGCAAAAACCAAAGCTGCTTCGTGCTCCTTCACGCTCCACTCCAGATCCCTGATCTTGAATCTAAGAAATAAAAAAATAATCAGTTTCTAAGTGATAATAAGTCAAAAAAAAGAAAAAAATAAAATAAATAAAATAAAACGTGTATTTGACTGTATGTTTTTCTTTTCTTGTTATTTAAATTTAAAAAAAAATCAAATAAATCTACGAGTTTCTGTTTTAAATTTCTTAGCGGGACAGAATAATTTCCGGACACGCGTATCATGTTATCGTTATCCCTGATTTAAAAAGCCCCGGGAATCGACGTTTCATGGTTACATCCGATCATGCTATTCTTTGTGCCGAGCCACTAGTGAGCGTCACCATTGAGATACATATCGCCGTTCCGGAAGTACAGTGACGTAACTGCAAAAATGTGTCAAATGCAAATAATTCCATAGAGAATATCAGAAACACATCCCTTACACAGGGGAACATGGACGTAACTGTAGAACGACGGTTTGTGTCTTCTAGAACAACGAACAATTTTTAGAGAAACAACTGCACTTAGGGGTTGCAATTAGGGTGATTAATTCCTAATCTCTGCTAAATAAAAGTAAAGTATATATCCTACATAGCTACCCTGAATATACCATTATTTTCTGTCACTTGCACCCTTTTCAATTACACGTTTTATACGACTGCAAATCGTTTTTTTACTCTCCTGTAAAATTGAAGTTTTTGCATTTACGTCACTGTTCTTCCGGAACGACGTTGCGGCACTGTTTATAGCCTTTATTTATTTTGCTTTGAATTTAATGTTTTGCTTCTGTGAATTAATTTTCTTGTATTTTTTCCAGGTAGTTGCATAGTCGGATGGGTGAGAAGCGGTGACGAAAAGGGATAAATATGAGCGGCCACTTAGAGAATCTAAGCCCGAGCCAACAGAGGGACCTCGAGGAGGTAAATGAACACTTGATTACAAACTTGATTCAACAAGTGGATCGACCAGTTTCCATGCACGTACGGTCGAGCCCGCTTAATGGAATAGCCAATTCGCCATGAATAATTATTCTAATAAGCGGGACATTCCACACTCTCAGAAATACATGCTCAAATCTCACGAAACTTTCGTCGTATTTGACGAAATGGCTTCTTGAGAAACGCTCCGAGTTAACCTTTCGTCAAATTGGCGAAATGTGTGTAGTAACATTTTTTAAGTCACGTGATCGCGCGAGGAAAGAATCGTTGTAAACGACGAAATTTTCTTGACGATTGAAGAATCGTCGAAAATGAGGATTCTATTTTTGAGAGTGCACTATCCGGTATCACAGAAACAATATACAATGGTTTTGTACATTGAAAATTTATTACACTAAGCTGGATATTCTTTTAACTGATATTCCATTAAGCCGGTTCGACTTTAGTTGTCCAGTGTACAAGGTATGACTGTTAAATAACGAGACTGATGCTGTAAAATATTTTCTTTTAATTTCATATATTTTTACTAGTTATCACCTTCAATATACACCCCTCCTCTATCCCTACATCGCTCCATGCGAACCTTCCATTGTTCGAAACAGTGCTGGAAGTCTTTTTGTGTCGGGTCCTTCAGGACACGAGCCGCTTTCTCCTTCAGAGCTTCAACGGACTCGAATCTTGTTCTTTTTAATGCAGCTTTCACTTTAGGAAACAGGTAATAGTCGCAAGGCCCAAGCTCTGGCAAATAAGGCGGATGGTCCAACACTGGGATGCTGAACTTGGCTAGAAAACTCTTGACTAACGATCCGGAATGAGGTGGCGCATTGTCTTGGTGGAGAACCCATGACTTGTCCTTCCACAATTAGGGTCGTTTTTTCCTTATTTTCTCACGGAGGTCAGCAAGAACTTGAAGATAGTAATCCTAATTAATTGTTTGACCTCCAGGAACCCATAGAAGGTACACAATCCTATGAATATCGAAAAAGCAATCATCATTGCATTGAATTTTGATTTGCTCATTCGAGCTTTTTTGGCTCTCGGTGAAGATGGGCTCTTCCAGGGCATCAATTGGCGCTTCGTTTCAGGATCATAAGTAAGAAAACACGATTCGTCACATGTTATTATCTTTTCCAATACGTTTGAGTCATTTTCAATGGCTTTCGAAGTGTCAGTTCGAACGTTTTTGCGAGCTTCATGCTGTTCAAATGAGAGAACTTTAGGCACCATTTTGGCACACCCCTTTTGCATGTTAAAATTGTTGCGTAAAATCTGTCGTACGGATTCTTTATCAATTCGTACAATTTCCGCAATTGCACGGATACTTAGCCGACGGTCAGCTCGAATGAGATTACCGATTTTTTCGATGTTTTTATCAGTTTTTGACATGGTAGGGCGTGAATCATTTTCAACGTCTTCCCTGCCATCTTGGAAACGCTTGAACCACTCAAAAAAGCGTGTATGCGACGAACATTCATCCCCATACACTTCTTTTTAAAAATTAACAGTTTCAGTTGCAGTTTTTCCAAGTTTCATGTGAAATTTCACAACAATTCGTTGCTTTACTGCTACACATAACATTTTTCCGGCGAAGCAGAAAAGCAACTCCTAATACAAACAAAGGCTACAGCTATACTAATTCGTTTACAGAAGCGAGGTGTATTGTATTCGAAAGAGAAGGCTTCAGGTTAACACCTGTCGGTACCTGACGTTTGGCGCATGCGCACTTTTTCTGTAGCAGCCTCAGTCTCGTTATTTAATAGCCACACCTCGTATATCGCACACCTGTACAATGATATTGATTTCCGAGATGCAGACAATCGGTCAGCGTCCGTCACGTGATATCTTAAACATTCCTTTAGTACAATGATACCTCGAGATACGAGTGTAATTCGTTCCGCAACTTTGCCCGTATTTCAAAGCAATTTTTTGTGCCGTGGCGTCGCAGCTGGCGTTCCTCGTATCTCAAATATCGCTCGTATTTCAAAACAAAACTTCCCTACTCGTATCTCAAATCACTCGTATGGAAGGGCACTCGTATCTCAAATCACTCGTATGACATGGCACTCGTATCTCAAATCACTCGCATGTCAGGGCACTCGTATCTCAAATCACTCGCATGTCAGGGCACTCGTATCTCAAATCACTCGTATGTAAGGGCACTCGTATCTCGAGGTACCACTGTACTTGCTCCGATACTATCAGCTACTGTTCGTTTACGAAAGCCGAGACTATCCGTCTTGAAGATTCTATTCGGCAAAGGGGGTGATACCCTGAGATGGACACTTTGGAAATTATACTTTAAGCTATTTTTTACTTTTCCCCGGTGATATATTCTATTTCCAATTTGAATCTTTAACGCAAATGAGAAAAGAAAAGAAAAACAGCAGAGTTTATTATTCTTCATAAAAACTAAATACAGTAAAACCCCGTTAATGCGCGGGTGTCGGGGCACATGTTTGGCACCCACGGTATAACATAACCTCGGTATAATGAAACTCTCAGTTTCATTATACCGAGGTTATGTTATAACCACCGAGGAACCATATTCACGAAATATACCGAGGAACCATATTCACGAAATATACTCGCCCCTGTTGCAGGGTCACTCCACAGTAACGGACGTTACATTTACACAGCATTTTTCAACTTCAACGAGCGTTCTAACAAACTTGTTGGGTATTTTTTAGGTTTTTAAATTTTGGCTAATAAAAGTACATGTGTTCTAAGTATGGAATTTTTTTTTTAAAGATATATATGTATTTGCTGTCTGTTAAAAAAAATTCTGAAATTTCGTTACGTGTGTTACTTTTTGGGTAACACAAGTAACGAAATTTCAAAAAAAATTTTAACAGACAGCAAATACATATATATGTTCAATTTTTTTGCATACTTAGATCTAGGTATGTAACGAATAGGGATTTGGATTTGGCCAAATAGCCGAATACCGAATATTCGGCTACGTCTTCGAGGCCGAAGCCGAATATTCGGCCAATGTCGGAGGCCGAATACCGAATATTCGGCGGCCGAATATTAAAATTTCTAGAAAATCGTTGTAAAAGAAAGTATTTGTCAAATTTAAAATTACTGACAAAGTCAAACACCAATTACGCACAATCTATGATGTATGATTTAATTCTGCTTTTTAATAATTTAAAATTATTTAAAATTTATCTATTTTCTCTATTGTTTTGAATGTAATACTAAAACTAAAAAAATCACCCACCAGTTTAACAGAAAAGACAGGTATTATGGTAATAAGCATTAGCATTAGTTTACTAGTTATTTAATTCAAATGAAAGAACTACTATTGTTTAGTAAACTTTTACCTTGGGCAAATCTGTTTTATGAAGATATTTTTAAAGTTAATATTTTTATTTTATGGGGTTTTTTACATACCTATTTTTAAAAGATCTATTAAAATTTAATACACTTAACTGAAATATATTTTTATTTTCAAAAACCCCAATAATTTATGCTATCTAATTATTCATGATATATTCTAGGCTTTTCACATTTCTCTCTTACCCAATAGTCACAATAAATCAGTCTACGCAAACAAAGTTGGACTTTCACTTTGTTAATAATAACAAAATAAATTTCTCATATATCATAATTAACTGTTGACAGCTTTTGGGAGCAAATGCTAAATATAGAATACAATATTACAACTTAAAAATCTGTTTTTTGCTCAGTCAAGCCTAAAACAAGGCTTAAAAAAAGTAGTCTGTTCTAAATTATTTTCATTCATTAAAACTATATACTAATGTATACTTTCGCAATAATTAAAATACTAATGTATAATTTCGCAATAATTTCGCACTTTTCAAAGAAACAATGTTTTAAGCCTTTATACACTCTCGCGGACTAGAGAATATGTTTACTTTTCAAAAATTTCAAAGAATCTGGAATATAAAGGGTAGTTTAAGCGTCGGGGGACATGATAGTAACTGCGTTATATCCGATTCAGCTGTGTACGCGGTATTACGGGTTTTTACTGCATTGCATTATTTTTATTCATCCTCTCATCCCTATTTCGATGAAATAGAAGCAGACCTGATGCATACGCAAATTAGAGGAAAGTCTCGGCTAAGGAAATCAGACAGTAAAATAAATTCCTAAAGCAATTTGCATCGTCAGAGCCCAAGTGCCTCCACAACTGATATGAACTTTTGAGTCGTTGTAAAAAAATAAGTAGCAGCTCTATAGTTTTTTGACTTCTGTTGCTGCCTCACTGATGTAATTGTATAACCGATTTATATCGACGAATAATTAGTTGAAAGTTCTAATCGACTGCAACATTTCGTGAGATGTTTTAAATAGGTTATAAACTAGTTTTCGAATGTCGACCTTTGGATATCAGTTTCGTCGAAAAAAATACTGAACATCTAGATTCTCTTTCTGAATTGTTTCTAATGGTGGTTGCTGGGGGGGGGGGGGGTGTCCTAATGCATTGAATCGAAGAACAGGCGGAGTGATTAAGGTCAGATAGATACTGTGTCATAAAAATAAATCGTTGTTTTGAAAAAGCATCTGTTTTTCAAAACAACATCTTCAATGCATTAGCTTTAAGGGGGCACCAGTACCACTTTTCAAATTTTCTTTCGTTTAACAACCAGATGAAAAATATTGCATGCATTTAATTTTAATTATGATCAGGAATGAAATTGAAAGTAGGACCTCATTGTGATCAACCATTAATTTAAAATAATTTTTTTTTTTTTTTTCAATTTCTTCTAACTTTCTCAATTATATCTTTTTTCAAAAGATTTTTTCTTTACAATTCTACCGAAACATTTTAGAATAAAAGTTAGCATGGAATTAACTATCTGAAACTTAGTTGAATTTTAATATATTTTTTTTCGTTAAAATCTCGGAAAAAAGGACAAAAAATCCAAAAATTCATATTTAACAATTAAATAAAAACAAACTAAAAACTTCAGAACCAAACCCATGATAATATTTGTTAAACATACTCCGTGGAATGCACGTACGAAGTTTCAAAGCAATTCTTTACTTGAGAAAAAAAAGCCTTAGGGATTTTACCACTCGTAATTGGTCAAAAATACAGTAGAGAAAAATGCGTTTAAAGTTTTTAAATGCAGAATGAAAGCGGCTAAAGTCATTTACAAAAACCCGAATATCTTTCTAAATATTGCTCACATAAGTTTGACATTTTTCCTGAGGATTTAAGGCAGTTTTATCTATCGAAATACGTAATAAATTTTTTTTCGATATTTTGGACAATTTTGAGGTACTTTGCACCCTTAATTAAACGGACTTCATTTTGAAACATCTAACAAAAGGTCAATTCCACATGTAAAGGTATGATACTAATAGCCATAGGAGTCGATTGCTTCAAAAGGAAAAATAGCTATGTTGAGGGAATTAACCCTTACTCTCATAAAATAGCATATATGCTACCTGGGGTTTTCCCCTACTTTCTATTTGTTAAGTGACGTCAGCGCGTATGTTGCATTGTTATTTGCTAGCCCTTATTCTCGTAAAGTAGCATATATGCTACTTTATGAGAATAAGGGTTAATGCTCAGAATGTTTCCTGAACACAGTAAAATTTCCTTCTCGGGAGCAACCACCCTATGTTCCCGGAAAAAGGGATTGTTTTTTATAAGTTTTAAAAACATTGGTGTGAAAAATCAAATATTTTTGTGAAAATTTAAAGTTAAAGTAATAAATTTTTTAAATCATTTTCTGCCGCTTATGTAATAAATAATTGTGTAAAAATTACGATTTGGTAGCTCGGAATTTTGTGAAGAGTCTGATTCAAAGGATTGGAATTTTTGTTAAGGGTTCGTTTTGATTTATTGGAATTTTGTGAAGGGTCCGCTTAGATTTATTGGAATTTTTGTTAAGGGTTCGTTTTGATTTATTGGAATTTTGTGAAGGGTCCGCTTAGATTTATTGGAATTTTGTGAAGGGTCCGTTTTGATTTATTGGAATTTTCTGAAGGGTCCGTTTTGATTTATTGGAATTTTGTGAAGGGTCAGTAAACGGACCTGAATTTCCTCAGACGTGACCCCAGGTTGCTCTGAGAAGTGTCAAGATTGGATTGCTTAAACAACTTAATAAAGTTCTACATGCTACTACTATTAATAAAAAGCACTAAAAACAATTATTAGTGTTTTATTTATTTATTTATTAAATACTGTTTTTATTGGAACGAACCCATGTATTTCGGAAACAAAAAAATTTAAACCCTTAGTTTGCGGAAATTTTTAATTTTTTCCGAAGCATTAATTGTTTAGTTTTTCTTCATTCTTTTTTTTTTTTTTTTTTTTTTAAGTTCTAGGTCTAATAAAAATAAGAGAGCATTTTATGTTTTTTCATAAGTTCTGAATTTGACACAATTTAGTTTTTGCTTCAAAGTTTTCTAGGCTGTAGTAATCGTCACCCTAAGTTTGATCCCTTGAATAATGTTACCAGCACGATTTTCTTCCTCGGACTAAATTACTCGTACATTAGTGCCTGAATGACTAGCGCATTCTAAGTCGATTATTCGAAAAATTTTAAGCACGATTGGCTAATATTTCAAAAAGAAAAGGAAAGAATTTTTTTTAATGAGATGTAAAAGTTGTCTCTAACAGAGGGTTTCCTCGGTGCCCGGTCTCTTCTAGAGGTCTTTTAACATTTTGATGGGGGTGGGTGGGGGAATCGATGTGTTTTACATTTGTTTTAATTATTCGTTTTGTTAACTGTATTCCCTAATTTCATTTCAGTTTCGTCGAATTCTTTCGGACGTCTTAAAGCCAAAGCACGATGACAGACTCCTGCTGCAGTTCCTTAGAGGTAAGGCGATAATCACTTCACTTCGAACAACTTAGAAGAAATTGGGCATTTTTTGAAAATTTTCTTCTAACGATGTGCACTTTCAGAAGTTTGCAAGGGAACAAGAGAATTTGAGAATAGAACAAGCCGTTTTCACGTCTAAACAACAAGCAAAATATTTTTTAAATCAGAACAGCAAATTTTTAGTTTTAACAATTCGAGAAGCGTGATTTGTAATAGTAGCCCTACAGAACTGAATTATACTCAATTTGCAACTTGCTCCGTTGCCTCAAGCAATATCGTTTTGTTTTACATGATAGCTTAGTCAGCGTTGGCGGATATGTATATCGTGATCCCCATATATACAATGCAACCTTTTACAATGCAATTGGTTCTAATCAGCTTGCCAACTATGTGTTACGCTCTTTTGGATAACTAAAAATATTTCTATTTATTAATTTTACTCAAGTAAACAATTCCAGGAGTTCTTTTATAAAGAGGTTCTGAATGATTTCAGAACTATTATTATGTAACCCCAAAAAATGCGACTTGAAAACACTTCTATAGTTTTATTAGTAGTTTTAGATAAGTTATTAGTAAGCACTAGTGTATAAGTTGTGCCGACAGGGTAGCGTAGTGGTAAGGCACAGGACTCGTACGCCCAAGTTCGCAGGTTCAAGCCTGGCCCAATTCGGTGCATTTTAAAGATGTAGAAAATTGTCTGTGCCCATGTCGAAGATTATGCGGCATGTAAAAGATCCCTTGAGTATCCGTTTGGCTTGGCTACTCTAGGCTAAATTAAATTTCTAGTGCCACTTGCATCAACGAGAGCTCTGGTGGCGCCATCTAGGGGAGAAACTGAGCGTCTAAAAAATGCGGCAATGGTACCTCACTCGTTGTGGTGCCGCTGAAAGAGTTGGTACCAACCTGTGGGAACGCTTTGGGTCTTCAATGGTTGAGGACCAATACTGCAGCCCATTGGGAAAAAAATCATGATCTTCTGTACAACTCCTTCTAACGGATATCCCTCAAATGTGGACACCCCTTTTAGGTGGACAGTTTATAACTCCCCGGCAACAATTAATCATTGAGCCTAAAAGACCCCTCTTTTGCAGACACCTTTCTATGATGGACACATATTTTTGTTTCTCTGGCGTCTGCTATAGAGAAGGTTTACTGTATATCTGTCAGCCAAATTTACATTATTTTACGTTTAAACATTTAAACATTTTAGATTAGTCTATTGATTCATCTCAATGTTAATAAAATAATGAAAAAAAAATATAAGTAAGATGAAGCATAATGGAAGTGGATTTATAGTGGTGAACCGGATAATAGTGAGACTGAATACCAGAATATTCACAACAATAGAGATTCCGTATTTTAAGTTAACTTTTACTCGCACTGGTAATATGAAGTAATTTTCTCTAAATTCATTTTCTAGGATTATATTACAATGGGTAAAGAAAATGACTACCTTTTTGATTTTCCGAGGATATTTAAGTTAGTAAGAGTAGTGTATCTAGAAATTGCTATCTAAAATATGATCATTTATATAACTAAGATACAGTTGAACTTTCTTAACACGAATACGGTTAATACGAAATCACGGCTAAAACGAACATTTTGTTCAATAAGTTTGGTTTACTATTTATTTACACTAAATATCTCACGCATATTACGAAGGCTAAAACACACATTTCGTCTAAGACGAACAAAATTTTTAACCTATTCAAGAAAAATTTTGTCGATTGCATACAATTATTTTTTGTTTACAAATTGTTGGTTATTTTGAGTCATTGTAAACCACCAAGTTCGTATTTCGAATCATACGTTGAATCTTTCTGAGTAGAGAATAAAGCTCATGCACGCTTTCGGACAGGTCAGTCTGCTCAGGAATCAAACCCTCTATCTTCAAATCATTCTTAAATAGAAGTAATTATTTTTGAAATATAAACCTGCATTTCTAATACTTTTTATACACAATTTTACTCGTTCACGGTTGTTACGAATAACGGCTAATACGAATAAATTCGCGAACTTTTGGGATTTCGTATTAAGCGAGTTCAATTTGCAATTAAATCATTTTTGTATCAAATGGAATAAAAATAAAAGTGTTTAATTTTTTTTTTCTACTCGCAGCTAGGCGCTTTGACCTCAAAAAGGCTGAAGAAATGTTCAGAAAGGTAGGTGCATAATTTTTTTTTACAAAATTTATACTTTCTACCACATTAGATGATTTATTGTGTTTAATTCAACATCAAATTCCATCTTTTATGGATTTCAGCATCTCCAGTTTCGAGAAGAATATGACGATGAATATCTTTTGAGCGAATATCAACCGCCAGAGGTTAGTTTTTTTTTTGCTTTAATTAATTAAACATTCCCTTTTTGAACGTTGCTAGATTTCTAATGTTTTTCTCTCAAGGTATTATGGTATGTAAGTGTCATGGTCAATCTTTAAGAAATTGGAATATGTTACAGTAAGATACACCTTTGTTTTCTTTGAAAAATACTTAATTTCTTTTCATAATTTGTTCCCTTTAGTTGCGTTTTTAGGAGCAAAGGGAAATAGTTAACAACATTTATTTTGAAAATGACAGAATATAGAGAGGAACTATAAAGTTTATAATAGAACTTGCATTGAAATATTATTTTTCATTTTAGGCAGTAAGTTTTTACGTTAAAATAAAAGTGAAAAGTTATCACTTTTGCCCTATGTACGAGGAAAAGTGAAAAACTGAAATATTTTCCGAATAAAACAGTTTTTTATGGGATAATTAAGCCTTATGTCGTCTTATGGTAGTCCAAATAACATGTCGTACATCCAGTTCAATACCGCCAAAAGTGCAAATTTTCAATTTTTGATTTTATGCGGGTTTTGCAGTGCTAATATGTTAAATTTTGAAATGAAATACAGCCACAAGTGATTAAATTTAATAATATTAATCGCTTGTGGCTGTATTTCATTTTAAAATACAACATGTTAGCACTGCAATACCGCCACAAAATCGAAAATTAAAAATTTAAAGCCCTTGTGCAGGTATTGAACTGTATGCATTATGTAATGACTCCGATTTAACAGTACAGATATATAAACATACTTTTTACTACACGTGAATAACTGCATGAATGATGAAACGTAGAAATGAATAACGGAACGTAAAAAAAAACTGATTAATTAAATGAACGAATGAAACATCTACTTAATAAATGAACAAATAAATGAATTAATAAGTAATTGAATCAATAAATAAATGAACGAAAAATTTAGTTATCTGATGACTGCTGTACGGACAAATTGAAATAAAATACTATTTCACTTTGTTCCGTGTGCTGATGACAAATTGCACTAAGCATTAAAAATCAAAGCAAGTCTAAAAACAAAATTACTGAACACTGCACTAGACATTAGTAGGTCTTAATTAATATTTGAAATATTAATAACTGGACTTTTATCATATAATTGTAAAAAATATTTTTGACTTAACTCAAAATAGTACATGAGAATCAATTTGGAAAATGACTTATATTAACATATTATTCGATCTTTAGAGTTAACTTTTTGACTTTGGGTTCAACTACATATTACGTAAGGAACCGTTCATAAATGATGTCATGCTTCCCCCCCATATTTGACCCCTCCCCCCTTTGTCACAAAATGTTACACTTCAACGAACCCACCTCACCCCTGACAGGATAACGAACAAAATAATCACTCCGCTAAAGTTATAATTGTTCATATTCACTTGTCAAAGAAATTAAATAGGGAAAAGGTTGCTCTTTAAATTAAATTTAAAGTGATTTTTTACCCTAAAATTCCCTATTTTTAGGGGTTTTCACCAAAATTTATAAAATAAAGGTGATTTTAAAAACAAACTGGGGAGGGGGAGGGAGGGAGGGTGGTTCGTGAAATTGTGACAAAGGGAGGAGGTAACAAGAAGTGTGACATCATTCTTAGTGGCCGTTCATAAATGATGTCACGCTTTTTCCCCATATATTTGACCCCCCTCCCCCTTTTGTCACAATATGTCACACTTTGTCACATGTCACGCTATTTTGCAAAAGCAGGATGTCACACTTCTTGTTATTCCTTCCCCTCCCCTTGTCACACTGTGTCACAATTTCACGAACCCCCCTCCCTCCTCGAAGTGTGACATCATTTATGAAGGACTCCTAACATAGTTGTTGTTGGCAAATCCTCGCGCTGCTCTTGAGCTTAACGAGACCCTTTTAGGCTGGAGTCTGACTTTCGCCTCTTTTTGAGAAGTCTCTTAATTTTTTGAATCTGCTCCCAGATGAGAGGCCGTCACCTGGGGGTTGGCACCCTCAGCGATATCGTTTCACTTGGAGGACATTGGAGCCACGACGGCTTTAACGCACACCAGCCCCCGTTAGTATGCACGGTCCCAGAGCAACCAGCCGCGAGAGGTTGTCACCCTCCCAAACACTAACCTCTGTCAATGCTGCTCCACTTCCGTTGTTCTACGATAACCGAACTTCTACCGACTGGTCCACTGCGCGAAACGCAACATAGTAAAAATGTTATTAAATATGTGACGCTGCAAGCGGAGTAAATAATTTACCATTTGCACTTTGCCACCTTCTTTATATTTCCCTTAAAAAGTGGTTAACAATACAACTTAGCAATTCTACTTTGCTGATGCTAATTGAAAATATATTCTTTTTTTTTTCAATGGAGGCCTACGGGCTTTATTACCATGGCAACGGAAGCACTGGCTTTGGGGGGGGGGGGGTAGCTGGGTTGTCATATTAAGGAGGGAATAAAATTGCAGAGAATTTTTACTGTGAAGATTCTACCGAAATTCTCGCATTTCACCTCCTATTAAGCTTCTAGAGATGGCAATAATAAAACACAAGGAGACAAATTCGAAAAAGGATAAAGAATTCTTAGCCTAATATTTCTTTTCTTCTTTTTCAGTTACTTGTGAAGTATTTCTTGCCGCCTCTCATGGGTTACGACCACGACGGGTGTCCGGTGCGAATCATCAATGCTGGTCCGGCTGACATAAAAGGTGATTATCATTTCCATTCCTTGTAGATATAAAACTTCTATACATTTCTGATTGCATGAACACAGGACAATGCGTTTAAGTTACAAGGCCTCCAATTTATTTTTTTTAGCCTACCTTCCCGTAAAAGTAAAATGAAATTAATAAAGCATGAAAGAAGGCTCAATGTATCGTAAAAATATCGTTAAAAATGAAGAAAAGTCAAATATATGTGAAGTAATTAAATAAAGATTGAAAAACAAAAAAAATTAATGTAGAGGTTTTGAGATGGGGAAAATATGTCTGTCGGTCTGCCTGTCCTTCCTAATAACTTTTGAAGGAATTACCCGATTCTAAAGATTTTTTTTTTCATTCGAAAGATCTCGGCGAGAGCATCTCATTTTACTTTTTGATGTAAACAATTTTCCGTTAAATTTTGAACAGTTCAAACAATCTTTACATTAGCGCCTGTGGGCAAATTATGTAATCTCTGCGCGTAAGATCCAAGTTTTTATGAACAAGCTTATTGGAAGAAGCTCTCGGCGTGAAATATATCTTTGATTTGAACAATTTTTCGTTCAATTTTGAACAGTTTAAAAAATCTTAACATTAGGCCCAATGGGCAAATTATGTAATTTCATTGCGTAAGATCCAAGTTTCTACGAACAAGCTTATTGGAAGAAGCTCTCGGCGTGAAATATCTTTGATTTGAACAATTTTTCGTTCAATTTTGAACAGTTCAAAAAAAATTTTAACATTAGTGCCTACAGGGAAATTTCAATCCTATAAAAATCCTGAGACGGATGTGCTTGGAACAAACTTTATTCGAAAGAGCTATTGACGTAGAACATGTACAAATACGAAGGTCAACCAGAACTAAACGAGCCTATTTTCCTATGAAGTTTTCTAATCGTGATTTTTAAGGATACTTTTAAATGAATCTTGATTAAATGAATGTGTGAAGGAATGAAAGAAGAAATGTGTGAATAAATGATAAAACAAATAAATGAGTGAAGGAATGAAAAATAAATGAGTAAATAAATGAATGAATGAATAAATAAATGAATGAATGAATGAACAACGGAATAAATGAATGAATGAATGAGTGAGTAAACGAATATGTATTAATCGTTGAAAAATGTATATTTGAACTAATTAAGAACTAAAGCTGAGAAAGAGAAGGCGAGAGATACTAGATCATAAATTTGAAGTTGGTGTATACGGGAAAGTAGGCTCGTATATTTCTAGACGGAACTTCTTGTTTCTACTGTGAGATTAATAAGTCTAGTTCGGGCCACGAAGTTCTGACCCTTGTACGCTTCTGCGCATGTCAGAAAAGGACGAATCTATTCAAGTTTTAGGGAAGTTCGTTTAGCATGTGCGTTTATTAGCACGGAAATCAGAATGTTTGTTGAAAGCAACCGAATGTTTTATGACATGTTAATTTTTTAACAAAATTTTCATTGATAATTTCCCCAGCTTTTAGATCTGAAAATGTTTAAAATATGCTTCATATCGTCAATGGAGGCAATTCATACAGCGTCATGGGTCACGTGAGAGCGATGTAAACAAAGGAAGCTGTAGTATCGCTTTACTTCGAATTCGACCAATCTAATTAAAACTAGGCCTAAATAAAATTCTAGGTTATGAAAAACTAGGACTAAATAAAGTTCTACGTTGTATAAAATTAACACTAAATAAAGCACTATAACTATTGTAATAATTAATAAAAATCTTTTATAATGATTAAATTAAAGGTAAATTACTTGGTTTATAATCAGAAAAAGGCATGAAAAAAGTCTAATTTTAAGATAGCTAATTTTGCTTCGTGAACTCCGCGTAGAACTCAATTAAAAATTTGGTAAACAAATCAGCGATCACCGTTATCACGTGACGCGATGAATTGCCTCCATTATAATGCAACCATTCTTATGATAGTTATTTTGAGTAAATTACAGTAATGGGTGTTGGCGGCACGATTTGAAAAGTCACTAAACTGGGAGCGCCAATTCTTTTAGGAAACCTTAGGTTTCGGCTTCAGAGGAGGTATAATTGCACCTCTAAAGTTTCGGCAAGGTACAGGGTGAGGCGGAAGTAATGAGCCGGTTTTGAGAGGGTATATATAAAAAAAACTAATACAGTTTGAGACTTACAACTTTTTTATTTTGATCTGTATATAATCCCATTTTTTTACATTAAGTTTTCATCACCATTTCAGCAAGGTGGCGACCTTTAGCAGCAATACACTGATTCAGTCTATTTCTGAAGTTTAGGGAAACTTTTCTGCACATATCAAGGGGGTATGGAAAATTTTTCCTCATTCCTTCAGCTCTTCTAAAGTATGGAGGCGATATTTAAAAACTTTGCCATCAAATAACGCCACAGAAAAAGGCTTCCGCTAGGGACCGTAACATAACGCGGAATATTGAAGTGCACACGAAGAGCTCTATGCGTGGACGAATAGACTGCATCAGTGTATTGCTGCTAAAGCCCGCCACCTTGCTGAAATGGTAATGAAAACTTAATGTAACAAAAAAAATGGGATTATATACAGATGAAAATATGAAAAGTTTTAAGTCTAAAATTGTATGAGTATTTTTTATACCCTCTCAAAACCGGGTCATTACTTCCGCCCTACACTCTATATAAAAATGATCCTTTTTATTAACACGTTGAGTGCCACGCGGTTTTATAGCGACTTCCCCGTCAGGCCGCGCGCGCAGGTATCGTAGTACAGCAATGCGAAGCGCAATACTGGCAAATTAGAATTTACTCGATGGAAATTTTAAAACGTATTAGGGCCATTGTTTTTTAGCATAGTGGAAGGTATTTCTGTTCGAAAGGAAATGCTTATATAAGCATTCATTCAACACGTTAGGCCCCTCGCCTGTTTTGTTTATAGTTTGGCCAGCTAGAGATAAGATTACATTGAACTCCACTTCGGGTATGATAATGTCAGTAACTTCTTGTCAGTCACCGGTGACCGACGCGGCCTGAACGGAAAGGTCGGTGTCAGTCACCGGTGACTGACGTGGCACTCAACGTGTTAACGGGGTTATGGGAGGCGTTTGGCGTGAATTCTTTTAGTCCCGAAACGTGTTGCTAGCCATCCTGAAACTTTTTTGTGCTAGGGTTTTTTTGACATGATTTGAAAGTCTTCAATTTTTCACTTGTCCCTTTGGAAAACTTGCGGTTATGAAGGTTTTTGGTCACGGTTTATAAAATTACCGAAATTGACAATCACGGATCTTTGCTTTTTTCAGGTATTGTGAGTTGCTTTCGTCGACCGGAAATCCGCAGATGTGTCACCTACTTCTTGGACAAAGACAAAGAGGAGATGAAGAAGAGAAATGAGGAGGTAAGACTGCCCTGCAAATTCTCGTCTGGTGCTATTTCAGACCCGAGTTTCTCAAACTGTGTTTTGGAGAACACGAACAGCCTTATTCACCAATCGAGTACGAGTTGAACCTCTGTTACATTCTCGGGCCGCCGATATGAACGTTTTGATTGGTTAAGGATGCCTTTGATCTGAAGTTCAAAGGTTCAAATCAGCTGGTGAATAAGGCCGTTAGTGCTCCGCAAAACAACTTTTAGTGCTCCGAGAAACATGGTTGATGAAATTAAAAAAATATTTTTATTGAACATATTTCAAGAGTTTGAAGTTTAAATCTGCCTGTGAAAGGAAAACAGTTTAGGGCAAAATAAATAAATAAACGGTGAAATCTAATTTCCTGCAAGCGTTAATAACAGAACTTCTGTTTACCGCCCTTATACATATATAGCGGCATAATAAAATGTAGTGTTCTACGTTGAATTCCGAAAGTGCTCCATATCTGAAAAAGTTTGAGACCCTCTTTTTTATAGCAAACATTATGAAGATTTATTACTAGTATCTTCAATTCGTTGTAGTAATTTTAGGCATCAGTGAAACATTTTCTCTCTCCTTTTTTCAGACTGGAAAATATGTGGAGACCAGAACATTTATTTTTGATCTGAACGGCCTAAGTTTGCGACAGATTTATCACAAAGACGGTAAGATCCTTTAGCAGTTTCTTCAAATGAATACGAACAGGCTTTATGTAGTTCTGTTTCGGTATCATTTATATCTTTAAAAAGTATTACAGTGAAACCCCGATTTTACGTCTCCCGAATCTACGTTTTTCCCGCATTTTACGTTTATTTCATCTGGTCCCACTTTTTCCGTATACTAATAATGTTAATTTAACCCGGATTGTAAGTTGGTTATATATGAAATTTCCCGCATTTTACGTTTTCCCTGGAAAGTGAAAAAAAAAAAAAAAATGTTCTAAAATAAGCAATATTTTTCCGTCTGTACTTTTCGTCAGCCGATGAAGATCAACAAAAAGAACCGGAATCACAGCCCGTCCCTTCTTTCACTATTGCAATGAAGAGCTTACAAATAGTGAAAGACTATTTTCTTTCTTATAAAGACCAGGGAAGAAACTTGCAACGTATTACAATCCTAGAAGATGCTGGATTCCCTTTGAACTCAATGACTAAAAAACAATCCACTATTACGGATTATTTTCAGCCTAAACGCCAGGAATCGCATCTAAATGTGTTAAAATTATCTTAAAATGGTACGTATAATAATGTTCTTTTCGTAAAATATAGATATTATACCTTTTGAAAGAGTCATTTTTACTACCTTTAGTTTTTTTCTATTTGATTTTTGCATTCTATGTATTTCCCGTATTTTACGTTTTTTTGCCCAGTCCCTTGAGAAACTTAAAATTGGGGTTTCACTGTATTAATGTAAAACTGAAAATTTGTTTTTACTACTTTTTAAATAGTACACTGTAAAAAATTTTATTTCAACCTTTCTCCAAAAAAAGAAAAAAGAAAAAGTTAAACTTATCTGCAACCAACATTTGGTAGGGGAGGATGGGGTAAAATGGGTCACTTTATAAAAAACCTCGAATAATAGAACTTGAAATTGAAATTTTTAAACCAATATTTTCAATGTTATTTTTCTATGTGTTGGCAACATTTTTCAATCTAAAAAAGTTAGGTTCTTAAATATGGCAGCACAAAAAAATCTTTTTTTGTCAACTTTGGATGATGGTGTGCTTAACATATGGTTTACCAACTTCTGAATTTTATCATATACAGCAGAGTCTCGATTATCCGAGGTAATGTGGACCGAGGGTACCTCGGATAATCGAAAACTCGGATAACACGGACTCTGTCCAAATCGAGAGGGAAACATGACTTTAAATGAATGAAAATGTTGTCAAAGATGTAAAAAAAAAAAGGCATTTACTGTACATATTATGAAATGAATAAATGACGTTACATAGATACAAATATCTAATTTTATATGTTTACATCAGTAGAGTACATGTTCCAGTTAAAGTGTCTTTTGAAGAAGTATGTATATAGTATATATATATCTCGCTTCTTCGCTGCCGTTTTACGAAATGGTTGTAGCCGTATAAGGTCTGTTGAAATTGTCTGTTGTTCTAGCTCTTTATATCATCAGCAGTAATTGGATGACTGACGTCAATCAGTGACGCCGCCATCGGCAGCCAAAAAATTTTTTTTTCAAGGGCAAATGTACCTCGGTTAACCCGGAACTCGGTTAATCGGGGCTCGGATAATCGAGGCTCTACTGTAGCAGCCCGAATTTAAAGTATTTTCTCACTAAGAAACTTTGGAGAACAATTCCAGCTGAGCAGCTAAGAAAAATATTAATTAAAATACTAATTTTTCTTTTTTTACATCAGTTTTTCTTGGATGGGGTAAAATGGGTCATGGTTAGGATTAGGTCGTATTTTTTAGTTTACTCTGTTGTACCTAACTGCAGCAAGTTCCTAAATTTAAATAATGTATGTTGTTTATTCTATTGAAATTAAGTTAAAATAAAAATATGTGTTCTCCAAAATAGATCATGTTGATGTGGTAGAGAGAAGTGATGTTGTTGAAATTTTATGTGAACCAATATGTAACAATCAAGAACAGTATTATTGTTACATTTCAATGTAATCATGATTCAAAATCTTGCTAAATGTGTTACACTTACATTTTTTTTTTCCAATTTCAAAGTAATAAATAACTGTTTTCGCGCATTATTTTGCATTCTGACCCATTTTACCCCACGATGGGGTAAAATAGGTAGAAACTTTATAAGCTCAGTCAAACTGTTTCATAATTAAAAAATAAATATTAAAAGGACATAAAATTGTTCTATAGGAGTTCAATGTTAAGATGAAATTGAAATGAAATGGGAAATGTTTCTGGTTTTGTTGCTATGAAACTTTAAATATGAAAATAGCTAAAAAGTGACCTATTTTTCCCCACCTGACCCTACTAAAATAAAAAAAAAAATGATGGCGCGATAACAAGATAGCCTGAAATATACTTGAAAATGCAATTACAATGCCTTTTGAGAGTGAAAAATAGTGCACGGATGCTTCAAAAAAAAAAAAAAAAAAAAAGGCTGTAGGGCAGCACAATCGAAACATCAACAGTTCACCCTGCCAAATATGGCTGGAGTCTAAATTAAATAACCAATAGTTTTTTTGTTCGTAAAAGAAAGATTATTTTCAAAAATTGTTTTAATTGTTAAGAAAGGTAAACTTAAAAATAATTTAGATCGTAAGTCAACTAATAGGTCTAATATAGCTGAAGGGGAACGGGCTAAGGGGAATAGAAAACGCTACTTGTATGAGAGAAAATAGGCTCGTTTATTTCTAGACAAACTTCTGGGTTTCTTTTCTTTTATATTTTCTTTTTTAATACAGAAAGTATTCTAAAAAGAGTAAATAAACAGATTCCTTCATTAATTTTATTAGCCAAAGGCCCGTATCAACGAAATCTGGATGAAAAAAGATTTATCATGATCTTATAAATTTAATGGATTAATGTTTGGTCAGTCCCGCAGTGGACCAATCGGTAGAAGCTTGGTTCCCGTAGAACACCGAAAGTGAAGCAACATCGACTGAGGTCAGTGTTTGGGAGGGTGACAACCTCTTGCGGCTGGTTGCTGTGGTGTCCGTGTACGCTAAAGGGAGCTGGTGCACGTTAAATAGGTCGTGGCTCCAATGTCCTCCAAGTGAAACGATACCTCTGAGGGTGCCAATCCCAGCTGACGGTCTCTCATCTGGGAGCTGGTTCAAAAAATTAAGGAACCTCTCAGAGGGGCGGAAATCGGACACCTGCCTATAAGGGCCCCGTTAGACTCAGAAGCAGTGTACCCATCCTTCCTCGCCACCCACGAGGACACGACGACAACAACAATGTTTGGTCATTTTGTGCCCTTTGAATGACGCATGTTTCATAGGTCGTGCGGATCTGATATCTTTGTTTACCAAGAAGACTTTTCTTTCTTCTTTTTAGTTTGTGTTTACCTTGGATTTTACAAGATAGAAGCTTTTATGCAACGGGCTTTTATGTAAGGAATCGAATTCCGGAAACGTAATCGTTGAAAAATCCGTCAAGCGTACTTTGACATCCAGAAACCAAACATTTTTCTTTCATCGTAACCGACCTCGATCATTTCACTTAAAGTTGACATTGAACAATATCGTGTATTGATATTGAATGATGTTTACTCAAAATGCTCCGATTCGCACGATTGCTAACTCAACTTTGTGCCGCCACTCAACTTTGCACCGGAACATCTTTTCAAACACTGGCGCTACCTACACGTAGCTGTTGTCGAGCCGTTTTAAAGGGGGGAAATAGGTGTAGGACGACGTATTAAGAGTAATTTTCATGATAGAAGCTTTTATGCAACGGGCTTTTATGTAAGGAATCGAATTCCGGAAACGTAATCGTTGAAAAATCCGTCAAGCGTACTTTGACATCCAGAAACCAAACATTTTTCTGTCATCGTAACCGACCTCGATCATTTCACTTAAAGTTGACATTGAACAATATCGTGTATTGATATTGAATAATGTTTACTCAAAATTCTCCGATTCGCACGATTGCTAACATCAACTTTGTGCCGGCCACTCAACTTTGCACCGGAACATCTTTTCAAACACTGGCGCTACCTACACGTAGCTGTTGTCGAGCCGTTTTGAAGGGGGGAAATAGGTGTAGGACGACGTATTAAGAGTAATTTTCATGATAGAAGCTTTTATGCAACGGGCTTTTATGTAAGGAATCGAATTACGGAAACGTAATCGTTGAAAAATCCGTCAAGCGTACTTTGACATCCAGAAACCAAACATTTTTCTGTCATCGTAACCGACCTCGATCACGGACGGCGTATTAAGAGTAATTTTCATGATTTTTTAAACATATAAGGAATAAATATATTTGATTGAGATTTTGAGGTTATTTTATACATATATTGAAGAACATTTTCAAACATTTTTCCTGAAAAACCCCGAAGATATCAGCTGCTGCACACTAAGCCGCCACCCGGATCGGCAGTTTGTACATCTTGGAGGTCACAATTTTTATCTGAAATCATTTTTTTTTAAATTTACTTTTTTTATGTGTCTTTTCTATTTGAACTAATATTATCACAAAAAATCGAAAGTTTTTATTACTTTTTTTAGAATAGGAAAATTAAGTACGATTTTTGACCGTTTTATTTGTTCTTTTTTTGCAATAAAAAAAGTAAAAATAAAGATATTTTTATCATTGTAGTTCAAATAGAGCGTATATATGTAAAGAAAATGTGTGCTAAATTTGATAAGGATTGATCAAAAACTCTGCGAGCTAGAGTGTGCGCAAATTCGAAAAAAAGTTTCGAGAAAAACACTTTGAAAAGATGAGTGGTAGTGAAGGTAAATTTAAGGCAGTAATGAATCAATTTTAGACTGATTTTAAAATGTGAACGTCATTGCAGGGTCGCTAATACTTCTAGAAAGTTCTATCCGAGGTCTCAATTGTTGAAAGAAACAAAGGGACATCTGTTAACGTTCTTCTGTATCTCTCTAAATACCATTCAAGTCATTCATGAATACTGCCCGCTTGACCGCTCCAAAAGGACGCTCGTTCAAATGCTTATAACTTTTAAACGGCTTGGAATTTTGCTTTGAAATTTTCAGGGTAAATTATTGAATACTTGTAGAATCGATTTATGAGGAAAAATTTTTCTTTAATTTTTTGAGACCTCTACACCTATTACCCCCCTTAAAGTAAAAAAAAAATACCCTTAAAGAAAAAATAAGACAAGACATTTATTTTTACGGTTTTTAGTTCTGTACTATATTGTCTTAGTGACTTTCATTTGAGTGAACATACCGCGGTTTGGCAGGAAGATAACGACTAGTGCCTTGCACTACGGCTGCAACGAATACTGCTATTTCGGGCCATTTTGCAAATTCGAGAAACCGGTGTTTCATAAGGCAAAATTCCAGTGATTTCGGTCTTAGCTGTAATTAATAAACTTTCTTTCTTTTATAAAAGGAATACAGTTCATCTATTTAGCATCTGTTATTTGAAACAAGCATGTTTTTTTTTCTCATCAATGTGGCACTTACGAACATAACTTATTCGTGATTTTCTCCGATTTGAAGTCATCCTTTGACCATCATCTTAAACCTAAGTTAGGTATCAGAGATAAAAATGTAAGCAATCGAAATGTTATTGTGTTTTGCATTATTTGGTGCTGAGATTTTTTTTTTAAAATTGGCTTCTTGATGTCACAAAAAGCCTTTTGAACAAGAATTTCTAACTGCCGTATTATCATTAATTTTAAGTTCTTAAGTTAAAATTTCTCACAAATGTATAACCTACATACGAAGTTAAAGTTAAAATTTATTAAATAAAAATCTTTGTTCATGGATTTTTAATTTTTTTAACAGTAAAAAATTGCAACTACTATAAATGAAGAAATTAACGCAAAGAATGATTCAGAAGTAATACGAAAAATAGATTTATATGAAAACCGTTAGTCGAAAGAATAAATTGTTATAATATAATAAAGGACTTGCAGGCAAATATTTAGAGAAAGGATTTTGCTTATTATTAACGGCCATAGGTCGATCCAGCATTTTTTAACAGGGTCCGCTTTTCTGAATTTTAAAATATTTTTGTGAAAAATAAAAATATTTTTGTAAAAAGTAAAAATATTTTGTAAAAATAAAAATTTTGTGAAAACTGCTCCAAATTTAAACCTACGTTGATAATTTTTTTAAATTATCTTTTGCCGCTTACTTAATAAACAATTCTATAAAATGTAAGAATTGGTAGCTCGGAATTTTGTAAAGGGTACGTTTAATTGATTGGAATTTTGTGAAGGGTCCGTTTGGTTAATTGTAATTTTGTAATGGGGTCGTTTTGGTTAATTGGAATTTTGTGAAATGTTCGTTTTGGTTAATTGGAATTTTGTGAAGGGTCCGTTTTGGTTAATTGGAATTTTGTGAAGCGTCCGTTTTGGTTAATTGGAATTTTGTGAAGGGTCCGTTTTGGTTAATTGGAATTTTGTGGAGGGTCCGAAAACGGACATGAATTTCCTCTAGCACGACCCTTGACAGCGCAACGAAGAACATTTTCAACTGCAAGTACTTTGTGCACAAAAAAAATAAAAACTTATCAAACTTAAGGGCAGTTCAGTAGATGCATTGTGTTATGATCGCATTGCAGGCTATCCTCCCCCTCCCCCCAATGATACATGTTACATAATTGACTTCACAACAAGGTTTTTGTGTGCTATTTATTCTTTTTAGCATAATACTATATCTTTTGTTTCTAAATTTGCAAATAGATATTGAACTTAACTGTAATTCTTTATTTTATACTTGTACAGAACAAAATTACCATTTTTGTAATCGATGCATTTTTGAGTCATTTCATGAAAAATTGCTAATACTGGTATTGGTACCTGTTAAAAAAAATGAATACCTGTATTGTATTTTTGGTTCGGCATTATAATTAAATATTCCCACTATGTGCGTTATGAGGGAGATCTAATGTATTCCACAAAGATTTATTTTTTATCAAATTGTTAAACATCTTACTAAAATTAGAGTTGATAGATTGTACTTCCAATAATTATACTGCATGTTATTGATTGCTTTCTCTGTGGTTTTTTTCCTTTTAGTGTATGAATTGGTCATTTCATTTTTAAAGCTGTACGAAGGCAACTATCCAGAAAATCTGAAAGTGGCCTACGTGATCAATAGTAAGTTTTTCTTAAGTTTTCGAACATTCTTTAACATTCTTTTCCCTCTCAGAGGTAAGGAAAGCTCTATTAGAGAATGTACGTGGAAAGCCTTATGACACCGTCCTGAGATATAATCAAATTTTTCCGTAAACATCTTATGTGTGTCAGGAAGAAAAAAAAATAATACAAGGAAAGAAAAAATACTTTGAATCTGTTTCTGACAGATGAAACGGTGGTCACAATAGAGGATTTTTGTTGAAAAGAATATTCCTTTCCCCATTAACAGTAAAAAACTGTTTCTTGATTGAAGAATTTAATCCTGTGTATTATGGTGTAGACCAGCTGTTACCAAAAAGGTATTCCACGCGAAACCCTTGGGTTCCATGGAAACGTCAGTGAGGTTCCGAGAGTTTGGCCATATTGTGGTAAAAAGTAGTGTAGATGCAAAGCGACGGGGATGGTAGGAAGTCCAAGTGAACTACCGATGAAAAGAACTGAAAAGTAATAAGTAGTAAAGGATAGTAATATGAATTGCTGCTTGGTGAAGATTTCAATCATAGAAGCTTTTATAAATCGAAATGATCGTTTGGCAAGTTTAAGGAAAGCTCTATCCCAACCAAACGTAAATCTGAAAAAAGGGGCCAAGTTCGATAGAACACACGGCCTTCGGCAGTGGCGGATCCAGAGGGGGGGCACGGGGGCCCGTGCCCCCTCCAGACGCTTTAGGTAAGGACTAGAAAGAATTGACTTTCTTTTCTTCCTTTACGCTAAAAACGAGGAAAAAGAAACTATTTTGCAGATGGAGCGATAAAACTTCTATTCTATGTGACTTCTATTCTTTCAATTCTATGTGACAAACTGAGATAATCGGGTAATTGCTAAGACAGAAAGAAGCAGACACCTGCAAAATCACTTAGACAGTTGATTTATGCTCACGTTAAATCTTCAATAGACTTGAAGAAGACTCCATTTGACCCCCCCCCCCTCCCTAAATTTTCGCGAAAAAGAAGTTATTGGTGATTTTGCGAGCGGAAAATTTCGCGAATTATATATGAACAAAACCAAGTTAAAAAAAAGTGCTCAAGAAAATAAGTGCTTTCACAGTATATATTCCTTTATTATATATGTCCAGTTTTTAAAAAAATGTGTTTTTTTGTATTTAATTAGGGAATAATTAATTAAAATTTTATTGATAATTTAAATTTAATAAATCAATTAAGTTTAATTAAATAATTGATTAAATTATATTTGGAAATTAAAACGGATCACAGTTTCTGGAGTTGTGCCCCCCCCCCCCTCTATTTTGTTTTTAAGCTGAAACCACGCACATCAGCCACATTGTGCCCCCCCCCCCCCCAGAATTTTTTTCTGGAAGCGCCACTGGCCTTCGGAATAGGTCGGTGTCAGCCATAAAAGATTTGACATCTAACGGGTGCCAAGTTCCATAGCAGATCCTTTAATCATAGCTGTAAGAATGTACAATGTTCTAATCTATTCAAAAACTTTTTTTTAATCGGATTTCTAACTTGGCAAATTTTAACTAATTTTATAAGTAAATTACAGTTGGTATCAATATCCAGGAACGCACTAGGTCAGCAATGATTAAAAACCAATATATACGCAGCCCATTAGAAAGGGAAACAAATAAAAAATATAATAGAGTAAAATCCCGTTAAAACGCGGGTGTCTGGTTACATGTTTGGCACCCCCGCGTTATAACATAACTGCGGTATAATGAAACTATACCGCGGATCCATATTCACGAAATAATGCTCGCTTTTGTTGTATATTTTTAACTTTATCAATTACTCGTAACTTTTCTTCCCCTATAGTATAATTTTTTCTTTTCTTCTTTGCTGCCATTTTATTCACTGTAACTGCTGTGCAAGCAGCACTCATCTCAGTTGCGCAATCAGTCTATCGAGCGATAGGTTATAAACCAACTGTGTTCCGAGAATAAAGGTGTTTAAAAATATCTTTGTTATAAACATGAGATTGTGAAGGGGGAGAGGTCTTAAGAAAAAATTAGATTTGGAATTGGAGGAACGCACTTCTCACTGGGGAATATGTTTACGTTTCAGGAATGCTAAAGAATCTGGAATACAAAGGTTGATAGCGCTATAAAAGAAATTACACACGCATAACTAGACTTCTGAAAATCGAATAGTTAAGCATTGAACTGAACAGTCCCTGACAGATTGAGCTCCGCCCATGGCAGGAGAAACACGTCAGGGCGATTGCACGAGATTTTGAAATCAAGCGATATGTTCTAGGTTGAAGGACAGAAAAAAACATGAAAATGGTGTACATCACGGCTATCACATTAGGTTGCATGGTTTAGTGCAGCGTTTCCCAACCGGTGGTTCGCGAACCCCCAGGGGTTCGTACGGTGCAGAAAGGGGGTTCGCGAAAATAATATTGCAATGGCGGATTCTTTTATCGCTAACGTAAAAGAAAAAACAAAATAATAAATTTACATACTTATTAGGAAAGAGTACAAAAAGGATTTACAAAAAAAAAAAAATGTTTTCCAGATAATGCAGAAAAGTAGTGGACTGGCATAGGAAGTATGCATACAAAATTTGAAATGCGCTTTATTTCTACTTTTGCCTGGTTTCTAATTTGGATCACAACCAAATTTGGTACCAAATTGGTACCGAAAGATATTACTTTAAATTTTAGAACTTATTTTTCTCCAACTATTTTTCACTTTTTCATCGCAAGCTCGAAGAATGAGTCGGAAATGTAAAAATTTGCTACATAAAAGGTAAAATTTTTCATTATTTTAGACTAATTATTCATTATACAGAACCTCAAGTGGAACCAGAATATATTTATTCATTAATTTTGAATTTGGAATCAAAAAGAACAAGTAATAAAAAAGTAACACTATTTAAAAAAATATTTGTAGCCTTATTTTGGTTTTTATTTAAATTTAGGGTGCTTTGCAATAATTATGCTTTAATTTTTTGTTATGAAATATTGTACAACATGGAAAATAAATGCGTTAGTAAATTTCATAGTTTAGTCACCTGTTACTAACGACTACAGCCCAGGGGGTTCGCCATTTCCATTCGAATCATAGAAGAGGTTCGCAAGGGAAGAAAGGTTGGGAAACACTGGTTTAGTGCGTCAGGTTGGGGGATGGGTGCTCTATGATGAAAGCTTCTATGATTTGGCTAGAATATTTGTGTGCTCGGGCTGGCTTTATTGGT
The DNA here is from genome assembly GCA_038502835.1 of Octonoba sinensis. Taxonomy (NCBI): domain Eukaryota; kingdom Metazoa; phylum Arthropoda; class Arachnida; order Araneae; family Uloboridae; genus Octonoba; species Octonoba sinensis. The sequence continues at coordinate 8,732,449 of CM076604.1, forward strand.
AAATAAGGAATCACCTTTAAATGGCAATGATAAAGGGGGTGGTTTAAACGTCGGGGGACATGATAGTCACCACGTTATATCCGATTCCGCGGTATACTGAGGCGCGGTATAACGGGGTTTTACTGTAATAATTCAGAGTAAAGAGAACCTTTTAAACATCTAAACTTGCTAGTTTGTATACAACGACCAAATGAGGTCGTTATAATGCGAGTCGACTGTATTTTACAAATTCTGGTTCTTTCTTTCAGCTCCTTCATTCTTCGCGTGGATGTTCAGCATGATCAAGTCCTTGTTGTCAGAGGACACCGTGAAAAAGCTGAAAATTTATGGTCACAGTGAGTAAAATGTCTTTCTTATGTAACATGTTTGACCTGTGTGCTTCTCAACAGGACACTAAGGGAGGGTTCACACCAAAAGCGAGGAAGACATTTTGTCTGCGTCGTAATAGACTGCTGCTATATTTATCAAACTAACAGCGATGACGTATCTCTTACATAGCGCAATCAACAAATTGCGATCGTCTGAGAGGAAAGTCACTTTCAACGAGGCCATAAAAACGCCAATCAGCGAATACGAGGGCGTGGTCAGTAAGTTATGCCGAACCAATGAAACGCCCTGAAACCTTTCGTTGCCGTTGCTTGTCTTTGTTGTGGTTGGTCTGAAAGCACCTTAAGATGACATGAATTTCCAGACATTTTTAGTGATGGAATAGAAAATGCCAATGAGTCAGCATGGGGGCGTGTTAAATACATTATGTAGAGTCAATCACATGCTTTGAAAGTTGATAAAAATTTTCATAGCGGTTGTTCTTTTGGGAAATAGTCCAACACATTTAAAATTTAATTTTTAGAAAATTAAAAAATCCATTAGCTAAAACATATGAGGTTTTAGAGTAGATAGTGATAACAAAATCTACGATTTTACCACTTGGGTGCTTTGCCAAAAATAAATCATGGCATTAATCAGAAGAATGTTTTCTCCCAAAATAGAATCATAATTAGGGATTGTTAAAACTCTAAAATATTTTCTAGGAACAAAACATAAATAACTGTTATGCAATTATCACGTAAATCTCTGCAAATTTTAGTACCTACGACAGCAGTACTCAAAGCTATTTTTAAAAAAAACACGTTTTTGCTGTCTTCTGTTTATTTCTAACGAAAAATAAGGCTATGTGTTAAGATTTATTACCATAGCTGTTTAAAACTTTAAGTTAATTCATTATAAATACAGCAGAATTCCGATCGATTGTTTCTGACGAAACCATTCATTCCGTACAATATGTAGGGGAAAACGTCGAATGCGGGTCCGTATTAACCCTTAGGGTACATTTGACCAGTGAGACTCACCATCTGCTTACTTGGACGAAGTTACGGTGGACGAGTCTGACTTATCATCTGGATTTAAGAAGCAGGCGTTGATGTTTCCGGCATCCCCGCCATAGCGACAAATAAAATCCGTCCCATGGGCATAAATATCTTCAAATAGTTCAGTACTCAGAGGGTTAAGCAGGAAAATACGCTTAAACTGTTAAAACAAGACAATAGATACGGGAAAACGAACGATAAATGCGGGAACGATAGATTGAGATTTTACAAATTTTAACGGGGACTTTTTGCAGGACAACTAATTTAAAGGTATTTTTTAAGAAAAAAAAAAGGCTATGCTGAGAGTAACTGGAGATGATTTGCGAAAGGATAAAAGTGGGTATCAGTTGGTTTGACATTTCAATTTTTATTACTTATGACCAATCCTTACAGGTGGTTGGAAGGAAGATCTCCTCCAAGCAATGGATCCTGATATCCTGCCAGTTATTTATGGAGGGACAAAGACGGATCCTGACGGAGATCCAAGATGCCGAACAATGGTATGACTTGTCTATATCCTCATCGAGTTATGGTTGTGCTTGTGTGCGTCTATATCCTCATCGAGTTATGGTTGTGCTTGTGTGCGTCTATATCCTCATCGAGTTATGGTTGTGCTTGTGTGCGCTGAAGGCATTTGTGGGGAGTCGACTCCATCGGACATTTTAGTTCCACGATCTATTCGGAATCCGGTAAAATCAGTCTGTATACCGAAGAGGTTGAAACAAAAGTTATTTCTTTTCTTCAGATGTATTGCTTGATTGGTGTTTGACTATTTTAATCCACAAGTTTACGTTTAAAACAAGTGAGAACTGAAAATGCCATTTTTGTTTACGGGAAACATTTTCGAATAAAATATTATTGAATTAAAAACCTAATTTTTGTAGCTAGATTTGATCAAAAGGGTTCAATTTCTTATTGGTTATTTTTTAGACAATAGCAGGCAAATATAATAACGTATTTTAAAATGCTTTAACCCTCTAATTCCCAACTCCGTCTCAAGGCGGACGACGATAAAAAAAAAATTGGGCATTACAGGGTTAACCCATACTCGTGTTGACTGATTGGTACTTTTACTGACGCAGTAAAAACCGCCCATCCGTCAATACGAAGGCGGAGTGCTGAATTATTAAGAGCCAATTAGGTTAACCACAGGTTTCCCAATCCGTGATCTCGCCCATACGTGTCACCATGAATGGAAGGGGCGGGCGTAGGGGATTAACCCTCTAATTCCCAACTCCTCCTCAAGGCGGACGACGATAACAAAAATTGGGCATTACAGGGTTAAACAAGACTGAATCCTTAACTACCTAGGAACCAACGTGTCCGATAGATTGGCCTGTATTTTACAGCAGTCCTACTATTCTCAAAAGTAGTACGTGTGAGATAGGAATGTTTATTCTGTAGTTTACCCTCTTAACGATAGCATACTTTTCAAGAAATCATAATTTTCAAACAGAGCTAATATGTCCTGAATTTGGTAAAAAATACGTGTATGCGGTTGAAAAACTGACATATTTTCTCAATACAATAGAGTCCCAAAAATTCGGCACCCGATAACCCGTTAGTCTGGATAACTCGGCAGGGCGAAAAAACTTCATTTTCATGCAAATAAAGCCTCTATTTCTTCATAAAGTACGTACTTTCCCCTTGTTTAAGGATATTGGGCAGTTTTTGCTCTGATTTATTCTCAAGCAAACGGTACATAGAAGTGCAGTACTGTGTTTATTCCGAGGAAACACTCGTGCTTATTCTTTTCAAAAACCCATTCCCGATAAACCGGCATTTTTGCAAACTCGTCTCGCCTGAAACCGAATTTTCGGGACTCTACTGTATTATTATGTTAATGGGCAAACGCTGGGAAATTCCTAGAGTACAGTATAACTCTAGACTACTCTAGATCAGGGGTCCCCAACCCTACCCCCACGGGCACCATGGCGCCCGTCGATCGCTCTAGGTGCGCACGCTGCTTGTGCTCAACGATACAATATTTCAATTTCCCATTTTAAACTCGAGAACATTTAGAATCTAGAGTATATGAATAAAGGGCCATATAACTAGGAATGATCCTATAATGATAAATGACAATGAATATGATAAAATCAAAACATAGATTAGGACATACAGATGAGCACTTTGGCGATTGCTTGCGAGCAGAAATTTCATCATATTCTCCAATTATTATAGAGCGCTGGTCGGTGAAATGCAATGCCAAAGATCACATTGACTATATTTTATACATTTTAGGAATAATTTTTATACTTCGTATGTTTTGCAAGCAATTTAGTAATCATTAATTTTAAACAAGAATATTCATATGTGAAATTAATTTTTGAAACTAAAATTTTTGTGCATTATATGGTGTGTATTATTAACTATGTCCACCAACTATAAATTTATCTTGAAAAAATAAATGGTGCCCGCCATTCGCTCGCTATTCTGGTATGTGCTCTTAGGTACAAAAAGTTCGATACGACTTTTAAACAGAATTTTTGAAGTCGGTGCAAAATTATGAGTCTAATTATAATTACGCCATGCGTTATTTTACACTGAAACTGTTGCAAACTCTACGATATTTATATTTGTAATTGGTTCACAGTTACAAAAGGAATTATGCATCAAAATCCATCATAATTTTGCACCGATTTCAAAAATTACGTTTAAAAGTCGTATCGAAGTTGTTTAAAGAATAATATTATTTTTTTACTTTTTAGCGCAATTTATGGTTTGAAGTCGGTTCTATTTTTCCCCAAAAATTATTTTATTTTATTCTTTTTAGTGTAAATACATTTTTATATAAATACTCTATTTTTAAAACATACATGTCAAAGGGGAAACCTTTGAGAGAATGACACTAAAAACTAACCGTTTGTAAGATAAATTTCGTTTTAAAATCGATTTTAAAGGGTCACTAGAGCAAGCAAACTGACTGGATTTAAATTCTTCTTCAGAGAAGCCTTCAGTCTATTTCTTGTTATAATTGCTTTTAATATTCCATCTTAATGGCAACAAACTCTTTTTTAACAATGAGTTTCATGTTTATTAAGAACTTTCCCAACAAAGAAAAATCGAGCCTAGCCGTTCCAATTAAAATGAAAAAATACTTATTTTTCACCCATAAGGGTTTTTTCTAAAACACAGATGTAGTCAAACTGATGTGCGAAAATTTTGAGTTGGACGACCCTCTATCGATCAAAGAAAAAATAATCAATCGGTTAATAATAATCAAAATCGGTTCATTTAATCAAAAATTATGGATGAAAAAGCTAAAAATTTCTGCCCATTACTTTTTTTCTAATTATCGAATATGGTCAAATCAAGATATGGGACCTATGGGAAACCACCCTCGATCGATTAAAACAAATTCATGAAAATCGGCTTATCCGGTAAGAAGTTATGAGTGGACAAACAACAACAACAAAAAAAAAAAAAATTATAAAAAAACAGAACCGATTTCAAATTAAAAATTGCGCTAAAAAGTGAAAAATAAATTCATTCTTTAAACAACATCGATGTGACTTTTAAACATAGATTTAGAAGTCGGTGTAAAATTAGGATAGATAAAATCTTTTGTAATCATGAATCAATTACAAATATAAAGGGCCCCAAAAAAAGTTCCAATATGAAGTAGCAAATGGTATAATGGTAAGTAAACTCATCATTTTGCACCGACTTCTAAAACTATGTTTAAAAGTCACATCGTTGTTTAAAGAAAGAATTTATTTTTTACTTTTTAGCGCAATTTTTAATTTGAAGCCGGTTCTGTTTTTTTATAAAAATTATTTTATTTTATTCTTTTTAGTGTAAATACATTTTGTATATCAATACTCTATTTTTTTAAAAATCCATATGAAAGGGGAAAACTTCTTTGAATTAATGGCACTAAAAACTAATCATTTGTATGATAAATTTCCTTTTGAAGTCTATTTTAGCAAACAAACTGATTGGATTAATTTTTGCCACAGAGAAGCCTTCATTCAAACTCTTGCTGTAATTGCTTTTAATGCTATAACCCATGACAACAAACATGTTTTTAACAATGCTTTTATATTTATATATAGATTTCCCAACAAAGAAAAATAAAGCCAAGCCTTTGCAATTAAAATAAAAAATACTTATTTTTCACTCGTAACGTTTTTTCTAAAAAACAAATGTAGTCGAATTGATTTGAAATATTTGAGTTAGATGACCCTCTATCGATTAAAGAAAAAATCATCAAAATCGGTTCATTTAGTCAAAAGTTATGAATGAAAAGACAAAAAAAAAAACTACATTTCTGCCCTTAACTTTTATTCTAATTATCGAATATGGTCAAACGAAAGTACGGGACCTATGGGAAACCACCCTCGATCGATTAAAAAAAGAATCATGAAAATCGGTTCATCCGGTGAGAAGTTATGAGTGGACAAAAAAAAAAAAAAAAAAAACCGACAAACATACAGTATGAATGTATAACCTCCTTCCTTTGTGAAGTCGTCGGTTAAAAAAAAAACGACATACATACCATACAAATGTATAACCACCTGCTTCCTTTCTGAAGTCGGTTAAAAAGAGAAATCGTCTCCATATTACTGAACGCGGCGAATTATGATTGTTTTTAAGTAAAATCGAGCCTGATATTAGCAAACTCCCTCAAATGCATCAAATTAAACCTTCTCATTAGTTAGGTTACCAATTCGATGTCTGAAAATTTTAATAAAATTACTTTTCAACATAATTAAGCGTGCATTTTGATTGCTCTCATTAAAATAGTCTTCCTTAACACTCCTTTCGCGCTGTATCTCACAGATACAAAGCTTTGAAATTACTTTCTTTTAAATCAAAGGAGGAATGTCACGACCTTGACCAGAGCAATGTCTGCCCTTCCGGTCACTAGGTCTCCTAGAATGTTGTGGGAGTAGGTGTCGGGGGATTCCCCCCCCCCCCGCTTTTGGGGGTTCATTTGCAGTTTATATCTGTGGGTTACAGCGTGACCGATAACGTTTTCCGTTTGTTATACTAATTTTATTAATTTTTGCGTTTATTTTGCTTTTGAAAATGAGTAAAAAACGCTTTTTAGATTTAAATGAACAGAAAGATCTTGAAACATTCATAAAAAAAAATTTTTTTTGATGAAAATTAAGATTTAGATGTAGAAATTTTCGATGAAAGTGATAAGGACAAAAAGAGGAATTTTCTTTTTGGGAAAGTCATTCAACAAAAAGACTTAGTAAACGCAATATAAGTGCCTAAAATGCAGCGAAAGTTTTTGATTAGCTCAAGTACCGTGATGTTTTTTTTAAAAAAGTGCAATTGATGAACCAAATGTATCGGTGTCGAATTATTTTTTTTCATTTCTTAAATTTATTTGAATAGTTAATATTTCAATTAAGAATATTTTCACTTAATATAATTATATATAAACACCTATTGTAGGCATATATTTTATTAATTTACATTTCTTTTTGCTAGTAAGTATTTGCGTTGTAATTTAATATTTTCATTGTATTTTGTATTGAAATAAAGGAAATAAAGGAGAGATAAGGGTCCGAGTGTAAGGAAGGTGAAGCCTGGTACCAAAAAAAAAAAAAAAAAAACATTTAAAAAAAAACTTTCATAGTTTAATTTACGCATTGTTATTACGAAATGTATCTGTGAGATACAGCGCGCCCGATGGAGTGTTAAAAACAGAAATAGGTTAGGGTCATATCCTATCTACGAATAAAATGTATAATATTACACATTAAAAATATATTCGTGGGAATAGCTATTTCAGATTCGCTAGTAAAAAATGGACGGGGGGGGGGGGGGGGCTTCAGAAAAATAATCTCAAAGTGGGCGGTGGGCAAAAAAGGGTTGAGAACCTATGCTTTAGACCAGTGGTTCCCAACCTTTTTCTCGTAGCGAACCCCCCCCCCCCCCTCTAAGGTCGGGAAGAAAATGGCGAACCCCTTCTGTAGTTTGGAACGAGTAAAAAAAAAAACTATAAAATGTGTTAACTCATTCATTTTCCAGCATAATAGTTCATAACAAGAAATGAAAATACAATTGCAAAACATCTTTGCTTAAATAAAAACCAAAGTTGCTTTTTCATTATTTGTTCCTTTTTGAGTTGTTAATGGGGCAGTAAACAAATTTATTCGAAAAAAAAATATCTATCTTGGAATGGCATGAGAAATATACGTTGAAAATTCTGAATCAATCAATAAATATCGTTCGGTTCCACCTTGGAGTTGAAATACACAAAATTTCTCAAAAATTGGAATAAAGTGTGATAAATGAGTGTATAAAATTTAAAACTAATGATTAAGTATTTTCCAGTTCTAATTTGGGGGTTTGTATATGAGAAATTTGCCGATAATAGGGCAAATTTTCCCCTTATTTTCATTTTCTTTGACTCTTTTACGAGGAAAAAGGGGGATATGGTAGGAGAAAGATAAGTTCAAAGTTTAAAATAAATCGATAAATATCTTTCCATACCGCTCTGAGATTCAACTTTTTGAAATTAGGTAACAATAGAAATGAGTGCATTTCAAATTTTGTACCTATGCTTCCTTTGCTGGTCCAAAACTTTATTATCGGGAAAACAATTTTTTAAAAAAAAAAAAAACATTTTTACGCTCCCTCCTAATACTTATGTAAATTTATTATTTCGGTATTTCTTTTGCCGTTAGATAATTAAAAATTCCGCCATTGCAATATTATTTTGGCGAACCCCCTCTACACCATTCGAACCCCTGGGGGTTCGCGAACCACCGGTTGGGAAACGCTGTTCTAGACAAACGCAGTGATCAATTCATTAAGTTGTATCTTAAAACTGTGGAAACTTAAACTAAAGCATGGTTGCTGACGAATGAGACAATTTCACCCTGGGGACTATCAGCTTATTTTTCTCATCGTCAATCTTTTCCCCAACAGATTCCTCCAGGCGGCCCAATCCCAACCAAGTACTACTTAAAGAACACGCAGAAGCTGAATCCAGAGGACGAGAACGTGCAGGGGGTGGTGGTCGGCAGACGATCGAAGCATATCGCCCCCATCAAGGTGGATCTGCCAGGTTCCACGATCTGCTGGGAGGTGGAATGTCAGAACTGCGACATCAACCTATATTTGCTCCACACCGACGGTCCTGCTGCAGAAGTGGTTATTGAACCGACGCGCGTCAACAACAACCTGGGGCTGGAGAAAGGATTTTTCATGGCCGAAAAAACAGGAAATTGTAAGATTTGAAATTTTTAAAACTTTTCTTTTTCACTTTTATTTCAACTATCTCAAACTTGGTTCTTTTTATACTAATATATAAGTAATTGCTGACACACAAAATCATTTAACATCTTTGGCAGTTAAAACAATTCTACACTTTCTCTGAACCGATCTGAACTATCCAATCACAGCTCATCCCTCGTGGGACCTTTAAATCAATGATTATGGAGAGTACGTACGTGGGCTCCATCCTAGAAGTTACGAACGCGCATCATGTATTGCAGAGCATTCTGACTGCCGTTTTAAAGACGACTGCCCTTCCAATAGTGGTCGTCTTGCTGATGAGAAAGACTACGTCAAGTTTTGAACTTAAAAAAAAAATAAATAAACTCAGTGGCGCTACAGCCCATTGGGGGCATGGCCTACCGTGCCCATCTCAGCTTCGACACCGAAGGCCTGGGATGCAAAAGCAGATGTTCCGGTCAAGTGGTCTGCCTGACGTGGAAGCCCCAGTGTTTAGTTCCCAAGCATGATTGTCCTCATTTTATAGACCTCACTGCAGGGATGAAAGGCTGAGTTGACCTTGCCCAGCCCGGGAATCAAACCACGGACCTCTGGTACGGTAGCACGGAAGGCTACCGCTCAGCCAATGGGCCAGTTTGTAACTGACTGAAGACAAACTAACTAGGTGATCACGGAACTTTTTCCGTCCCATTAACTTTTTCCGTCCCATTTATTTCGGAGGGGGCTTAGACCGTTGACTGAGACAGCGTTCCAAATTTCAAAAGATTGAAATATTACTTCAAGTTAGGTATTTTGTCTGGAAGGTAGGCCGTTCAGTTCGCCAAATGGCCACGTGATTGCGGTCAGAAACGGGTATGGTTTATGGAGCAGGCCAAATCTGGCTCGCTGCCCTTACTTTATCTATCTTTGATTTAACTCGTGTATTTTTCGAAAATTAAACATTCTCTCCTGTTACCAGATGGTGTGGTATTTGACAACAGCTACAGTCTACTTCGCAGCAAAACCATCCTGTACAAGTGTTACATTGCAACGTCTACAGCGCGAGAATACGAACCTCTGCAATTCACCAAGAACTGTTGAAAAATTTTGTGATCCACTCCCCAACTTAACGAACAAAGGCTGAACAGTACTTTATACTGCTATACATTCCAAAAGCTTTAAGACAGCTATGTGTGTGATAAGATTGCATTTTTTTTTTTTTTTGTAAATAAGCGATTTCTTAACAAGTTCAAAGAATTGTGCTGAAGGAGCTTATGAATATTGAAATAAAGTTTTTATACCTTTTTTCATGCTTGTTTGCTTGTTTTCGATAATACGTAGTTGCTGTTGACAAAAAATGATACTTGAATTCGCTTGATTGTTATCATCATATATATTATTTCTCAAGGCCTTTTTTTTGTCGGTACGCCATAACTTCCTTAATACTTCATCAAATTTTATGAATGGGGCATCATTTTAAAGCTTTCCTTAACAGCTACACCGGAAAAAATATACAATTATACGGAAATAGACAAAAAATATACAATGTACAATAAAAATTATCGTATGGGGGTCGTACGATGATGCGGGATATGTCATTATTTTCAGAATATATGCAAGAACTAAATGTTAACCGATTTTATTCAATAGCCATATTATGTCCAAAGAATGACGATTGTACCACAATTAATCATTACGTTATTTCGAAATTATTACCTGGACAGGAAACGGTACATCTCAGTTCGGATTCGGTTGTCTGCGAAGAGACGGAAAAGACTCAGTTGTATCCATTAGAATTTTTGAACTCATTAAGTCCTTCAGGGTTTGCCACCTCAGAAACTCATGCTAAAAAAGGAGGGCTCAATTAATGGCGCCAGATTGGTTGTAACTCACTTTTGCAACTACACCATCACAGCGAAATTGACTCCGGTCAAATTGTCGTCATACAACTCATTAACCTCACCCCTTCTGATCCTACCGTGCCTTTCAAACTGGGTAGGAAGCAATCACCTATAAAAGTCGCCTTTGCCTTGGCTATTAATAAGGCACAGGGACAGACGCTTGCAAAGGAAGGATTGTACTTGCCTGGCCCTGTTTTTTCACACGGTCAGTTGTATGGGGCGTTTTCCAGGGTGCGCTCTTTCAGGGACATCTATGTCTGGGTAAAACAAACCCACCAACAAACAATCACTGATAACCATATCGTAACTTCAAACATAGTGTTCAAAGAGGTCTTGCAAACACGTAAATACTGTGTAAATATGTAAGGTAAATGCCCCGGTAGTGGACACAATTAAGAAAAATTTCGCACTCTTTTACGTGGCAAAATTTTTTCAAGGGACTTACATCAATATTTGCATATTTACACTGTTAAAAATTTCCGTAAGAAAATAGTAAAATAACCAATTATTTGATTGTTATTTTACCATATTTAATTACAACAGTTGAATAACCATTAAAAAGATGGTACTCAAACCGTTGATTGCGAAAAAAATCGTTTATTCTCTGTTTATCCTAAAGAACGTTTAACTAATCGTCATTTTCAAGCGCTCAATAAGAATCGGGCTCCATCTTGGTTGCGAAACCTTACCGGTCGTACGTTGTTTTAAAATGGAATACGGATTTATCAGTTAAAATCTGCATGTGTATATAAAAAAAAGAAGAAAAAAAAGTGGCTTAAGCAGTGGATACTAGGGTAAATGTGGGATAGTTGCCAAACTTTTTGAAATGGGCGATTATCATAGAGAAGATGATAATTTAAAAATCTTTAACTTTTGTGATGTTTGGTGTACTTACTCATGAACAAAATAATTTGCATAATTTTATGCTGTTTGTATTATTTATAGTTAATTACAAGTAAAATTAATAACCTTATGAATGAGGATAGATGCCTACTATGTGGGTTAGATGCCGCTATGATAATTTGCCTTGTGGGATAGTTGCCCTAAGGAATTAATGAAAGAATATTATGATTTTCTTAACTTTATTTAACATTTGCTAAATAATACAATCAACTGAACTTAAATATTTTGTATTAATTATAATAATCATAATTTTTTGATAAAAACATGCCCTAACTTTACGTTAGATGGCACAATCATCTTTGGTGCTAAATTAAAGATAATTATCACAAATTCTGATTGAGCAGTGCCCTGCCCAAAAGCTTAACTATATCTTTTTGTTTAACACATAATGTTTATTTTATATTTTTTATGTATTTTTTTTATTTATAAGTTTTTGTACGCAATTTTTAATTTTTTGATTCTTTTTTTTTTTTTGACGTAGTTTTAAACGCTTACATTGATTACAATAATCGCCGTACATTGTGCAGGTTTCGTGTAGCCAAATTCTACACATGATGCACTGAATCAAGTCCACCTTCGATTTTGTCGTTTCAAAATCTTCGCAACATTCCACACATTCAGTTGTCTCACTCTGAGAAGAGTCTGACTCATTTGAAAGTATTTCGTCGTTTTCAATGGAAATTTTGCCAATTTTTGTTGTAGTCTGAACATTGCGAACAGGACGCTGAATTGTATTTTGAGTATTCACACTTTTATTTTGATTTCTTCCTGTAAACCACTGTTCCTTAGATATTTGTTCTTTTGCCTTTTTTCTAAATATTATGATTCATTTTCTATTAGTAGAGAATCATCAGAATCACAAGTCTCCTCTGAAGCTGATCTCGACCGTTTTTTAGTCAATTTTTTGGTTTGTTTGCTGCTTTTACATGGTATGTTAGGAGTAGCTTTACCGTTATTTTTCTTAGCAGCAATGTTCTCCTTGGAAGTCAAAACTGTAGCAGACTGTTTTCCGTTTTTGTAGATTGGTACCGGAATTTTCGGTACAGGAGAAAATTCTTGCAAATACTTGCAAGTAGAGCTACCAGAAGACTCGTGAGTTAGATCTGGATTTGGTGGTAAAGAACTTCGAGTTCGAACCAAAGTTGACCTAACGCGAACCTCGTTGTCGTCTAAACTTCGCAATGTCTGATTACTGAGGGACCAGGTCATTAAGAAAACATTTGTTTTGTCTCATCTCTTCAAAAGCGCTTTTAAGAGCGTCTTCGGTCCACACGCGTCGGGGCCGTGCTCCTTCTTTGCGCGCGTACTTGCGTGGCATATTTAGAAAGTAGAAAATAATTGTAATTCAGTTCATGATACAGTGTGGGACAGATGACTCTAAGGGCATCTATACTCACAAAAACTGGGGCATCTATCCTTATTGCGTGGGATAGACGCCCTCTAATTGAACTAATAAATCGTGTGGAAAAATACTGATATAACATTTAAATGTTTGTATTTGATACATAAATAGATTATAAATACAAAAAAATAAACACTTACTTTATAGCATCAAAAGTTCCAGGCGCACAAAGATTATATGTAACCTAAATCCACCAATCTGTCGTCATTTAATTCGTTTTTCGCTGCATAACTCACGACACTTTCGTTCCAACGAAGTGCGAGGCATCGACTGTCGGAAGTGAGGAGGCAAGCTTACATTGAAACAAAACATTCCTGGTGTAATTCTCATACAGATCGCTACGCGTTTACTTAGGCATCTATCCCCCTATGGCGTCTATCCCACATTTACCCTAAATAGAAACACATACACACGTAAATCAAAAATTTGAGACATCGGATTCCCAAACTTTTTGCGAATGAGCGAACCCATCATTTGAGCTGCTGAAGCTTGTTTGTATTTTAATTTTTGCAGCAAATAAAATGATTTTCGTCAATATACAGTAAATTTAGACCAAAAATAAATTTGGATCCAATCAAAAACTGAAATCTCAATTTTAAGGCCGTTTGCCTGTTGGAAAAGAAGATTTATTGATAAATAAACGTCCGCTTTACGTGATGACGGTGGCCGAGTGGATAGAGAGGAAGACTTATACACCACGCATTCGGGGTTCGAGTCCTGCAAGCTTTCGTTACGGTTTCTACGCCTCGAAGATTTTATGCCTCGAAATGGTTCAAAAACAGTGAAAATTTTGTTTTGAAACCATTTTTAAATGGTTATAAAACCGTAAACTTTTGTATTTACGACTTTTTAACCAAGCTTATTGGAAATGGTTAGGTCCCGTAAAGATAGAAAAATGTTCCAAACCGTAAATTTAACGGTGAATTAGGTGGACAGACTGCTGCCGGTCATTTAACCGTAATTTCATGATGAAATTTCTAACAGTGTAGCTTAATCGCCAACTATCTCTCTAAAGATTAATTACCTATAAAACGTCATTTGATGAAAAATTAAGATTTTTACGTCAAATTTACTAAACGCTTCATTTGTGTCTATCGTGGACATTTATGAGACACGTATTTGCATTAGTAGTGGACAGAAATGAATATCATCTATTTTATGCTAAATGATGTCACGCTTTTTTCCCATATATTTTCCCCAACTTCCTAACCTTCTTATTGATCGGCTTTAGTAAAGAGCAGCGAATGGGACCGTTGCGGAGGCAGCTATTGTGTTGATCCATGTACTCACATAGATGCTCCACGTCAACTTTAGCTCTATTAACCAGCACTAGGAATCGTTCGCTATAGGTTCTGATAATTTCATTCAAGTTTAATGTTACATTCGCTTATTTTAGGAGCTTAAAGATCTACGTGTCCACTACTAGAGCAGTGTCCACTACCACTGAAGACCACCATATATACTTGGGGATATGTGCATGTAAAATCTGTAGACCCCACTACCTCTCCCCGTGCGTAAGCAATCCTAAGGCCTCGGTTAACAGGTAGGGGTCTGGTGGAGAAAAGTGTCCACTACCAGGGCCGTGGTAGCCTAGTGGTTAGCACGTCGGACTTCCACCTGGATGGTCGCGCGTTCGATACCCACTGAAGACCACCATGTATACTTGGGGATATGTGCATGTAAAATCCGTAGACCCCACTACCTCTCCCCGTGCGTAAGCAATCCTAAGGCCTCGGCTAACAGGTAGGGGTCTGGTGGAGAAAAGTGTCCACTACCAGCATCGGCTCTCTACCTAAGGCTTCGGCTAAAAGGTGCAAGGATGTCCGATGGAGAAAAGTGTCCACTACCGGCAGCGGCTCTCTACCTAAGGCTTCGGCTAAAAGGTGCAAGGGTGTCCGATGGAGGAAAGTGTCCACTACCGGGGGGCCGTGGCAGCCTAGTGGTTAGCACGACGGACTTCCACCTGGAAGGTCGCGCGTTCGATACCCACTGAAGACCACCATGTATACTTGGGGATATGTGCATGTAAAATCCGTAGACCCCACTACCTCTCCCCGTGCGTAAGCAATCCTAAGGCCTGGGCTAACAGGTAGGGGTCTGGTGGAGAAAAGTGTCCACTACCGGGTCATTTACCTTAAATATCTTAAACTTATGTTTCAAAAAATAAATAATATAAAATTTAAACACATCTATTCTTTACTTCAACTCTCACCTATGCCCATGACGCACTATAAGATACTAAATATACAGTGTGTACTTTAACTAAGTGCAATTTAAGTGGGTTAGAATGCGAATTGTTGTTTAAATCTTTGTTGTTTAAAGAAGGAATTTATTTTTTACCTTTTAGAGCAATTTATGGTTTTAAATCGGTTCTATTTTTTCCGAAAATTATTTAATTTTAATGATTCTCTTATTATCTATACATTTTTTAATGCTTTCCTTATTTTTAGATTCATATTGTTCATTCCTATTTTTTTATTATTTATACCTATAATTTTTAATCATACTTTAAAACCGTATTCTAGGGATTTTCCGAGAATGGGTTTTATTGAGTTGTTTGACGCAACAGTGATTAATTATTTATAGATACTTCGTGCATTATAGACTGCACTTTTCGGAAAGAAACAAGTATGTTACACGAGAAATAATAAAAAATTATTAATACAGTGGAACCCGGCTATTCGTACACAATTCGTTCCAGGAAGCAGTTCGAATGGCGAGTTATACAAATGGCGAATTATTTTTTCACATAAGAGACAATGTAAATTCGATTAATCCGTTCCATACCCACAGAAGGTTGCCTATGGAAAACAAATGTACCGTACTGTACGTGAAATTATAGCTAAATAAAAATTTAACTGCACTTTGCTTGTACTGAGGTGAGCTGATGGCATAAGCGGAATTTTGAGAGGGAGGAAGAGAAATGGTTGGAAGAGGAGTCTCCTTCTATAAAAACATCAGGTAACATCCCTTTCTACTGTTCTTTCTTTTTTCTGTCTTTTTGCACTAGAAGAATCTTGGGTTTTTATTTTCTAAAAACCTGCACATTGTGATCAACCTTTGACGATTGTTCAGAATTTTTTCTAAAAATGGTCAATAACACTGTCGTTGAACAAGTTAATGCTGTTGACCATAGCAGTATTGGGATACCATTTTTCTACCACTCTGTGTGTTTACTCGCAGGGGTAACACAGTTATTTAATTGCTGCAAAGTAAATGCTTTCCTTACTACTTTCCTCCCCTGAAAAAGCAAATTCTTCAACCACTTCCGCTTGCTGCCCCCTGAGAAAGTTAAAATTGTCAGTGAAATCTCAAAAAGTATTAAAATTTAAAAGTAGCCAAAACGCCAAATACATGGTTTCGAGACGAGTTCAAAATGAGCATAATTTCTCGATTTTTTTCTTAAAAAAAAGCCAAAGTGGCCACCCAGCTGGCTCCTTGCGCCGTACGAATCGCGGGACAAGTACGAATGGCGAGTTGAATTTTACTTGAACAAGTTGGACGAATAGCGAGTTGTACGAATAGCGAGGCGGACGAATGGCGGGGTTCCACTTTATTTTAATTAATTTCTTTCTCACAAATGGGTCTGCGTATGGCCACTAAACATTGCAGACCTAGTGCATTCCCCGGAAAATCGGCATGCATTCTTTCAAGTAAGCACCACTGTCGGGGGCTGCCATTACCACTTTGAGAATTTTTAACTCTATTTTTTCCTAGATGGCAGCACACGAGTTCTAATTGATGCAAACTGCACTAGGCATTTTTAATTTAGCCGAGAGTATCCACTCCAGCGACATGGGCGCTGTCGATTTTCTGCATTCTGAATTTCCAAACTTGGGTCAGGTTTGATTATACGCACGAGGCCTGCGCCTTACCACTCCGCCACCCTGCCGGCTTAATTCATTTCTTTTTGTCATATTTTTGCGCTATTTCAGGTTTTGTGCGAAATGCCGATACTCTTAAAATACCTAAACGAAAAATATCTGAAGGGTCTTTATAAAATCAGAAACTGCACAAGCATAATAAGTTAGCATAATAATGTTTATTGCAGAAGTTCAACCTCTTTAGATACAAATGTATATGTACAATAATCATGATATAAACTTGATATCTTAAGGTCTCTTTTTGCGTTTTCTGAGTAAAACATTTAGGCACTATATAGGGTGCCCATAATTTTTTCAAATAATAATAATAATTTTTAAAATTACGCTGCGTGAATCGATACACAGCTCCAAATATCTTTGTATATACTATGCGTACTTTAGGTATCAGTACTTTTTATCAGGATTTGAAAAACAATTAAATTGTATTTTCAGGCTCAAGGAAACAAAGCTTTCAATTTGTTTTAAGTTTGAAATTTGCTTTGAAGTTAACAGGGTTATCCAGCGTTTTTAACAGGGTCCATTTTTTTTTTAATTTTAAAAATATTTTTGTGAAAATTCTAATATTTTTGTGAAAATTCAAAATTTAAAAGTGATAATTTTTTTTTATTATTTGTTTCCGCTTATTTAATAAATATAATTCTGTAAAAGTTAGTTCGATTTGGTAGCTCAAAATTTTGTGAAGGGTCTATTTTGATTGTTTGGAATTGTGTGAAGGGTCCGTTTTGCTTGGTAGGAACTTTATGAAGGGTCCGTTTTGATTGATTGGAATTTTGTGAAGGGTCCGCTTTGATTAATTGGAATTTTGTGAAGGGTCTGTTTTGATTTATTGGAATTTTATTAAGGGGCCGTTTTGATTTATTGGAATTTCGTGAAGGGATCGTTTTGCATGGTAAGAATTTTGTGAAGAATCCAT